>CM019153.1:16672234-17272234 GCA_009733165.1 Naja naja | reverse complement strand
TATTTTATGGAATCTTACATTTTATAGATTTTAGATTTAGGCTTGCATTTAAATATTTAAATGAACTTTCTGGGAAGAAAAGTATAGAAAGAAAAATCAACAAATCCTGGGTAATTTCAGGCCACCAACTTCTGCCTAATTTCTTACACATTCTGTATAATTTTCTACATTTGCCATGCAAAAAATTTCACATGGAGCATGGGTACTAAGCCGGCCAATCATTACAAAATTTCAGCATGCACTTGTAAGTGTGAAAGCTTGATTATGTGCCATCAAGTCATTATTGACTGTTAGCGACCAAATAGATATATTTTCTTCCTGACAATCTGTCCCTAACTGTTGTTCCAAAGCATGTTGCTCTCCTTGAATTATGAATTGTGGGAGGAAGGATAACTTTTAATTAGATGATGTGAAGAATAAATAGGATTGTGATACTAATAATTTGTTTAACTGACAACGGATTGTGTAAAACAGAAGTGACTAACCTTTTCTAGTGAGAGAATTGTACTTGGTCTTGAAGGACATATAGAAAATGGACATTGGGACAAAACTGATCTTGGTTTAATTTAATTTTTTCCTCCTTTTAACACATTAAAATTGACAAAACTGAGAATTTTTGGTGGAGTTCTGGGGCCACATATGACTAAAGGTTCACAACTCAAAACATGCACCTGCACCTCTGTCTCTATCTTTGCAGGGCATTGCACATATTTGGAATATTACGAGAACACTAAGTACTCTTACAAAATGGTTGTCATGGAGGACAAGACTAGCTTAAAAAACCTGTAAATTTACAAGGATGTTTCATTCTGTCACATAAACATGAAGGATGTTCCTCACTGTTACCTCATGTTCTTCTGACTATATTTTTTGCCATGCCACCTGCTTTAATTTTTTTTCTAATTTAAATTTCTGAGAAAGTCAGATGGGACACTGCAGAAGTAGAAAAGGAGATGTCTGCCGAGACTGTAATTCTCATAAATGCTTTTTTTTGGATGCTCAGATATAAAATTTGAAGACTTAGCAGTGAAATTCCAGCTTCAATCTCCTGAAGAATATTATTATTATTTTGTGGCATCGTGCAGATAAGGGTGGGGGTCTGGGGTGAAAGGGAAAGAGGGGTGCCAAGACCTCTTTGTTAAATTTCTTAATTAAATTTTTAAGGGGTACAGGGAGGGGGTCTGGGCGGATATCTGTTGAACTACTGCCCGGATCAGCGGGAACTCAGTCCAGCCTGGCTGTGGATCGTGATGTGGGAGGGGGGAGGGGGTCTCTGGGGCTCTGGGATACAAGGTGGGAATGGCGATTCCCAGGGTGATCAGACTCGGCAGGGGACGGAGAGGCGGGGGGCTGTATCGTGAACAGCGCGCTGCCGCTGTTTGCGAGCTGTGGCGCGTTCTGACCCCCATACCTCTGCCCACTCCCCTGGGAATATGGGATACGGAGCCCCTGGGCTCCGGCTGGTGTACTTTAATGCCAGGTCCATGGCTAATAAGGCATCCCTCCTCCGGGAAGTGATTCAGGAGGAGGCCACGGGCCTGGCTTGCATCACTAAAACCTGGTTGGGGCCAGAGGGTGGAGTTCCTCTGGTGGATTTATGCCCCCCAGGTTTTCGGGTTTTGCACCAGCCTAGAGCCCAGGGTAGGGGTGGTGGGGTGGCCGTTGTTATTCGGGAGACCTTGATTCCAAGGGAGGTCTCTGTTCCACAGACAGGCAGGTGTGAGGCCCTCCTCCTGCATTTGGGGGCTGGCGGTCAGTTGGGCCTGCTGCTTGCATACCTTTCCCCCAGCTGTGTAGCAGCGGCCCTGCCTGGGTTCCTTGATGCCCTCTCGGGAGTGGCGGTAGAGTCCCCAGGCCTTTTGGTCTTGGGTGACTTCAACCTGCCCTCCCTGGGGGGGGCGTCGGGTCTAAGCCAGGAGTTCATGGCTTCCATGGTGGCTATGGGCCTGACCCAGATAATACAGGGTCCCACGCACGAGGGGGGCAACATGCTTGACCTTATTTTTGTCTTGGAGCAGTGGTGTAGTGATCTGGGGGCTGGCAGTGTTAATGTCCAGCCCGTTGCATGGTCAGATCACTATCTCCTATGGCTGGTCTTCCAACAGGCTGCCCCACCCCGCTGGGATGAGGAACTGCCAAGATGGTTCCGCCCCAGACGCCTGATGGACCCTGAGAGGTTCCAAGCAGAACTGGGGTTTCTGCCCGCTTCCCTTGTCCACAGCTCGGCCGAGGTGCTGGCGGCTCGCATGGCAACATGCGGCCATGGAGGCCCTTGACCGGGTTGTCCCCTTACGTCCCCTCACTCGCTGCAGATCCCAGGTAGCTCCCTGGTTTACAGAGGAGCTCCAGGAGATGAAGCAGTGTAGGAGGGGTTTAGAGAGCAGGTGGAGGTTGACCCGTTCTGAATCTGACCGAACCCAGCTAAGAGCCTATATTAGGACTTACCTGGGAGCTCTGGGGGTGGTCAAGAGGGCTTACCTCTCCGCCCTCATAGCGTCTGCAGATAACCGCCCAGCCACCGTGTTCAGGGTCACACGCTCCCTTCTACATCGGGAGCTGGGGGTGGACCCTCTGCAGGGTAGGGCTGAGGAATTTGGACAATATCTGTTGGATAAGATCATTCGGATCCGAGACGGGTTGAACTCTACTTTGCAGTGGTCTGAGGAGGGGCTTACAGAGAGTCTAGCCGATGTCATCTGGGCTGAGTTCGATCCTGTTTCTGAGGATGAGGTGGACAGGATTATGCGACGACTGAGTTCCACCACATGTTTATTGGACCCATGTCCTTCCTGGATGGTGTATGCCTCCAGGGAAACCACGTGCGGCTGGCTCCGGGCAGTTGTTAACGCCTCGCTGAGGGAGGGGTCTTTTCCTACCACCTTGAAAGAGGTGGTGGTGAGGTCCCTCCTGAAGAAGCCTGCTCTGGACCCAGCTGTTTTAAACAACGAGGGTCCAGTCTCCAACCTTCGCTTTTTGGCGAAGGTTGTTGAGAGAGTGGTGGCTCAGCAGTTTCCGCTTTTCCTGGAGGAAGCGGACTATCTAGATCCGTATCAGTCGGGCTTCCGGCCCGGGTTCAGCATGGAGACGGCATTGGTCGTGCTGATTGATGATCCCTGGAGGGCACGGGACAGGGGATTTTTCTCTGTCCTAGTCTTATTAGATCTCTCAGTGGCCTTCGATACCATCGACCATGGTATCTTATTGCGGTGCCTCAGGGGGCTGGGAATGGGGGGCACTGTTTTGCAGTGGTTCTCCTCCTACCTCTTGGGGCGTTCGCAATTGGTGTTGGCAGGAGGGCAGAGGTCGGCCCTGAGGGCACTCACTTGTGGGGTTCTTCAGGGGTCGGTCCTCTCTCCCCTCCTGTTCAACATCTATATGATGCCACTGGGCGAGATCATCCGTGGTTTTGGGGTGAGGTATCACCAGTACGCTGATGATACCCAGCTGTATATCTCCACCCCAAACCAAATCAGTGATGCCCTCTCCGTGATGACCCGGTGTCTGAATGCAGTACAGATCTGGATGGGCAGGAACGGACTACAGCTCAATCCGGCCAAGACTGAGTGGTTGTGTGTACAGGCATCTCGGCCCAGTCAATCGATTTCATCTTTGGTCATAGGGGGAGAGGTGTTGCCCCCTGTGGACAGGGCTTGGAACCTGGGGGTCCTCCTGGATTCACGGCTCAGTTTGGAGGAGCAGGTGAGGGCCGTGACCAGGGGGGCTTTTGCCCAGGTCTGATTGGTTTGCCAGTTGTGCCCATATCTGGACCAAGATGCCCTTCATGTACTTGTGACGTCCCGACTTGACTACTGCAATGCTCTCTATCTAGGACTGCCCTTGCATACCATCCGGAGGTTTCAGCTGGTACAGAATGTGGCTGCGCGGGTTGTGATGGGAGCTTCCCGATACTCCCATGTTACACCCCTCCTGCGCAAGCTGCATTGGTTGCCGGTTGCCCTCCGGGTGAGATTCAAGGTATTGGTTTTAACATTCAAAGTCCTTTACGATTTGGGTCCGGGGTACTTGCGGGAGCATCTCCTGCCAACATCAAATACCGATCGCCCTGTGCGTGCGCACAGACAGGGACTCCTTGGGGTACCATCGGCTAGACAATGTCAGCTGGCGGTGCCTCGGGGGAGGGACTACTCTGTTGCGGCCCCCGCCTTGTGGAATCAACTTCCTATGGAGTTCCGTTTGGCCCCTGATCTCTGCTCCTTCCGCCACAGTCTGAAGACTTGTCTGTTTGAACAGGCTGGGCTGGACTGACCTCCTGGGGGGGTTTTAACATATTTTTTAACTATTTTATTGATTGGGCTTGTCAAATTTAATTGTTTTTTATATATTTATTGTTGTGATGTTTTGTTGGAGTCAGCCCCAAGTCCTCATGGAGAGGGGCGGCATACAAGTCCAATAAAATAAATAAATAAATAAATAAATAAATAAATAAATAAATATTCTTTGGCCAAGGAAAGACGCTAAAGCATTGAGGTGTTAACTGCTACTTCTTAATGAAAGTATCATTTTTAAGTGCTCTTTTTATGCAGTCTGTTTTCAGCATACCTACTGGAAATGCTTGGGGCTACATATTAAGAGTGCAGAAAACAGCAGAATAACCTAAAAGACTATCAATAGTATATTTAAAAACTACAAAATAAGCCATTTCTTTTGTGTTCAAGGAAACTGATTTCTCTATTTGTTTTTAGTTTCTATAGTAATGGGGATTCCAACTGTCAAGAGAAAAGTAAAATCTTACCTTACTGAAACTCTTCATTCGCTGATTGATAAGCTGTCGCCTGAGGAAAAATTGGATTGTGTTATGATTGTATTCATAGGAGAGGTAATTCAAATATTATTTAACTTATATATCTGTCCATTTCACATACATTATTCTGGGAGGCTTACAATGAAATAGATAAAAAACAAATAAAACACATAATTAAAATAAAATGCATACTGTAGCAGCTGGGCATCATAAAATAACTGTTAACGAAACCAAGAGATGAGCTCTGTCACACTTAGGAGGTCCCACGTCCCAACACAAGACTTAAGTTTTTAGGGTCATGATAAAGGCCAGCAACGTCTAACCTAATCTCAGGAAGAATGATGTCCACAGGATGATTGCCACAACAAAAATGGACCTCTTCGTGGGCTCTACCAGCTAACGCTCCTTAGCATGCTTTTTCTTCCAGACTTGGAGGGAAAATAGAAACAATTGGTGAGGGATGATCTCATAAGTAGTCTGGACTCAAGCCATGAAAAACTGTAAAGCTAACTATCAGTGTCTAGTTAACATAGATACTCCACTTCTTTGAGCAGAAGCTGTGAATCCAGGAGAACCTCTGGATTGTGCACCAGGTCTGTATTTACCCCACCCAGAATCAAAGATGGAAGATTCCCCAAACCAGAAGGTCCAAAAACACAAAGCCATTTGACCTTGCCTGTTTATCTGAAGACTATTAAGCCCCATCCAGTTTCCCATAACTTCCAGGCACTGAGAGGGAACCTTCATAGCATCATAGGACCAAGTGGAGATGTAAAGCTGAGTATTATCAGCATACTGGTGATTTTACCTCAAAGCTTCACCTTGTGGGTCCTGTAAATATTTTTTTAAAAATCAAAAGATATATTTCAGTCTGTTCTAAGGTTTATCTCTTAGATGTAATGTGGGGTTGGGTGGGGGGCTTGGTAGAAGGCAGATTAAGATTTTACCTGTAGATCTTGGATTATCTGAACCAGATAGAAAAACCTCTTGTTTCCATTTCATAAACAATGGATACAAAAGAACCATCTGTAGCATGATACTAAACACTCATCAGTTTAGATTAGAGAAAGTAAAGTAATCCAGTTAGTTCAAAGGGCCTTATTTCACAGATAAGAGTGCACACAGATCATATCCTAAGAACTGTCTCTTTTTGCATGGTGTCCAAACAACACCGTAATGTTTTTCTTTGCAGCTGCATATTGCAGAGGAGATGTGTTTGAAAGAATTGAGATAACGGGCCATTAATATCAAATCTTCAGTAGGTGCAGCTCTTTGAGGCATAAGATTTGTGGGAGTTCATTAAAAAAATGAAAACAACCTCAGATCTGTTTCTGTATACAGTAAGGCTTTTAATGGCAGCCAGATGAATTCTAGACAAACTGCACAAATTTATTGCTTTTTGGTGTGGAATGAATTGGTAAGGTAGAGAGTCATAACTGTCATAAGGGAAATTGCTGAAGCAAATTTCATTAAAATATACATGTGCTTCTATGTGAAAGGACTTGAATTGCACAAAATGAGTACTGTCAAGTGTTTTATGTTAAGGGAAAATATATTCTGTTTGTTAAAGGCAGTCAGTTCAGTAGAAACAAGGCTGGACTGTTATAATAATTTCTGTTAGTTTAATATTGGAAGCTACTAATGGCATTGAGCCTGGAGCAGCAAATGAACTTAATTCAGGAATTATGTAGCTTGTGCAGTCTGCTTCTGAACTGCATATAAAAAAGGTTAGAGTTCTACATTTGTAAGATTAAGAGTCTACTTCTAAAGTGTTTTTTCCCTTTGTCCTTTGTGTTTGTGAAACAACATTTTGATGAGGTTTGGGTTTTGGCTGGGAGAGAAGGGGCAGGAAAATTCATTTCGGTCTGCTTTTTTCTGGATCTAGCTCATGCCTTTTATGGAAACTTATAGAGTTGTTGCTAGAAGTTTTGAACTTTTCTGGCTGGTCCAAGAAACCAAAATTATACCAAATGAATTGTGAACTAAAACATTTTCTGTTTATGAATTCCTTAGAACAGTGTTTCTCAACACAGGCTGGGGAATGCTGAAAATAGAAGTCCATACTTTAAGAAGTATGTACTAAGAAGTATGTACTTCAGAAGTCACTAAGGTTGAGAAACACTCAACTGCCTTAAAACAAATACACTGAATTGTTGGTTTTCAAAATTCTTTTAATTAAGCCAGTTTCTGTATATGGAGAGAGATATTTCAGTTGGAGTAGATAAAAGTTTTATAGGATACATATAATTAAGATTATATCCACCTGGCATAATTTTCCTTATTTTTGTGCCCCTGAAATCTTACAAATCAACCCAAAGTTGATTTTTCTAGCATTTTTACTAGAACAAGCAGGATATACAATAACCAAATAATTTTCTGAAATTTCTGAAATTACTCTGAGGTTCAAAAGATGGTTTTGAAAAGGTATCCTATTTCATCTACTGCTGGCATCATACAGTACAAAACTCCATTGCTCCATGCAATAGAAAAAGAAATAAGCAACCCTCAGTTAGTTACCCTATTTATATTTTCAGTATATGCTCCATGCATGTTAACCAATCTTGTGAGAAGGGAGAGCTATCTTCTGTTTCTTTTTTAAAATCTAAGCTAGCTGAGATGCTGAAAAGATAACTTAATGGCATTATTACTACTTAATATAGCTACTTAAAGATGCATGGACTTCAAGTCTCAGAATTTCACACCCAACTTTTCTGGCTGTGGAATTCTGGGAGTTGAAGTTCATGCATCATAAAGTTGCCAAGATTGAAAAAAGATATTTTTCATAGATGTTCCAGCCATGATTCCTGATTGCAGTGTAGAACTTCTGGGTCTACATGATGGTGGAGAAAGGAATAGTTATCCAGATTGGATGAGGCAATGATATGCTACTTATTTATAACAAAGAAATCATGTGCTGATTTTTTCTAAAGAGGTAACAAAACTAACTAGAAGGATTTTAATTGGGCTGCCTGATTCTTAACACAATTAGAATGCAGTATATGCCTTGGTTGCGTGCAGGAACTGGGAGGCACAATTCACCAATAAGCCCCATGATTGCAATTCCCATTTCCCACTCCAGTTTCAGGATAGAGCCAGAGATAAGCCATCTCATAATCAAAGTAAGCAGATATCATGGGAAAGGACAATTCAGAACTTGAAGCAGCAGAGATTGTGCATGTGGAGAGGTCCTGATCTTTTTTCAATGCTTTTCTGGGTTCAGGTTCAAGTACAGTGCCCAAAATGTATGTGCCTATTGTGTAAGGACCTATATTTAAATTGCTGCTTTTCTCAATCAAATATATGAATCAGAGGAAAAAACCTTTTCCCAACTATCCTGCTTTTGATTTTCCCAACAAAAACTGCTTTAAATAGCTGTGTAGTTCACAATAGAGGTAAAGTATCGGTATTATATTACCATTCAGGTGTTGTTTGACCTCATGGCTCTAACACTTGCATTGCTTAATTAAAAGTAAACATGCTAAATTTAGCATGCTCAAGTTGAATTGAACTGAATGTTCTGCTGGCCATTATCTGTGACAGGAAAACAACCCTTTTGTATGGCATTTGTTAATGAATGAATACATTTGGGGCATTAATGTCATGTTAGCCTACTTGAAGAGCAAAAATGGGTATACAAACTATGCAATTGTCAAACCAATTATCCATACTATGTATAAAGATGTTGTTTCCTTTTTTTTTCTAGACAGAACTTGACTATGTAAATGGTGTTGTGGCAAACCTTGAAAAAGAGTAAGTTTAATTCATACAAGTTACCACTGAAATATTTTGGATTATCCACTTTTTAGTACACAGCTTAGAATCCAAAAGTGACATTTCTAAATAGGTTTGTGTAGTATATTAAATTAATACACAATACATTATAGTTAAATAGCTACACTGAACATTGAGATAACTTTCCTTCTAAAACAGCAAATAGTATTATGATATAAGATCCTGAAATGGATACATCCACATGAAATAAAGATTGCATACCTACATTAAAATTTTTATGTTAATGGTACCGTGTTTCCCCGAAAATAAGACCTACCCCGAAAGTAAGACCTAGCACTATTTTCTAAACCTGCCCTAATATAAGACCTACCCCAAAAATAAGACCTAGTGTAAATCTCCAGTTCCAGGAAGACTTTTCAGGGAGCAACCGTGCACCCGCGAAACACCCCCTCCTACACACTCACACCCACTATTTGGCACCATAAATATATAAGACCTACCCCGAAAATAAGACCTAGTGTGTTTTGGGGAGCCAAAAAAAATATAAGACAGTGTCTTATTTTCGGGGAAACACGGTAAAATATAAAAAAGACTGTCTAGGTGCTTAAGAAGTTAATATTGGTTGGTTCTGTAAAATACATACAGATTTATCTCTGTAGACTAATCCATTGATAATTGCAAATGGTTTGAGACAATATGCTGCATTGATTTTGTAGATGTAGAATTTTCAACCTCAGAAACTATCAAAGGCTTGGTAAACACAGAAGCCTCTTCAGTCAAATGTAGCCCCAGGTGACAAAACTATAGTTTTACATGTAGGTTGAAATCAGCCTCCAATTTATTAACTTTTCACAGCTGAATAAAAAATTGAACTCAAGTCCAAATTGATCACAGATGACTGAAGTACAGCTTTCTTGAATGTAAACAAAGCTGACTTTTCTGACCCTAGGTTTTCAACAGAAATTCGTTCTGGTTTAGTGGAAATAATAGCTCCTCCTGCATTTTACTATCCTGACATGAAAAATCTAAAAGAGACATTTGGAGATTCAAAAGAAAGAGTCAGGTAAGGACTATTTTTTTCTTGCAGGTGTGAAACTACTTTGGCCATCACAGTAGATCTTAACAGAGATAGTCTAGGATACTGTTAACTTACATATTGCATTTAAGAATACAGGGTAAACTAGGCCCAGAATCAGGCTGCAAATTCTATTGCATGTTTTATATCCAGTAGTCTTTCCTAACTTGGTGCCCTTTAGATATGCAGGAACTAGTTTTCACGTTCCTCAACCATTGGCCATGTTGGTTATAGAATGTGAAATTGCCCATATACAGCAATTGAGGAAAGACAGCTTACATTATTCTTACTACTCTTACTATTACATTATTCTTCAGGAATATTCATTTTTAAACATGACCTCAGACATGAGTCTTGGGGAAAGGGTTTTTCAATCTAAATCTTATGTTTTAGCTTTCTCATGATAATGTCAGTTTTGCTATTGTAGCCTTCTTTTGATCCACAAATGCCTAGCTTGGCACTGTGTTTATGTCATCGGATTTGGAACATTTTTGAGCTTCTACTGTGGTATTTGGTAACTGAGCAGATAAAAGCAGAAGTATAGTTTGGATTAAATAATGGCTAGAAAAACATTCTATAATTGTTTCTGTAATCCTAGCACTACAAGTACATGTTTTTTCGGTAATGTCTGCTAGGACTTGGGACAGAACCAAGGTGCTACCAATTAGGATATGGGAGTATTATTTTGTGATATTAGATACACATCAAACCAAAATAAACACGACACAGGAAAACCTTGAACAGAACAAGATTTTTGAAGGACATCATCCAAATTTGCCCTTCCACTGACAAAGGAAACTGAAGACCAACAAAGACTCCTATGCTAGAGAAAGGAGGGGAGGAAACAACTTGTCACAGAAGCAATTGTAGAGAGTCCCCCAATGCAGCAGAGTAGATTTTCCCGAGCAAAAGAATGTATGAAACTGAATAAAGAAAGGACATTCAAAAGGAGCTTTTGTCCACTGATAAACTTCCTGTGATGGGCCTCTTCAGAGGTTTCAGTGAAGTGGTTGGATGGTGAGATTTGGGAATCAATCGGGGTTTGGGAGGGAATCAGAGAGATTACGTGTTCATTCATTACTAAAATAATAACTAAAAGCCATGTTTATGTTTCAAGCATAAGGTTTTCAAGCTATGTTTTGTCTGCCTGCTCACATGCAAAATAAATAACATTAACTATTTAATTTTAGATGGAGGACAAAGCAGAATCTGGATTACTGTTTTCTTATGATGTATGCACAGAAAAAAGGTGTATACTACATTCAGGTAAACTGTTTTTATATTTTGAATGTAAAAATAAATATTCAAAATATTTTTTAAATGTGTAATAGTGAACATGGCATAGTGAGTATTCCATAACACAGCTATTTATCAAACAGCCTTTTAGACCTAATAAAGTGTATTTATCATAATACCAATTATTTGTAATATATTATTTTACAAAAATATAAAATATTTATAATATATAAACATTACAGTGAAATATTTCAATAAAACAATGAAAAATAATGGAGGATTAAAATGTTTGTTTTGCAGTGGAATTTAAATTTTCAATTTCAAATTAAAACTGCCTTTTCATGATTATTTGAAAATTTAAAAGGCTTGTAGGATTCTTAAATATGAAGCACATGCAGTATTTTTAACTTCATTAGCATCTGTTATTGTCAAAGTTGCATTTTGTAAATTTGGTTCAGGCTACCAGGCATGAGTGTGCAATAAGGCCATAGGTAAAGAGAGTTACACATATTTAGATTTTTAGCTGAATAATTAGTAATTAAGCAAAACTAATTTTTGGAATTAGACACAAATTGGTATAGTTAAAGTATAATGAGCACCTCTTTTTGCATGCTCTGATTTGCCTTTGAACCCAAACTGTTGCATAACTGTGTAAAGTGGGCCCTGGCATGTAAACACCCCTTGTTTAGTGACTATCTTGATTCGCAACCATTTGCAAGTACAACAGTAATAAAAATATTCAAAATCTGTACATGTGACATCAGTGCACACCTAAATAAGAGTGACTCTAATGTAGCTGTACAAGAACTGTTTCTGAATGACATGGCATTAATCAGTTATCTTCAGAGCCTCTCTCTCTCTCTCTCTCTCTCTCTCTCTCTCTCTCTCTCTCTCCCTCCCTCCCTCCCTCTCCTGATTGTTGAAATAGAGCATGGTTGCTAAATGAGGACTGGATGTATTGTCTGTATGTAAAGCACAGACTTGTATGAAGAAAAGAGAGACACTGTTTCATCATAGCTTTTAGTATTCCTCTGTTTGGAATTTTTGAAAGATGTGCAAGCAGTCTCTTTATAAAACGAACAAAAAATAATGATCTGGCCCCACAAGTTTGCATTATATTGGTGCCTTTGGTCTAAGTCTGCAGATGCCCCTGTGCACATAAATGAGAAATCAAGTCTCCCCATAGGTTTCTTCCTTTTCTTTGCCCAGAATACCTTTGAGTTCACCCATGCTTAAAAACATCTGAGGAAAGGAGTGGAACAGAACAACATTCTGGGAATCAGCACTTTCCTTTCCTATGTTCTGACTCATTTTAAAAAGAAGGAAGGAAATTAAAAAAAAGTTTCTCTTAAAATAATGATTGGCTTCTGAATAGGATTCAACATCATGTTTACGGTTGGGTGGAGAACTTGCTGAGCACTTATATGTGGAAATTCCTATGGATCATTTCCAGCTTAGTTTTCATCCATCAGACTTCCAGTCAATCTCTCTATTGAGAGCAAATGCACACATCACTCAGTTCAGCTAACAAAAATAACCTTTATTAAACAACAAATCAACATTTTTAAAAATGGGCAGAAAGGAACAAAAGGTTGCCAAAAGAATAAAGACAAGAGGACACGAGTGACAGGCAAAAATTTAGATTTATATAGCTGCCTAAATATCAAAATGCACAAGAGCCTTCCATAGCCACTGGAAACCATACTGTGGCTAATGATCATGGACAGTCCCAAAGGATGTGACCTTTAGTTATTCCATCTTTAAACTTTTTGTGTATATAGGACATGAAGTGATCCATCCCTTATTCTCAACATGAAAGAAACAGTTTTGTAAAGTGGAATGATGCATCCAACAGTATGTGCATTTCTGGAGAGGAATTGTGTGTATGTGTTTGGCACTATTTGAGTATCTTCTGTGAAGTGAGAATTGTTGCCTGGGATAATTTAGGGAGTTGCCTTTACCATTAGCAGCTTGTTGTTACTATATTACTTTTAATGTATGTAGATGTATTATTACAGTCAAGATGCCTACGTATACTTGGCACACCCTGCTCTGTTTTTCTTTCTGATTAAATACATGGATTAAGAGCATCAATCTTTGAGTACCTCCTTAAAATTAAGTCTCATTTAGCGTAGCAGGACTTAATTCATTTTCTTTCGAAGTCTCTATAGCATTGCATTAAATCATCACAAAAAAAATCAAGGCTGCTACTTCTTTTTAGTGTAGGGTTTGCTAAGGCTTTTGTAGCAAAGCCTGGGGTACCAGATGTATGGCAAACCCTGCAACGTGGTTGGGTTGATTTGTTCGTTAGCTGTTTTGGCTGTTTATCCCGGTTGCCAATTATGCATATATTATTGTTGTGTTTTTTATATGGTGTTTTTAATTGCTGTTAACGGCTCAGAATCATGGATTTGGAATGGCCAGACAAAAATCAAGATAATAAATAATAGAGAAACTACCTCCTTTCTTGTACCCAACTTTGGCATACATTCAGATAGTCCTCTACTTACAACCATAATGAACCCAAAATTTCTGTTACTAAATGAAACATATATTAAGTGAATTTTGCCCCATCCTATGACTTTTCTTGTCACAATTGTTAAGTGAATCACTGCAGTTGTTACTTTAGTAACCCAGATGTTAGGTGAATGACTACAGGCATGTTGCCGTGTTGTAAGTGTGAAAAACAGTCTTACCTCCCTTTTTTCAGCATCATTATAACTTCAACTGTTACTAAATAATTGTTGTAAGTTGAGGATTACCTGTATGTTCTTTCTTCTGATGGGTCATATGATATTTCCTTCATTATACCCACAGCCTATTAGACAGACAGCCATAACAGTATTAGTGTTAAAGTAGCATTTCCCCCTTATTTTTTTATACTCTCCAAGGGCAATGCTTGCCTACTTTTTCCTTGGGAGAAATTCAGATGACTATACTGGTTTGAAGCAGAAGCTGCAGAGACAGAAGGATTAGCAGTAGGAATAGCAAATTTCTTATCAGGATAGGTTTCTGCTGATTCAGGGATAGGCATTTCAAGTCATCAGTAGGAAAAGGCCCAATGATGGCTGGATTTACATGTATGTTTGAACCTGAAATCCAGTTAGTTTAGTGCCGCTCCCATACAACTTCATTCCTCATTTCATTTTTTCTATTTTGCTTTCTTGCTTGCTTGTGCTTGGCTCCCTTAGCTTGAGGATGACATCGTTGTCAAGCAGAATTATTTCAGCACAATAAAAAATTTTGCACTTCAGTTGTCATCAGAAGACTGGATGATTCTAGAATTCTCTCAGCTGGGATTCATTGGTAAGAAAAAAAAACCTCTTACATAATTTTTAAAAAGGAGAAGGATAGAAAAGCACATCAAAATCTGGGCAACCAATTTAAGAACTCCCTTCCCACATACAAAACAATTTTACAGTTCCTTTTGTAATATGAAAATATTAGTTGTAAAATTTCCTGTATCATTCCTTACTAGATTATGTGTAGGTAGCACGTAACAGGTAACAAAACCCATGTGATAGAAAACAGAATAATGTTGTAATTATGTCTGCAGTTCTTAAATATTTTTTTAAAATTGGAGTATAAGCCTTAAATGGACTTCAATCATCTAAACAAGTTCATTTATAGATTAAGACAAATGAAAAGCAATGTTTTAAAAGCTTTCTTAATGCCTTATTTCTGCCTCTATCAAGGCCAGCAATTCAATATTTGCTCCTGAATCCATATTTGAAAAGAGATTCTATTTTCATCATATGTTAGACTGATACAAGTTTTTGAAGATACTGGGTTTCTTTAAAAAGGAGTATGACTTCTCTAATTCTTCACTAGTATGAGCATTATAATTTCTAGCATTTGGTATACTATGTATAACTAACAGCCCTCTTTAAATTGAGTGGAAACGAACGCCTAGTCTCCCATTCAGCAGAGGGGATGTTGCATTTGGCATCTGACAAAAAGGTGATTGCTATAGGTGCCTTTGCTTTGACATCTGCTGAAGTGAATGCAACAGTTCTGGTAAATTGAGGATTCACCCATGTACGCACAGACAGGGAATGCCTTAATCAGACTGCAAGACATATCATAAGAATGTTCTGCAGGAAAAGTGTACATAAAACAGAAAATATAGATGATGGACACTGATTTTTGTCTCTAAAGGGACAGTTTAGAGCAGGGGTGTCAAACTCGCAGTATGGTGGCGTCACGTGATGTAACTCGACTTTTCTCCCCTTTGCTAAATCGGGTGGGCATGGCCAGCGTGTGACGCATCTGGCCCACAAGCAGTAAATTTGACACCCCCTGATTTGGAGCATTAATTGCTAATAAATGAGAAGGTACAGAGAAATAAAATTTAACATATATTAGTTTTAGTTTTATGTCTGAAAGTGAGTTCATCTTCATACCCTTGTGTCTTCAGCCTTTCTTTGAACCTATTACCCTAAATTATTCTGCAAATTTATTTTATCTGATAGTGCTACGTTGTATAAAAAGAACAATTTGCAGTATTTTGCTGGTTCAGATTCTAAACATCAGATTTTTGGGTTCATACTCTTTAATAGAACACCCTGCATTTAAAGCTCAAAATGCTAAATTATTGTTAATACACGTTATTGTTTACAGGTAAAATGTTCCAGTCTCCAGATATTACGCTCATTGTAGAGTTCATACTTATGTTTTATAAAGAGAAACCAATTGACTGGCTCTTGGATCACATTCTTTGGGTGAAAGTGTGCAATCCGGAGAAAGATGCAGTAAGTTGATTTGAGAGTTTAATGTTTCTATGTGACATGATTGTAAGAAAATATGTTAAGAAACCTAGTCATAGTTTTTATAGCTCTTTTCTAAATTATAGTTTCTTGTAGCTAAACAACATTTAGTGTATTATGAAATGATTAAGAAGATATGATTAATGGTCCAGACATTACCAGAAAGAAATCATTTGAAGCTGTGCAAAGCTTTCGGATGGAGCATTTTGAAAAGCATGATTAATATAACTGAGGCACCCATCTTGAAATGTTAAAGAAGTACATTTTCTAGAAGGATTGGCGAGACAGTTTCAAAAACTGTCTTTGGCTGTGTGCATGTGCATACATAGACAGCAATTCTCTGAGACTGTCAAAAAAACAAGAGAGCTCTGTGTGCAAGTATCTGTAGTCACAACCATGAATATTTTGAAGCAATCACGCCAAACTTTGCAGACGACCTAAAGCAAAGAAAGAATGCTTTACTTATGCTAGCATACTGTATTTTGCAAAACACCCCTTTGCACAGCCCTACTATACATACACTGCAGAGGCCAAGTACTATAAAGACTGCATTATATCCTAAAAATATTTCAACTTTTCCAACTGTGCCTCAGCAGATGTCATGCCTTCTATAGGTGGAGGCAGGCAGAGAATATCCTACCTGAAGTTTGAACACGCATGGCCTGCTGTCTGGCAGGCCAAACAGATTGCTGGGGGAGGAGAGGGAGGGAATCTACCTGAATCTACTCAGGGATAAACACGCATTTGTGTGAAGGTATTCCACCCCCTTTCAAAATGTAGTCTCCCTTACTACAACCATGTTTCCTGGCCTATAGATTGAAAGTTGCAACTTTTGAAGTATTTAACCTATGTTGAGGATGCCTAATTAATAGAATACTTTGCCACGGGCAGAATCTATGTAATTCAGGGGTAGGGAACGATGGTCCTTTTATGACAAGTCATAAAAGGGCCATCATTTCCCACCCCTGATGTAACAGAAAAACTAGTCATTTGTTCTTATTCAGAGACTGGCACAATTCTCATAATTGCAATAATAACCATGCTTTGCATGGGCTGGGTGATTCTCTTGAAAATTTATTTATTTATTTATTTATTAATGGGACTTATATGCCGCCCCATCTCCGAAGACTCGGGCTGCTTACAATAAAACAGACACAATAAATATTTAAAAAGAATTAAATTAATGGTCCCAATTAATACAAAACTAAAAACCAAATCTAAAACACCCCACCCATAGGTCACAGCCCGGCTTGGTGAATAACCAGGTCTTCAAGTCATGGCGGAAGGTGCGGAGGTCAGGGGCCAAGCGGAGCCCCAGGGAAGTTGGTTCCAGAGTTCAGGGACCGCGACAGAATAGGCACGCGTCGGGGACCGCCAGCCGGCATTGCCCGGCTGATGGGACCCCAAGGAGTCCCTGTCTGTGACTTCGTACAGGGCGGTTAGTATTCGATGTCGGCAGCAGTCTCTCCCTTAAATAATAAGGACCCATGTCATGTAGGACTTTGTATGTTAAAGTTAAAACCTTGAATCTCACCCGGAGGACAACCGGCAACCAATGCAGGCAGCGCAGGAGGGGGCTAACATGGGAGAACTGGGAAACTCCCATCACCGCCAGCGCCGCATTTTGCACCAGCTGCAGTCTCCGGATGGTATGCAAGGGCAGTCCTAAATAGAGAGCGTTGCAATAGTCAGTCGCGAGGTAACAAGGGCATGAGTGACTGTACGCAGGGCATCCCGGTCCAGGAACGGCGAAGCTGGCGAACCAGCCGGACCTGGGCAAAGGCCCCTGGCGGCGGCTCCCACCTGCTCCTCCAACCGAGCCGTGCATCCAGGAGGACCCCAGGTTCCTCGCCCTGTCCACAGGGGCAACACCACTCCCCTATGGTCAACGATGGACATTCTAAGCTGGAACGGGATGCCGGTATGTACAACCACTCAGTCTTGGCCGGGTTGAGTCGAAGCATGTTGCCATCCATCCAGATCCGTACCGCATCCAGACAACGAGTCATCACAGAGAGGGCATCACTGATCTGGTTTGGGGTGGAAATATACAGTTGAGTATCATCCGCATATTGATGATACCTCACCCCAAAACCACGGATGATCTCACCCAGTGGTTTCATGTAGATGTTAAATAAGAGGGGAGAGGACCGACCCCTGAGGGACCCCACAAGTGAGCCTTGGGGCGACCTCTGCCCCCTGCCAACACCGATTGCACCGCGAGGTAGGAGGAGAGCCACCGAAGAACAGTGCCCCCACCCCAGCCCCACAAGGCGTGCAAAAGGATACCATGGTCGATGGTATCGAAAGCCGCTGAGAGGTCTAATAGGACCAGGACAGAGGAAAAACCCCTGTCCCGTGCCCTCCAGAGATCATCCAACAGTGCGACCAATGCCGTCTCCGTGCTGAAACCAGGCGGAAGCCCGATTGGTATGGATCGAGGTAGTCCGTTTCCAGGAAAAGCGGAAATTGCCGGGCCACCACACTCTCAACAACCTTCGCCAAAAGCGAAGGTTGGAGACTGGACGAAAGTTGTCTAACACGGTCGGGTCCAGGGCAGGCTTCTTCAGGAGGGGCCTCACCACCGCCTCCTTCAAGGCGGAGGGAAAGACACCCTCTCTCAAAGAAGCGTTGACAACTGCCCGGATCCAGCCGCAGGTGACCTCCCTGGCGGCATAAGCTAACCAGGAGGGGCACGGGTCCAACAAACATGTGGTGGAACTCAGGCGCCGATAATCCCGTCCACTTCATCCTCGGAAACAGGATCGAACTCATCCCAAAACGTAATGGCCAGACTCCCGTATCCCGCTCCTCCAACCACTGCAAATCAGAGGACAACCCGCTCCGAATCCGGCGATCTTATCCGACAGATATTGCCCAAATTCCTCAGCCCTTCCGGGTCCGGCCCCTCCTCTGGACGAAGAAGGGAGCGTGTGACCCGGAACAGGGCGGCTGGGCGGTTATCTCGCGGACGCTAGAGCGGAGAGATAAGACATTCTCGCCGCTCTCATCGCTCCCAGGTAAGTCCTAATATGGGCTCTTAACTGGGCTCGATCGGCCTGGGAGCGGGTGGCCCTCCACCTGCTCTCTAAGCCCCTTCGACGGCGTTTCATCTCCCGGAGCTCCTCTGAATACCAGGGAGCCATTCGGGATCCACGGCGTGTAAGGTCGCATGGGGACAACCCTGTCGAGGGCTTCCGACGCAGCCCGTTGCCAGGCGGTCGCCAGATCTCGGCAGAGCCGTGAGTCAGGGAAGAGGGAAGAGGCCCCAGCTCCATCTGGAACCGCTCCGGGTCCATAAGGCGCCTGGGGCGGAACCACCTGGCTCCTCATCCCAGCAGTGGGGGCTCGTTGGAAGACCACCCGTAGGAGATAGTGATCAGACCATGGAACGGGCAAAGACGTAAAGGTGGTCTGCCCTCTGTCACTATGCCACCACTCAGAGACAAAAACAAGGTCGAGAGTGTTCCCCCCCTCATGAGTGGGGCCATGAATTAATTGGGTCAGGCCCATGGCTTCCATGGAAGCCATGAATTCCTGGGCCAATCCCGACCCCCAGGGAAGGCAGATTAAAATCCCCAGGACTATAAGGCCTGGGATCTCCACCGCCACCCCGAGAGGACGTCCAGGAGCCCAGGCAGGGTTGCTGTCACACAGCTGGGAGAAAGGTATGCAAGCAGCAAACCCACCTGACCATTAGGCCCCCACTTCAGGAGGAGGGTCTCACTCCGCCTATCTCTGGGATAGTGACCTCCCTTGGAAGTAAGGTCTCCCTAATAACCACAGCCACCCCACCACCCCTACCCTGGGCCCGGCGGTGCACAACTCGAAAACCTGGAGGGCATAATTCAACCAGAGGGACACCTCCCTCCGGGCCCAACCAGGTCTCGGTGATGCAAGCCAGGTCCAGCCTCCTCCTCAATGATTTCACGGAGGAGGACGGATTTATGGCCACGGACCTGGCATTAAAATACACCAGTCTGAGCCCAGGGGTCCCAATTCCCGAACTCCCTAAGGAGGAGGTCATAGGGTCGAGCGGCGACCGTTGGCGCACGCTCGCACATAATATGACCCTATGCCCATGCGTCTGCTGCCAACCCCAACCACCCTGGGAATCGCAGCCCCCACCTCAGTCCCGGAGCCCCACAGGCCCCAACCTCCACCCCCACCACGAACCAGGCTGCAAAAGACCTATTAACCCTCCTCCCTAACCCCTTAAGGCGGCTAGTTAAAAATTTTAAAAGTTTCCCCTTCCTTCTAAATTTGGAATTTGGCCCATTTACTGCAGCATGCCACCTCTCGGGATCCCAAGATCCGTCATTAAGGAAAGCTCTTGATAAAATGCAGGGCCATTCTACAGACTGGGGAACCGTCTGGAGGGCCCATAAGTCTGCTGGTGAGTAGGCAGGCATAACATATACATCTTAGGCAAGACAGGGGGCAGCTGGTTGGATGGAAAAAAATTGTAAAGGTGGAAATACAATAAGAGATATACAATAAAAATGGTGTAGACTCGTCCCTACCCTCCAGGCAAGATACTCTTCTTTCATCTGTCTTTCATGGACAGGAAGAAATGTTGTTTGGAAAACCACTTCTTCATAGTGCTCCTCTTGTTGTGTCTTTAACAAGGCTGATAGATTAAATTGACCTTGTGTGGAGCTGCGGTTAGCTGCTACTGACGCTGTTGAGGTGAGGAGCAGGGAAGGACAGAGAATTCTTCTTGGCCCAGTTCTCTGTGCCAGCCTTGGGGATGTGCTGCTTCCCTTCTTCCTTCCCTTGCCTGCACTTTTGTAGGAAAGTGCTCTTATCAGCAGTGGTAGCAAGGGGCTAGGAGCATCGAGCAGTGATTTTCCTGAAAATTCCATTTCTGCAAAATCAAGCCAGAATTCTTTTTAAATGATCCAGGAAGCAATTCAGACACAGAAGCTGGAAGTAGAGCTGAAACTCCCCTTCAATGGGAAAAAGGTAACTTATAAACCCGACGGAACTTTTCCA
Source organism: Naja naja (assembly GCA_009733165.1). NCBI lineage: Eukaryota > Metazoa > Chordata > Lepidosauria > Squamata > Elapidae > Naja > Naja naja. Next base: position 17,251,668 of record CM019153.1, on the reverse strand, counting down.
TTGCAAAGAGTAAAAGAGTTTCTTCCGCAATGTGAGACATGCACAGATAAGGGATACAATTGCCCTTATGTTAAACTCAAGTGCCAGGGACTTTCATTAAATTCACATCATCTTTTCTTAGGCATAGTACCGAAGTGATTTGCCATTTTCCTTCTATTGGGTTGCTTTTTAACCCAAAGTAAATATGCTCAACTGGCAAACATAGGCAGTGTGGCATGGAAACCAGAGGGCATGGAAACCAGGAGTGGCTTTTGAATGGCTGCAAAGTTCATGTGCAGAAACGTTGGCTTGGCTAGAACCTATGTCTTATAATGAATTTTATTTCATGGCCTTTGAAATGAAATGATTTCTCTGATGAAAGAGAAATGAAATGTGGAAGCAAATCATATACATATATAACAAAATATCAATATGAGAAAATCAATGAAAGGAAAAGACAATGAAGGGCAAAAGTAACACACTAAAATCAGAAATATGAATTGTTTTTTCCCATTATAGTTTTCAAACCAAATCATAACAATAAGAATGATGACTAATATATTATTAGGCATAACACTTTTATTTTTATTTTAATTAAGAGCATTTCAAATAACAGAGTGATATTGCAGATTGCAAAAGTAAAAGCTGCAGTTGGAAAATATATTTTTCTCAGAATTGGCATTTAGAGATCCTAGCAGCTGTGAGAGATGAATGTTCACTACTTCCTATATAATTACTTACTAAAGTTCTAATGACTGAATTTTTGTAGTGGTGGGAATATGTTATTTTATTCTGAATGAAATCATGTCTGCTAAATAAAAACAAAGTAAGAATGTAATAAATCAAGGGTCTCCAACCATGGCGACTTTAAGACTTGTGGACTTCAACTCCCAGAGTTAGTCAGCCAGCTTTGCTGGCTGAGTAAGTCTGGGAGTTGAAGTCCACAAGTCTTAAAGTTGCCAAGGTTGGAGACCCCTGCAATAAATGATCCAGATAGCTAGTTTTTAAGCCATGTATAATGATGATGTGTCTTATGCTAAAAAAAATTTCCACCATTTTGTTAAAGAAACATTGTGATCGCCAGAAATCGAATCTCAGAATACGGTTCAGGCCTTCGCTTTTTCAGCATGTGGGCCTACACTCTTCCCTAGAAGGAAAGATTCAAAAACTCACAGTGAGTACTGATAGAAAGCAACATATACATACACCAATTTTTGGAAATGTGTTCATTAATCAACCTTAATTAAGAACTACTTATTTTTTAAATATATATTTCTTAACTATGTATTGTATTTAAATACAACTGCCACAAAATCTGAGTATAATTCAGTCATTAAGTGAGACATCACATGACTATGACTTTACTTCCTCATTGTCCATTAACTCTGTTTGTCACAAGTCAGTTGGGAAGCATGGATGTATGGTTGTGTGGTACTTGTGCTTGCAGGCACTTGGCAATTGGCTGTAAGTGCTAATAGGTTGCTAGACATCCAGATCATGATCACATGACTGCATCTAGTAACCCCTAAAAGTCACCACAAGTCAGTCCTTCTTTCCTTCCTTCCCTCCCTCCCTCTCTGCTTTCTGGCAGTCCTGGTCAAATCAGCGATTTGATTTACACTGATCAGTTGATAATTATGTTAGAGTGGTTGTTAACCAGAATCTGTTTGCAAATCTGAATCAGAGATCATAGTACTTGGGTATGGGGTCATGATGGGGAGATGATATTATTTCAAATTGCCGTTTTTAGGTGAGAAGAGTTCAAAAACTTTTCATGCTCATTCTAGTCGACCATTTTATATATCCTGAGCATTGTACAACATGCAATGGGTCCAAAATACAGGGAACATCTGTCAGTTCTATCTAAATTAAAAGACAGTGTCATTGATAGATGATCACAGTCAGAAGCACCAACTGTTGCATGGTCTCTTAGGAAATTCACAAGTCCTCAAGCAAGGGTTGTACCTCTATTGTGCTCAAATTGAAACCAGACCAAAATGTAAGTTCCCCTAGTCCCTCCCTAGGGACAACACCATTTAGGGTATGTAAACTGAGGTTGCTAAAGCATTTTGCAAGACAAAAATCTGTGAAGTTAGATATTGGACCTTTGGATTGGTAGCTCTCCAGCAGTGGAGGCAAATAAACCTCTGGAGGATATTTGTGTTTGAATAGCAATAGCAATAGCACTTAAACTTATATATAGCTTCACAATGCTTTGCAGCCCTCTTTAAACAGTTTACAGAGTCAGCATATTGCCCCCAATAATCTGGGTCCTCATTTTGCTGACCTTGGAAGGCTGAGTCAACCTTGATGAGAATTGAACTGCTGAACTGCTGGTAATTGGCAGTCAGCAGAATTAGCATGCAGTACTGCATTCTAACCACTGCGCCACCACAGCTCTAAAGGGCCTAATCATTGTGGCCAAATCTTGCATTAAAATCTCCTCCTATAATAATAATTATTAAATTTATGTTTTCTTGCCATCTCTTGATTGCTTTCACAATAATACAGATAGTCCTTGACTTACAACTGCAACTGGGTTCGGAATTTCTATTCCTAAGCTGTACGAGTCACACCTGATTTTATAACCATGGTTGTTAATGAATCCTTGCGGTTATTAAGTGAATCATTAAATTAATCTGGCTTCCCCTATTAACATTGTTTGGAAACCAGCTGGAAAGATTGCAAATGGCAATCACCTATCCCCAGGATGCTGCAGCTGTTATAAATGCCAGTCCCTGTTGCCAAGTGCCTGCATTGCAATCGTGTGACCATCATCGTGGTGTGATGATTGTAAGTGCAAGAATTTGTTTTAAATCACTTTTTTCAGTGCCATTGGAAATCCATAACCAAATGGTTGTAAGTCTAGAATTACCTGCAGGTGTAGGAGGTTGTTTCTCATGCAATAAATAAAATATTGCTAATTGTAATATTCCATAGATTGAAAGGAAAAACAGTTTAAAAATAATAAGGTAAACAAAGCTTTAAAATGGGAAATTTATAAACAGGACCAAGAAGTGTCTGTAAGAAGATGCTGTCATGTTGCCGTGAACTCCCCCAGATTTTCCTATGTTATGGGACAAAATGTTGCCAGATGTAGTGTTTAGGGGAGCTTTTCACTACAATTTTGTCTAAGTGAAATGTGTCATGTAAAATTGTCACAAATGATTTTAATCAAGAAAAATTTAATAACCTTGAAAAGCACAGGAAATATATTTATTGCCCTACACCTATATACTTTGTTCTTATTGTTGTTCCCCACTTAACATTATATCTTGTCTTTTTTTGTAGGATAAAGACTTCTTGAAACCATTATTGCATAAAATTCATGTGAATCCACCAGCAGAGGTTTCTACAACATTAAAAGTCTATCAAGGGCATGCTCTTGAAAAAGCCTACATGGGTGAAGACTTTTTTTGGGCTATCACACCAGTTGCTGGAGATTATATCTTGTTTAAATTTGACAAGCCAGCTAATCTAGAAAGGTAACTGTTTTATTTTCATTTTAATATGAAACATTTCCTGAGCTGAAGGGGTTAATACATGGCTTGGGTCCGGGGTACTTGCAGGAGCATCTCCTGCAAGCGTCAACTTCAAATCGGCCTGTGCGCTCCCACAGGCAGGGCCTCCTTGGGGTGCCGTTGGCCAGACAATGTCGGCTGGCAGTACCCAGGAGTAGGGCCTTCTCTGTGGGAGCACCCACCCTGTGGAATCGACTCCCCTTGAAGCTCCGGTTGGCCCCTGACCTCCGTTCCTTTCGCCGCGACCTAAAGACTTGGTTGTTTCAACAGTCCGGCCTGGACTGAAGGGTAAGGGGTGGGGTTTTATTGATATTTTAAATTTAATTGGGTTTTTTAGTTTTTATTGGGGTTAGTTTACTTTCGTTTGAATGTATTTTAATAATTGTATTTCTATTTTTTTTATTGTAAGCCACCCTGAGTCCCTAGGGAGAGAGGGCGGCATATAAGTCCAATAAAAGTAAAAGTAAAGTAAAAAGTAATATCTCCTGGTAGTAAATTAAACAGTGAAAACAGTACACCAGAGGTCCCCAAACTTGGCAACTTTAAGTCTTGTGGACTTCAACTCCCAGAATTCTCCAGCCAGCTATGCTTAAAGTTGCCAAGTTTGGGGACCCCTGCACTACATGTAGTCCTTGACCACAAGTGAGACCCAAATATCCTTTGCTAAGCCAGGCAGTTAAGTGAACTGTGTTTCATCCAATTATTCTGTTATGGTCTTTTTGCCACAATTCAGTGAGTGGATTCAATTTTCTTTACTACCAGTTCTGTGGGTGTGGCTTGGTGGGCGTGGCAGGGGAAGGATACTGTAAAATCTCCAGTCAGAGGTGGTATTTGCCGGTTCTACGAACTACTCAAAATTTCTGCTACCGGTTCTCCAGAACTGGTCAGAACCAGCTGAATACCACCTCTGCCACAGTTAAGCGACTCACTGGAGTTGGTAAGTCAATCATGCAGTCGTTAAGTAGGGGTTGCCACAAAGAAGAGGGAGTCAAGCTACTCTCCAAAACACCTGAGGGAAGGCCAAGAAGCAATGGGAGGAAACTAATCAAGGAGAGAAGCAATTTAGAACTAAAGAGAAATTTCCTGACAGAATAATTAATCAGTGGAACAACTTGCCTCCAGAAGTTGTGAGTGCTCCAACACTGGACATTTTTTTAAAAAGATTGGATAACCATTTGTCTGAAATGGTGTAGGGTTTCCAACCTAAGCAGGAGATTGGACTAGAAGATGTCCAAGGTCCCTTCCAACTCTGTTATTCTATTCTTTTCTATTTTCTATTTCATTTCTGATTTGTCCATTGACTTTGCTTCTTGGAAGCCAGCTGGGAAGGCTACAAATAATGATCACTTGACCCCGGGACAGTGCAACTGTTATCAGTCAGTAGTTGTCAAGCACTTACATTTTGATCATGGGGAAGCTGCAGTGGTCATAAGTATGAAAACTGGTTATAAGTAACTTTTTTCAGTGCTGTTGTAACTTTGAATGGTAACTAAATGAATAGTTGTAAGTCAAGGACTACCTGTAGTTTCCTAAAGTACCCAGAAAGAATAGATTCTACTTGGAAAATTTTCTTCAGAGATATTTTTCTTTTTGGTGGGGGAAGAGAATTCAAAAATAAGAAACCGATAGAAGGGGTTGAAAAATCTGCTAAATAAAATAGATTACAAGTAGTCCTCAATTTACAACAGTTCATTTAGTGACCGTTTGAAGTTACAACGGCACTAAAAAAAGTGACATGGCTGTTTTTCACACTTACGACAGTTGTAGCATTCCCACATGATCAAAATTTAGACACTTGGCAACTGACTCATATTTATGATGAAGTGTCCCTGGGTCATGTGATCACCTTTTGGGACCTTCTGACAAGCACAGTCAATGGGGAAACCAGGTTCACTTAACAACTGTGTTACCAACTTAACACTGTAGCAATTCCTAACATTTAGAACAATTAATAAGTGAAACAATTTGCCTCCAGAAGTTTTGAATGCTCCAACACTGGAAATTAAAAAAAAAAGATCGGATAAGCATTATCTACGGAAACATTTCTTGCCGGTCACATCCACCTGACCCATTAGAGCGAGAAGGCAGGGAGTGTTGCGGGTCCCACCCCTGAGGAAGATACACCTGGTGGGACCCAGAAGAAGGGCCTTCTCCGTGGTGGCTCCTTCTCTCTGGAACATCATTCCCCCAGAGATTAGAATGGACCCCTCACTAATACTCTTCCGAAAGGCACTGAAGACTGGTTTTGCCAGTGGGCCTGGGGAACCCAGAGAGGGATGGAGCCCATCAAATGGCTAGTGCGATCTGCTGTCGGGGAGGCAGGTGGGAGTTGGTTTTTTATTTTTTGTTTTGTTTTGGTTTTTTTGTTTTCCCAAATTTTGTTCTATTGTACTTTTCTAATTTATTTGATTCTTTTTGTTAGTTTTTATTTTTATTTTTTTGTTTTAAATATGGTTTCACATTGTGTAAGCCGCCTCGAGTCGCCATGGGTGAATAGGTGGCAATATAAATTAAATAAATAAATAAATAAATTCACATAACAACTGTGGAAGAAAGGTTGCAAAATAGGGCAAAACTCACTTAACAAACAGAAATTTGGGGCTCAGTTGTGGTTGTAAGTCAATGATTACCTGCACACTGTGGGAAGGTAAGAAGAAGCAAGAATCAGTGAGGCATCTTCCCTGAATGGAAGGATTTGCATTGAAGAGATATCTCTGTAATTCTAGGAATTTTTCATCCCTCTCAACCATTATGTAGAACCCTTCACTAAGTTACTATTATATATGTATTCACATGACATCTTTATGATAATGCTTACAAAATGTCATGTTCAGTTTAATGAGGAACAAGAACCTACAATTCTGAAAATATCATATGAAACATGACTATCATAAATTTTCTGTTGTTTGGAACTGATTTGACTGACATTTTGTGTTTATCTGCTAGTATGAAAAAATGGAATATCCTGTTTCATGCGCGGACTATCTCAATTGCTGCTGTGTTCTACCATAGCAACTTGGTTGGAATAATATAATAAAGTGGCTGCTTTAAACAAATATTAAATACATTAATATGAATAAGAGGATTTCCAAATTATGAAATCTTGTTTAATTTCTATAGCTGCCTGTTTCTGTCAATTACTCTGGGCAGCTTACAATTCAATACGATACCTATTGCTATTTTTGTGCATCATCTTATTCTGAGAAACTATCTCATGATTCTTGCTATCTTTTGCTTACTATTGTTATGCAATAATAGCAAGCTTAAAAATTGATAAGGCTATCTTATTTGAACTGAATGTTATAATCACATCACAATGTTTGTTCAGTCTTAATTTTACTGCTAAATTAGAATAGCATCAGTTTGATGTTTTGCACGCTGCCATATCTGAGTTATATACTAATTTCCAGTCTTTTAAATAACCTTCCATTATATTAAATTCTTAATGTAGATCCTATATTCAATTTTTTTCTTGTTGTCCATTTTCAATTTAAAACAGATGTTTGGATTTAAAACTTCTGATGTTTGTAACATTTTGCACAATTCTGCTATGTATGTTCCTATTCTGAAGATAACCATTTTGTTACTCTGATGTCATCTAAACCAGCAGTCACCAACCGCTGGACCGTGGCCCACTGGTGGTTCGTGAGAAAATTTTGGTGGTCCGCGGAGAAATGTCACCCTCAGAGCACCCCGCAAAGCAATTAATCCAGGCTGCACAGAAACACAAGGCTGTGCCACCCACATGGCCCACGGGAACCCACCCCACCCACTCACTCCTTACCTGGCAAACTTGCCTGCTAAATTGCTATTTTTCCTTTTTCCGACCATCAGCTGTTCTGCTGTGCCGGGAGATTTAGATTAGCCATGAAGCAGGAAATCGATGGATTTCTTGCTTTCTAGCTAATCTTTAGATCTTTGGCTCTGAACCTTCCTTAGGACTGAAGCAGTGCAGACTCAGCTAACCGATGGCAGAAACACAGATCTCTAAGTAAATCTGGAATTCTGTAAGCAACTCAATCTGCCTGCCTGCTTTGCCTGATTTTGGGTAAAAGTTGCTCTTTTTATATAAAAAATTCAATATTTATATAAATATTTATAATATTTTCATACAAGCCATGCCCAGCCAGTCAGATGACCACCAAGCCACACCTACAAATTAGGCCATGCCCACAGAACCGGTTGTTATGAAATTTGAATCCCACCCCTGCCTCCGAGTGTTTGTGTGTGTGTGAGAGAGACGGGTGTGGGGAGGGAGAGAGAGAGATTAGATCAGATCTCTCTCTCTCCCTCTCCCACCAACGTCAGCAAGCCACCGTCAGTCAAAACTCATATTAGTGGTCCCCGGGATTTAATTATGAGTTTGGTGGTCCCTGAGGTCCAAAAGGTTGGTGACCCCTGATCTAAACTAAGTTTGAGTTAGAAAATCATTCTTCATGTTCTTCATATGAAACCTCATGAATGCCAAAATGGGCTTTAATTAGATTCTCAGCAAAGAGACAGAGCAAAAAGTCTTCTGTGCTTGTGTTGTTATAACTGAAATTCTGCTAGTTATCTTGTTCACCTATTTGAAAAAGTTCATAATGAATTGTTTGCAAGATCAGTTTTGAACATTATGTTTTGTTCTTCATTCTTGATAGCAATTCTTTGCATATTACCTGGAAGTAAACTCTCAATAGGTAGAAACGGAGCTCTGTGGGTGATTTGTGATTGCTTTTTCTATTTGTTTTGCTTTATTGTTTTTCATGATATAGATTCCTGTTCCATAGTGGCAATCCAGAACATCCAGGGGATATATTGGTCAATACAACTGTGGAAGTATTACCTCTTAGGGTATGATAATAAAGTCTACTACTTCTTCCTTTCTATGAGTGTAACAGTTATACTAATATTTAGCAACCACAATTGGGACCAGAATTCAATTGCTAAATGGTGCTAAGTTGGAAAATCATGTGACTACAACTGTGCTTATGATTTTATTTCTGCTTTCCTTTTCTCCTACTCCCAAGCTGAATGCTTACCGCAACACTGTATAATTAACAAGAATTAATGTTTGTGTTACATTCACTGTAGAGGAAGGGATTACAAGAGAGTAAACAGGATCACTCTTTTATTAATACTGGGGATTACACTGGCTGTTTGCCTTGCATGCTCAAGGCTGAGAATTTACAAATAATAACTTCCTGCAATAATGTAGTCTGGAATCATCAGCATTTCTTTTTATCCCGCTCTTAAAAAAATAAGCCTGGACTCCATGAACCTTATTCTGTAACTATAGCTGAAGACATTCCCCACCCCACCCCCATTCCCAGAACAATAAATATTTATAGAGCATCACAATAAATTTGACTTTATTTGCTAAACTAAAGTTTCCTGTAGCTCTTTCAGCACAGGCCATGCTGCAAGTTTCGTAATTCAGCCACAGCTGAAAGTTGATAGGTTTTCCATCTTTCTTCAGAATGCTGAGCAATGGTAGACCCAAGGAGGGAAGGTGTATTGGACTTGCAGGACTTGCAGATTATTAAACATATTTAAATTATCTACTTGTAAATTATTAACTTGTAAAACATCAATTCTCTGTTGTCATGGGGCTTATTTATTAGTAAATATCTTTTAGTATTGGTCTACAGCAACTTTTCATAGGTTTCAAAGAGGAATATAAACTGAATATAAATGCCATTACTAAAAATTCTAAAGATAGGTGAGAGAAAGGGAAAAATCACATCATGCATATTATGTTAAAATAAGCTGTATATATGGAAATAAAAGGATGCAGCATATCATTATCTTTTAGGAATATTGTTTCACTTCCTGGTATCAACCAACCATGGCCTCTTTAGGAAGGGCCCAGTCCAGTCTTGTTGACTTCCGGGGTATTGTGAAGTGGGGATGAGGGGAAGATTTGTGAATTTGTTATTTATTAGCATATTAGTATTTATTAAACAATTAATTAAATCCTTTATCAGTTTGATGATAATATTTTATATCTTGTTTTTCAGAATAAAGAGCTGGTATTAAGCAAAGAAACCAAAGAGAAACTGTTAGAAGATGGTTATTTCAGAATAGGTAACCAAATAATACTACAATTCTGTTTTATAGACATTTCAATACAAAATCTAAGTAACTCAAGTTATGACTCATTTTGCATTACTATTGATCTAGCAGAATACTAATCAAGTTCAGGTGACAGAATTTCATGAACCAATGTTACATAAGGTATATGAGCAGCAATATGGTATTGGCATTACCCACAAAATAAGGTGTGCTGTGACATGTTGGTACTGTGAAATCTAGGGAAAAATTGCAACCATCTAATTATGGATTCTGAAGTCTGCATCACTTAAATGTTGTTGTGGTAGAGTAGCAATTCAGAATTTACTCCAAAGTTGTAGTGCAGAGGTGTGCATATACTGTAGAGTGACTCCTTAAAGCAGCCATCTGACTTTACGAAAATACACAGCAGCATTAAAGAGGTTGAGTCAAGTGCTATCTTCAAGTTCTCTGAAGGCCTTTTTTGAAATTGCTCATATTCCAGCTAATTGAAGTGATCATACTATTTTCATTTGATAGAATAAATAAGTAGAATAAAACCAATCAATCATGCTATATTGGCAGATTTTTTTTTCATATTATCCATAAAAATCCAGATTTTGTAATCTATTTGTGCAAAATTGATAGATTACATATAAGTGATTTGTATTTGCTAAGTATATACTTATTTAGAATGATTATTTTGCTTTTGAAGGCAAATTTGAAAACGGCATAGCAGAAGGAATAGTCAGTCCCAATCTAAATCCAATTACAGCTGTCCGGCTCTTCATCATACAAAATTCATCCGTCTGGGCAATTATAAATGAGGTAAGAGTTAAACAAAAGGTACTTAATTACTAGAACATTTGCCTCAAACATTTAAATTCCTAAGTTTCTTAAATATCAGGATATCTTAAATCTTTGGGAGCATTCTGAATCTTTCTCCTTTATAAAAGTGCAGCTGCTGTGCACTGAAGTGGAATATTAATGCTAATACTGGATGGAAAATTCAGAATAGTTTGACTTCCTTGCATTTTACAGCACTTGTATATTCTTGACTTCCTACCATAGATCCAAATATGTCCTATTTGCTGAAAGGCCCTTGTCTCCTTTTCCCAGTTTTCCTACCTACAATACTACCCATGCTATTCAGAAGGTTCTTCAGTTCCTGAGATCTGATTTCTAAGAATAGTGGAGAAAGGAAATCCATCTCCTCTGTTACCAAGTGCTAAAGTGCTTTCTATCAATATATTCTGTTTGTGGAATATTTGAGCTAGTCCTTTGTAATAGACAGTTTAGAAAACCTTTCACAGTAACCAAGTGTTCAGTTTGCAGGGTTCTTAATGACTTAGACCAGACTTGCCAAATCCGGTGGTCTGTCATATAAGTTCTATACATCTAAAATGTCATGTTGGGAAAAACTGTCTTAGATTAACTAAGAAATTGTAGCTAATAGTAATATAACAAAGAACTATACCTTATAATAGAAAAGAGGCTTCTGTTTCTCCTTTATCTTTCAGTAGTAATGGCCATAGAGATGTACTGAACAATAGCTCCCAGCAACCACTTTCATCATGTCTTCTGCTAACAGATATGTAAATTTTGACCTAGCTCAACTTTAAGACTTGTGGACTTCAACTCCCAGAATTCCTCAGCCAGCTATGCTATGGGAGTTGAAGTCCACAAGTCTTATTGCCAATTTTGGGAAGTAGTTGGCTGATCTAGCTGTTCACCCCATCTCTGATTAACAGTCATTCTTGTATCAAAAGACATGCAGAAGCACATTCCAAAAAGGTGGTTTTTGTTGTGCTCCCAAGCATTTGTTAAATGTTGCGGAAACTTGATTATGTCACACTGAAAAGCCTATGAAGAATGTTTGCTTAAGTGTTTGGCTGTTTATTGGGGGTCTATCAGACATTTTTCAATTCTGCATTACAGATTCATATTAAAAAGCTCCCCAACTGATCAATATTAAAGAAGTAAGAAGATAGATTTTGAATATTTTTGCAAAATCGTCCAAACTGCAGGGGGAAGATATTGAGTACGCACCTTAATTCAACTCAACTGAAACACTACCTCCCGTGAATTCTACTGTAATTGAAAATAAGGACTCAGCAAGAAGGATTGATTACAATGTAGAAACTGATATTCACCTGGCATTCTTTATCTATATTGATAATTTGAACATGACTTTGGTTGGCTAGGGAGCACATAAATTCTCCTTGGCCTATCCAATGGTGATAGGTTAAGTACAAAAAGGTGTACATAATTGTTACATTCCTTGGAAATGAGAAAAAGGTGTTAAAATGCATTTTATGAAGAGGGTACTTTTTGAAAGTCCATTTATTTTGTTATTGAAAACCCTCTTTTATAGATTATCAGGGATATATATTCAAAAATTTTAGGGTATTTAATTTATTAAATAATTTGAAAAGTACATATTTTTATGCCAATAATAACTTGATTTTTAAATGTATTACCTTACTTCTTGAGTTAAATGTACATTTTACTTGGTTAATGATCATATTTTGTAATGTATTGCCATGGTTAGAAGAGTTGAACTGAATTTGCCAATGAAGCACTTTTGTACCAGACCAGATTCTCCTGCACAAATCCCACTGAAATAAGAAGGGTTTCACAGAAGAACATCCTCATGAGAAGTTCACAGAATCACGGATATGGTGTTCAAAGATACAAACATGGCATGCAAGGACTTTGAAGAACATTACCTATGATTTTCATCACCCTGGAATTAAGGAATTTTATATTTCAATAGAGTGAATGAAGTCTGAGCAATTTAAAGTTTGAATCATTCCCCATTAAAGGGGTACTTTGATAACAGGTTGTTCTTTTTTAATCTTTGTAAAGTTTTCTTCAATGCAATCAGCCAAGTTGCTCTTTGGAAAGCAATGCCTTCTGAAATCAACATTTTTTTTTTGGTTTTGCATTCCCTTTCAATGAACTCTGCTCAGTGCTTTTGAATGATTTAATTTAGCATTATGTTAGGGATAATGGAATAGATACACAGTAACCTCAGCTGAGCTTTTGTAATAGTAACTTTGTCAGTCCTTAAATGTGGAAGTGATTTCTATTTCTTAAGATCCAGCTTCTGCTTAAAAGCATTGCACTCCAATTGACTGAAGCAAGGCTCCTGTGATCTAAATGCTTGTTGTCTTTTGTATTTCAAAGAAAAAAGATGTTTGCTTGGTCAGTAGCCTTGAAGAGAGGCAATTCAAGCACTTTGTGCTCTGTAGCACAGAAAACATGCAATAGTAAAGTAATAATAATAACAAAACATTTTTTTCTTATCTAACTCCAGCCAAGTTATGAAAAGCAAGGCTATTTTTTTTAGTTCTGTGACTCGCACAGGTAAATTGAATCTTCTTCAATAGTGACAGCTTGTATTGTGAGTTAATTCTTAAAAATTTCTGTGTCTCGGATGTAAGTTTTTGCCAAAAATCAATGTCTCTCTTGCCTTCTATCAAATATAGAAATGATTTGTAATGTATTGAAGGGGTTGGGCATCTGTTTTCTATTTGAGTCTATGAAGAGTCCAACCGCTTCTAAAGAAGAAGAAAAAAGATCACAGTATGAAAAAATACTTGAATTGTTTCGAATTATTCAAGACTTGAGATTGCTTTGATTTTAATTAGATCTGATCCTATATTTATGAAATAGTTTTGTTGAAATTCTTTGTTGGTTGGGGATGTATGCGTATAGAAGTGCTTGTATGACATACTAGCTAAGTTATGGATTTGAATATTACTACTTCTATAAAATTAATGGATGGCCTGTACTGATTCCAAAATGGAAGGAATAGTAATAGTGGCCTATTATACAGACTAAACTAATGAAGAACTCTGATTCCTAAATGTTCTATAAATCTTAAATGTTAAAATTATTTTTAGTTAACCTGTAAGCTGCCTGTAATACTGAACACTAATTGAATGTGTATTTAATATTGATATGCCACGCTGAGGTGGGTGGAGTATGGGGTATTTATGATAAACTTAATAATGATAATCAAAAATAACATTTTCCTACACAAAAATAAGGTTGGGTAGGAAAAACATAGAGAATTGGTGAAAAACTGTTCAAAATATGTACCTTGTCTTTATATGGAAAAGGGAATAATATGTATGAAAATATTCATGTCCATATTTTAAGTTTGTTATGAACAAGTTGTAAAGCTGTATAATCACTTGTCATAGCTCTCAAGCTAACTTCGCAGATCAATGATTTATGAGACTCTGCCTCATAAATGTAAGGTTTTCTATCCCCAGCGGCTTATTCCATTGCAGTTTGTGTAGGTTTATTAACCTCTTGTATTTAATCTAAAAATTAGTTTGAATCTTAGATCTAAATGTAATTTACTGTTCTCTTCCAAAGACCAGTAGATCACTTTCTCCCACTGAATGTATGGTCTTTGGGGAAAGTTTCTCTCTCCAAATCAGTAGCCAATTGATTTAACAGTAACCCAGAAATCAAAAGTGATGTCCTGCAGTGCAACTTTAGACATACTTTGTCAGATGCAATATTTCCTGTATTCAGTAGTATTCTAATATGCACTATTACAGATCTAATGTTTTAATCCTTAACTTTCATTCTTGAAACCCTACAAACAGACAACTGTCTTGGGTATAAACCATTCCTTGTAATAAAGAATTGCACAGAAGGAGGTACACTAGCAAAGTGTTCCTGTATTACCAATTGGAAATGAGAAAAAGTAATAAATGTCAATTCTTTATACTGCCAGCTTTAAAGATCCAACCGGCTAAGGATAAATCAGGTAATAAAGCCCATCCCCCAAAGCAATTGGCTAGTTGTATAAGGATATCTGAATGGACCAATAAACTTCTATGTGGATTAATGCTCTAGTGAAGATAAGAGCTTGTGTACAATTATCCACCACTTGGGCTATAGTAATAGAATTGTCTTAATGGTATTGTCCTAGCATCATTCTAAGTACATTCATTTACTTTGATGCTGTAGTAGAGATTATTAAGAACAATTTCAAATGTTTTACTTTATTTTCTGGTGGAAGATTTAGATTACTGTTTTGTAAGTATAACAGTGAGAGAGGAAATTTAATGATTAAGGCTTTAGACTAGAAACTGGGACCCCGAATTCTAATCCTGCCTTATGCGTTAAGCCAGATGAGTGACTTTGGGCCAGCCTCCCCCACCCACCAGCCTAGGAAGGAGGCAATAGCTATCCACTTCTGAAATCTTGCCAAGAAAACTGCAAAGGCTCATCCAGGCAATCACCAGAAGTCAGTACAATACTGACTTGAAGGCCAGATGCAAAAAAACAATGAACAGTATGCATTGAGTTGGTGCTTAGAATAATCTCACTGAATGAAATATGCAAAAAGCTTATTGCTTTCCAATAACTATGTGACTATCAGGACATGAATGCAACTATATTACAGATAGTGCTCAGTGTAAAATCACAATCGGGACCAGAATTTATGTGGCTAAAAAAGACAGTGGTAAAGTGGGTCATCTCCAATTTTATAGCCTTTTTTTTGTTTGCCATGTTAAGCAAATCACTGCAGATGTAAAATGAATCCGGCTTCCCTCATTGGCTTTGCTTGTCAGAAGCCGGCTGGGAAGGTTGCAAATGGTGATCACATGACCCCAGATGAGCCTGCAACCATTGTAAATACATGCCAGTTGCCAAGCACCCAGACTTTGATCTGTGAATGTGTGGATGCTGCAATGGTTGTAAGGGTGAGGAGCAATTATAAGGCACTTTTTTCACTGCCATTGTAACTTCAAACATTTGCTAAATGGTTGTAAGTCAAGAATTACTTATATGTCACTAAGTTGTTAGAAAATAGGTTCAGTAGAAAATTCTCAGTTGATGACTTAACAAAAAAAGTGTATCCTGATAGTTTGGAGTAGATAATAACTTGTGGAATACATCCTATAGCATCTGCTCAACCAATTAAAAAAAAAAATCCAAATTTCTAAAATGGGAATCTAATACATGGCACTAGGCATATTTTTAGTTCAAAAATAGTTCATAAGTTTTCCAATAAAATGTGTGGTAACTGCCCAGAATTTTGTTTAGAAGAGTGCCTGGAAAGATGCATTTTGGTATACTTTGCTTTTATACTTTGCTCATAGTACTATTTTGAGAGTAGGCCAGTGCTCTTCCCAGATTTCATGCTCGGGTTCTGATATCTCAGCTTTCTAAATATATCCATCATCCCAAACCCCTGATATTATTATCTTTTCTTATATTTCTACTGACATTCATATTTTCTTAATATAAATGCAGCTGAACTAAATGTTCAAGTTGCTGGCATTCTTAATTTTACTGAAATATTAAATCTTAGCAGTTGATAATTAAGCATAGTTATTTTTTAAATATAAATAAAAGGTGTCTGGATATTTCTGGTGCTTAAAACATCCCCATTTTTTAAAAGAGCTTTTGAATGTTTTTTCCCCTAAAGAAGCTTTTGAAATTCTTCCTGCAAAAGTACAAATATTACTTCATTTCCCTTCTTGTCTATTAGGTCTCAAATTCAGTCTACTTCCTCCTTCTGGAGAAAAGAACAGCTTGTATATTACTTGAATTATGGTGTTTTGAAGATGCTATTTTGATTGTCAGTAGAAACCAATTTACAGGTTTAAAACATTTACTCCTTTTTTGATTGCCAGCTTTCTAGTTGTGCTTTTCTTGTGCTTGTAAAACGTGAATCTTCATCCTACAGCCATATTTCTTGGCATTCTCCATGATATGGTTAAGCATTTTCATTACTTGTAAAACTTTTTTAGAGCTAGATTTTGATATTGTTAATCTTGCTGCTACATTTGAAAATCTAACTGGGTCATGTTAATTGTGCCTTTCATCAATGCGCTATGTGCCACGAGCTGCCCATGTACTATTTGAAATAAATATTTTTTAAAACTGTCTTCTGGAGTTTTAACTAGAAAAAAAATGGAAAATTTTGCAGAAGGGCTGGAAGTATTTGTATTAGATAAATACCACTGGAATAACTTGTGTACATAAAACTAACCTCCAAAAATGATTTTTATATGCAATAGTTTACACACAGAGACATATTCACATACACAGAGAGCATAATTCCAGCTGACATAAAATGGCTATCTTAGAATAGTTTTCTTTTTAATTTTCTGAGGTGGGATAATGGGAAAAGATGGGAAAGAAAATCATAATGACATAGTACTTTCCCTGCAAAATCTTGAGATTATATGCAAATTTGATCAATAATTTTATTCAGTTTACTTCTCTCATCTTATTTTCCCCTCTTGCAAACTATTACATATGATTTATATATGCCATATTCTCCATGCCCTCCTAAGAATGTTGTCACATACCACCTCTACTGACTACTTAGTAGAGTTTACATATTAAAAGTACATGAATAGCAAAGAGCATGGACATTTTAGCAAGTCGAAGGGTAACGTAGTGCAATTTTAAACATCTCTTCACTTTCTATAAAATTTATCAGGCTTTTTATATAACCTGGAAAATTTATGGGCACAATGGTGTTATGCTTTTCCTGGTGCCCTAGAATTGTGTAAATGTGTATGTGTTAGAAGTTGCCAGACTAACACAAGAACGGTTAGACTATTTGAATCCATGACCACAAAGTGGGTTGGGTAGTGTTACCCATCTTAAGTGATAGCTACTACCTAATGCTAACCATGTTTTTATTTATTATTTGGAATGGGTAGCAGTAGAAGCACAGCTTCTTTAGGGCCAACATATTCACATGAAACATTGTTACTAAGTTTTTACCCACCTTTTTATATGGGTGGCAAGATGGCAAACATACCTAATACTGCTGCTGCATTTTTTCACCACGACAACCACTTTATGTGGCAAGTGATTGAGGGAATAGGACCGGCCCAAAGTCACCCAGCTGGCTTTCATGCCCCAGGAAAGCCTAGAACTCAACCTCCTAATTTCTAGGCCAGCACCAAACCCCCATAAGTCTTCTAGAGACTGGAATAGAATCTTTAATATCTTTTTTTTCTTACAAAGAATATTTTAGAAATTTTTTTAAACCACCATCCTATTTTTCTTGTCTCTTGAGTTTAGGGTGTATTTCTCCAGCTTTCACACATTTATGAGATAACAGCTGATTTTTTTTTCTTGACTTTCCTGGAGTAACCAAACTATAAAGAAATATTGTCTTTAAAACAAACTAGGTGTCATGCCCCGTCGGAATCTGAGGAGGAAGACGAACAGCTGACAAGGAGCTGGAGTGTGGCTCCGTTGGCTATGGAGGAAACTAGGGAAGGGCAAAGTCAGGCTGGGCAGAGCAGGGGAGAGGTAGAACAAGGGAGATGGAGTTCAGAGGAAGACCCAAACCCATCCCCTTTTCATCCTAGAGCACGCAGGGAGGAATGGAGAAGAGAAGAAAGCAACGTGGGTTGCATGGCTTACAGGGGAGGAAACGGCCCTGATTCCCTTCATTAGGCACACCTGGGGAAAGAGTTTAAAGGATAGGCAGCTGAGAGCAGTGCTTGTTGGGAATAAACTGAGTTTATCTTGTGCTGACTGCGGTTATCCACGTTCCTGGCATCCTCCCAACTGGGTTGATTAACTGCTGTTCCTTCACTTCTGGAACTCAGTATCTTGCCCTGCCAGATTAATTACCTCATCTTGCCTTGATTGGACTTAAAAGCAGTCAAAGGCTGTTCCTGGGAGAGCTTTTCTCCAGACCAGAAGGTAACCAGGATATTGGGGGCAATGTTGGAGCTAATAAAGGGACTCCTACTTATTATCTGACTGTGTTGCCTTTGTGCCAGGTCCTGGGTCACCACACTAGACATTTACAAGTAAAATAAAGCCAGTCCCTATACTGAAACTTGTTTAATCTTGAATTTTGTAATATCTTATTGAATGACTTAATATATAAAAAGTGTATGAAGAAATCTACTTAAAAGCAATTGAATTTTAAAAAGTATCTTTATTACAGAGATATACAACTCTTCCACAAAGGAGGGATATAGAAGGCTTATTGTCAGAAGGCTGTCAGTGCTTTAAAAAAAAAAACCAAACATTTTGTATACACTGATCTACAGTGAGGAGTAAGTTATTTACAGGAATGTACAAGAGTATCTTCATCTCACCAGGTTTGACATCTGTACAAGGTGTTGTTTATTGGGGACCAGTTTGTTTCACTCTGTATTGGTAGAAACCGCAAAGTGCTCTCGTAAAGTTCCACCCAATGGCTAAAGAGACCACATACAGCAAGATGAGAAGCGCAAATGGATACAGAAGGATCACCGTGTTCTTCAGGAATGGCAGTGCTGAAAGGGAGCAGAGCTTCAGTAGAAACCAAGACTGCATCTCTTTGTCTCAAGGATAAGAAAGAGGACTCCCTCTTGTGTGCAAGAAAGCTAACACACCTTCACTAAAAACACATCCCCAGAGCAATTGCTAATTCTTGGAAACATGAATCTTCCTGAAACAAAAGCAAACCACTGAAGGAAATGGCAGAGTTGGCACTCAGGGGGCTCATGTAAGTAAATTACTATACCCCAAAGGAGGATATAGCAAGACAGCTATGGAGGTTTTACGCTAAGGAGCAAAAGTAAAGACTGAACGGAGCTTCTCTGTGATTAGATAGTCCTTGACTTATGGCTGGTTGCTTATAACACAGTTCTGAAGACCACGTCCTCCCTGGTGGCTACATAACCGCATTATGCAACTGGCTCGCAAAAATGGCTGTTTGATAGATAATGATATAACATTAATGCACCCTTGTTTAGTACCAACAAAACTGTTCCTTCTCATCTACCGTACTAATTTCTTGCTGAAAGCTTTACCATTACTTACCACTGTACCCCAGAAATGTCACATAGATGTA
The DNA here is from genome assembly GCA_009733165.1 of Naja naja. Classification (NCBI taxonomy): domain Eukaryota; kingdom Metazoa; phylum Chordata; class Lepidosauria; order Squamata; family Elapidae; genus Naja; species Naja naja. The sequence continues at coordinate 17,232,285 of CM019153.1, read as the reverse complement.
ATAACTAATTGCAACCAGCCAGAAAGTATTTCCAACAAAATAGCCAAGAGGTGATGCTGAAAAAATTACATCTGCAAGAGATAATTCAGGCTCAGTATAGGACATAAAAGAAAGCAAGACAATAAAAATGCTTCAATTTAAAAAAAATACTTACGATGAATGAAAAACAACTGGATAAAATGCAGGATAACAAGAAGTGGGTAGAAAGCATTCAAATGAACATCAAAGGCATATCCCCACTCTACATCATAGTCCCTGTTCTGATGCTTTAGCAAAAATTTATTGGAGATAAACCTTTGGGGGGGGAAATTGAAAACCTATGTATTACAACGTGCAATGTTTTATTATTTTAATGTAGCATGAAACAACTCTTTAAATAACTTTCTTGTGTGTACTTTATTTTTTTGTAGTACTTTCAAATCCAAATGTATTTTTGATCTAGAAATCCAAAATAAATCTTACAAGTTCTTTTAAGGAATATTATAAAAGCAAAAGAATAATTTTGATTCCCTAGTTGAATATTAAAAATACAAATATATACTTCAGTATGGAACTTTATTTTTTCACCCTCCTCAAATCAGAGCAAGGGAAAAAAAGATTTTCCACTCTCTTTAATACAGTATGTGACTATTAAATGCCAGAGAATCCTAAGCATATTTTCCTAGTCATTTTCTAGCCCAGATGGTTTCCATAAACTCTACTGCATACATAAATGTGAAGTAATGGTAATATGGTAACAAGTGAACCCAGAATTAATTTAAATTTTGTATGACCTTCTTCAGAAAGTAAATCCAATATGTGACTTTCCTTTTAAATAATAATAATAATAATAATAATAATAATAATAATAATAATAATAATAATTTATTAGACTTGTATGCCACCCTCCCCCTGAGGACTCAGGGCAGCTCACGGTATAAAAACACAATACAATAAGTCAATTAAAAAGTAATTAAATAACACAAACCTAATAATCAAACTAATAAAATTAAGTTAAAATTACTTTAAAAAGCCCACCCCCCCTTATTTCAGTCCAGGCCGGCCCACTGAAACAGCCAGGTCTTCAGGTCACGGCGGAAGGAGCGGAGATCAGGGGCCAAATGAAGACCCAAGGGGAGTTGGTTCCACAGGGCGGGTGCTCCCACAGAGAAGGCCCTACCCCTGGGCACCGCCAACCGACAATGTCTGGCTGATGGCACCCCAAGGAGGCCCTGCCTGTGGGAGCGTACAGGGCGATCGGAGTGTGATGCCGGCAGAAGACGTTCCTGCAAGTACTCCAGACCCAAGCCATGTAGGACTTTGTATGTCATCGTACCTTAAATCTTGAGCTGATACTGGAGTAAACTATTAATTTTAAATATTCTGTTTGGAACTTGCAATTTTTAAATTCAGAAATCTGCATTTTAAGATTATTTTAAACTTACCACATTAAAGTTGCAATTAGAAGGCCAACTCCTACACAGTCTATAAACACGACCCACAGCAGCAATTTTATCATTTCAAGAAATCCCAAGCTTAACACAAATCCAAATCCTATAGTGGATACTGGAGGAGGAAGATGAACAGCAGTGACATATATGATTAATTCAAGGTATACAAGATGCTCTAACTTTGGATAGTCATGTGCTCCCCAAATTTAATACTGCTTAAAGAAGACTCATTCAGTCATATGCCTCCATCTCCAATAAAATTATTGCTTATATATTTTCATCTTTCCAAGCAAATATTTTGTATTCCCTTCTCAATACTGCTAATCTGAAAACTAAGACACATATACGTAGAGTGCCTTAGTTGGTACATAGTATTTTTATACTTAGATGTTTCTAAATTGATGAAGTAAGTTATAGATAATGGCGTCTTTTTTTAAGACTGGGGTTGAAATAGCTCAGCAGGTTAACCTGCTTACCAACAGAGAATTATTGGACACTGGTGTTCCTAGAGTTCAGATACAATTCTTAGTTCCTTCACAAATACTATGAATCTGACTCTGCCAGCAGGTGTTCAGAATCTTTGGGAATGTACAGGCAGGGCACTTCTAGCTCTTAATTCTGTAATGGTTTACTCTGGTTGCGCACTATGTAAAAAACTAATATTTATTTTATTTATATCCCACCTTTACAGTTTTTATAAATAACTCAAGGCTGTAAACACACACAATACTTTTTTCCTCCTATTTTCCCCAAAAGAACTCTGTGAGGCAAGTTGTGCAGGCAGAGAGTGACTGGCCCAAAATCACCTAACCAGCTTTCATGCCTAAAACTCATGGTCTCCTCCTGGCTTCTAGTCTGATGCCTTCACCACCAGACCAAACTGGTTACTGTTACTGAGGACTCATTACTACCAATACTTCAGGGCACCAAGCTAGAAACACTAATTTCAAGTAGACAGGGAAGTTCTCAGCTACTCACCACACAGCCAGATACTCAGCAACACAAGGAAAGCTGGATCATCTCTAGCCCACTGGTCTTTTGTTTGTTTCCTATACTGAAAATTTCTGTACACCTTCTGTGGTGAAGTGAACAGATACAACATCTGCCACAGAGCAAACTCAAAGTCCATGTGACGAAAATGAAGGAGTCTTCTCAAGTATTTATAGCGCTTTGCTCCAGCTGTGTGTCTTGCTGATGTTCTAGTATTTAAAGATCCATTGCCTTGATCTCGGGGATTAATTGATGTGGTAGGCAACATCTTGCTAAACAGGGAAAAAAATAGCCACCATTTTTAAAAAGAAGTATATCTGAGCTAAAACTTCAAAGGAGGCACCACTTTCCCATGTTGAAATTATAAACTACCTCCTCCCAGTTCTGAGTAGTAAATCCTGGCTCTGTATTAGATTCTGTTATTAAACATAGTAGTAGAAAGTCAATCCTCACACTATCTGTTAAGTATACTCAAAGTGTTAACATACTAGATACGACTGCAAAAAATATTTCTCAAAAGATTCCAAATGAAAAAGTCATAAACTATTGGAAAATGTTCCACTTCATCCATTTGGCATCACTGTTCTTGAATGAGCAGAGAAATTAATATTAATACCTTGGCTAAGGTCGTTGTTTTATATGATTCCCTGGCTTTGGTAATGATGTGATTCAATACAAAGAACTCAATACATAAATAGCTATGAAAGAGTTTAATCTATTTCTTGTAAGATTTTTGGGGGGGAATAATGCTTGCTTTAAAAAAAACCTGCTTCCCAGAAATTTGGGAGAATTCCAAGATATATATAGCAAGCGTGGCAGGATTTCCAATCCAAAATACTGACAAGTAGAGAAAGTAATCACTCTCATTGTCGCTCCCCACCAGCCAAAGATTCATTCAGGTACTATAACAAGCCACAGCTACATGCACGAGCCTCAGACTTCTGCAAACTTCTCTTCTCCTCTTGTGCAAGAGAGTTATGTGGTTGGTATCAGACCATTATCTTCTCACACAGGCCAATTAGGACAAAATACATACTGACTTTGTAAAACAACTCTAAATGATCCAGAGCTTTATTAATTCACAAGATCACTGAATTGTACAAATGGAAAACAATATATCTGTAAATTATTTCTTTCTCACATAGTAGATCTAGGCAAGACTGTACTGCATGTTCTAAGTATACTAGGAGATGGCAGAAAATGACAGCAAAGAGAGAAAGTTCTTAAATTATCTTTAACAAAAACAGACAACTGAGCTTTTTATACCTTTTGATCCAACGTAGTAAATCTCAAATGGTTAGAGAAGGTTTAGGGACAAGAAAACCATTCAGCAGACATAACTGTGGAAGAACAGAAATGAAAACAAATCAATACTGTAAAGAGAATGAAAAGTCAGTTGCAGAAAATAAATACAGGTAGTGATTGACTTACAATCACAATTGAGCCCCAAAATTTCTGTATTTGTTAAGTGAGTTTTCTCCATTTTACTACTTTAATTTCCACATTTGTTAAGTGAATCACAGTAGTTAGTGTTATGGTTGTTAAATTTATCTGGTTTCCCCATTGAGTTTGCTTGTCAGAAGGTCACAAAAGGTGATCACCTGACCCTGGGACCCTACAACTGTCATAAATTTGAGTCAGTTGCCAAGCACCTGAACGTTGATCATGTGACCATGGGGATGCTGCAACAGTCATGTGAAAAACAGTTATGAACAGTCACTAAACAAACTGTGGTAAGTCATGGACTATCTATACATGTTTGCAAGGTTGTTTTTCTGAGGGAAGGCTAAGGAGAGCAGGTTGTGTCTTTGCTGCTAAAGTTTGAAGGGGAAGAATGAAGGTAAAAGTAATCAACAACAGGAATTAGCCAATGAAAGGAATTCCTGGAAGAAGAAACCCCAAAATCAAACCTGGAAGAAGACAACAGACAACGACCTACTTTAGCATTCTTGTCAAGTCTGTAGAGATTCTCAGCCATCCAGGTCATGGTTGTTCCAAAGGTGCTTTTTCATGAGGCAACTGGACTTTCATGAGGCAACTGGACTTTCTTGTTTTTTCTTTGAAGACTTAAAAAAAAAGACAGTCCAGTTGCCCCCTGAAAAAGAACCTTTGGGACAATCATGACCTGGATGATTGAGAAACTCTACAGATTTTTAGTTATACAATTTGGGATGACACCCTTTGAATGGTGTGGGAGTAGGAATGGATTTCCAGGGGAAAAATTGCAGACTACAGCAACTCAGGTGACCCTGAGGACACAGATAAACCTCCAAGTGCTTCAACTCTCCAAAAAGGATGCAAATTTAATTTAATTTAATAATTGGACTTGTATGCCGCCCCCTCTCCGAAAGGACTCGGGGTGGCTCACAACTAAAAATAACAATAAATACATTAAAAATGAATTAAACACTACAAGTCCACATAAAATCAATTTAAAACCCCCCTCCCCGAGAGGTCAGTCCAGCCCGGCCTGTTCAAACAGCCAAGTTTTCAGATCGTGGCGGAAAGAGCGGAGATCCGGAGCCAAATGGAGCCCCATGGGGAGTTGGTTCCACAAGGCGGGAGCCGCTACAGAGTAGGCCCTTCCCTGGGGCACTGCCAGCCGACACTGTCAATGACCAGCTGTCTGCAAGGAATATAAATCCTTCCATTCCCCACTATCCTGTCAGAGCTAAAGAAGCTGCTTGGATGAGAAGTGAAATATCTTCAAAAAAAAAGAAGAAGAAACTCCAGTTGCCTCCTGAAAAAGCACCTTTGGGACACTCTGTCAAGGAAATTATATGGGCATAGATCAAACATTTAGCTAATACAAGTTAAATCTCAACAAGTCAGGACAATGCCAGCAACCGCCTGTGGAACAAACTACAAAGCATGTAGATTAAATTCAGAAAGTTAACGAGCAGGCAAGCTAATAATATTTGTTCAGAAAGATACAGCCCAAGCATAAAACCAACACATAAAACAGAGACATTACACTTAAACTTATAAAAGGAGAACCCAAGATCCTATAGGAAGAGACAGAGGCATTCTGAAAATAGAAGCAAAAAATATTCCCAAATAGCCAAAGAAGATATAAGTGGCTTTGGCTTCAAGAACAGATAGAGGGGCCAGTCTGTTGAAGAAATAAAGAGAATATTAATCCTAGAAAGGAAAACCATGACAGATTTAGAAAAGCTCATAGAACAAAACAGGCTGTGTTTCTGCAACGACCAAAAAAACAACAACAACACTGAGTTCTTAAAGCAACATTTTGTCTGCGATGGTGCTCGACAAATTGAACAGAGGAAGGAGGAAACCAAAACACCAGTGAACAAAATGGGAATATCCCCTGGAGGATACGATGCGATGGAGGGTATATTCGTCTGTTTTGATTCCCTGGATTCGGGCACTTCAGTTAGTGACAGATGAGAAATTATTTGACAAGCCATGGTAACCTCCTTGGTTTATGCTGGCTCGGCAAGTCAGAGGCCGGCGCAGAGAGCAGCGGGAAGTGAGAAGGTGGGGAGAGGCCGCAGGTACCTTTTAAGGCAGGAGCGATCGAGGCGGTAGAAAACACGGAATTAAAAGCCAAGGCGCCCCTTGCAGATCGGAGAAGGGAGGAAAAGGGGGGCGTGGCTCTGCTCGGATTCCCACCGTTCCAGAACCCCCGGAACGTTCCAACCACTTTCACTCTACGCGAACGGCGACTGCTCACCCCGCCTCTTCTCGTCTGGTGGCTGCGCCGGGGAGGGAGGGGAAACTAAAGACGCTCCCCAGAGGATAATACCCCCGCCCCGCAAATCCTGCTTGATGGCCTCCCCTCCCGCCACCAAGTTGCTGACTCTTCCGTAACTTCCAGCCCCCCCTCCAATGCCAAAGCGCATGCGTACGCGAGAGACACAGGTTGACAGTGGGACGTTGCCTCGGCCACGGAGTCCTGTGGGTAGTTTTTAAGCGCAGGATGATGACATACAGGGACTTTTTAAAAATGTAGAAGGGTCAGTCATTGAACAGGAATATGTTATGGCGGGTTACGTTGCAAGTTTCTTTTTGTCTGTAAATACGACGGAAAGATACCGCTAGTAGTTGTATGCGGATTCTCCGATGTTAAACCGACTCACCATTGCATTTTTATTTAAAACATGCATTTTGTTCAATCTCACTTATTCCCTTTTGAAGTAAACAATATTGGGCAACGGGCAGTCCTTTGGGAGTTGGACGGCATATAAGTTTAATTAATTAAATAAATAAATTATTCATGCATTTTTATAATTAAAGCACCTAACGTAGTAATATGTACTATGTACTATGTCTCTTTTTTTCCGTTCAAAGGTAGTTGTTATTCAGGGTTAGTTTACCACTTTGCACACAGCCTCGGGCAACGTAAGGGGCGATACTAGATTTTCAACTGCAGAGCTATTTTTCATACCAAAAAGGGAAAGACATAGCTGTGCAACACTAAGCCATAGTCAATCATAGATTACACAATAGACCACAATTGACTGTGTTCACTATAATTTAAGAAATGATTTCGGATTTACCATGGCAAACACACTATCATTTCAGCTTGAATCCAGCCAATGCGTTGATGATGCGTATCCAACAAAAATCGAACAACTTTACAAATAAGATCCCCTCCAACGCTATAAATCAAGGGAATTCTGGGAGTTGAAGTCCACAAGTCGTAAAGTTGCCAAGTTTGGAGACTTCTGCTGTAAATAAACTCCTGCCTCTAAATACTGACTTCTTCTTCCACTGAAGTCTTATGGAGCCTTGCCTCGTAAGCAGGCACGTAAGCAGCACAGCGTCCAATTGAAAACGAAGCTCCCCACGCAAGCAAGGCGCCTTTTCTATACTTTTCGTAACTCCAGGAATAGGTGAAAGGTGAGCGAAGCTCTCGGGAAGCGTAGTTCTTTGCGCCTGAGGAAGTTGCGGAGCCGCGGGTGACGGACGCCGAAAGCCAGAAACGCCTCGCCGCGATGCCGAAATACTACGAAGGGAAAGAGGAGGACAGGCGGGCGTGCTCCGGGGTACGCGAGGATCTGAAGTCCTGCCTGCTGGAGTGCCCCTGCGTCATCAAGGTAGCTGGGAGGCTGCGGGAAGGTGGAACTTCGAGGGGTCGCTTGGGCCCTTCGGCGGCAAGGCGGCTGAGGAGATGGGGCGGCGGGGTAGAGAAAGGCCCCCTGGGCATTCCGTTGTCCCAAAGGTGCTTCTTTGAAACGGCAACTGGACGTTCTTTGTTTGCTTTGAAGACGTTTCGCTTCACATCTAAGCAGCTTCTTCCGTTCTGACCGAATAGTAGTATAGAATAGAATAGAATTCTTTTATTGGCCAAGTGTGATTGGACACACAAGGAATTTGTCTTGGTGCAAATGCTCTCAATGTGCATAAAAGAAAAGATACATTCATCAAGAGTCAAGAATCATAAGGTACAACACTTAATGATAGTCACAGGGTACAATAAGCAATGAAATCATACTAGGAAGCAGTCAATATAAATGTAAGGATACAAGTGACAAAGTTACAGTCCCACAGTTACAAGTGGGAGGGGATGAGTGATAAGGAGTGATGAGAAGATTAGTAGTAATAGTAATGCAGACTTAATAAATAGTTGAACAGTGTTGAGGGAATTATTTGTTTAGCAGAGTGGTGGCATTCAGGAAAAAACTGTCCTTGTGTCTAGTTGTTCTGGTATGCAGTGCTCTATAGCGTCGTTTTGAGGGTAGGAGTGGAAACAGTTTATGTCCAAATTGTTGGACATGGTGCAAAATGGACAGATTTATATTCCTTGCAGGTCATCCCGTCATTAGGCCTGTCTCCTGAGAGTCCAGTTGCCTTTTGAAAAAGCACCTTTGGGACAACCACCACCTGGATGACTGAGAATCTCCCCTAGGCATTCTGTCCGTCCTTTTCCAAAAGAAGACGAGCCAGCCTGGACAGGGGGACTTGGCTGTGAAAGGCTGCCGGCTTCCTTAGAGGGCCGTCCTGCCAAATAAAAGTATTGGCTTCGGCATTAAAAAAAAGTAGCCTTTTTGATCAAGAGGGCGAGTGCTTTCATGGCAGAGATGAAGGAATTTCTTTGGCTCCTTGTAATGCAGATTTGCTGCTATCATTGTTATACATTATGCACGAGAAATTTGGATTTGAATGAACCCTTTTCCATGACAACATCTATATCCTAGTGCAGTGCATGTATTATAATTCTGAGCAAAACCTTGAACTTTGCAGAAATTACATTTGAATATAACTAGTAGTTTTCAAGTATTGATTCTTAATAACCTATTGTGGTTTATTTTAATTTTTTCATGTGTTTAGTTTTATAGTTTCAATATGGTTTTGTATGTTGTTTTAACTTTTGATTGGGGACCGTCCAGAGTTGGTTAGAAGATGGATGACTATATAAATGTTTTAAATAAATATTTTAAGATATTAATGTGACATTTAGCGGAAGAGAAACATTTTGTGTGAAGGGGTTTTAGCATTAATAGAAACAGCTGTCTTCACAACAGACATGCATACACTGCTTTTCCTTTCCATCTTACAGCTGATGTACTTATTTCCTTACACTGCTCTTCCTGAAGGTGTCTCCTCCTCCTTTGTTTTTAATTGATTTCATGTGTAATCCCTTTCTGAGAAGGCTATCAGGCTGCATATATGAAGAAAAGAAATATTAAATTCAGTAAATTTTGAACAGCATTTCTGATATGAGTGTAATGATAAGTTATTTCAGCTAAAGAGCTGTCATTTTTAAAAGGTGCATACATTTTATGAGGGACTACAGTAAAAAAAAGTGTGCAGATAAGAATGTACGGTATCTTATAAAACCATAAGAGAATATGGAAAGAAAACTATCTACTAAAATGATGTCTTTTCTGTCCTTTCAATTTAAAAAAAATGAGCTAAACATAGTCTTCCTGGACAAGGGTCACTTTTAGAATGGTACAATATGTTATGAATACAAATAGCTGCTTCAGTAATTGGCCAATCATAAAACATTTATTTACTAGAGAACAACCCCCTGCCCCAAGTTCTCAGTGGGTCCTTTGTGAAGGTCAATGGTATTGCTGGAAATAAATATGTCACTAAAAGTGGAACTTTACTTTGCATCATGCCAATGTTTATATAACTGTTCTTGTTTAAAACAGATAAATAGATCTAGTGTGTAGTAAAATAGGTGTTTGACAGCACATTATGACAAGGTGTGTGTTTATTGCCTATTGCTGAACGGGAGCAAAGAATTTTAATATTTTATCATACAGCATACTGTTAGATTCAGTAAGAATCCAGTGCAGAATGCCCATATGAAAAAGCTCAGCCTTGAGAATGTTTTTTGAAATATAAGTCCAGCCAGCTTTTGTTAATGTCAAACCTAGAAACTATTGAGACAGTCCTTCACAAATTTAGCTCCATTCTTGTGAAACGTCTTCTCTGGGCCTTCTACAGTCATCTTGAGGAAGGGTATATGAAGGCAGTTTTGTTTTTCATGCAATGATTTTTTTTAATTTAAATTTTTAACAAGTTTTACTTTTTGGTCACTCTTTGCTTTTGCTTATATTGGAAAAAATGGTTGTGAAAGATTATATATAATGTAAATTTTCGCTACCACCTGAATGAATATATTAAATCTTTTATCTGCGTATCTTTTGTATCAGGAAGGGAAGAGCGCCAAACAATGCTTGAAAGAAGGACATTGCAGAGGTTTGCTAATTTCCATGTTTGAATGCAGGCGATCATTGGTAAGTTTGTAGGAGGAACCCCTCAGAATCCAAGTTGAGAAAAATGCAGAAATGTAAGAGGCTGCTGCTGAGCTTGCTTTTTTGTCCTACATAAATCGCTACCTTCTCTCTGCAGACTGCAAAATGGAATCTACTTGTAGAGAGCAGACAAAATATTTATTTATTTATTTATTTATTTATTTATTTATTTGAACTTGTATGCCGCCCCATCTCCGAAGACTCAGGCTCTCACAACTAAAAACACAGAACAATAAATATTTAAAAAAGCATTAAACCAAAACAAGCCCAAATATAAAAACATGACAATAATATACATTAAAACCATCCCTCCCCCAGGGAGGGGTCACAGCCCGGATTGGTCGAATAACCAGGTCTTTAATTCTTGGTGGAAGGTGCGGAGATCAGGGGCCAGACGGAGCTCCAGAGGCAGTTGATTCCAGAGGTCAGGGGCGACAGAAAGGCTCGGGGAGTCACCAGCCGGCATTGACCGCCGACGGACCCGAGGAGTGCGCAGAGGCGGCACTAGCTATCGGGAAGAAGCGCTCCCTCAAATATTGAGGACCCATGTCATGTAGGACTTTGAATGTCAAGACTAAAACCTTGAATCTCACCCGGAGCGCAATCGGCAGCCAATGCAGACCGCGCAGGAGGGGTAACACGGAGAACCGGGTAAATCCCATCACCACCAGCGGCGCATTCTGCACCAGTTGCAGTCTCCGGATGGTATGCAAGGGCAGTCCTAAATAGAGAGCGTTGCAGTAGTCGAGTCTCGAGGTGACAAGGGCATGAGTAACTGTGCGTAGGGCGTCCTGGTCCAGAAAAGGGCGAAGTTGTCGAACAAGACGGAGCTGGGCAAAGGCCCCCCTGGCGACGGCCCCCACCTGCTCCTCCAACCGGAGCCGTGCATCCAGGAGGACCTCAAGATTCTGTGCTCTATCCACAGGGGGCAACACCTCTCCCCCTATGGCCAAGGATGGACAATCTTGACTGGGCGACGCCGTACGCAGAGCCACTCAGTCTTGGCCGGGTTGAGTCGGAGCATGTTCCTACTCATCCAGATCCGTACCGCATCCAAACGCCGGGACATCAGGGAGAGGGCATATGTATATTTCATTAGATTAAGGTGATTATTTGTTCAAGACCTTTTCCTGTGTTCTAAATTGCAACTTGCTGATTTTATTCTCTGTAACTCAGTATAAGCCATTAGAAGCTCAGCCCATCCCTGGCTCTGTGAGTAGAGTCACACACTACTGTTAGAGGAAAAAAAATGAGAAACCTCTATTGCTTGCTAATAAATTTATTTGCTTCTTGGTTCAATTCAAGGTATTGGGCATCACCTTTAAAGGTGTTGGTCATCACGTTTATGCATAGAGCCAGGATATCTGAGGAATCATATCACCCCAATAAGACCAGCCCACCTCACTGGTTCCAGCAGAAAGGGCCTACTTCAGATCCCATCTGCCAATGAATTTCAGTTGGTGGGGTCCAGGAGAAGAGCCTTTGGAATATTCTCCTGTTGGAAGTGAGGTCTGCTTCCCACACATCTGGCCTTCCAGAAGAGCCTGAAAACTTGGCTCTGCTGCTTAGCCTGGGGCCTATTACATTGGAAGTGGCTGAGTAGGTATTGAAGATCTCCACCCCCAGACTTTTTCTATGGAATATACAACCATCAGTACAGGCAACCTTTCTTAGTTTTTCAGCCTAAGTTTTTATTTATTTAATAAATTTATATTGTTATCAATCTCATTTCCAGATTTTGAACAATTAAGTATTAAAACAAAATAAATACAAGATGAAACAGCCAAAATTTAAAAACAATATAACATCAAAAATAGCTGCAGAGAACATAACTATTACATTTGCTTATTAATCATGTAATATACAGGCTATAACATTCTTAATCAACAGTAGTTTTAGAAATCCCAGATAAAGCAAAGAGGGGAATATATCAAGTGGGTTCTTTAAAAAGTGCATTTGTTTATTTTTGAGCTTAGAAGACTGATTCAAGATAGTAATATTTCTTTTTTTACATCCTGCCAACCTGGACAACATAGATTTAATATTGTTTCTCCCTATGAATCCCAACACTCACTAAGAATATGAAGTCAGACTGTTCTAATTCTATAAAATAAAATTCTGAAAAAAAAAATACTGTAGAAGTTCCAGTTAATTATGCATGGATGTGAAGATAATTACAAGCATGAGTTTCCAAAAAAACTATTCAAATTTGAATAGCTTTAACTGCTTATTGTATAACTGCTGAACATATTGCTTTTGTAGGCATTTTTTTAAAATGTTGAATTTACTTTTAATCTAAACCATTTTAAACCTGGTAAAAAAAAATTAAATAGTTACCTATTTAGAATTCTTTCCAGGAAATTTCCTTCCAGGAAATACAATCTGTACTATATGCTAAATATTGCCATATTTTCTTATAAGCTTCCTAAAATAAAACTGGTTATAGGAAGTTTTATATAATAAAAAGTTAGTATTTATTTATATTTATTTTTTCTCCCTTAAAGTTGGATAACAGAACAAGATTCAGAGGAATAAAAGGATACTGAAGCTGCCTTTTAAGAAGCAATCTTGGGGATATTTTTGGCAGATTGAAGAACCACAGTTTTCTGGGTTTCCTTCAAAGCTATTCCTGGATGTGATATCATGAAATGATTGGCACTGTGCATATCAGAGGTACTGAACTGAAAATCAAGTCTGGCAGTTTTGTGGCTATCATATTGTAAATAAAATCTTTAATTTCAAACGATCTCTTTAACCTTGGGTATTCTACAAAAATAAAAAAATGTTCTGCAAAAATGCCAAATTAAGTAGACACCTTATTCCCATACGAAAGTATTGCTCTAGTTCTGGAAAAGATATATAAGTGTGGAGTCATATAGTATAATGTAAGCTGGTATCCACTGAAGTAGATAAATGTATTTACTACAAACATTCATGAATATCCAAATCCAGCAATTGAGGTGGAATTCATTTTCTGCAAACACTGCAATTTCAGAAAACTAGGATGTGCTCTCGCACAACTTTGGACCCTCTGGAAGTCATGTGAGAGAGCCATGCTCTTATGTGGCCTCCAGACTCTCAAAAATGAGTTTGTTTTATTCATATTTCATTTTTATAATCATTTGATGTTTCTTTATATAATACATAGCACCACACATGATTATACTGTATAAAAAATAAATTAATATGTAAATAATGGTTTCTCCTTTTTTGGGGGGGGAGAGGGGAGGAACATACCAGATGAATCAATTAGGCATATTCTGAATGTTTGACATACTGAGATCAAAATAATGTTCAATTCAATTCAAACCTTTATTTTCAGAGTACATGTGTACAATGAGATTGGCTGAGCCTCCCTTCAGGCACCCCCCCATAACACAATACAACTCACAGTGAAAACAAAAAAAATCCCTAACCCAGTGAATCCTACTGACAAACACAATCCTATTGCTCCATGTGAACTTATTGCAGTGAAGTGTTAATGTGTAATGTGAAGTGTTAGTAGCACTTTATAATGCCTTAGTAAGACCACACTTGGAATATTGCATCCAGTTTTGGTCACCACAATGTAAAAAAGATGTTAAGACTCTAGAAAGAGTTCAGGGAAGAGCAACAAAGATGATTAGGGGGCTGGAGACTAAAACAAAGAAAGAACAGTTGCAGGAATAGATTATGTTTAGTTTAATGAAAAAAGGACTAGGGGTGATACAATAGCAGTATTCCAATATCTAAAGGGTTGCCGTTAAGAGGGAGTCAGCCTATTCTCCAAAGCATCTGAAGGCAGGACAAGAAGCAATGGATGAAAACTAATCAAGGAAAGAACTAACTTAGAACTAAGGAAAAAAATCCTGACAATGAGACCAATTAATCTGTGGAAGGATTTGCCTCCAAAACTTGTGGGTGCTCCAACACTGGAGATTTTTAAGAAGACTTGGACAACAACGTATAGGATTTCTTGAGCAAGGGGTTGATCTAGAAGACCTCCAAGGTCCCTTCCAATTCTGTTATTCTGTTATCTAGAAGGCAAGGATGCTATAACTCCAGCTACTATATGCCAATAAATAACTAAATACTGTATTGGAACTAGATTCCCCGTGTTTGCCTTTTGTTAGAAGACTTTGCAGTAAAAATGCAATATTCCCCATACAAATACGATCATAATGGAGCCCAACATTTCCATTGCTAAGCAAGACAGTTGTTAAGTTAGTTGTGCCCCATTTTATGACCTTTTTGCTGCAGTTGTTAAGCAAATCATTGCAGTTGCTAAGTGAATCTGGCTTCTCCCATTGACTTTGCTTGCCGGAAGCTGGCTGGGAAGGTTACAAATGGTGATTCCATGACCATGGGGAAGTGCAACTGTCATAAATACATTCCAGTTGTCAAGCACCTGAATTTTGATCACATGACTATAGGGATGCTGTTTCATAAGTATGAAAACTGGTCATAGTCTCCACAATTGGGACTAGCATCTGCATTGCTAAGCAACACAGTTGTACAATTAAACACCACATCACCACAACAGACTTATACCATCTGTTCTGCTGCTGTTGCTAAGTGCATCAGTCAGGTCTTCAGTCATAACATCACATGACCACGACTTGTGACTTCCTGATGCATACTGATAGCATGGATATTATTTTCAATTTAATGCATAATTTTAATTGCTCTTAATATGAATTAAAAGGAATTATTTTCCTGTTTCAAAATATCCCATAGAGAACCAAACTGATTTTTCAATTGACTTTTCAATTTTGTGCAAGGCATTTGAAAGAGGCTATTCAGAAAATAAATAATTTTGAAGTGACTGTTAGGTGCAAAGATGATCAGGAACAGCTTTGGAAGTAGTTGAATGGATCTTATAAGCATCGTATAAGTTTAATAAATAATCTGAAAAAAGATGCTGATGGGATGCTTCCTTTGTGCTTGTACATGTCATGAAGTATCTTTGCAAATGTTTTTATCCAAAGTAGTTTATGAATTATATTTTTTCCATAATTTTGCTATTTTTGCAAATAACTGATCATTCAACTTGCACAATTTCCTGGTCAGATAGTATACAATGAATTTGTATACTCCCAATTTCTGAAAAGCACTGTGTACTCTATATATGTGGGTGTGTGGGTGAAATGTCTGAGATGACGGTTATAAACTATCCTGTTTGTTAGACTGGATTTAGCTACTTCCAAAATAAATTGTTCAAAAGTAGCAACACATGTCTTTTGACTTTATTTTTTTCTTTCATGTTTATTTTCATTGTATACTAATTTTTAGTCTTCTAAGGAAACAGGAAACACTAGAATGACTCATAAAATTTGAAATGCAGTTTGTTTATTTGTAAAACCATTTTGAAGCTTTTCAGTGAAAGGAATCTAAGCTCATCACAGCAGAGCTATAATTATTGCTTATTCTTAGGTACGTTAAGAGAAACTTTTACAGTGCTTTTTCCATTTGTTTTATGTATGATGAGTTGCTTATTTTTGGTTTTTTAAAAAATTGATTAGTTCAAAGAAGGAGAAGAGGAGGAAGAGAACCATGGAGATTAGTAACCAAAATAATTAATTGCAAAATCAAAATATTCTATTGGGTCACTGTGTCTACTAACTGAGGAATTCTGGGACTTTTTTTTTGGAATTCTGAGAATTGAACACCACATCTTGACTTTTAAGGAATACTGCTTTAGCCTATTCTGAATTGAATCAAATCGAATCGAATTGAATCGAATGACAGTTGGAAGGGACCTTGATCTCCTAATCCAGCCCCTTCTCAGGCAGGAAACCCTCTACCATTTCAGACCAATGGTTATCCAATCTCTTCTTAAAATCTTCCAGTATTGGAGCATTAATCTGGTGGTGATGCCATCTAACCCACATTTTTCTATCTTATCAAGTAGTAGATTTATTTATTTATTTAATTGGTCTTATATGCTGCCCTATCTCCCTAGGGACTCAGGGCGGCTCACATAAAAACACCCAATACAAAAGTTAAGAAAGAATTAAAAAATTATTAAACCTAATTCGACCAAATAAAGTATATAAAACCCAATGACATGACATTTAAAATTAAACCACCACCCCTCAGTCCAGGCCAGTTTGTTCAAATAACCAAGTCTTTAGGCTGCGGTGGAAGGAGCGGAGGTTGGGGGCCAATCGTAGCTCCAGGGGAAGCTGGTTCCATAAAATGGGCACCCCCCACAGAGAAGGCCCTCCCCCTAGGGACCGCCAGCCGACATTGTTTGGCCGACGGTACCCCAAGGAGGCCCTGTCTGTGTGCGTGCACAGGGCGATGGGTATTCAGTGCTGGCAGGAGATGTTCCTGCAAGTACCCCAGCCCTAAGCCATGTAGGGCTTTATAGGTAAGTACCAGCAGTGGTCTACTTTATCAAATGCCTTACTGAAGTCCAAGTAAATTATATCCACAGCACTTCTCTGATCCATTTTGTTACTTTGTCAAAGAATGTAGTAAGATTTGTCTGGCTGGCATCATCAAACTAGGGCAGTTTGATTTTAAGAGTACAGTGTATACAACTAAAATGAGAACTTGATAAGGTGCTCAGATTCATAGGAGCAGGCATATCCTGTGCTAACGCACTAGTCATTCAAAATGTGCCTCAAAGGGTGTGGGGGGGAATCGGTCTTAATATTACATGCTGAGAGATGCTTAGGCGACCGTTACCGCAGCTGCGCTGTCAAAAGATCAAGCCACCACTAGATGGCGCTCTCCAGGAGTTACGAAATCCCGCCCTCTCTCGGCTGCCGCCTCGCGCTCATCCGGATCCCCGCAGCTGAGGCGCGCGAGCCCAGAAACCCCCCCCCCCCAAATTGCAGGGTAAGCGATGGTCCCGGCCGAAGTACGGCCCCGAGGGCAAGAGAAACGGTGGGCGGCGCAAGCGCTGAAGAACGGGGGGCGGAGGAGGAGCCTGGGTGGATTATGGCGTCATAGCTGCCTCGGGTGTATGCGCGTTAGGGAGCCCGGGTTGCTGCAGTAGCAGAAGAAGCCGCTGTAAGGGTGCGAAGAAGAGCTACATCCGACGGGAAGGTGAGGTTGCAGCCGCAGCTCCTCGCACCTCAAAGGCGCCACGAGCCAGTCCAGCATGTTGCGCAAGGCTTGCTGAGGAAGCTGCGGCTCCCCGAGTCCGAGCGGGCACGAGGTAAGGCGGGCGCCTTTGCAAAACGGGTCCTCCTTCCGCTGCTGCTGGTTGCCTCCCGCACTGTCGGTTGCAAAAGCTGCTTCCCTGAGGGGGGGGAAGTGGAACCTCTGCAGCAAGAGTCCCAGCCAAAGAAGATGGTGGGAGGGGGCAGGGAGGGGAAGGAGCGGTAACGACGGCGCCTCAGCCCCGCGTCCTCTCCCTCGCCTGTTTTTTACAAGGAGCTGTCAAATAAACACGAAGCAGGGCGGGTGGGGGGATTCCGCGATGCCCCGTTTCTGCTCAGAGGGGGCTGCTTTTTTATTCCATTGTTCGGTTTTGTTTGGACAACTTGAGGTGTGTGTGTGTGAGGGGTGGGAGTGGGAAACCGGCGCGTGACGGGTTCTGCTTTGCCTCGGCCCGCCGATGTCGTGGGGAGGACATATTTGACAACCACGGATGTGCATGTCTCGTAGTAGGAAGGATGCTGATGCCTTTCTCTGGCGCTGGTGTGTGATCCGTGCGCTGCATTGGTCTGATGCAAACTGGAGGGCGTGCGTCGGCCAGAAATAATAAAAAGAGGAGGAAGAGAAGAATGGTTGTATATTGGCAGCTTCAGGGTTTTTTTTTCTTTTTTCTTTTCTAAGACATCCAGGGTTATGCTTTGCGGTATGGGTTCCCGGGAGTTCTTTCCCTGGAGCCAGGCTTTTTCTTCAGTAATCTGGTTTCTTGGCACGTAACGGCCTTTTACGTAGACGATTACATTATAGGTGCCTGATTCATCTGTGAATTGATGAGACTTTTAAAGGGATCAACTTGATGCCTTCCCAAGATAGCCCTAAATCTTATGATAAAAGATATTTGTTAAAACTGTTTCACACAGATCACGCGTTTCTTGTAGAGTGCTAGTCACCCAGGAGCTGTTATAAAGACTAGCATAATTTTAGGCTTGGGTTACTAATTTTAAACGATTGCCCACACAGCCTACTTTTTACCATGCCTCAGCAACAAGATCCATAGTGTTCGCTCACCTCTGGCCAATCTCAAATGAGAAGGTGCTGCTGCTGGAACAGTTCACTTCTCTTTTACTGGGGTCTACTGGGGGTTGGGGTTATCTAAAATCTTTCTTGAATTGTTGGTTTATTTTTGAACTTTGATCTGACCCTTTTTAACTGACACCAAAGCTCCAGCTGATTTATAATAATATCTCAGGCTATCTTGCCTTGGCCTGGTGCTTGATGTTAATTTCATTTGTCACTTTCAGAAGTTTCTGCTTTTTAGGATTACAGTCTTTCTATTTGTCAATGGGAATATCAATCTCTCAGTAGATCTGCATTTGATCTTGCATTATATTGATATTGCTGTGTTTGAACTTAAGGGGAAGAAAGAAAGTCGCTGTGCAAGGGAAGTAAGTGTCTAGTCTCTTTAGCAGCCAAGCATAAATGGAGTTGCAGGCATAGAGCCCAGTTAGTTTGATGGGAGAGGATGGGCTCACCGCAACATCGGCTGGTCCACCTGGAAGCCAGCTATTCACTGACCTCTGGAGGCCCATCCTCCAAGTACCATGGATTGTCCCTGTGAAAAGTCTTTGCAATTGCTAGGAAGTGCTTCCATTCTTCAAAAGCACCTTGAATCAGCTTCATCCTGCCTTAGCAATGGATTGGCCACAAGATGGAGGTTATAGTAATGGGGGCAGGTTCAGTGTGCGGCAAACAGAACAGGCAGCTGAACTTTTGTCATACATGGAGATGATCTACAGATATCAATGGGGGATAAACAGCTCAATTTCAGTTGACCTGGTGGGTCTGAGTATGCCTTAATTGGGCTTCAACCCATGATTATCTAGACCCCGTATCAGTCGGGCTTCAGGTCCGGACACAGCATGGAGACAGCATTGGTCGCGCTGATGGATGATCTCTGGAGGGCTTGGGACAGGGGTTTTTCCTCTGTCCTAATCCTATTAGACCTCTCAGCGGCTTTCGATACCATTGACCATGGTATCCTTCGGCGGCTCCAGGGGTT
Organism: Naja naja; assembly: GCA_009733165.1. NCBI lineage: Eukaryota > Metazoa > Chordata > Lepidosauria > Squamata > Elapidae > Naja > Naja naja. The sequence continues at coordinate 17,212,987 of CM019153.1, read as the reverse complement.
GGGGGTGGGGGCACTGTTCTGCGGTGTTTCTCCTACCTGTCGGACTGCTCGCAGTCGGTGTTAGCAGGAGAGCAGAGATCGGCTCCAAGGCCCCTCACTTGTGGGGTGCCACAGGGGTCGGTCCTCTCGCCTCTCCTGTTTAATATCTACATGAAACCGCTGGGTGAGATCAAGGTTTTGGGGTGAGGTATCATCAATATGCCGATGATACCCAGCTTTATATCTCCACCCCAGGCCAGATCAGTGATGCTTTCTCTGTGATGTCCCGGTGCCTGGAGGCGGTGCGGGTCTGGATGGGGAGAAATAGGCTCCAACTCAACCCGACCAAGACGGAGTGTCTGTTCTTACCGGCATCTCGGTTTTCTGGTGATGTTCCATCTTTGGCCATAGGGGGTGAGGTGTTGCCCCCTGTGGATAGGGCGAGGAACCTGTGTGTCCTTCTGGATCCAGAGCTCTCTTTGGAGGAGCAGGTGGGGGCTGTGGCCAGAGGGGCTTTCACCCAGGTTCGTATAGTACGCCAGCTACGCCCTTACCTGAGCCGAGATGTCCTTCGAACGGTCACTCATGTGCTCGTCACCTCTAGGATCGATTACTGCAACGCTCTCTACATGGGGCTGCCCTTGCGGACTACCCAGAGGCTACAGTTGGTGCAGAATGCGGCCACGCGAGCTGTAATGGGAGTATCCTGCATTGTATAACCTGCATTGTATAACCTGCATTGGCTGCCAGTGGCCTTCCGGGTTAGCTTCAAGGTGCTAGTAACCACCTATAAGGCCCTAAATGGCTTGGGTCCAGGGTACTTGCGGGAACGCCTCCTGCCAGTATCATCATATGCCGATCGTCCTGTTTGCTCCCACAGGAGGGGCCTCCTGGCGATACCGTCGGTCAGACATTGTCGGCTGGCAGTTCCCAGGGCTAGGGCCTTTTCCGTGGGAGCCCCCGCCCTCTGGAACCATCTCCCCGTGGATCTCCGTTTGGCCCCTGACCTCCGCTCCTTCCGCTGGGACCTAAAGACTTGGTTATTTCAACAGGCCGGCCTGGAATGACCCGGGTGGGATTTTTTACTGTTTTAATTATTTTAATTAATGTTTTATTGTTTTATTTTTATTTATTCTGGCTTGTTATATTTAATGCTTGTTTTATGTAAATTTGGTCCTGTTTTATTGCTAGCCGCCCTGAGTCCTTAGGGAGAAGGGCGGCATACAAGTCAAATAAATTATTATTATTATTATTATTATTATTATTATTATTAAAAAGAATATTTTTTGCTGGAAAATAGAATACAAATGCTATTGGTGCTCACTGAAACAACTGAGCTTTAAAAACAATGTTAGCCAAACTTTTAATGAAACCATCCTGCAATAGTTTTGAATAGAGTTACTGGGGTGTTTGCAATTTCTTTATCTTTTTAAATTTTATTTTGTTAAAGACACAGCTATACAAACACATACACACAAAAACAGTAATTGTGTAAAATAACACAACTATTGATGTTGTAATTATACAAGAAGTTATTCTTTGCTACAATGTGCCACGTGTTCATGACTATCCAAAAAACTAAGGGTTGGATATTTTCAGCTTCTTGCTTAATATGTACTAGAAACCTAGAGCACATTGAAGAAAAATATTTCTGCTTAGCCTCTCCTGCTTGATTACATTTTCAGCTAAGGATATATTCCATAGTCTCTGGCTGTTTAAATATCCTGCTTCATTCTTCATAAATAAGCTACAATCTGGCTTGACAGGAGACAAATAGCTCTTTATTTGATCTTCTATATGCAAGGTATTATATGGTGATAATAGAGTCAAGATGGGGGAAGGGGATATCTCTTTCTGAATAATCCTGCAAAATAGATAGATAAATAGAGAGATAGATGGATAGCTATATCTATATAGAAATCCCTCCCTCCCTCCCTATAATTTTTAAATGAATAAGCTTTGCCACCATACATGAATGTAAGCACAAACCTATCAGTTTCTCCTCTGACATAAATTATACTTTTTTATAGATGCATTACAATCTTACTGAGAGGAAGGGCAGGGGGAACACTATGAATTATTTTGAGATATATTCTGTTTTTGGCTTATACAGTTTGGGGATGTGTGTTGATGAAATATACAGTCAACTGTTCCAAATAGTTTCATCAATAGTTTCCAATAATATTCTCCCAAATATTTTTAATGCTAGGAATTTATATACTTATAGATCTTCGAGACCAAAACTTTTGCATTTTATCATATTGTAAAATTAATTTCTGTGTGATCATTAATTGTCTTTTTACCTCTGATTTAAATCTGAAGTTAGAAATAAAATTTATTCATGTTATTATGTAGCCATTAAAATGAGCTTGTTCTAGATCTTTAATTAACTGCTTTCCTGTTTGGGATTGTCCTTTACTATACAGACCCCCCCCCGGGATGTCATTTGATGGAAATAACTCCTGGAATTGCTATCTCAATCTAAGGAGAATATTCATTTTAATTGCAGATCTTTTCCCGACCAGAAGTATAATCTAGGTTACTTGTCTCTCTTTCTGATAGAAATAAATCCTGATGAAATTAGTCTTTTTTCCAGCTCTTAAGACTGCCACCCACATTCTTTAATCCTGGTTTGCTAAAGGGTTTATTTATGCATCATGTGTTTTCTCCTATTTATGTTGAACTTTATATAGTTGGATTCTTTGCAAAATGCAAACATGGTACTACATGTTTGCTTGTAAAAGTGTTAATCTTATAGTCACTGGTAGCCGATATCAACTTCAGGAGGAGATGTTTCATACAGTAGAAATACTAATCTGTGAAATGCCAAATAAAGCTATTCCTGCCTGCTGCTCTTACCTTAAGTGCTAAATTCTCTGCCACTGTTTTTTTTCTGTTTATTCATCTGTTGAAAACATTAACATAATATTTCTAAGAAATGTTTTGAATTAATTTAAAACTACCGTACCTTAAACAGATGAGAAATTTAACTTTTGTTTACTTCCAACAGCCCTGGAATATATAATCTGTGGTTTCCTTGAAATAAAACATTTCTAGACAAATGGAATTAGGTCTGCATTTTTTATGGATTATGAAATAATTATAGTGGTCCTGAAAAATCCCTCGACACCCAAAGCGGTAAAAGAGGAAATAAAAAAGAAGAAAATCCTGAAAGAAATATATCAGGAAAAATGAATAGCATCTAATTGCAAATATACATTCAGAATAAAATAAATAAACATTTATTTAATATCTTATTCATATGTATTTTTGTAAGGTCTGAGTAGACTTAGAAATAATGTACTCCTGTAACTGAAAATGAAATGTGTAAATACAGTATATATGTGCTTTAGCTGCCTGTCAGAACTATAGGTGAAAGGTATTTAAGGATGCCAATGACCATGATATAAGTTAGCTTATCTGTTTTTATAGGCCAGGGGTCTCCAACCTTTAAGACTTGTGGACTTCAACTCCAGAGTTCCTCAGCCGACTGAGGAACTCTGGGAGTTGAAGTCCACAAGTCTTAAAAGTTGCCAAGGTTGGAGGACCCCTGTTATAGGCAGTCTCAGCCTCCCTTAGCCAAGTCACACATTCTAGTTGCCTATGTTGGATAGGCCTATGAAGCACAAAGGAAGTGGCAATTATCATAATTGGGTAACTGAGGAAGTGTTGCCATGTCACCTGTTGCCCCAGACTCTGCAAATATCTCATCCAGAGAATATATTCTGTAAATGAATTTGTATGATTGCTTCCTAGGAGAGAGCATGATCTATTTGCTCTGTTATTTGCCTATTTAGGTGACTGCCATTAGTTGAGAAGCAAACATATCCATGCATGTGGAAAATTAGTACTGTGTCAGAGTTGTGCTTGTTAGGGTTTTTTACCATTTGTTTGAATGGAACTGGAGCACTGTGAGGGAATATTTGCTTCTCTACAGAAAGATTTTTTCCATTGTCTGAATTAAACCAGACGGTGTGTCTGTTGCGTTCTATCTGTTGAGTCTGAAGAAATGTGCATAATTTGGTTTAGTTGTTGTGAAGTGAGATAAAAACATTTGGCATAGAGCTGCTAACCAGCTAAGTTTAAGAGTTTGGCTCTGCTTTTGCCTAATATTGTAGCTCTGTAATAGCAAAGTGTTGTTATTTTCTCTTTCCTTCTGCTCTTGTGAGGAAGGAATTAAAAATAAGGAAAGTATAATATTTTACATTGAGAATTTGTGTGTGAAATATAGTACAAAGTGTTTTAATAATGACAAAGGAAAATCAAATGATAAAATATATTTCTTAAAGTGGCATTTCTACTTTGCACTTCTGCAATTAAACACTTGCAGCATTCGTGGGAATACTTATTCAGTTCACATATACATGCGCTGATCAGGAGTCTAGACCTCTTTACAAGTAGTGCTTGATTTATGACCAAAACTGGGGCTAGAATTTCCATTGCTAAACAAGGTGGATGTCACGTTAGTCAAGATGTATATACAGGGCGGCATATAAGACCAATTTTTTTAAAAAAGGATTTTACAACCTTTTTGTCATAGTGGTTAAATGAATCACTGCAGTTAAGTGAATCATGCAATCATTAAGCAATTCCAGTTTCCCCCATTAACTTTGCTTCTTGGAAGCTGGTTGGGAAGGTCACAAAAGGTGATTGTGTGACTTAAGGACATGGCAATCGTCGTAAATACATGCAGGTTTCCGAGCACCTGAATGTTGATCACATGACCATGGAGATGCTGCAACAGTCATTAAGTGTGAAGTCCAGTTGTAAGTCATGCTTTTTCAGTGCTGTTGTAACTTCAATGGTCACTAAACAAAAGGTTGTAAATCAAGGACTACCGGTAACGCCTTTTTTCAAATGAGCAAGTACTGGATCATAGCAAATACTCCCCAAAAATTTAGTATTCTTGTACAAGATTTATAGTGATAAACAATTTGTATTTCAAGGAAGTTTGTTTGAATACAGTGTGTCTGAATTGGCAGTCGCATTGCCCTGAATAGTTCCGGAGATACTGACTTCTGTTTGCAATGCTGCTTATCTGTTTAATCAATGTAAACTATAGAGTGAACTTTCAATTAATTGTTAATTTTGATGGCCAGGAACTGTTTACAAAACAGAATGGCGAAGAAGATTATTAGAATCTCAGCAGAAGTATGAAATGTCTTTCTGTGATTTCCTAATTATTTTGAAAGAGTGTTTTCTGGTTGGGAAATTAGACTGATGTGTTTATTAAATGTCTAACTATGAGACATTAAATTTTTATTATGGTACTTTAATGACGATCGCTCTGGGTAGATTAGTAGAAAACAAGATTGTGTAATTCTCTAATGATTATTGTCTTATTTTTGTGCAGTTTTAGTTCAAGTGAGACAACTTGTGACCTTTTGGGTCATCGTTTCAGAGATACTTTCTTACCAAATTCCTCAACGCTTTCAATAGTGACAGAACTTCTAATGTACTTAAAAGTTTAAAATTCTTAAAAAATCATGGAGATATTCAGAGATTTATTTGTAGTCCATGTTGAACTGTATAGTGTAGTCAAATATCAGAGCTGATTGAAGAAATGTTTTACGACATTTTGTATTATGTCACAACATGCTTCATGATAATTTTATGTCATAAAATACTTTATAAAATTTCCAAATTTCAATTCCAGGGGAGTCATGGATCTGATTTGGTTAGCCCTTTTGAGATACTGTACCTTTGTTAAGTTTTGTCTTATGATGCACCATTTCGCTCAGCTAAAGGTTACAGACACAATAATTTTGTGGCCTTGGTGGCTCAGGCTGTTAAATGCCTGCATTTAAGTTCCAGCTGCCTACAATTACTGTAGGCTCGAATCCCACCAGGCTCAAGGTTGACTCAGCCTTCCATCCTCTCAGGGTAGGTAAAGTGAGGACCCAAGATTGTTGGGGGCAATAAGCTGACTTTGTAAAAATGCCGCTTAGTAATAAGCAGGCATATACAATGGAATGAAGGCTATTGCTGAGCACACTGGGTTGTATCCCAAAAATTGTAAGCCCCCCTGAGTCTTCGGAGAAGGGCGGCATATAAATGTAATTAAAAAAAATTTTTAAATAGTATATAGATACCTTCCTTCATTTTTCATAACCATGCTTGTTTAATGTGGCTAAATTGCTATTGCAATTATATTTGCTGTTTTGCAAGAAATTATAGTTATAAATTTGGCTCTATAGTTTCTAGAATGCTCTTAACCAGGGGTGTCAAACTCGCAGTGTCATGGTGGTGTCACATGACGTATCGGGACTTCACTAAACTGGATGGGGGAGGAGCCAGCACGTGATGCATCAGACCCGTGGTCCATGAGTTTGACACCCCTGCTCTTAGCTAAGGCAAAAATATTCCTTCCTTCCTCCCTCCCTCTCCAGTGGAAAAGAACAGTGGGACCTTTCCTAGCTTGGATATTGTTGAAGTACCCTTGGTATTTCATAGTTGTGTGCCCTAGCCTCTGTAAATATCTTACAATAATCAGGTGGGCGTGCTCATATTGTATAACAGCCCACCTTCAAACCATCTTTCCAATTTTAGTAGAGCAAGCAGTAATACAGTCAGATGAATTTAGGCCCTGGATTTAATGTACTCACTGGTGAGATGATAAACCGTATATATTGTTCTTTGGAAATGTGAGTCATTTGGAAAAAATAACAAGTCAAGCTCTTTTAAGTATGTACATGTCCTTTTGACTTTCCCCTAATTAGAATGTGGTTTCAAATAGAAGGGGGGAATATATACTTCAGAGAATAATATCACTTCCATCTGTTTTGGTTTGTTCTCCACCCACAAATTGATAAAGATGTCAAAGGATATTTATAAGAATGTTGATGATGTCACTGGAAGTAAATAATCCAAATCATTTAGGAGACCTCAGCCTTCCCTCAGTGTTGAATATTTGCATAAGTGGGTGGGGACTCTCAGCTACAAGTTATCCACATCCTTACATGTATATGGGAGTTGAGTAGGAGGTGAACTATATGATTAGGGTATTTGCTAACTTCCTTCTCTTAGTTCATCAAAGCCTGTATTGTCAACAGTGATAAGCAGATATTTCATGCAAAAGTTTTCTACAGTACTTCTTTTTGGAGATTCCTGGACTTGAATCTCAGATTTTCTTTCATGGAAAACATACATCTGCTCTGCTAATAGGTATTGTAAATTCATTGTTTCTGACATATGTGGGATATATGAATTTTGTGACTGACTTTTAATAAACACAGATATTTCTTCCATGTTTTAAAATGAATGGTGGCTAAGGTACTATTCCATATTTAATAAATCATATTCAAATGTTATTTCCGGTTTTGGATAAACTAAAAGAACCATGGCTATTATGGTAGCCTGGAATCGTGGAACTGATAGTATTTGAAAGAAGTAATTTTTCTGAGGTCTCTAAACCATTGTTTTAAGCAATATAGCCACACAGTCCCTTAAATTATTTCATTGTGACTTCCAAGTTTATTTTGTTCCTAGATTTATTTAAAAAAAACCATAGTTGAAGCAAATGTTTTTAAGGCATAGTGTGACACAAAAAGGACTGGATAAATTGTTTTCTTTTTAAGATTAATCAACTAAATGAATTAGTGTTTATTTTAAACTCTGTCATTTTGAATAAGTTGTATATACTTGAGAAAATATGAGAATTAATCTTTTGGCTAAAATAAGAGTTCATATTCCGGACGCATCACACTGAGCTTACAAATGTGACATGGATCAGGTTTATTCTTCCACCTTACACAATCCTAGAAGAATCTTCTCCTTAAGAAGAGAAGTAGAAGGAATTCTATGTTACATTTAATCTGAAATTGGGGTGGTGGTAGTTTTTGCAATATTAGAAAGTATCCACAATATTTCGCAGTATTCGCAAAAGCTATTAGATATGACTAATAGCTTTTGATAGGCCTATGTGCCATGAGTTTAATTTTTTTCTTAAAAATTCATTTAGTTGCCATCCCCATGGGCACTGGATTTGTAATTTTTTTCTGCCTTTAATTTTGTAGTGTGAAGTGTTTCTGTTGGTTGTGTTATATTTAATAATTCTGAATTTAATTGAATATCTTAAAAACAGCAATGGTTTCTGCAGAGGAACACCTGTTTCATAAAGATTTTGAAATTACGTAAACTTGTAGTTTTGAAAAGCTTTTGATAGTTTCCTGTCTGTCATTGATGAGTTATATTAAGAGTCATGAAATAAGAATTCAGTTTTTAGTTAGGAACTAGTTAAAACAGGAAGCAAAAGTAAAAAATAAATACTGTATATAATTAACACCATTTTTAAGTAGGTAAATGTCAAATATAATTTACTGTATGTATCAAATGATATGCTCTGAAATAAAATTCCTAACTTCCGGAATAACTGATTAGCATCTGAGTTGGCATAGTCTAATTAGAAAGTATTGTATACACTGGTTTGTTTATATATTTTGTTACTAAAAGTTTATGGAAACAATAACTATTATTATTTCCTACTAGTTACGTTTTCATATACTTTTTTGTATGACATTCAGCCATATCCAGATCTCTGTACTTAGTTCCGGTTATCTGTTTATGAACTCATGGAGATAGATGAACCTGAAGGAAGAGCATTTGGGACGGCTGCAGTAGGATACAACTGAGATTTCTAAAATTATGTGGTCTAGATAAATTCCCAACTTCTCCAGAATAATTTGGGCTATTAAGTGAAATGGTTAATAAGAAGAAAATACAACCCTTAATTTAGGGAACTGGCTGCCTCAAAATATGGCTTAAAAGCTGGTGTTTAAAGTTATTAGACCATCTTTACAAATGACGGTCATGACAGAAATCTAAATTCAGTACCATATGTGTCCTCACTGGAACTTCTGAAAGAGTAGAGATGAACCAGATGAGTCAATTGCTTTGATGTTGGCCCTGGGGAATTTGCAGAAGATGAACTAACCTAGAAGAATTACTCCTGTGAGACATTACCATGGTGAGATAAATTAGTTCTGTAGCATAACTATTAAGCTATATCTGGAAAACAGATGGGTTTTTAAAAATATATAATGCCTCCTCTCACATACTAAAATGTTTTAAAATTTCAGAGTTTCTTGGCAGTTCCATCCTGTGAACAGCTGATTGGCTTAGCGCACCATCCAGTAGTTATGATATATCACCTGGCACTCCCTGCCTACAATTTTGGGGAAATACTTGAAATGTGTGACCAGTCATTGCACTATCCAATGACGTAGGTCTGAAAAGCAAAGCTTGCCTTACTAATTTGATTCTTAGTCCATTCATTCAAATGGGTGACTTCTGATAAGGTCAGCTCTACATTTCATCACCTTGAGAAGAGGGAAGGAACGAGCAAGCTCTTAAAATGAAAAGATCACTCAACCCTGACAGGATACTTGAAAATGAAACTTAGAATGCCCCCACCTTGGTATTGTGTAGTAGAATAAGATGGAATGGAAAAAAACTTGGCTTTCAAGTTACTTTATTCCATACTACAATATGGAACATTCCTATCATGCCTGATTCCTGACCCTGCCTGCCAGTCTCTGCATGACTGGCAGACAAAATCAGACTGCGCCTTTGAAAAGTGCTGCTGTCTACCATGGCTTTTGTCAAGGTGACAGGTTTTGCTGCATTAGCCTTCCCAATTTTGATGTGATTGCTGGGCTTTTTAAAAATGAACTAGTAGAACCTGTAAGAGTAGCAGAGTAAGGTGGCATACCAAATACTGAAGTCCTAAACCATAATGGCATTTGATCTGATTCACATTTTTTTCTTTTCTATTTCCCATTTTATTTTTCCATTAAAAGAATGTTGGAACTAAATTATGCTGTCAGCAAAATGCTCTATGGATACTGAACAAAACAGAGCAAAATGTGGAATGGTGGGAGAAGTCAAGAGAAGAAAGATCAAGTTAGAGAATGGGCTAGATCAGTTTAGGAGGTTACAGAGAAAAACATTCCGGGGAAAAGTCCCACCAGTGCATCCCTCTGGGAGAGGGTGTTGGTATTGAATGCTGCCAAATACTCCATTCTTAGCTCTTCCATATTAGAGGTCATATCCCTCTAATATGTACAATTCCATCATGTGCTTCCTAATCCACACATAGCAATAGCTCTTAAACTTATATACCACTGCATAGTAGCTTATAGCCCTCTCTAAGCAGTTTACAGAGCCAGTATGTTGCCCACAGCAATCTGGGTCCTCATTTTACCAACCTCAGAAGGATGGAAGGCTGAGTCAATCTTGTTTGAACTCCTGGCAGTGGAATGCAGAGTTAGCCTGCAATACTGCATTCTAACCACTGAGTCATCATGGCTCCTATCCACATATCCACGAACATATAAGATGCAGCCCAAGGAGTCCACATTTAAATACAGAGATAGTAATATGAAAGCATTTTCATTTTTTTAAAAGATGGCTTGTCATTGCTGTTGGTTTTTCTTGAGTGGAAATAAAATACCACCAGACATTTTATAAATATGACTTGTAAGTGACAAAATCAGATCTGTGGAAATTCAGCCTATATACAAGAATTCTTCCTCTTCTGCTTCCTCCTACGTACATCCTATTATGTTCTCATGTGGGTTTGCTAGACTGCACTAGAAGAAAATTTCCAACCTGAAACAAAAGCATTGAGTTTCAGGCATTTGTATGTGACTCTTAACCGCCAGCGTACTTTTATCCTGTAGCAGTGATAATACATCAAAAGCTAACATTGACCTAACATTGATCTACTCTAAGAGTTGTACGTTAGTCACATATTAGAAAATACATGTAAGTATTTATAGTATAGAGTATTAAGGATAGTTAAAGTTAGTACAGTCAAACAAAATTTAGGAATTTAAAATTTAAAAACAATTATAACAAATGAACAGATAAATAATACAACACAATACATTTGACCAGTAATATTTGAGCTAGTAGTTCAAGTATCTGCCAGAAAAAAGCAATATAGTTATGGGAAAAGAAAAAAAATAGTAGGGATCATCTACATAAACAAGGCAGATAACAGATAATCAGGGTTGGAAGGGACCTTGTAGGTCATCTAGTCCAATCCCCCACCCAAGCGGGAGATCCTACACGATTTCTGACAAATGGCAGTCCAGTCTCTTCTTGAAGGTCTCAAGTGATGGCACTCCCACAACTTCTGAAGGCAACTTCTGTTCCATGGGTTGATTGTTCTCACTGTCAGAAAGTTTCTCCTTATTTCCAGGTTAAATCTCTCCTTGTTCAGTTTCCATCCATTATTCCTTGTCTGGCCTACAGGTGCTTTAGAAAATAGCTTGACCCCCTCCCCTCTCTGTGGCAGCTCCTCAAATATTGGAAGACTGCTATCATGTCTCCTGTGGTCCTTCTCTTCATTAGATTAGCCATGTCCAGTTCCTGTAACCAGTCTTCATATGTTATAGTCTCCAGTCCCGTAATCATCCTGGTTGCTCTTCTCTGCACTTTTTCTAGAGTCACAACATCTTTTTTATAGTGTGATGACCAAAACTGGATGCAGTACTCTAGGTGTGGTCTTACTAAGGCTTTATAGAGTGATATTAGTACCTCCCTCCCTTGATCTTGACTGTATCCCTCTGTTAATGCAATTTAGGATTGCATTAAGGCACTTTCTTGTATTTTATTTTCCTTGTTGAGACATGAAGATTCTCAGTAGCATAGAAAATGTAGCTTTTATTGTCCAAGCCAAAGACGCAGGCAGCATACAAATACAATAACTAAATCACTAACCCTGAACACTTTCACTTTTATTCAGCATGCCCTTCTTTACTTCTGTTGAATTTGAATCCCTTTGACTTCCTGGCTCTAAATCCATTGAAAGCTTTTAGTGATGATTTCTAGTACTTGGAATTGTGTCTGGAAACAGATTGGCAATTAGTGCAACTTGGGAAGAATCAACATGATGTGCTAACTAAGCACTCATTGATGACTTCACAGCTGGTATCTGGAAACTCTCACAGTGCAACCTCAGGTAGAATACACAGCTATAAGCCCATCTGGATATAAGTAAGAAATGCATGTGTGTTAACATTCTCTTTTTTTCATTCTCTTTTTTCAGTTTGCACTACTGTACCTCCTACTTCTTTATTTATTTATCAAATGTATATAGGTGCTCATCTCATGAAGGTGACTTTGGGTTGAAAACGTTGAAAGTTTTTGAAAATCCTTAGTCTTTATTTTGGTGCTTTATTTAGTTTTCTTGAATAGAAGAATTCCAGTGGCTCCTGCTACTAAAAAAATGTGTTGATGGGGATGGTGGGGATTATGGGATTAGGGTCCAATCAACATGGAAATCATCAGTGGAGAGAAAGTTTAGTTTAGATCTGAATGGCTGGCTAACTTCCTATTTACCTAATTAAATTGCCCTTCAGTGTTAAAAATAATACTTGATGTAACATCTATGTTGTGTGAAGGGAAATACTGTCTGGAGAGAGGAAAGGTGGTAGTGGATGTTCTGTATGCAACAGTGACTTTGGACTTTTGTTTTCTTCATGCTCTGCTATTGGGCTCAATCCTTTCCTCTACTCTAGTGATTTTTTGGGAACAACACTTTAGTTTCTTCTATGGCTGCCTGGCCTTTACATCAATGGAAACCAACTTTATATTTTTGTGATTATAAGAGGCAGTTAATATTATGTTGTTCTTGGATAACTTTCATTGGAAAAAAACATTGGTTTTAGACATAGACAATTATTTTTCAGTTTGTTCTTTTCCTTTGTCAAGGAAAGGACAGGGAGAGGTGTTGCCCCCTGTGGATAGGGCGTGGAATCTGGGGGTCCTCCTGGATGTACGGCTCCGGTTGGAGGAGCAGGTGGGGCCGTGCCAGGGGGCCTTTGCCCAGCTCCGCCTTGTTCGACAACTTCGCCCTTTTCTGGACCGGGACGCCCTGCGCACGGTGACTCATGCCCTTGTTACCTCTAGGCTCGACTACTGCAATGCTCTCTATTTGGGACTGCCCTTGCATACCATCCGAGATTGCAGCTGGTGCAGAATGCGCGGCGCTGGTGGTGATGGGAGTTACCCGGTTCTCCCATGTGACCCCCTCCTGCGCGCCTGCATTGGTTGCCGGTTGCACTCGGTGAGATTCAAGGTTTTAGTGCTAACATACAAAGTCCTTCACGACATGGGTCCTCAATATTTAAGGGAGCGACTTCTTCCAATGTCGAATAACGATCGCCCTGTGCGAGCTCATAGGCAAGGACTCCTCGGGTCCCGCGGCGGCCAATGCCGTCTGGCGGTTCCCCGATGACGAGCCTTTGCTATCGCGGCCCCTGACCTTTGGAATCAACTGCCTTTGGAGCTCCGCCTGGCCCCTGACCTCTGCACCTTTCACCGCGAGTTGAAGACCTGGTTATTTGACCAACCCGGGCTGTGACCCTTTGGGGAGGGTTGCTTTTAATCACTTTATAAATGTTTGGACTTATAATTTAATTTAATTGTTTTTTAATGTATTTATTGTCTCTTGTTTTTAGTTGTGAGCCGCCCCGAGTCTTCGGAGATGGGGCTGCATATAAGTTCAAATAATAAATAAATAATAAACAATGCCATAATTTCTGTTCATACTGTCGGTGTCTACTATTATTCATATAATCATTATTACACATGAATTCCTTTTTTGGTGGCACAACCACATTATTAGGGTTCATCACACAGTCAGTCAGATGTTTAGACTGAATTTGGCATTCCTATCAACCTATTGAATCCTTCGCAGGGATTTGGGATAGGCAGATCGTTGGATGGCACTAAAATTACTGTCACAAGCTGTTCCAAGTAAAACTGCCTTTTGCAACGGACCAGTGGGGATTTTGTCAAAGTCAATGTTGTTCAGGTTCCAGATAATTTGATGGTTATATTTCACCAAAAACGTGGTCTATTTTTCTGAAAAACAACAACCAAAATCAAATAAGCACATGTGGACCACGTGCTGCCACTTTACTATATGCCACCCATATAATTGACATTTTATTTGTAACTTAGCATAACTTCATACATATATCCCTAGAGAACATTAATTCTATTTTTGTTACTATTGAAAACAAGCCTAGTAATCTTTGGGCAGAATTTATTTTGAAAGGCTTGCAGGGAAAATTATAAAATGCAGCTTATCTATAGTCATTTTTAAATCAAACATGCAACATTCTTCAGATACCTGTTGTTTTCAAGAAGTTTTTAAAATCCTTAAAGATGGACAAAAATACATCTAGAAGTATAATAAGAAGAAAACCAATGACATAATGAAACCAAAAGCCACCAGCTTTTAAATTTAAAAGTATGAAGTTTAGTAGTTTTAAAGACACCCCTAGAATTTGTAGAAACCATCATATATTCTGGAATAGAATCTTCAAAAGTATTTGCAATTATCTGTATAACTCTAACATGGTGACCCAAGTGCTCCTACTCTTACATTCAGGAAGCTCATCTGCTTATTATTGAGCAATTCCTATGGATCAGTACTGGGTAGTAGATTTCACATTAAGAGGAGTAAAAGTTACAAGATATAGAGACTTATAAGTCAGGGAGGCTATCACAGGTTAATATAGCCATTATAAAGAGGAAGGAAACTAGAAAAGCAATCACTAGAAGAAAAGCTAACCCAACAAACCAAAACTGTAACAAAAATAGCTTAACTTCTGAATTCAAAATAATGCATTTCATTTTTGACACTAAATTGCATAGGCAGTGCCACATAATCTCAAAACAACTGATTCAGGCTTGTGAATGGTGACTACATTCAAAGCAGCATATAGGAAAAAGTTCAATATTTACATTTTAGACAACAGCACCGTATATAAATTCTAAATTTTTCTAGGAAAAAAGGTACTGATTTGGATCCACAATGATCACCATGCAAGCAAGCACAAGTGGTAGCAGACACAGCATTTTACCAACAGGCATTAGGTTCTAAGGCAATATAATACTTCTGTATTGCTCTGAAGTAAACCCCAAACCACAGAAGCACTTTGGAGATAGAGTGACAGAGAGAGAGAGACAGAGAGACAGAGAGACAGAGATACATAAAACAAAACAAGGGAAAGAAATCCTTGTTGGGCATGCAAAACAGCCATGTGGCTGCATGAAGTTAAACAATTATTATTCTAATTTTGTTATTAAAATAGAGTATATCATTCAAATAATGAAACATTATAATAATAATCCCACCAGGCTCAAGGTTGACTCAGCCTTCCATCCTCTCGGGGTAGGTAAATTGAGGACCCAAGATTGTTGGGGGCAATAAGCTGACTTTGTAAAAAATGCCGCTTAGTAATAAGCAGGCATATACAATGGAATGAAGGCTATTGCTGAGCGCATTGGGTTGTATCCCAAAAACTGTAAGCCGCCCTGAGTCTCCGGAGAAGGGTGGGATATAAATATGAATAAAATAAAATAAAATAAATAAAAGGGTCTAGAGTATTAGAAAAAAACAACAAACCAGATTTCGAAGCATATTGTCCAGCAATTTTAATGGCATATCTGGAATTTGTAGAAACCATCTTAGTTTCTAGAAAGGAGTCTTCAGAAACCTTTGTAACAGGCTTTTTAATCACTCTTAGCATTATATTGCCTACGATCCAAAAATCAGAACAGTCCTGATTTTGTAAACTAGTCCTAATCTGACTTTCTTTGAAACCAATTCAAAAGTGTCCTATAATATTTGGGGGGGGGGCGGTAACTCCAAGCATACAAACTTAGCAGTCTAATTACAAAATGCAAAACTCCTCCTACTGATTCAGATATTTGCTGAACATTGATACTGGCAGTCTGTTGTGGTTCACTGGCAGCAGGTGCAGACGGCAGAAGTATCTGACAGTGAGGATGAAAGGGAACCAGTCAGGGAATCTGGCGTGGACTTGGATAAGGGTCCTGCATCTGATGCAGGGATGGTGCCAGGACTATCTGAGAGTGGGGTGCTGCCTTCGGAGCCTTCGGAGTCTGGCAGCAGCGAAGCAGAGGACCCCGGAGAGCCTGTTCCCAGTGCATGTGTGCGCAGGGCTGCTAGAAGGAGAGAGCAGCTGAAGCAGAAGGGGTCACTCAGTAGTAAGGCTGGGAGGTGATTGCCTCTCCCATAAGGGATAAAAACCAGCCCTTGGGGATGTGCTCTTTGCAGGAAGCAAAGAAGTTCATTAGACACTGATTCCTCATTGAAGCTCTGCAAACTCTGGTTTGTCCTTGCTGGAACTTCTGTCAGTTGATATTTCTCAGTAATGGGACTTTCGTTTCTTGGCAGCCTTTTACAACCCTGAAAGGTTTATCTCAGACAATTGTGTTTAATGAGTTTTGGCTGGGAATGCAAAGAATTCCCAGTGTCACATTAAAAAAGGTTTGCTTTTACACACAGTTTGTGTTTTCTTAATTTAAACAAAGCCTGGGTCAGAACACAGTCAAATCTAATTGCTAATAAAAAGACATCTTGCCAAGGTAAACTTCTCTAACTAGTTTGATAATTTTACTATTCTATAACTTCCCAGTAATAATGAAAAGAGAAGGAGTAAATTTGCTTCAGTCACTACTGTCCCATATAGGTGTAACCTAGTTTTAACATTTGTCCTAAATTTGGGGTGAAGGCTAAATGAATTAATTATGAGACACTTGATGGTATGGAGTGAAATCTACAAATGGTGATTGCTTTTATTCCTGCAGCTTCTTACTATATATAAATACCTCCGGGTGAGATTCAAGGTGCTAGTAATCACCTATAAAGCCCTACATGGCTTGGGGCCAGGGTACTTGCGGGAACGTCTCTTGCCAGCATCGCCTGTCCATCGCCCTGTGCGCTCCCGCAGACAGGGCCTCCTTGTGGTGCTGTCGGCTAGACAATGTCGGCTGGCGACCCCCAGGGGTAGGTCCTTCTCTGTGGGAGCGCCCACCCTGTGGAATCAGTTGCCCCTGGAGCTGCGGTGGGCCCTGACCTCCGTTCCTTCCGCCGCGGCCTGAAGACCTAGCTATTCGAACAAGCCGGCCTGGACTGAGGGGGAGGTGGGTTTTTATATGTTTTAGGTTCAGTGTTTTTGTGGGTTTTAGAAATTGTTTGGCTTTGGTTTAATAACTTTTTAAATAACTTTTAAATTTTGTATTGTGTACTTTTAGGATGTGAGCCGCCCTGAGTCCTTCGGGAGATAGGGCGGCATATAAGTCCAATCAATCAATCAATCAATCAATAAATGCATGAGTACAAAAATATAGTGATTAATTAATGTCAGTTTGAAGAATATCTAAAAAATTTAGAGGCAGTTATACTTTACATCCTGTGAAGACAGGGGCCAAAAATCTATTGCCTGTTTTTTGGAACTGCATCCCTCTGAGGAGCAGAAAACTCCAATACTCTATCCTTGGGGAGTATTTCCCACATGGATGATATTTATGCTAATAATAAGCAACTAATAATATTTTTTTTGCTTGGTATGATAATCTTTTAATGAGTGATTTTAAAATACTTTTTAAATCCACTTACTTGTAAGCCACCCAGAATACTGGCAAGCGTGTGGCTCTCAAAATTTCAAAAATAAATAAAATGTGCTGTGTCCTCTCTTTTGAAATCCAGGCATTTGTGTCCATCCTGTTGAGAGCTCAGAACATTCCCCCTCTCCCTAAGAAATGTCATAAAATATAGTTTTATGTTAAGGAGGATTGCTGGACAGCAGTTTAGATGACTGAAAAAGATGGCAGAATCATAAATATTTTTGTTTAAACATTCAAATGTTAAGGAAAGCTCGTTAGATTTGGATTTAAGCATGTACAGGGCCTTTCTGCTTCGATACAAATATGGATGTTCGTTGCTTTTTAACAGCTTTTTAAAGTTTGTGTCTTTTTTGTTGGTATGATTTATGTTAATAAAGTTTATTAAAAAATAGTATTTTTTAGCTGTGACATACAAAAAGAAAATCTACAAAAGAGAAGCTTGAATCTGTACCCTATATTTCTTATGCCTTTGTTGTGAGCTTTCCAGTAACTTCTATAGTAGTTGCACTTAGGTTTCATCTCCAGAAAGACAGGTTCTATGGAAGAAAGTTTGAATATTATTTGGCTTTGTTTTTACTTTGTCTGGGACAATGTACAACACTTTTAAATTTTTGATTTAACAATTCTGGGATATACAGTTTTAAACTTATGCGTTTAAAGATATATATTCTTGGATAGTTTTATTTTCTAAAGTTATTTATTTTTAGATTAACTTAAATAATGAGCTACCAGGCTAGGGTGGGAGTTAAATAAGCAGCTGATTCCAAGCTGAATTTCCAAAGAGTTATCAATATCTGTAGAATTTGGAGATATTAAACAATGCAGTGACTCTGCAGCCCATATGTAGTCAAAGAGTAGCATTTCTGGAAAGTGTGCGGTATTTTTCTTTTGACCTGGCCTAGTTTTTGAGAAATCTTCCCAAAGATGTAAAGTCAATTTAATAAAAAAGCAAATTAAGTTTGATTGTCAAACTTAATTTGCTTTTTTATTTTTTGCAGAAATGTGGGTCAGTATATTTTCCTTTTAAAACCGAACTCTGCTTTTGAAGATAAAGACATGACATCATTCTGTTGAAGTCACTGTGGTCATTGATCAGGCTTCCATATCTGACGGTCCATAGATCCTATCATCCCAGATTGGTTTGGCTAGTGCAGGCTAGGAATCAGCAATTCTCAGGCTGGACTTAACTGGAATGGGAATATTGTGGAGATGTTCCCAGTCTAGGGACAGAAAAAGACTTGTTTCCATGGTCTCAAACAAGTTGGAGGAAAAGGCTTAGAACAAGGGTGTCCAACTTTGGTAACTTTTTAAGACTAGTGGACTTCAACTCCCAGAATTCCCCAGCCAGCCATGCTAGACATACTTTGTCTAGAATTTAAACTGTGAAGCAGCCTATATTGGCTTTTTTTAAAAATTCATATATATATCCCGCCCTTCTCCAGAGACTCAGGGCACCTTACAATTTTTTTTGGAGCACAACCCAATGCGCTCAGAATAGCCTTCATTCCATTGTATATGCCTGCTTATTACTAAACGGCATTTTTTACAAAGTCAGCTTATTGCCCCCAACAATCTTGGGACCTCAATTTACCTACCCCGAGAGGAATGGAAGGCAACCTTGAGCCTGGTGGGATTCGAGCCTGCAATAATTGCAGGCAGCTGGAACTAAGTGCTAAGCGTTTAACAGCCTGCACCACCAAGGCTTTGATTTCTGTGTGCTGCAATAGGTATGCCTTCTCCATTTATAAGGCTTCTATCTTGTCTGCAATAAAGCATCTGGCCATGTTGCATTAGTGAGTTTTTGCAGCAACCATGTTCCTAAATATCGCTGAAGTTTCTACACAATCAAGATTTACTGCTTATGCTGGGCATAAAATCTGATAATTTAAAGGAGAAGGAATGAGTACAGACTTGATAAGATGAAAAAGAAATAACAGAATAAAGAGAACTCCCATTGTAATGTTTTGTAGAAAAGCATTATCTTTTAAGTGAAATGCTAAGATTATGTCAGACTTTATACAAAGTCTTTGTTTCTATGAGATGAAATATGAATATTAGGTTAAGATATTTATTTTGTGTTATTTTGTTTTGATGTAAAAGATTGTCCCATAGTTGGGGCCTAGCTAATACATTTTTTATAGTGAAAAAGTATGGCATTTTTCTTTCTTTCAGGAATGAAAATTATTTGACTTGGTAAAGCCATTGTTTGTGAATTGTTTGATTTAGTGAGTATTACATGAGCCATTTTCCAGATCTTTTTTCTGGATGTGCATATCTTTGAAAGTATGTAACCCAATTCCTACCTTTCCTGGAAAAAGTCTCCAAACTATCATATTATCAGTGGCATGTGAAAATGTACAACAACATGCTATTCATTGCTTTAGATAAGGTCACAGATTTTCTCAGTAGAAAATGTACATCTGAAAGGGTGGCCATGGTTAGGTTCCTAAGCCTAAGCATTTTTGATTTTTTTAAAATAAAGCTAGCATAATAGCAGCTTCCAGTGTCACCATTATTTTTAAAAAAACGTCTTTGGGTCCCTAATGGCCTCATAAGCTTTCTGGAAGATAAGAGGTTATTGACAGTTGTAACTATGTTATATTTAGAAATGGATCCGTCTCTCCTGAAAAAGGCAAAGATATAAAGAAGTAACAAGTCATGTTCTACAGGAGGAAGTCATAGAGGAACTAATAGGAAATATCCTGATAAATTCATTGCTGTTATGGATTGGATCCTTATGGCCAACATTTTACAAGAAATCAAATACCCATGTACCCATACTGCATGAGTACCCACATCTTCTCACACTCCAAAAAGTCTAAGATGCCTTGGTCAGCCTTTTACACAATAGATACATTTACATGCAAGGATTTAGAATTTAGATCCTTCATTTTATGTGTAAACAGCATGCCAATAAACAAGTCTATTACTTGAAATATTACAGTTCCTGAATGCGTTAGTCTTACAGAAAACAGTGCAGCAAAATGATGAATGAATAGAACATTGGACAAGTGCATAATTATTCCACAATATATGATTTTAGAATTATGTTTTAAGAGAAGACAATAGTGTGTAATTTGCATATCACTGACATATACTTAACTGGATCTTAGTTTTTTCTTTCATTATTGTGCAGACATACAATGGCCTGCTTCAGATGTGGTGTCTAAAGCGATTGTTCAATTACATCAGCAATAAGAAAATTAATGAGCAATTGTTCAAGCTGCAAAGAGGACTCTGGGGGGGGAATATATCCATACTATATCCTAGGGAATAGAATCAGTTGAGAAATCAGGAAAGGGATAGTTTTGTAATCACATTTATATTTCCTGCAGAGAAAATTGGAAGCTTCTTGTTCCTATTTTTTATTTTTTCTTATTGCATTTTTCTTTTTCATTTTTCCTTATCTCTTTCTTGTTCTCTACATTTAGTATCTTACTTTGTGTTAGATTTTATGCTCCCTTTAAAGCAGGCATATGCAACCCACAGCCACAAGCTTCATGCAGCTCTGGACAGCTAGTAATGTGACCTCATAAGATTGTGTGTGTGTGTATCTTTGTATGTATGTATGTATGTATGTACGTACACACACGTTATTTTTATACATTACATATATTGTATACT
Organism: Naja naja; assembly: GCA_009733165.1. Classification (NCBI taxonomy): domain Eukaryota; kingdom Metazoa; phylum Chordata; class Lepidosauria; order Squamata; family Elapidae; genus Naja; species Naja naja. The sequence goes on along the minus strand of CM019153.1, from coordinate 17,191,933 downwards.
TTATATATAATCCAAGACAATTCCTCTTTGCTCAGTGGGGCCCAGGCAAGTTAAAAGTTTGAACACCATGCTTTAACACTTTTAATAACATTTTTAAAAAATCAGGAATGGAAGGTGACTGCCTAGGCCAGTGGTGTCAAACTCATGGTCCACAGGCCAGATGTATCACATGCTGGCCATGCCTACACCTGTTTTAGTGAAGGGGGAAAAGTTGCGATACATCACGTGACAACAACATGTCATCGCGGGTTTGACACCCCTGGCCTAGGAAGTAATTAATGTGTTAAAAGAAGAGTCAGGCTATTTTGAGTAAAAAACTTTTTTCAGAATTAATATGGTGTGGAATGTTCCCAGTGTGTAATGTACAGTACCAGGATTTTGCATGGGTGGTGGGGTGGCCGTGGTTATTAGGGAGACCCTGTTTCCAAGGGAGGTCACTGTTGCAGAGATAGGCGGGAGTGAGACCCTCCTTGTGAGGTGGGGGCCTAGTGGTCAGGTGGGTCTGCTGCTTACATACCTTTCCCCCAGCTGTGTGGCAGCGGCCCTACCTGGGCTTCTCGACCTCCTCTCTGGGGTGGCGGTGGAGCTCCCGGATCTTGTGGTTCTGGGGACTTCAATCTGCCTGCCTCGGGGGCATCGGAGTTTAGCCCAGGAGTTCATATGTATGGAGTCTATGGAGGCATGGCTGACAGTTAATTCAGGCCCGACTCATGAGGGGAAATACTCTTGACCTAGTTTTTGTCTCTGAACAGTGGCCGGAGGGATGAGGGGCAGGTTGCTTGACAGCCTTGCCCGTTTGATCCATGGTCTGATCTTATCTCGACGGCTGGTCTTCCAACAGGCCGCCCCCACTGCTGGGAGGAGGAGCCACTTAGGTGGTTCCGCCCCAAGCGCTGATGGACCCTGAAGGTTCCAGGCAGAACTGGGGTTTTCCCTCTTCCCTTGCTCACAACTCTGCCGAGGATCTGGCAGTGGCCTGGCAACGGGCTGTGTCAGAGCCCTCGACAGGGTTGTCCCCATCGTCCCTTACACGTCGTGGATCGGTTTGCTCCCTGGTATACTGAGCTCCAGGAGATGAAAGCGTCGTCATAGGGGTTTAGAGAGCAGGTGGAGGTCTACCCGTTCTCAATCCGATCGTGCCATAGAGAACCTACATTAGACTTACCTGGTAGCTATGGGAGGCGAGAAGGTCTTATCTCTCCACTCTCATAGCGTCCGCAGAAACCGCCCAGCACCCTGTTTGAGGTTACCCGTTCCCTCCTTCGTTTTGAGGAGGGCGGGACCCATTGGGGCAGGGCTGAGGAGTTTGGTCAATATCTGACGGATAAGATCGCGATTCGGGGCGGGTTGTCCTCTGATTTTCAGTGGTGGGAATATGAGTTGTGGGTAGTCTGGCCACTGTTATCTGGGATGAGTTTGATCCTGTCTCCGAGGATGAAGTGGAGGACAGGATTATCGTGACAGAGTTCCACCACATGTTTGTTGGACCCGTGTCCTCCTGGCTGACTTATGCCGCCAGGGAGGCCACCTGCTTGTTGGCTCGGGCAGTTGTCAATGCTTCATTGAGGGAGGGTGTCTTTCCCTCTTTGAAGGAGGCGGTGGTGAGACCCCTGAAGAAGCCTGCCTTGAACCCGACTGTGTTAGACAACTTTTGTCGGTCTCCAACCTTCGCTTTTTGGCGAAGGTTGTTGAAGTGTGTGGCTCAGCAGGTTTCGCTTTTCCTGGATGAAGCGGACTACCTGGAACCGTACCAATCGGGCTTCTGACCCGGTTACAGCACGGAGACGGCATTGGTCGCGCTGATGGATGATCTTTGGAGGGCCCGGGACGGGGTTTTTCCTCTGTCCTGGTCCTATTGGACCTCTCAGCTTTCGAATACCATCGACCATGGTATCTTTGCGTGCGCGGGGGGGTTGGGAGTGGGGGGCACTGTTCTTCAGTGGTTCTCCTCCTACCTCTCGAGGCGGATTATGTGGGAGTATTAGTGAGGAGGGTTGATTCGGCCGAGGCTCTCTCTCTTATGGGGTCCCAGAGGTCGGTCCTTTCCCTCTCTTATTTAATATCTACATGAAACCGCTGGGTGAGATCATCCGTGGCTTTGGGGTGAAATTCCATCATACGCTGATGATACTCAGCTTGCTCTTTTCCCCTGGCCAGATCAGCGATGCCCTCTCCCTGATGTCCCGGTGCTTGGATGTGGTACGGATCTGGATGAGTAGGAACATGCTCGACTCAACCCGCCAAGACTGAGTGGCTGGCGTGTGGGTGTCACCGGCCCAGCCAGGATTGTTTATCCTTGGCCATAGGGGGGGGAGGTGTTACCCCCTGTGGATAGGGCACGGAATCTGGGGGTCCTCCTGGATGTACGGCTCCGGTTGGAGGAGCAGGTGGTGGGCCGTCGCCGGGGGCCGCCCAGCTCCGTCTTGTTCAACAACTCTGCCCTTTTCTGGATCGAGATGCCCTATGTACTCATGCCCTTGTCACCTCGAGACTCGACTACTGCAACGCTCTCTATCTAGGACTGCCCTTGCATACCATCCGGAGTTGCAGTTGGTGCAGAATGCGGCCGCGGGTGGTGATGGGAGTTACGGTTCTCCCATGTTACCCCCTCCTGCGTGGCCTGCATTGGTTGCCGATTGCGCTCGGGTGAGATTCAAGGTTTTAGTTTTAACATTCAAAGTCCTACACCATGGGTCCCCAATATCTGAGGGATCTTCTTCCAATAGCTAGTTCCGCGGCCGCCCTGCGGGCTCAAACAAGACTCCTCGGGTTCCATCGGCGGGCCAATGCCGGTTGGTACTTCCCCGACGCGACCTTCTCTGTTGCGACCCCGACCTCTGGAATCAACTGCCTCTGGAGCTCGTCTGGCTGATCTCCGCACCTTCCACCGAATTAAAACCTGGTTGTTTGACCAACCGGCTGTGACCCTTCCTTGGGGAGGGATGGGTTTTTATTGTATTTTATTGTTGTGTCTTATATTTGGGCTTGTTGGTTTAATGTCTTTTTAAATATTTATTGTTCTGTGTTTTTAGTTGTGAGCCACCCCGAGTCTTCGGAGATGGGGCGGCATACAAGTTCAAATATAAATAAATAAATAAATAAATAAATAAATAAATAATGGTTAACTCAATAAATGCACTTGCCAGATGGCATATTATGCATAAATGAATCATATCAGATGTAGGTGTTTCCTACACAGGACATTGCAAATGATGAAAACAAGGACATGTGAGAAGTGATTGTATTTGATCAGTGATGAAAGAGAAGATGATTTGCCAGATTTTTCACATCTAAAAGATATACAGTAAATATTTGATTCTTGAACTAAGGCTTGATAGGCTCACTTGCAATGAACTCCTCAAGCCAAAAAATATACAAAACATCTTTCTTAGCAACTAAACTCCCAAGCTCCTTTCTGAAAAGGCCAGAAATGGAGACGGGGATTGTACAGTACATAAACCCTTTGATATAGCAACCCTGAGTTCTACTTATGCCTTAGCCACAAAACCAGCTGGTTGACTTTTGGTCCACCCCTCTCTCTCAGCTCTAGGAAGAAGAAGGCAAGGGCAAAACAGTTCAGAAAATGCTGCTATGAAAATTTCAGGGACTTGTCCAGATATTCTCCAGGAATGAAGGTTTTTTTCAAAGTCAGTAGAGGGGAAAAAAATCAAAATATGTGCTCTACCAGTCAGAACTCAACGAAGAATTTTATTGACTGAAGGACTAAGCTCAGTATATATTTCCCACGTAGAAAGAGACTGAATAAGAAATGAATGTTCCTTATTGGTCTATTTGGTTTGGCCATTTGGATTGCAACTACAGCAGGATCATTATACCTGCAAAATACAGTATACACTCAAACAAGGAACTGTTTTATGTAGGAGCTATTTTTGTAGGAGGCTTTTTATAAGAAAAACATGTATTATGCAACCACTAAATGTTGACAGTAAAGACATTTCCATTTACCACTTAGGCAAAATGTAGCTAAGTCAAAAGCTGTAAGGTTTAAATAGCAGAAAGTTCCCGATATCTATTTAGAATGTAGTTATTTTAGAATGAGCTGGCAAAGGATCAGAGGTGATATTCAGCAGGTTCTGACCAGTTCTGGAGAACCGGTAGCAGAAATTTTTAGCAGTTTGGAGAACTGGCAAATACCATCTCTGACTGGAGATTTTACAGTACCCTTCCCATGCCACGCCCACCAAGCCAAGCCCACAGAACTGGTAATAAAAAAAATTGAATTCCACCACTGGAAAGGATGATTAAAGTATCCTAAAATAATGATTTTCACATTAGTTATATTTGTGGGTAAATCATATAAGAACTTTAGTTACTACTAGAGTTGGAACTGGAACAGACTTCTTTGGGTTTTTAAATAACATTTTAATTTATTAAACATAACAGTAAAAATGAGCAGCAATACAAACTAAAAAGAAATAAAAGAATATAAAGAAAAAATAGAAAGTGCAGAAAAGAAATATAGTAAAGAAAAAGAAATATATAATATAGTAAAGAAAAATAAATATATAGAAATGAGTTTCCCCCTTCATAATAACAATCATAGTTATGTTTAGTAACTTACCACCTTCTCTTAAAATACAACACATTATCTCTTCTTCCTGTACCTCATCTCTAACCTATAAAATCAACAAAGCCTTGTCATTCAGTCCTGGTCAGCAAAAATCCATTAAGGGTTAGCAGAGTTAACAACATATCTATTATAAACTTGATCAAATAAACCAACTTTATATTCTTTCTTTGGACTCTCTTGATTGCTGTTGAACTGAATTTACTGGTTATTCAGTGTCATTAGTTACCTTGGTCAGGGTAGAACCTTAACTAAGTGTATTACATTCAATATATGGTAGCATAAGTGTAGTTTATTTTCATTTCAATCCTTACTGAGTAGCTGCCTTCTGTGAAGGGACAGCCACATTTCTCTTGGTTTCTTCTTTTGAAATGGAATCATTTTCCTTGTGAAACATGGTGCACCGATGACAACATTGCTGCAATATAGTGATTTGGGCTTTTTCATACTTTGTTTTGATATATGTTTCTGGAATATAATTGGTGAAAATCTGTAATGTATATTTTTCTGTTTGAAGAGCACTTTCTTTCCAAAATCTAGTTATTGCTCATATCAAACAGTGTGTACTATATATGTGATATTTATAGCAGCTTGTTACTATGGGAGAATAGGAAGCACTAGAAAGGTCCCCTCTTTGATCAACCAGCAGTGCTGCTGTTAGAGGAATTTGTTGCTGGCAATGCATATTAACTTAATTACTGACAGATTTATATTCCCACATGTTCCTGGGAAAACAGTCTGGTGCTTTATAATATAACAATAAATATTTTAACCAAGTAATATCAAGTTAAAACCAAGCAGGAAGGGAATGGAAGTTTATCCCTCCCTCTAGTTCCTCTATTTTTAGACTTAACTATAATGACCTACAGTTGAGCAGATAGTGGCTGGCAACTTCAGGTACTTCTGAATAATTCTGATTATCTACATCTGTTTCAATGCTGCTCATTGCACAAAGATCTCTTTGATTGCTCTTGAGGAAGCAGGACATGGGAGTATACGTATCAGCATATAAATGTAATAATAAATAAACAAAATCTTTGCTAGTACTCCTGCAACTATCAGGTGCTTTTGATATTATCAATCATGATATCCTCCAAGACCACCTGAAGAAGTTGGGGGTTGGGGACGTAGCTTTGTCATAGATTTGCTCCTCCATTGTTGTGGTTGGTATCACTAAAGGACATTGCTTTCTCAAGCAATTTCAAAGTGCTTGTTTTAAATACCTTGATTTATAAATACCTTTATAGCTTGGGTCCTGCCTATTTAAAGGAAGGATTTGCCCAGATCACCAGCCAAATCTCAATTTATCTTCTTCTGGTCTGTTATGAATGCCATCCAGAAAGGAGGTCTGCTACAACCAACCAAGAGTAGGGTGTCTCAGTGGCAACACCAGGTTTGTAGAATTCTCTTTAGAGAAAATAGCATCACCCTTTAGAAGAGGCATTAATGAAAGCACTAACATCTTTCTTGCAAATACGCGTGAGTGACTGAGGAGAAAAAAATGGTTAAGCTCTCAGGTTCATTGCTGAGGACATGAGGAAGCTTTCTACAAGCTTTACAAAGGAGAAAAATCCATTTTCCTCTATTTCAAAGCCACATATAAGTTTTCCTATGTTCTTATTGGAGAACCTGTTTGGGACCAAATATATTTAATGGTAAGAAACAGAACTTTAGTGAGTTTGAATGGAGTATGGGCAACGAAGTGCTTCTTTACTATAATGTCCAAGCCTCTAGCTCTGTAATCAGGGGATAGGTTTAGTTATTCTGTATAGTGACTAAGGGTATATTAAAGAAGAAGAAAAACTTTTAATCTGCACAGATGATATGTTGAAGACCTTGGTATCTCTTGTTTATATAGCCATGCCACTATGTTCTCAGTGGAAATAAATCATATTTGTTTTGACACATCTGCTTTCTTACTTCACAGTTCACCATTCTTTGACAGATCAACAGGATCTGTGAGCTCAAGGAGTGGCCAATGATCATGTTGTAGTCCATGATCTGAGGCGGCACAATATTTCAATCTACTATCAAAGGCTCAACTGAAAGATTTAGTGCAACAGCAAACTATACTTAAGCTTATTGTGACATTTCATTAGATCCAGAAGCAGCTGTGAATAGGTTCTTACAAGTGGTGGGTGTGTGCCCTACAACAGGGACCCCAATCCCCAGACTGTGAACCAGTACTGGTACGTGACCCATTGGGAACTGGGCCATATAATTGAGCAATGCTTCATCTGTGCATGTGTGTGATCTAGGTAACATGCAAAATCATGCCTCTCCCAGTCCATGGAATCTTTTTTTTCTGTGGAACCGGTCCCTGGTGCCCAAAAGATTGGGGGATGCTGCTCTATATGGAAGGACAGATTCATTAGATGCACCTTAAACATAATAAAATGCTACTGCTAGGGCACAAAAAATCAGGATCATTCATAAAGTTGCATCATAGATGATTTATTCAAATCTATACTTAGAATCTGATCAACTAAATTGGCACTAGATAAGAGTCAATGAAATTCGACTTCCGGTTGGACGCTGCACCGCTACGGACTGAGGAGCAGATTGCCGCTCCGAAGGATCCATTTTTGTAGCAGCTGGAGGCTCTCTGGAGTGTGTTGGACCCTGGAGGGGTAGACGTTTGGAAAGGGGAAGACCTGACGATTCTGGGATGGTGCTGCGAGCCCGGAGACGATGAGGAAACCCCAAGAATCCAGCGGTGGAAGAAGCAGATCGACAAGATTGGAACTTAGGTGCGGCAGCCTGACAGATAGAGAGGAAGGAAGAATAAAATATAGAACATCGGTTTGAGCTTTGGAAAGGCGAAACTAAAGGAAAGGCTTGGATGTAAACAAAAAGAATCTTGGAATTTCGGAGGCTTGAAATTCGCAAGGCGGCAGAATGATCAGCACTCCCGGAGAAGGAGAACGACATCAAGTATTCTGTTGATTAATGGAAGGTGGACATTGAAGCGGAAGGGTGAGACAGCAATCTTATTTTTACTGTGGGAGACTGCGAGTGGCACTTTACAGAGAAACAGTGAACTTTGTGGTTACTTTCTCTCAATCTCCTACTTGTTGATACATTTGCACTGTTGATACATTGACTCTATTCTGTGGCAACATCGGGCTAGGAATTAAAGAAGGAACTTTGACTCCTGATAATACTACGTGACTTGGCAGATATAGAGAATCCATTTTGAACTGGACCCAAGGCACAAAATAGAAAAGACTCCAATCGCAAAAAAGAGATCTATTAAGGACATATATAGGACTAAAAGTTAACACTTTATAAGCAAATAAGAAGAACTATACTTAATGATATTTATATACTGATTAATGCATAGTGAATACTGATCCAGGATGAAATAATTGAAGAATACTATGTAAATATATAAGGTATGAATAATTTTGTTGTTAACAATAGATATTGATACTCTATAATAGATTAAGAAAAAGATTAAGAAAATAGACACTCATAGGTACCCTATTTAAACTTAAAATTTAGTAACAGCATAAATACTTAATTGAAACGGTTATTGTTTAACACTTATTGAAGTTTAACTAAGGGAGAATTTATTGAAATTGATGTAAATAAGGTTAAGATATTGCTGAATTGAGGTTTGATAAGGGAATAAGAAATAAGGGACTTAGTTTATTAGAATTGTGTAATTAATAAGGAATTTTGATAGTTGTAACAGATATATAACAATTGTGAAGGAGAGGATAATAGTACTCTATTGATCAGTGGATGGTGGGTTGGAAAAGACTCTTGGACAAAGTAAAAATGACAACAACTACAATCACAAGTACAAAGGCAGGGAAAAAAACTACTACAATGGCTTCACCAGGGGGACAGAGATCTTTAGATGCGATGTTGCTAGCTGAAAAAACTACATCAACTCAGAGTCTCCAGACAGTTCAGACAACTTTAAATATGATGCAGGAGATGATGGTTAAGACACATGAATTGATAGCTAGAAATCATGATGATATGAAGATAGAGATGAGAACAGAAATAGGCAAAGTAAAAGATGAAATACAAACTTTAAACAATAAAATTGGAACGATGCAGGAAAAGGTATTAAAAAATGAACAAAAAATAACCCTGGTAGAAGCCAGAACAGAGGAGGTAGAGAGGAAACTAGAGGATAATGAGCAGAACTGGAAAGAACTTTATAATGACTTATATGAATCATTGACCCACATGGAACTAGAAAAGGCATCCTTCCATCTTAGATTTCAAAATGTGGTGGAAGAAAAAAAAGAAGATATTCGTATTATAATGATAGAGTTGATAGCAACAGCTTTGCAAAAGCCTAAACTAGAAATTGAAAAGGAGTTTGACGAGACCTACAGGGTATACACGCACTATGCAAGGAAACATAGATTGCCAAGGGAAGTACATGTTCGCTTCGCAAGGAAGTTAACGCGGGATCTTTTATACACCAAAACTAGGGATGACCCCATTATTTATAAAGATCATGAAGTGGTCACCCTAAAGCAAGTCCCTAGAAGAGTTAGGGAACAGAGGAGGGATTATCAATTTTTATCCACATATCTTATTAGAAACTCTGTTCCGTTCAGGTGGCTTATACCAGAAGGCCTATTGATCTCATGGCAAGATAAACAATATAAAACAGATTCTGTAAAAAAGGCAAGAGAATTCTATGATAGGTATATACCTATCAGAAGGGAAAACTGACAATAGAGACATCTTAAATAGGAAAAGTGAGTTAGAACAACTCTCCGAAAAACCATTGGACGCACCTACCCAACTCTTAAACCCCAGTCCAGAAAAGGAAGAGAGCAAGTCAAGGAGAAGGGGCCCTAGAACTAGAAATGAAATGAAACACGCCTACCACAACTAATGATACAGATAAAGAAATTAACTTAATTTCAGTTAATGTTAATGGATTAAATTCGCCTTCAAAAAGAAAACACATTTTTGAGAAATTAAAACAACAAGATGTTGACATTATTTGTCTGCAAGAAGTCCATATCCTTGACTCCCAGGCAGATTTATTAAGAAATAGGAGTTTGGGGGAAATGTACTTGGCATTGACAAACAAAAAAAAGGGGGCATTGTGGTATATATAAAAGACTGGCTCCAACACAAACAACTATATAGAGATCAAGAGGGAAGAATGCTTTTTATGGAAATACTTATTCACCAGAAAAAAATACTATTAGCTACAATATATGCCCCAAATACTAACCATAGAGATTTCTACCATAAGCTTCATTAAAAGATATTAGAATTTGGCTATGATAATGTGCGCATTATAGGGGACTTTAATGTAATTTCTGATAAAAGCAAAGATTATAAAAGTGAAGGGAGAAAAAAAAAAAGAAACATCTTTCCTATGACTTTTTGAAAGCTGGTAAGGGATCTAAATCTTAAGGATGCGTGGAGAGAGATAAACCCAAACAAAAAACAATATACTTTCTTCTCAAACTCTCAAAAATCATGGTCCAGAATAGACCAAGTATGGATGGACCCTGGCTTAATGGAAAATATTGTAAAAGTGGAAATTGGTGTAAATATATGGGCGGACCATAATCCAATACAAATCCAATGGAAGGGAAAAAAATTAGGAAGATGGGCCCTTAATAATGCAATTCTATGGGATAAAACATATATTGAAATGATGAAGAAGGAATTAAACATATTTTTTGAGATAAATAAAAAATAACAGACTTCCCTGCAAAATTTGTGGGACACAACCAAGGCCTATTTGAGAGGCCTAACAATATAAGAAAGAATAAAGAAAGGAGACATCAACAAAGCCTATGGAGGGAGAAACTAAAAGACTTAGAAATAATTGGACAAGAAGAGCTGAATAACTTGAGGATTAAAAAAGAAATTGATATTCTAAAACATAAAATGAATTTAAGTATTCAGGAAGATTTAGCCCGGAAAATTAGATTGACTAAACAAAATTATTTCGAAAACGTGAATAAGCCTGGGAGATGGTTAGCCCACAAAATTAAAAAGGAACAGGGGAAGAGAACAATTACAGCCCTGCAAGACCAAGAAGGGAACTTGCATGTTCAACCCCCAAAAAAGAAAGAAATAGCAAGGGAATTTTTACCAAACTATCTGAACAGGAAGAAATATTGGAGAGTAGTATCGACCAATATTTAGCTGAAAAGAATTTACCAGAAATTCTAGATGAAGAAAGCCAGCACTTAAATAATAAAATAACTATAGAGGAGGTTAGAAATGCAATTGGAATGCAAAAGACAAATAGGACCCCCGGACCAGATGGAATTCCCTCAGAATTTTATAAGGAATTCCAAGAATTGCTAGAGGAAGTAATGGTTGACATTTACAATGAGGCCCTGGAAAATGCCAAGATTCCTAAAACGTGGACGGAAGCCTATATTACACTGATACACAAGGAACAAACAGATCCACAAAAAATACAAAATTATCACCCAATATCCCTACTAAATGTGGATTACAAAATAATGGCCACAATTATGGCAGAAAGACTAAAATGGATACTAAGTAGAAAATACATAGGGATCAGAATGGCTTCCTACCACACATGCAGATAAAAACAAACACAAGGATAATAATCGACATATTAGAATACTATGAAACACATACGACTCGACCGGTAGCATTGATGTTTGTCGATGCCCAGAAAGCTTTTGATAACTTAAATTGGAACTTCCTCATAAAACAATTAATAGGTATGAAATGTGGGGAAAACTTTATAGGATTTATTAAACAAATATACAATATCCAAACAGCGAAGGTATTAATAAATGGGGAAGCCACAGAAGACATAACCATAAATAAAGGGGTCAGACAAGGTTGTCCACTAGCACCATTATTGTATATACTGGCAGAAGAAATATTACACAAATAAGACAGAATCAGGAAATTAAAGGGCTAAAAATCAAAAAAGAGGAATACAAGCTCCAAGCGTTCGCTGATGATATGGTGTTTATATTGGAAGAACCGCACAGACTGGCCCCAAACTACTACGGGAAATAGAAGAATATGGAAGGGTTGCAGGATTAAAAGTAAACAAAGATAAGACAAAAATCTTGACCAAAAATTGTACAAAATATCTCAAGGAAGAACTCAAATACACTAGGTATTCAGATAGTTAACAAAGTAAAATATTTAGGGATTCTGCTAACAGCTAGGTGTTCATCAATAAGGAAAGATAACTATGATAAACTAACATCACAGATAACTAAAGATTTAGAAAATTGGTCTAAACTACAATTGTCACTCTTGGGTATTTCAACAATAAAATGAACATTTTACCGAAATTGCTATTTCTATTTCAAACGGTGCCAGTCAGGCTGGAGAAATTTTTTTTTGTAGATTTGAACCAACATATTCTCAAATTTATCTGGCAAAAGAAAAAGCCCAGAATCAAACTTAAAATATTGCAAGATGCCAGGAAGAAAGGAGGGTTTGGCCTCCCAGATTTTGAACTTTACTACGAGGCGGCAATAGCGAACTGGCTTAGAGACTGGGCCAAATTAGAAAAAAGGAGAATATTAACTCTAGAGGGTTTCGATCTCCAGCTTGGCTGGCATGCATTTATGTGGGATGAAAAGTATAAGAACCATGCATATTTTAGAAGACATTATGTGAGAAACGTGTTAATTAGTGTCTGGGAAAAGATGAAAAGGAACTTTTACCTAAAAGTTCCGTTGTGGATATCCACCTTGGAAGCAGTAACCCACCCAAATGTGATGGATTATGATAACATACTTAGGTATAAAGATTTGTTATTGGAAACGGGAGAGCTTAAGAATAAAAATCAAACAATAATACAAGGGAAAGAGATTTCCTGGTGGCCATTTTACAAATCAAACACACTATAAAAAAGATCTACAGCAATTCGGCCTTAGCATGAATACCCAAGAATTTGACAAAATATGGCTGGGGGAAGAAAAGAAATCAATTAGTAGAATATATAGATCTTTTCTAAACTACAAATTAAAAGGAGAAACAATGATGGCCACAATGATAAAATGGACTAAAAACACGTCCCATAACATCGAAATAGATGAATGGGAACATAATTGGCAAATGAACTATAAGTTGACCCTATCAACAGCATATAAAGAAAATCTATACAAAATGATCTTTCGTTGGCATCTATCCCCAGCCAGACTGGCAAAGATAAGTTCCAACTTGTCCCCTAAGTGCTGGAAATGTAGCCATCTACAGGGAACCTATTTCCACATGTGGTGGACATGTCCATTTGCTAAGAAATATTGGCGGAAAGTAAAAAGCTGGATATTTGATATGACAAAACAAAATTTAAACTTTGATCCTGAGGTGTTTTTGTTAGGGATGATCAACTCAAAAATGGAAAAGAAATACTACTATTTATTTTACATATTATAACTGCGGCTAGGTTAGCCTATGCACAGAACTGGAAATCACGGCTACTCCTTCCGGATGATATTCTAATCAAGAAAATCCATGATTGTGCCAAAATGGATAGTTTAACCAAGAAAATAAAAAACAAACAAGATAGTGAATACTGTGAAGTATGGGATATATGGTATAAATGGATAAAGGAAAAATAATCCATGACAGTTGTGTTATGGAATAGATAGACGTGTAATTGATGGTAAAGATATAGAGAAACTAACACTTTGAAAGAACGGAGGAGCTAATCTGACAAGGTAGATCACGTCATATACTAAGTGATGAAGAATAAAACCATTGCTCAAACAAGTTGTGAAATGTATATATGTATATAACAAGTATATATATAACTTTGTAGTCTTCTATTTATATGCATGTTTTTAATTCTTTTTGTTAAATAACATTTATTAAAAAAAAGTCAACGAAATTTAAGGGGGGCTGGACTTGGATTTCTTGTGGCAACACAAGGACTCTAAACTGATGACATGTTTAACTCTGCCTCCTCCCCAACTCTGTCTGCTGTTCTACTTCTTTGATATTATTGTCTGTCAGATTCCTCTAATCACTGCAGTTTTTGCTCTTCTATCATCCTTTGTTTCCAACACCTTCCATTTCTGACTCTTCTTGATTTTCTAGACCCCTTTTTCCATATATCTAGTGTAAATTCAGTTATAAAACATGCCATATATAAACACGTGCTACCACTACTATGTATGTGTTTTCTCTTTGTGTATATGTATCAATGTAAATCATTTCATTGTTTCTGAGTATTGTAGAGGAGCAGAGTATTACATCTATTTTTTTCCTTGGTCTTTTTCTCCTTTTCTATTCAATTTCAGATTTGGTTAATCTTATCAAAGTATAACTTCACTGTATTTGTTTTAATATCTACATACATCCATTGTTTCACACTGCTCTGTGAGATTACTACCTTCTTCAGTAAAAGTTTTTATTTTATGACCTGCTTTTATCATCTTTCATGTTCTTTCAGAATCTTCTTCCTCTTTGTCTCTTAAGGCCCAGTTCCTTCAGTGTCTCTTCATAAAACTTAATTTCCAGTTCCTTGAATGTCCTGATTGTTTTTCTCTGCATTATTCCAATTTTCTCAAAATCTAAATATACCCAAACCTGAACATTGTACTGAAAATGTGGTCTGGCCATGCAGAGTATAATGTGTCTGTTGCTTCCAGTTACTTGTAAATTAGATTTCTCTTCAAGCAGCTTAAAATTGCATTTGCTTTTTTAGCAGACCTGCTGACTCATATTCAACTTGTGATTACTTATTATTCCAAGATCTTTTCTACTTTCATTTTTCACCCATCCTATTCCTGTACAAATCTTACTCTTTCTTAAGTGAAGAACTTTGCATTTGTGTTGATACATTTTATACTGATACTTTCAGTCTAACTTTAATATATCAAGACAGACTTAAATTTGTTGTCTTATAGAATAGAGGTAGTTCTTGATTTACAACTGTTTGTTTAGTAACCATTAGAACGGCGCTGAAAAAAAGTGATGTATGGCAATTTTTCATACTTATGATCGTTGCAGCATCCCCACGTGATCAAAAAGGCATGAGTACCACCTTGTTAGTTTTTGAATTGATTATTTAAAAAATCTGTTCCGTTATTAGATTTTTAATCTTCCTATGTAAAGTTGAGTTCAGGTATCCAATGTGCTGTTTCATTGCTATTGCAAAACCACTCATATTATTGAAATCCCAGGAGCTTAGGTGCTTTATTTTTGAACGAAGTCTTGCAGTTTCACTTGTGCAATGTATGAAATTTAGACAAATTGGCACTGAGGCTACTGATTTGGAGTCTAATTAAAAATTAAAAATTTGGTCTCTAAAATTTTTCTTTCAAGCCAACATTCCTTTTTGCTACCATATTGGTTTATACTGCGAAATACATTATATTGAATGACACTTATGTTTGAGTATAGCCATTTTTGCACCTTGTACTAGCATGAATGTACTGAAGGAATAGGGACACTTCATTTATAATTCACCTGAAGGTTCAGAAATGTACTTACCAGTTGGTTTCTTTTTCCTCATACCATGATGAAAAGAGCTGTCCCTAATATTGCTTCATGGCATTGGACCCTTCATGGCATTGGACCCTTCATGGCATTGGACCGGGATACTTGCAGGAAACCCTGCTGCCAATGATGACTTCCTGATGTCCAGTGCGCTCCCGCAGGCAGGGCCTCCTTGGGGTGCCATCAGCTAGGCAAAGTCAGCTGATGGCCCCAGGGGTAGGACCTTCTCTGTGGGGGCACCCACCCTTTGGAACCAGCTGCCTCTGGAGCTCCGGGTGGCCCCTGACCTCTGATCCTTCCGCCGTGGCCTAAAAACCTGGCTATTTCAACTGGCCTACCCAGACTGATGGGGAGGAGGGCTTTTAACGGGTGTTAAATTTTAGATTTTCACGATGATGAGATTTCTGGGGTTTAATTTATTTTTAATATTTGTATTTCATCATTTTTAGTATTGTAAGCTGCCCTGAGTCCTTAGGGAGATAGGGCGGCATATAAATCTCATAATAAATAAATAAAATAAATGAATATAATGGCTCAGGAAGTGCCAAGATAATAGTTTGCTTTCCAAGTGTCTCCAAAGCCAGTGCAATAGGGATAAGCTTTCCACTTCACTTGGGAAATAGATTTTAGAATTTTATGCCACCTTTTTTTCATATACAACTCAAGGGGGCAAGCATATCAATAGTCCTTCCTCCTCCTCTTTTACCCACAACAAAAAATCTGTGAGTTGGAATGACTGGCTCAAAGTCACCCAGCTGATTTTTTTAAAATTCATATTTATATGCCGCCCTTCTCCGGAGACTCAGGGCGGCTTACAATTTCTGGAGCACAACCCAATGCACTCAGCAATAGCCTTCATTCCATTGTATATGCCTGCTTATTACTAAGCGGCATTTTTACAAAGTCAGCTTAGTGCCCCCAACAATCTTGGGTCCTCAATTTACCTACCCCGAGAGGATGGAAGGCTGAGTCAATCTTGAGCCTGGTGGGATTCGAGCCTGCACTAACTGCAGGCAGCTGGAACTTAAGTGCTAGGCATTTAACAGCCTGCACCACCAAGGCTCTTTTCATCCCTACTGTAGTATTAAAAGTGGAACAAGTATAAACTGGGCTTTATCTTCCTATTTATGCAATCTCTTGCTTCAAATACTTACAATTTAGGAAGGTCCCTTGATTTGCAACTGGAGGAAAGGATTACAGTCTGAACTCTGAAAGTTCCGTAAAAGTGGCTCAAAAAGTTATGGGATTCCCTTTCTATCTTTTTAGTATAAACTAGACAATCTATGACCTGTTGAGTCATTGTTCCTGTTTAAATGTAAAAAAATACATCTAATTAACGGAACGACCACGGGTGGGCAAAAAAGCAATGGGAGTGGGAATGACTTTTGACTTCCTGCCATCTTCCCCATTGACTTTGCTTGCAAAAAGCTGGTAGGAAGCATTGGAAATGATAATCATGAGACTATGGCTGATTATGTCAGCACCGAAACAGCCACAATTTCCCCAAATTTCAATTCTATGGGTATCATGGATCCTGGATTTTGGATTCTGTAAATTAGCTCATTTTAAGGTACAATGATTAAAAAATTGTTGACTTAGGATGCACCCTTTCACCCAAATGAAGGTTATAAACAATCAAACAGATAGGAGATTTTTAGTACCGGTAGTATATAAATGTTGATTATTTTACATAAGCAACCAAAGTATGTGAAGGCTTGTAATACCACAAGAACCACTTTTTTCTTTGGTGGATTAATATTGTTAGAGCAAGTCTGGTAGTTGAGGATTTTTTATAACTACTTTTCCTAATTTGTGGCACTCCTTTTTTGCTCTTAGTAAATGATTTGTTCATATTCATATTGCAAAAATGAAATGATTTCCATTTTTGTCCTCTTCATAACATTAGGGATAAATCTGTCATGGTATTCCAGTGGTTCTGCCTGGTTCTGCTGAGCTGGTAGCGGCGATGAGCAGTGGAGACCGAACTGGTTCTCTCTGCCGCTCTGCTGTTGGGCCCGCCCGCCCGCCCAGGCTCCCATACTCACCTTTATTCCCTGCTTTTGAAGCGCAGCTGCTTTGCATGGCATAGCAGAGTGCTGCATGGCAGCTGCTGAAGCAGCAGGGAGAGTTCAGACTTGCAGGAGGTGAGCTGGAATGCCTCTGCGCCTGCACAAAGTGCACATTTGGCACGTGCACATATGCGAAGTACGTACACATGACCACCAAGCCACAGCCACCAAACCGGTGGTAAAAATCTTTGAATCCCATCACTGGGATAAATACATTTCTGTTTTTAGATGGCCAGTTGTTGAAGTGTTGAACTGTAATGGTATCAAATAATATTAAAATAGAATACTACATAACATTCATTATATTCATCAATAAATAATTATTAGATATGAAAGAAAGCAACAAAAACAGCATTAACAATATCCATAAAGAGTGTCTCCAGAATTTATACAAATAAAATAACACCAGATTTTAACAAATTAATTTATCTAATCCTTCTAAGGTATGCTGTTATAATTAATTATCAGTGGCACTATTTTTAAGAAAATCTATACTGCAGCATTGTAAATATATCTGAATCAGAGGTGGTATTCAGCAAGTTGTGACCAGTTCTGGAGAACTGGTAGCGGAAATTTTGAGTAGTTTGGAGAACTGGCAAATACCACCTCTGACTGGCCCCGCGCCCATCTATTCTCTGCCCCCTGAGTCCCAGGCTGGGTCTTCTTTTGTTGCTCTGCACAGGAGAACAGAGCTGGAAAGCAGGTTAGTAGGGAGGGAATGGAGATTTTACAATACCCTTCCCCTGCCACGCCCCCCAAGTCACGCCCACAGAACCGGTAGTAAATTTTTTTGAATCCCACCACTGATCTGAATGTTTTGGGGGCACAAATGGATTGAAGCTTATTTCTCTGTAGTATTAGACATAGAACAATAGACATATAAACACTTTTATTTAAAACAGACCTTACAGTAGGTGTGTCCAATCCATGGCTCTAGTAAAATGGGCCCACAAGATAATTAAAAAATAAAGGAAGTTCATTACTTGTATACATTAAATATATATTTTGCATGCAGCTGAAGACAATTTGTCTTCACTCAATGCAGCCCAGACAAGTCTAAAGGCTGGAAAACCATGTGTTACTCAGGGACACAGAAAAAATAGAATAAGCTTCCTGCTGAAGTAATGGAGCAACATAATAATTTCTATATCCATCATATTTGTAAATTGTCTATGTGATACTTTGGACATGTAAAAGATATTGCATAAATACAATATAAACATTGAATTGGTGTTTGCTTCTGTATATTTTGCAGTGTAATAAATAGGTATTTGAATAAACAGGATTTGATATCATTAAGAGTATTGCTAATCTATATTGTTTCACATTTTATTTGTTATCCTATTCATTTGGGCAGCAAGCTGAGGAAATCTTCCTATAACAAAATATATCATACTGTTACCCAATGTCTTCTCTTTTTAAAAAAAAAACACTTTTTAGGAGCAATGCTTTAACAAAAAAAAAAGACTGAGGAAAACAAATCTTAGTGCTTTTTAGATAGCTGATTTTCCCTGCAAAATGCCACCCCTCGACTTTCCTGGCCCTCTCTTATTTGGGATTCAGTTATTTTGCAGAAGGGATATGTAGCAGGCAAACGTTTTGGAAAGAAGGAAGTGGCTAGAAGGGAAAAGCCACTCAATTCCGCTTTCCTTTGATGCAGAACACTTTCAGTTACCACATGTGACTGCAGTGTTTCATAGACTTTGGCCTTTGGGGGACTCATCTGTCTTGCTGTATCCACTGTAACAAGTTCTGATTTTATCTAAAATCAGATATTGACTATTGCGCAATAGTTTGGTTTCATGTATAATTCAGGATTGACTCTATTCAATAGTAGTTGCTATAGCAAGGACAAATTTATTATATATTTACCTATGGTGGGGACCATTTGATCAATTTGTACCATGCATGCTTATAAGCAGCATAGTGTAGGTGTTAGGGGAAAATTATAACACAAACTGGAAAGCTTGCAATGGAAACTGGTGGAATAATCCATATACAAGTAGTCTTTGAGTTACGACCACAATTGAGCACAAAATTTATGTTCTTAAGTGAAACATTTGTTAAGTGAGTTTGCCCCATTTTGCCACAGTAATTAAGTGAATCATTGTATTTGATAAGTTAGTAACCTGGTTGTTAGCCGTCTATTTGGTGTTGCAACAGACTATGACATTTGTTCAAATGTATTCCACATGATATTCTAGCTAGATGAGTAAATCTTTGCAGTTTAAAAAGTTGTGTTTGTGGTGAGCAATGTAGGTTTCAGTCAAATAGGAAAGAATGTTATTCAGTCTTTTTTAGGATTATATCTTGATTATGTGCAACAAATAAGTACTTGTTTTATACATCATTTCCTGGAGGTGGCAATTTTCATTTTGATTTAAGATAATCAAAAAAATCACAATGTGTTAAAAGGCAGATTTCTTTTTAGTTATTAAAATCTGATATTCCTGTTTCTATGATTGGGATGTTTATGAGAGTTAGGACTACTGTGCGACATTCATGAAGAACTCCTTTTTAGATTGGATTTTTGTGTTTGTGTAGTTTCAACCATCCATCATTAAGGCCATGCATACACAAGATCCTCTTTTGTGTATTCATAATTTTTACACACAGCTGTTGTATTAAGTCTACACCTGTGCCATTTGAAAGTGTGTTTAGTTTCAAATGTTTCGTAAACGGGAAATGAACTGCTGCTTTGTACTGAAAATCTTCCAGCTATGCTAGTTTTGATTCTTTTTTTTTAATGGAGAGAAAAATGAGGAAGCATTCATGCCTTATTTCTGATTATTATCAACTTGATTTTGCTGAATTTCTTTTATTGTGAACAGCAAATCTGGGCCATTTTTTCGCAAAATTTGGTTTGGCAGAAAATATTTGCACAAAATGCTGCCTGTAGTTTTGTATACCCTCTTTTCCAGTGCATTTGTTTTCATGCATCAACTATGCTTCACAAATATATTTTTTAAAATTGGGCAATATATTTTTGTATGTACTTCCCCTCGGCTATGTTCTTCTAGGTGTAAATTGAGATGAGGATCTTGCAAATCACTGAACTAAATTGCAAAAGATTTCTCAAAATGCTGAGGGACCTGGTTTCTCACCTTTCCTTGCAGCTAACTTCCAAATTTTTAGAAATAAAAGTGGCAAACTTGGATGCTAATACAGTATGCAGCTGAAATGGATTATATGCCTAAATTGCAGTGGCAATTTTATATTCTATTACTTATCCAGCATATTTTTAATATCCATCTTGTTCTGCAAGGTTTCAACTTCCTCACAAAGCAATGGCTATGAAAATTCCTGCCACACTGGTTGTTCAGGGAAGCTGCTGCTATGTCTTCTGGAAGTAACATTTTTGGAACCATAGAGGTTCTAACCTGTAATAAAATTTGAAATTCCTTTTCTCTAGCAGAATATCTAGGCCTAAAGAGAATTTTCCCCCATTAAAATTCATTAATTTGATCAAATATTTATTGATGCATGGGGATACTTTTAAACAATAACAGTGAGGTATTGAATGACATGTTTTGATCTGACCATTCTGCAAATAGTTAAACAATGACCAAACAGTCTCTTTGCTTGTATTTCAGATTTCATGTAAAAGCATCAGAAAGATTGGCAGCCGGATTGATGTCATATCTGTGGAAAATGAATTAAAGCAACATGACCAAGGCTTATTTCTCATTCTGCAATTATACTGAGCAAGTGCTGAATTGGCTCTAGTTACTCTGTGATATTCAGCTTTTCCTTGACAAACCAGAAAGGTAACTTTTTAATTTATTATCAAAGCTTAGGCATAGCTTAGGGATAAAGCACTTTCTACCAAGCATCTGTAATATCCGTGTTGAACTGGTTTTGATTCAGAGTAGGATTCCAATCCAGTGTTGCAAATCTCCAAAAAAAATGGCTTTACTCTTCCATTGCTAGCAGAAATAAGGTCTTGTAGATTGTATGGCTTTGTTTTTTTTCCGTTTGAAAACTTCTTATTACAGCATTTGGTTATGCTTCTGTATTTTTTTAAGTATAGAATATGGCACAGTTTTAATAAAATCTATTACAACATGATATTTTAGAGTGCTAAAAGCCATGGAAAATGAAAGATCATGCTGTCAAAACTCTGTGGTGGTACTGTTTACTGCAGTAGTTTTCAAAGAAAGACAGAAGATCCCTGGAAGATTATCAAAAGTTTCTAAATGAAAAAAATCCATTACATCCAATCTATTTTCCTGAAGGGTTTGCCGTAATTATGAGTAGTGAGCCAGCATAGGAGATTATGCCTTTTAGTGATCATTTCAAGTATTCGGGGAGTCAAGGTGAAACCCAACATGCTTAGTTAAAGTTACATGTAAGTTGAAGATATGAAAGATCTCTATGTCTTACTACTATCGTGTGGTAGATTAGCAGAGTTTATAGTTGCTGAAGAAAGTATGTATTTCAGAGCAAAGTTTGAAAATCCATTGCTTCCTATTTTAAAATATCTACTTTGTTAGCTTTCTACAGCCTTTCCTGTTTATTTTGTTCCTCTTGTGAAAATGAAACAGATGTTAAAAATTGATGCTGCCTGAAAGGTTCAGGAAATAAACTGAAGAAAGGAGTAGCATATTTTAAATCAGGCTTGGACCTAGGATCTGATTTATTTATTTTTCTATGTGAAGGGCTTTAGCACCAGGGTGAAACAAGAAAATATTATTGTATGTTGTTGTAATTGTAACTTATTTTGAATTCCTTCTTTGTTAAGAGTTTGACTCATTTCTTTGGGTTTTGTATTATTATTTTAATATGTTTGTTTTGTTCTATTTTGATGTATAAAATGAGTTTTCTGTGTACTGTTTGTCAGCTGGGCATAGTTATTTGTTTAAAATAGATGGCCATATACTTTTTAAAAATAAAGTAAGGTTAAATTCCCACCTGAGGCCAGAGTGGGAGACCCCTAGTGGAAGTTAAAAGAAATAATTGTTAAAAGAATTAAAAGAACAATCTGTCACTGCCGGATAATATAACAAGTCAGTATACCATTCTAGAAAGAGGTATGTGGATATAAGTATATAATACGGGCAATATTGATTAGGTACTTTTATTAAGTATTTGTTGAAGCATCTGGCCAATACTTTCTTAAAGCGTAATTTTATTTAACTTTAAAAATATTAGCAGTTAATATTTATTTAAAAACATTAATTATCATTTTAATGTAATCAAACAGCAGCATAACCATACAACTGTATTACTATTGTATAAAAGACTATAAAAAAAGAAACCTAATGTGTTACATGACAAAATACAAAGTGAGGGGAAAAAGAGGAAACCCATTATATATTAAACCATTGAGGAAAGAGAAAAGGAAAAATGACACCTCCCCTGAAAAAAATCAAAACAAAACATAAAATTAAAGAGAAACATTAAGAATCAGTTTTTAAATACTTAAACCTAGTCTGTACAGCACTATATTGTCTAGTCTTGCCTCCCCATCTGTTCAGATCCAAGTCCAGCTTAATTAAATTGATTTACCTTGTCTGGATTTGGCTTCTGAGAAGGATTGGTCCTTGGTCCTTGGATAGGAGATGACCTCAGAAGACCAGGACTGTGGGCTAGGAAGTCAAAAAGAACATGCTAGAAGGCAGTGGCAAACCACTTTTGCATTACTGCCCATGTGCCTAAGAAGGCCAAAGGAGTCAGCGTGACTTAAAAGAGACTCATCTGTTGCTGTAACTGACAAAAAAGTGTTACCATACAGATGTTTAATGAATTTATGGTTTGTTTTATAAATTGTTATCTCTTTTATATTAACTTGAAGAAAGAATTGTGAGTGATTTCACCTCTGATCTTTGGTGTCTACTGTGCAATGTTACCGGAAAAATTAAAAGCATTTGAAGTAACTATCACTGTGGTCCTAGTAGGGTTAGAAATGTCAAAAGATTTGAATCAGCCATCTACAACCTGTGAGTCTTTCGATATCTCAGATTATTTTTAAAAACATAAAAGAAAATTATCCTAAATCCTTGCCACCAAGAGATCTCACTGTGATGCTGGAGGCCATGATGGGAATTGTTGCTTGGTTGATTTAACAAGCTGAATCCCTTAAAACAGGACAGTGCTTTTATGTTCTTGCTGAAGGAAACCTCTGCTCTTCCTATGCATGCTACTTTCCAAACTTTTCTCTTGGGGCCAATTATTAGAGCAAACATAGTGTGCCAAGATGGCATCTTAGCTTGCCAGAAAAATAAACAAGAAATCAAAATAATTCCAAAGAACAGAGTTGTGTTTCTGAAGAAAAGGTTTCTTTTTACTGTAAAGGATTCATATTAACCAATAATAACCATCCTTGCATTAAAAGGCTGTATGAAGGCATTGTTGTCTAACCAGGGAGGCTGAAAGATTATACAACTGGGATGGGAAGGTGAGGAGAGAAATATGCTTATGCCACTCCATCTGAGGGTACTATTTAGTTTTGGGGTGGGACACACTGAATTTTTTCATCTCGCTTTATTTGTGTGTTTGTGTATGTGTATGTGAGAAAGTGTAAGTGAAACTTGCTAATTTTAGCAGCTCATGGATAACAAGGGATAGTTTTACTCGTCCAATACTATAAAATGTGTGTCACAAAAATCTTGCTTGTTTCCACTAAAAATGGATGTAGGAGCACCTTATCTGAGTTAAGTTTTAAATAAGGGACAAAATAGTCATGGGGAAAAAAATGTTGTTTGACAAGGGCTTTTCAATGTTTTAACCAAAGCTTCAGTAGCACTCCTATATATGGTATGTGGTGGGGATCAGGGAAAAAAAAGACAAATATTTAAAAAGTTCCCAAAATAGCATAGGCTTGGGAATATGGAGCATGTTGCTCATTACAACACTCATAGGCATTGCTCAGAAGGTGCCCCAGGGAGAAAAAAAGAAGAGGGATTGGCCCTAAAACTGGAAAAAAAAGAGAGGGATTCTAAAGTGCCAGTTAAAAATACTTTGAAATAATGTTCCTTTATCAAGAGAGTTCTAAAAATAAATTAATACAGAAAAATCCACCAGTAAATATGCAGCACATGTGTAAAACACATTATATGCTACCAATCTTGCATTCACACTTAAAATTTATTTGAAAGCAAACTTTAAGTTGCTTCTTATATCTTCCAGTTTAGAAGAAATTCATAGGATCATGTGTTGAGAGAGAGAACATGGTACCTATATCTGCAAAGAACGATAAGCCAAAATTCTTCTGTCATTTTTTCTTATACGTATCCATTTCATGTATTCATAACCATGTTTATACTTATTCCTGTTATCTAATAATCACTTGACAAAATAAATAAAAAATAAAAAAAATATCCACAAACTGTGTACAATCATGTGAAAGAGCCTTTACTAATCTCTTTGGATGGAACTGACCCAAATAATATTGAATCTGTCATCTGAAGCTGGACCTCTGCCTTGTTGTGTTCTTTGGAAGACAGGCATCTTAAACTAAGCAAGCAGAAGACATATAGTTATTCTCGCAGCAATTAAAATAAAATGGGATCAAAAGGGTTGTATTTCACATGATTTGTGAAAAATAAATGATAAATCAGTACCTTCAGACTTCTGAAGTTTATTTTTCTTGTATGAACAAAGTCAGACTATTTCTATTAAAGGATTTCAAATCACAGTATCTTTTTCCTAGGATCTCTCCCCAAAATCTAAAAATATCACTATAGCTTATTTAAAATGCTGTAGCCAAGACAGTGTATGTTGAAACCTAGAAGGGATGAATAAGAAAAACATAATCTGCCTGGCAGTACTGATTTTCTTAAGCATTCTATTTATAGCTGAAATTAACTTGAGTTGAAGAATCAATTTTATACATATGGATTCCCAGAGACAGCATTAATCTCTGAAACTAGATAGATGATTTTATATATAATATATACATATTATAAATGCACACCTATATACACAAACACATAAATGCACACTTACACACACACACATATGTATACATATAAAATACCAGACATTGTGGTAATAGACAAGGACCAGGAGACAGCAGGAGTGATAGATGTAGTGGTGCCATATATAGTTTCCATAAATCTTGAGGATGGGTAGATAGCATAACTTGGCAGTGAAGGAAGACCGTGTGGAACAGAGATGTCACTATTTTAAATCTGTTGGTGCTCATAGTGAATATTATATATCTGTTGTAGATATACTGTTTTGTCTCTTGGCTAATTTTGGGAAGATAAGTAGGTTGGATCCAGCTAAGTAGAGATAGAAGAGACCATTAGGAAGTTGTATGCTGGATGGTCAAAGCAAAAGGCAACTAATTTTCATTATTTCCAAGAAAACTACATGGTTGCGTTTATGATACCAGCAGGAGTCAAGATAGATTTGAAAAGAGAGTTTATTTTTGCACTACTGACAATGAATAAATGTTGTTTTTGAAAAGGATAGCATTATATATTGTAAACTAATTTATGTTGTTTGTTTATTTAATAATATGCACCTTCCAAATTTAAATGATTCTGGGCTGTATAAATATCACAAACCATTACAACTAAATCAAAATCAATCACATCAATTTAAAATTATGCCCACAATTCCTCACCAAAGAACAAAGTCTCCTGAAACAAAAATGTTTTTAGTACTTTATAAAAAGCCAAGAGGATTAGATCCGGATGTCCCACAGAGGCAGTATGTTCCTTAAAGAGGGCACCATTACAGAGAAGGTCTCCCTTTCAGCCTTCCGGCCCACTTTCAATCCCTAGATAGGATGGACAGGATCATGTTCATCATGGCAGCTTCTAATATATCCCAGTGCAACAACATATAAAGCTTTATAGATAATATCCACACTTTGAAATGGACTGCAGTTAATCAGTTTTCCATAGCAGATTTGGGTTTCCTAAACGCAGGTTGTCACAGAATTATAATAATGTGGTGCCAAGTGAAGAGGGCAGGAAGGCTGAAATGGATGTCTACATAAATAACTTAATTTACATTAGCACATTCCTTCATCCTTCTTATTTATATTGAAAATCTGTAATATCAATAAAATTGGATCTGGAAATTTTAAAAAGGTTTTTCAGAATTTTCTTTCTGTATATTTTTGGCTACAGCTGACAACAATCTAAAATAGAACTGTCAAACTCCCGGCCTATGGGCCGGATGCGTCACATGCTGACCACGCCCATGCCCAGTTTAAAAAATGTATAATTAAAATTATGCAGATTACTTTTATAAAATTAATATTTTATTCTCTTAAACTAATTCAGAACAGTTAGGATATGATTTCAATAAACTTTCGTTCATAACTTGCATAATTAGTTGCTTTCTTTCTGTCTTAACATACATTTGGAGTAAAGTTGGTAAATTCTAAACACAAGACTGCTGATGACATCTGTCTGAAACTGAAACACCTGCAATAGTTAACATGCCAGTAAAAGAGGCTAAAGATTATTTTAAAAGGTCAAAAAAATGTAGATTTTAAAATCAATATCCACTTTGCATGCTTTATCAAATAACTAAATATGGGCTTTTTTTCAGATGGGAAAATAAATTGGCCTTTAACAAATGCAATACCATGCTCACATCGAAGAGGATAATAGCCCTCCTGTAAGTATAACATACGTAAATATGGTGTACAAAGTCACATATGCTATATGGAACAGCATGCTCTGAAACTCTGGAAAAAAATCTTTATGTACCATATCAAACCAGATCATCTTGATAGGTCTTAATATTCAGAACTCCAGTTGTTGTGGAGGATTTTGTTTGCTTGCTTTAACATTTTGAGCTGAAGTCTTATTATAGGTGTTATTTTTCCAGCTGTCACAGATCACAGATTAAAAGCAAAGTCATGGAGACATTACATACAATTTTGAATCAGAGTAATTCTGGCATCAAAATAAAATACAATTGGGAAAGCAAGGTAATCTTGTGTGTTTCCCTTTTCCTCTCCTGTGATTACTTTCATTTTAAATTGGTCATGACACCTAAATTCAAACAGACTGTGATTTGTTTTACCTTTGGTTGCAAAAAGAGATCAATGTTAAGTTATTTAGGACTCCTGTCACAGAACTCAGTTGGCTCAATATATGTCTAAAGTACTTACGTTTGTGATATAGCAACTTTGAGATTCATGTTTTATTTCTCATGTTTGCTTTCTTTATTGACTTTTTAAAAAATTACATTTATTTGCTGCCCTTCTCCGAAGACTCAGGGCGGCTTACAATTTTTGGGATACAACCCAATGTGCTCAGCAATAGCCTTCATTCCATTGTATATGCCTGCTTATTACTAAGCGGCATTTTTACAAAGTCAGCTTATTGCCCCCAACAATCTTGGGTCCTCAATTTACCTACCCCGAGAGGATGGAAGGCTGAGTCAACCTTGAGCCTGGTGGGATTCGAGCCTGCAGTAATTGCAGGCAGCTGGAACTTAAGTGCTAGGCATTTAACAGCCTGCACCACCAAGGCCCTTTAATGTCTACTAAAGCTAAAGGTATGCTGTTAACATCTCCAACAAAGCATTAATGTTATCAATAATTATTTAATTCACTGACTGGTAAAATGAGCATTAAACTGATTGTCATGTGAAATCAAATTTCAATTGGGCTTTTCTTTTTTCTTTTTTAATTTTAGCATGCTAACATCATAAGGGCTGCAAAAAGACAAAATCTCTGTCCTCTTTGGATGCTTCAAGCAGTATAAAAAAGTGACTTCCTCATGACAAAATGTCAGTGAAAGATCTCAGCCCCCGACATAGTTCAAAATCCCGTGTTGTACAGCGGGCCTCTACTGTTGATGTTGCCTCTGATATGTCAGGTTTATCCTTGACAGGTGATTATCCATTCCCTACCTGTGCTTTTCTAGTATTAATTATTAAGGCTCTGTCTTAGGCCCGGTACTCTTCAATATATTCATCAATGATTTAGATGAGGGGATAGAAAGGGAACTCATCAAATATGTGGATGATGCCAAACTAGCAGGAATAGCCAACACTCCAGAAGATAGGCGTAAGATACAGAAGGATCTTGACAGACTTGGACATTGGGCCCTACCATCAAAATGAAATTTGATGGTGAAAAAAGAAAAAAGGTTCTACATTTAGGCAATAAACAGGTTTAGTAACTAAACTATAAACAGATATAGTTTAGGGGGTACCTGGCTCAACAGTAGTAATTGTGAGAAGGATCTTGAGGTCCTAGTGGACAATCACTTAACTATGAGCCAGCAGTATGCTGCAGGTGTCAAAAAACCAACACAGTCCAAGATATATTTAGAGGGATGTAATGTAAAAAAGAGGTTGAGACTCTAGAGCACAGAGAAGAGCCACAAAGATGGTTAGGGGACTGGAGGCTAAAAAAACAGTTGCTGGAATTATCTATGTCTGGTTTAATGAAAATGAGGACTAGAGGTGACATGATAGCAGTGTTCCAATATCTAAGGAGTTGCCATTAAGAAGAGGGAGTTCAAGCTATTCTCCAAAGCACCTGAAGGCAGACAAGAAGCAACGGATGGAAACTAAACAAGGAGAAAAGCAACCTAGAACTAAGAAATTTTCTGACAATTAAAACAGTCAGGAACGTCTTGCCTCCAGAAGCTATGAATGCTCCAGTACTGGAAGTTTTTAAGAACAGAATTGGACAACCCTTTGTCTGAAATGGTATAGGCAGGGGTGGGTTTCTACCAGTTCTGTCTGGCTCTGTAGAACCGGTAGTTCTGAAGAGCAGCAGACATAGAACCGGTTCTATGTCTGCTGCTGGTTTGGCCCACCCACCCGCCTGGGCTCTTATCTGATCTTTATTTCCTGCTTTTTCAACTTCAGCTGCTGTGTGAGGCACAGCTGCGGTGGAAAAGCAGGAACAAAATGTTGTTTCAAACGCTGCTGACGAAGATTTACAGGCACGCGCGCAGCATGCAGAGAAGCACATCGTAAATCACCGAACATCGTAAATCACCACAAACTGGTAGTTAACCCTGTCGGATTCCACCCCTGGGTATAGGGGTTGGTCTAGAAGACCTCCCAGGTCCCTTCCAACTCTGTTATTCTATGTTCAATGTTATTTCTCCATTTTGTTATTGCATGGCAAATAAAAACACCCCCCCCAGCAAAAATGAGTTAAATGAATAACTTCTTTTTATTTTGCTTTAATATTTTTAAATGCAATTCTTATAGACAGGGCCTACCATTGTGCGAGTTATTTTTTGTCCATTTTTATGAAAATGGCACATATTTCTAGATTCATAACCTGCAAAATTTCAGAATATTAAGAGCAGAGATTAGAGAGTTATGATGAATTTATGGTTTTGTATTCTGCTCCCCAAATATATGGCAAATACAATGTAATAGGGATGTTCGATGGATATTTAAAAGGATACTGTATTGTGACAAAGATAGTAAAACCAGAGATAAAATAAATCTGAAAGTGACTCCAGAAGCTAATTCCGTAATTTATGAATCACAATCAATTTATTTTATTTCTTTTAATTCTGTTGGGTCTTTTGATTCTTTCTGAAAAAGCATAAGGGCTAATAAGAATTTGAGTTTCCCAAAAGCAGCACACAATTTTGCTAACATTTGTGCTTTACAGGAAACATCCAAGATCCAGATGAGCCAGTCTTAGAATTTAGTTTAGGTAAGTAGTTCTGCAATATGTTTTTCATCATTCATACTACCTTTATACTTACTGTTTATATGAGGGTTAGTTTGTGTACAGGTTTAATGGTTGGTTATAGCAAAACACGTTTTACAAGATCCTATGACACTTAGAGCACCTTCCTCAGCACTTAACTGATTTATCATTTTGGATTAATTTTTGTAATGTATTATAAATATATCACCTTTCTAGGAAATCAGACTGTTAAATTAAAACATTAAATAACCTAGTAACAGCAGTGTAAAATATATGTCAGAAATGTATCAAAATTAACACAAACCGGGCAGCTGATTATAATAATCTGTTTCAGCATACTACCACTTTTGATCAATCTTTCATTATACACCTTTGTGTGAAATATGGCATCTGAATATACAGCCGGCAACAATTCTCTTTTTCTAATTAATCATTGAAAATTATCCAACTTTAAGTTATAATTAAACTTTAATTGATAAGCATTTTTCACACTATTTTTCCATACTCCGTATATTTCTCTCTTTTCTTTTCACTTGTTCTTTATTTCAGACAGAAGCCTAGTGTTCAGTATATCAGAATGACAGCAATTATGATCAGTTCAGTCACTGTTTTGTATTTAACAAGTGAAAAATTTTCATTTCTTATATTCTATTTGTGAAATTCAGTTCCTTCAGTGTGTACAAACAGTGCTGTTGATTTTCCACAGCTTGCAGTGAACTGTTAACTCCATCACTAGATAGGAAGCCAAATTGTTTCGTAGCAGTGAGTGTAACTACACCACCTCAGGCATTCTGGACAAAGCATGCTCAAACAGAAATAATTGAGGTAGGTTGTATTGTGTTTGCTGCATCAGTAACCTGATTAAATTCTACTGGTACCAATTTGTCTCTACTAATTTTTGTTTTGTTTTTGTTTCCATTACAGGGCACAAATAATCCCATCTTTCTAAGCAGCATTGCCTTTTTTCAAGACTCTCTTATTAATCAGATGACACAAATTAAACTTTCTATATACGATGTAAAAGATAGATCTCAGGGAACTGTAAGTTTAAAAATGTCTTATATTGCTGCATATCTAAACCAAAGTTTGCATGGGTTTGATCCTGGAGGCCTGTCTAGGTTCTTTAAAGGCTGGCATTATTATAGTTATTATAAATATAGACTGAGCCTATTTTTGTAGATTGTATTAAATATTAAATATATCACATTCCTTTGTTCAAAAATACATACAAATTTAATCAAGAACCATATATTTGAATTAAATGAAAATCACCCCAGTTGCATTGTTGAGGATGCTCATTCTTATTTCTAATGCTGGGATGGCATTTTCTTTGGGGTTTGCAGATGTGAAAAGAAATTTCCAACCTTACTGTGCTAATGAATCTTAAGTGCCCCTGCTTATTATCATTATTGAGTAAAAAAGGATGGTAGTATGCTGTATAATTAAATACATTATATAGTTGGTACGCTGTTCTAGGATGGAACCAAAGATTTCCTTGCTGTGGCAGGGAGGAAATGAATTTTTAGATCTGACTTCTAAAAAATAATTATAATGGATATTTAGTGGTTCTTTCCTCTTATTGTTTTCATAAATTATCCCCATAAAGAAAAGAAAAAAAAGTTTTCTCTCTTTCATGTATATATGCATAAACAATGTTTATATTGTTTATAGATGTATAATTTAACACAGGTGGTAAAGAATAAGCCATTTTAAATGTGAGTAGATATAATTTAACTGAATTATGGAGTCATGCATTTATTATAAAAATGGAAAATGAAAGCCTTTTATTTGGTATAGATAGCTATTACATACAACAATACACACCTATTAGCTGTGTTAAATGCTTGGTCCCTCAACTCATAATTTAGATTCTGAATTATGATTACCGGGTTCTATGATTTGGCATGATTTCTGAATTGAGGGAGAACTGAGAGAGAAAGGGAGTCCTCCATCAAGTTAGTGATTTAGTTTTACATGAAATATTGAAGCCAAAGAAATGACCTTTCAAAACTGGAATTAAAAATTGTAATAATTTATTACTGAAATGTTTTTGTTTTTGTTTTTCTTCAGATGTATTTATTGGGTTATGTGATATTCACTGTACAGGATCTACTTAAGGAGAAAAGTCATAGGCTGCATTTAACACTAAGGTTAGTATTTGGTCTTGTTTCAAATGAAAAGAATCTGTATGTTAATTAAAGAAAGCCAGGCTAATTCAGTTTAATTCATTTTTAAAACTCAGTTAACTAAGAGAATGAACATTGCAGGCAGAATCAGAATTCAAATGCTCTCTAAAAACAAATGTCGTTATCTGGAAGAGCAAACATAATGTAGCTATATTATTATTACTATTACTTTTATTATGATTACTGCATATATTTCTTGGGTGTTGTTATCACAGACTTTAAAGGTGCAGCAAAGCCTTAATCATTTTAAATCACTGCTCAAAATTTCACTAAATCTTTCCTGATCAGCTTTATGATGAGAAATTTTTCAGAAATATTGCTTATTTCCAAAAGATATTGTGTGACTTAGACTGAAGAATAAAAGAGTGTGCACTCAACATTTTTTAATATGCATTACCACTGACAAAATTATGAGTCTGAAATTTGGGATTAGATTTGTTTTAACTGAGGATAAAATTATTATTATTATTATTATTATTATTATTATTATTATTATTATTATTAATTCGACTTGTATGCCGCTCCCTCTCCTAAAGGACACGGGGCGGCTCACAGCTAAAAATACAACAATAAATAAATTACCTAAAAACATATTAAACAAATTACAAGCCAAATTGGAATTAAAACCCCAAAGTTAGAATAAACAAACCCCCAGAGAGTCAGCACAGCCCAGATTGTAAAAACAGCCAGGTTTTTAACTCGTGGCGGAAGGTGCAGAGATCAGGAGCCAGCCGGAGCTCTGGCGGAAGAAGATTCCATAAAGTGGGAGCTGCCACAGAGTAGGCCCTCCCCCAGGTCACCACCAAGTGACATTGAGTTGCGGACGGCACCCTGAGGAGACCCCGTCAGTGCACCCGTACAGGACGGTTGGTATTTGATGCTGGGAGGAGTCGTTCTCGTAAATATCCTGGACCCATGCCATGTAGGACTTTGAATGTTAACATCAAAACCTTGAATCTCACCCGGAGGGCAACCGGAAGCCAATGCAGGCCACGCAGGAGGGGTGTAATATGGGAGTATCGGGAAGCTCCCATCACTACCTGTGCGGCCGCATTCTGCACCAGCTGAAGCCTCCAAGTGGTATGCAAGGGCAGTCCTAAATAGAGAGCGTTACAGTAGTCCAGTCGGGAGATAACGAGCACCTGAGTGATCATGCGCAGGGCATCTCTATCCAGATATGGGCGCAACTGGAGAACCAGCCGGATCTGGGCAAAGGCCCCCCTGGCCACGGCCCCCACCTCCTCCAATTTGAGCCGTGAGTCCAGGAGGACCCCCAGATTCCGTGCGCTGTCCACGGGGGGGAACACCTCCCGCATGACCAAAGATGGAACCCCCGAACTGGACCGAGATGTCGGTATGCACAACCACTCTGTCTTGGCTGGATTGAGTCAAAGCATGTTCCTGTCCATCCAGATCCGCACCGCTTCCAAGCAATGGGACATCACGGAGAGAGCATCACTGATGTGGCCCGGGGTGGAGATGTATAACTGCGTATCATCAGCATACTGATGATAACTCACCCCAAAGCCACGGATGATCTCACCCAGCGGCTTCATATAAATGTTGAACAAGAGAGGCGAGAGGACCGACCCCTGGGGTACCCCACAAGTGAGAGACCTCAGAGTCGACCTCTGCCCCCCTGCCAACACTGTTTGCGAACGTCCCGAGAGATAGGAGGAGAACCACTGTAAAACAGTGCCTCCCACTCCCAACCCCCCGAGACGCCGCAACAGGATACCATGGTCAATGGTATCAAAAGCCGCTGAGAGATCTAACAGGACCAGGACAGAGGAAAAACCCCTGTCCCGAGCCCTAGAGAGATCATCAATCAGCGCGACCAATGCTGTCTCCGTGCTGTACCCGGGTCGGAAGCCCAATTGGTATGGATCCAGGTAGTCCGCTTCCTCCAGGAAAAGTGGCAATTGCTGCGCCACCACACTCTCAACAACCTTCGCTAAAAAGCAAAGGTTGGAGACCGGACGAAAGTTGTTCAACACGGCTGGGTCCAGGGCAGACTTCTTCAGAAGGGGCCCCACCACCACCTCTTTCAAGGTGGCAGGGAACAGCCCCTCCCTTAATGAAGCGTTGACCACTGCCCGGAGCCAGCCGCATGTGACCTCCCTGGAGGCATAAACCAACCAGGAAGGGCACGGGTCCAATAAACATGTGGTGGAACTCAGCCGCCGCATGATCCTGTCCACTTCATCCTCAGAAACAAGATCGAACTCAGTCCAGATTACATTAGCCAGACTGCTCGCATCCCCTTCCTCAGACCACTGCAAGTCCGAGCGCAACCCTTCCCAGATCCGAGCGATTTTATCCTGCAGATACAGACCAAATTCCTCAGTTCTGCCCCGCAGAGGGTCCGCCACCTCCCCCAACTGTAAGAGGGAATGGGTGACCCCAAACAGGGCGGCTGGGCGATTATCTGTGGATGCTATGAGGGCGGAGAAATAAGACCTCCTCGCCGCCCCCACAGCTACCAGGTAAGTCCTAATATGGGCTCTTAACTGGGCTCAGTCAGATCCGGAGCGGGTCGCCCTCCACCTACTCTCTAGTCCTCTTCTATGACACTTCATCCCCCGGAGCTCCTCGGTGTACCAGGGAGCTGACTGGGATCTGCGCTGAGTAAGGGGACGCATGGGGACAACCCTGTCAAGAGCCCCCGCGGCCGACTGTTGCCAGGTAGCTGCAAGGACCTTGGCAGGGCTGTGGGTGAGGGATGCAGGAAAAAACCCCAGCTCTGCCTGGAACCTCTCAGGGTCCATCAGGCCTGGGCGGAACCATCTAAGTGGCTCCTCATCCCAGCGGTGTGGGGCGGCTTGATGGAGGACCAGCCATAGGAGATAGTGGTCTGACCATGGAACGGGATGGATAGCTGTAACACCATCCCCCAGGCCACTACGCCACTGCTCCGAGACAAAAACCAGGTCAAGCATGTTGCCCCCCTCATGAGTCAGGCCATCTATTATCTGGGTCAGACCCAT
This sequence comes from Naja naja, assembly GCA_009733165.1. Classification (NCBI taxonomy): domain Eukaryota; kingdom Metazoa; phylum Chordata; class Lepidosauria; order Squamata; family Elapidae; genus Naja; species Naja naja. The sequence goes on along the minus strand of CM019153.1, from coordinate 17,157,053 downwards.
GGACTCCATGGAGGCCATAAATTCCTGGGCCAAACCCGATGCTGACCCCAAGGAAGGCAGGTTGAAGTCACCCAGAACTATAAGCTCTGGGAACTCCACCACCACCCCCGAGACGGCATCGAGCAGCCCAGGCAGGGTGGCTGATACACAGCTGGGGGACAGGTATGTAAGCAGCATGCCCATCCGACCCATAGGCCCAAACCTCAAGAGGAGGGACTCACACCCGCCTATCTTCAGAGCAGGGACCTCCCTTGGAAACAGGGTCTCCCGAATAACAACAGCCACCCCTCCACCCCTTCCCTGGGCTCGAGACTGGTGCATAACCCGGAAATCTGGGGGGCATATATCAACCAGAGGGACTCCACCCTCCGGCCCCAACCAGGTCTTGGTGATGCAAGCCAGGTCCGCGGCCTCCTCCTCAATGACTTCACGGAGGAGAGGTGCCTTGTTAACCACGGACCTGGCATTGAAGTACACCAGCCGGAGCCCAGGGGTCCTAGATCCCAAAACCCCCAGGAATTGAGAAGAGGCTGAGGGGTCAGAGCGCGCCACAGCTCGGATGCAGTGGGGACGCGCTCCCCTAACATGATATGGCCCCCCTCCTCATCGGCTCCTACCCATTCCAACCACCCTGGGAATTGTAGCCCCCACTATTCCGCCCGGAGTCCCGCAGGCCCCCCCCAACCCCCAACCATGGCCCTGACTTGGGCTGCACTGAGTTCCTATAAGAACCCCTCCCTTCCCTAACCCCCTTAAAAATCGGGTCAAAAATTTAACGAGGGCCTGGAACCCCCCCTTCTACCCTTCCCAGGACCTCTACCCCAACCCCTACCAGCGCTATGCCAACTCTCTGGGTTCCATAACCCGTCCTCGAGGTATGTTGTAGAAAGTCCAGCAGGCCAAACCCGGGAGAGAGGGGACTCCTGTAAGGCCTGCAAGTCCGTTGATGAGTAGACCCACATGGTATTATATTGTACATATAAAGGGAGGGGTCGAAGGATGGAAAAAGTCTGTATATCCAAGATGTTAAATCACCCGGTCCAGTCCCAACATCCATGCTGCAGCCAGATAGTCCCAGGAAATAAACCAGGATTGCCCTCTCACCACAATCCGGTGGGCCTATGGTAAAGGCCCTAATCTGGGCCAGCCACCACGCTCTCACCGCAGGGCTGCCAGGCGAGCTAGTTAGGATGGCAAGATGATGGCAGAAGTTAGTTACGGGGGGGGCAGGCAATCCCAACCCGCTACCCTCACACAGCAGCGGGCAGGATGCATCCACACCCCTCTCACTAACCTCCGTCAGGTGTAAAAAGGGGGGGGGGAATGGCCCCAACAAACATTGACCCAGGGTCTGCAACCAGATGGCCAAACATAAAATACCATCTGGTATCCACAAACCCAAGATGGCAGGTGTCAAAGGATGGTAGCCAGACTCTCTAAACCAGGCCAAGATGAATAAGCCATGGGAGAAGAGGAAGGCAATACAAGCAGAAGGCAAAAAGGAGGCAAAAAGAAGGGAGGGAGGGCAGCCAACACAGGTCTGAAAGGTCCAGTCGGAGCAGAGCAAACGACCAGGAGGCCAGGCCTGGCAGCAACCTCGGGGCACACCATCTCCACCTCCTGGCCCAACATCATCGCTAGCCGGTCCGCCGCCTCCACCATCACTGCCACTGCCACCAACACCGCAGTTGCCAGCATCCATGGCAGCGCCACCGCCCCAACCGTCATCATGCCCCCAGCGTCGAGCCTCGGACCGCTCTCTCCTTGCCACTGCCGCCGCTGCCACCAACGGCTCCACAGCAGAGATCCCAGCCGAGATTGGATGCCGGAGTGGAGACCAGCACCCTCCGCTGATCCCCACACTCCTTGTCTCGTCGCCCCCGACACGCCGTTCTTCTGGGCACAGCGCACCATCTTCGAGGCACACCAAGGTGGAGGCCAGCCACCTCCGCCGGTCTCCCCTCTCCTCGACTCGCCGCCCCGCAGCTCGGCGCCCCCGCCGCACCATTCTTCGAGGCACCGCTGCTGTGCCGTTCTTCGAGGTGCAGCGCGTCTTCAGGGCTAAGCCCGAAGTCGGCCAGCTGATCGGCCCCGCGATAACAACGCGGAAACGCCGATCAAGCAATCGGACGCTGATGGGCGTCAAGAGGGAGCAGCAGGGGGAGCGGTAACGGGCGTCGGCTCTGATGGAACCAGCTGACGCCCGAGATCTTCCGCTGCCAAAAATGACTGCCGGGGGGGATTGCCAACCACCCCCACCTCCCTTTTCCGGACAACAACGACCTCTCCTCCACAGACTCTAAACACGGACAGCCATCTTCGAGGCATGCGCCATTCAAGAAATGGCGTTTTTTATAAACAATAGAATTTAGAGGCCCAGAGTGAGCCCAGTTTTGCCATTTTGCACAATTGTATCTCTCTTAATGAAAGGAGCACCGTTGTGTCTCATGGACCCTGATTGATTTATCTCAAGTAATTTGTACATTGCAGATCTGCTGAAAATGACCGTGTCGGGAACATTACAGCCATAGGATGGCAGATGGAAGAAAACACAGACGAAAGGCCTCCTGTGACCAGATCTCCTGATACTATTAATGGAAGGGTGAGTTTGCTCTCTTTCTTTCATGTATCTAACTCTTCTTATTCTTCCCACCTTTCCTCAGAGTCAATTTTTTTTCCTAAAGCAGTTCAACCTCTGTTGGATAAAAATATTCTGTTATGTATCTAAAAGGAAGAGACCTGTGTAAAGCTACCATCTCAACTCCAAAAGTGACAATGAGAAAAAAGCTTACTTGTTTTCTTTATTGCGTTCTCAATAAATCGAAGACAATTTTTTCATGTTAAAGAAAAATTATTGATGGTTTTTTTAAAGAACTGTTGTTTTCCTCTCAGGCAAATACAATATATCTTAGGAATTGCCAGGGCACTTTGCAACTCTGCTTATAGGAACCTGTTGTTTTGTCAAGTTTCTGAATTTCTAGGTTGCACCTTCAGCTTCAGAACCTGGTTTAAATATAAATCTTACAAATGATGATGCTTGATTACTCTGTATTTGTAATTAATATATTTTTCTGCCTTTTTTTCAGACTGTGCTACCAGTTGATGAAAGTTTGACAGAGTCCTTAGGAATCCGATCCAAATATGCTTCATTACGAAAAGATGCACTATTAAAATCGGGTAAATAGCTTCTTGAATGGATGAGTATTCTGCATCTTAATTTGTTTTTTTCCAGTACATTGTCATGCTTGTTCCTTCATATATTATGTCAGGGTTTATGTAATCACATTGACCAGACAAAGGATTCTGCCATTTGGCTTTGTGGAGAGAAGAGAATCGGTGAATAGAACTGACTTAATGGAACAGAGTGAATAAATACTAAAGAGAAAAAGCTCCAAGTTGCATTACTTTATGGTTTTCAAATCTTTAAAAGTGTGCTACATCACAGATTTAACTATATAAAAGCATTTGGACACATCTACATCAGCATTACGGTCATTCAGTTCATCTACGTGCAGAAATGATTAAATTATTGTTCACATGCAGAACAATATTATTACTTTTATTCTAAGTAATAATATTTTTCCAGGATTTCACTGAAATCTCTTAGATTAAGGATGGGGGAGACAGCAGAGTTCACTTCACCAGAAGTAGTTGGCCTAGATTGCAATGCAGATGAAAATACGGCATTGATCTACAGTACATCTGTCTATGGATAAGAGATCTGAGGGTTTTTTCCAGAGGGAGGAGGGAGTTGGCTGCAAGCTTTGTGCTGTTTTGAATCTAAGCCCTGATCTTTAGGAGGCCATGAGAATGCAAAAGAAATTACAAGATGAAATAAACTGATCAGAAACCTCTAATAGGCTTGTAGGACAGTAATAGTAACAACTGTTTCCAGCATAGGTTGTGGTTTTAGTTGTCCAACCTTCCTGTTTACTTTCTGTTGTGTTTTCCTTTTAAGTTGAAACATACAGGGCCCGTGGTATCAAAGGCAGGTGCATGGATGGCAGAGTGAAAAGAACTGTTCTTCAAAAAAGAACAGTTCACAAGCCTATCTTTTGTCTCATCACTAAATGCATTACACTGAGAAACTAGAACACCTGAATATCGCAGTCTAAATATTCATTTGTATGGTCATACAGTATTTAATAATCTTTTCAATGTCAACTTTTTTTTGCATATTGTATCAAAACTCAACTTTCCATTTCTGGTTTTTGTTGAGAGGAATGTACCTTATCAGCTGTGCTTTTAATATGCTTGGATGTGCTAAGTAGGTTTTAGCATTTCAAGGTTAATAGGGTTTCTAGCCTCTCTAAATGGTTTGTTAAATTAATGTGTTAGGGGAATGGAGTTTGCATGGCCTAATTGCAATGAAGTACTTATTTAAGTGTTTTAATATTTTAGTGTTTGGAGGTGCCATTTGTCGGATGTATCGTTTTCCTACCACTGATGGCAACCATCTGAGGATTTTGGAACAAATGGGAGAGAGTGTGCTCTCTTTACACATTCCCAGGCAATTTGTGAAGTTGCTGCTAGAGGAAGATGCTGCAAGGTAAAAGTCACTGCAATAAAGTTTTAACTGTTGATGCTAGCAAGGAAATACAATATTAAAGCAAACTTTGCACAATACCTACAAAGATTAGCTGACACCTTTCTTTTATTTCTTTTCCTGATCATGTCTATAAATATTTAACCATGCCTGTAAATAATTGGTAGGCTGGAAAATAATGCAGCACAATTACTTGTTTATTTTAGTGTTACAGGATAGAAAAGGCATTGATCGCTCTGGTTGATTTACATTGTTCCATTCCTACCTCAGTTGTGACTAACAATCCATAGTCATGGGAATCACTTGTTGAGTCCTTGAAAACTCTAGTGTTGAGTATTTTAGTGTTCTTATTTCTCCATGTTAATTAATATATACATGAGACTGACTGGGGAAATTATGTTATGATTCAGAAATCAGAGTTATGATCCAGGTCATCAATGTGGAGATGATACCCAGTTTTATATTACCCCATCAAGCTGAGCCAAAGATGCTGTAAAACTGGTACTTGGAGCTGGTTGAGGGTGTGAATGGGAAAAACAAGACTGGATTAAATCTCACCAAGTCAAAGCTTCTCATCATCATTAATGCTGTTATTTGAAAATAGTTTGATTTGTTATTTTCCTCCCCAACCAATATCCTCTAGCAATAGAAATGCGTAAATGTTGTGAGAAAAATAATAGGATGTGTGCTGCACTCTTTCAGGCTTTGCAGCTGCTGCTGTTGTTGTTTAAGCAAATATTGTTGTTTCAGTTAGCATAGCTACACACTGGCACTTGAGAGGACAATTTGTCCTCCATTTACCTATTTACTGAGTTTTTCCTGCTTGAGCTTCTGATTTAAGAAAACTATTTATGGGGGGTGGAATCAGGGTATAAAAGGACTATTAGCAATTATTTTTGTGTAATGGCTCCATGGGAAAAGCATGTAATTTTTGTTTGCCTTCAGTTTCCTCTGGAATCTCCTTTGACTGCTTTGAAATTACTCCATCACCCAAAACACTTGATCTAAAGTTTTTTTATTTATAAGTTCACTTATAATTGTTTTATTAAATTTATACAATCAAATTCTGAAACAAAACAAGTATTTATTGGCTGATTTGCACTTTGTGAAAATAATATTTGTTAATATTAATATTTGTTAAATAAATAACAATTTTAAATAAATAAAAAGCAAATCAGATACTGGTTAAAGTGAAAGAAGTGTCCAAAACACACCAGTCTCATCAAAGTACTATAGTACTGTACAATAACACCCCACATTATTTATTTCATGTTATGTATAGAGTAGTAGAGTTCAGCAAAAGTATTCCAAAGAGCAGCTATGCAGAATGCACTGATTCACCTTGGAATGGTGAAACAACTGCTTGGCATTGCTATTTTGGAGACTTTCCCTGGGTTTCTCATGGGCCGCTTCAGAGAGCTGCTTTGTTCTGTGGGCCATTCCAGCAGAGGTGTTCCCCATGCATGCACACGTATGCAGAGATAGCTGAAAAAGCATTCAGAGCAGAGTTTTCTAGAGGATGTGGCTCCTAGCTGGACTCCTTGCTAAGACTTCCCTGATATCCAGACAGTTTGTATACTGAAATATTAGTTTATAAAAATATGAGAAGAACTCTGCTGGTTTGGATTAACAGCCTATATGAAGTTCAGCATGCTGTATAATATAGTGACCAATCAGAAATATTCAGAAATTTTACTAACAGGATGGATGATTTCCCATCTTCTGTTCTTTCTAGATAATTCTGATGAATAGGGGTGGTAATATTTAATTGAAACTTTAATTCAGCAACTTTTGACACCTGTAATATAATTTTTGACACTTTTAGCAAACATGTAGTTTGCTGGTGTGGAGACTTCTGTCATTGGGTTTCTAATTTACTTGGGGTTCATTTTACTTTTCATCATAATTTACTTTGAATCCAGGTTTAGTTGGCCTAACAGTAGAAGTAAGGTAATGATAATATCTGTCCTAGATTATTTTCAGTATTGTAAATAAACTGATAAAAAGAATCCCATCTGACTCTTACCATGGAAGGCATCTTTGACAATCTCATGCCGATACTTTCTCCAATCTGGGGTGTACAATTGCCACTAGACAATTGACTTTGAAATTGGGATTGGATGACATCACATGTCCAAAGTATCTGAAGGGACCCTAGATTGGGGAAAACTGGATTGGGTGATTTGTTGATTAATTGTCATTCTTCCTGCTTTCATTGGATATAAGGGGAATCTGACATTGTCATAATGGTGTTGCAAGAATGAGTGCACAGGATAAATGGTATAATCACTGTTATATTACTGGAGATGTATAAAAAGCAGCTTCAGACTTTGAAATAAATTTTTAATGAGAAATCACTCAGTTTTTCTGCGGTCTTTCTTTTTGTCTCAGGATCCTGGCATTATGTGCCTTAGTTGAAAAATTACCTTTTTGTATTTTAAACAAAATCTGTAAGTGTCTGTAAGTGTCATCTGCTTCTGTGATTCATTATTGCAGTGTAATTCATGCAGTGATTAGAAGGTTCTCACCTTCTAATGGAGGTCTGGGAATTTCCAGTTCCTTTCCAGTAATTTGTATTCAATCAGAAGACTTTAAATTAGGCCTTGCCAAGATTAGAACTTCCCAATAGAGCAGTTTCAGGATAAAATTAGCAGATATGCATAGCTAGGTCAATGTAGAACATACATAGAGGGATCTGTGTGGGCATTGCAGGAAACTGGGTTTTCATTTTTTTTATTTGTGATTAACCATCTAATGCTTAATTTTAGTAGATTGTAACTGCTGTAAATTGGACAAATAATGCTTCTTGGTATATTCATTTAATTTTTTCCACCCTTGCCATGTTGTCTAATTTAGCATTTTCCAACCTAATGGCTGCCCAGACATGTGTGACTTCAGTTCCCCAAATTCTCAGCCAGTATGGACTTTGGTTAGACTGAGCTAGGAAGCAATGATTGACTGATTCAATTAGATTGAGATGAAAGAAGTCTAGGCTCTGCTCACCCAATAAGATTCATGAATGAATTTTATATTTGTATGTATATGTATATTTGAACTTGTATGCCGCCCCATCTCTGAAGACTCAGGGCGGCTCACAACTAAAAACACAGAACAATAAATATTTAAAAAACCATTAAACCAAAACAAGCCCAAATATTAAAACATAACGATAATAAACATTAAAACCGTCCCTCCCCCAGGGAGGGGTCACAGCCCGGGTTGGTCAAATAACCAGGTCTTTAATTCACGGCGGAAGGTGCGGAGATCAGGGGCCAGACAGAGCTCCAAAGGTAGTTGATTCCAGAGGTCAGGGGCCACGACAAAAAAGGCTCGTCATTGGGGAGTCACCAGCTGGCATTGACCCACCGACGGGACACCGAGGAGTCCTTGCCTATGAGCTCGCACAGGGCGGCCGGCACTAGATGTCAGAAGAAGACGCTCCCTCAAATATTGAGGACCCATGTCATGTAGGACTTTGAATGTCAAAACTAAAACCTTGAATCTCACCCGGAGCGCAATCGGCAGCCAATGCAGGCTGCACAGGAGGGGGGTAACATGGGAGAACCGGGTAACTCCCATCACCACCCGCGCGGCCGCATTCTGCACCAGCTGCAATCTCCGGATGGTATGCAAGGGCAGTTCTAAATAGAGAGCGTTGCAGTAGTCGAGTCTAGTAGTGGATGTTTAATCCACTACTGTTGCTAAAGCTTGCCTAGTTATGTTATATGAGAAATCTGAGCACTGTTTAATTTTATGCTATAGTGAGTTGAAGTAAAGATATACTTTTCCAAATGCTAAAAGTGTAGATATAAATTATAGCAACTGCAGTGAATCAATACAACTTTTTCTGTAAACAAGAGTGATATAGTGAAAATATGTTATAAAATTTTCCATATTTGGTATATCTGGTATTTGCAAATTGGTATATTTTTTAAAAAATGAAACATTAAAGTAAACGGGAAAGATTAGTTTGAAAAGAAGAAAATTGTTGAACTTGATGAAATTGCATCAGTAAAAAGTAATATTTTTCAGCACTATACATACAGTAGAACTTGTATTCTCAATCCACAGTGTTTTGGATTTGGAATTAGTAGCAGACAATTCAACAGGAAAATTTCCACTGAATTCCTGAGTTTTAGAAATTGCAATCATACAGCAATCTGTTGGATTTAGAAACCATTTCAAGTGTGTCTTTGACCCACATTGGACCCCTCACATCCTGGACATAAACTGTTTCAACTGCTACCCTCAAAACAACGTTATAGAGCACTGCTCACCAGAACAAGAACAATTTTTTCCTACTCTGCTAAACAAATAATTCCCTCAACACTGTCCAACTATTTACAAAGTCTGCATTTACTATTACTGTTGATCCTCCCATCCTTCCTTTCACCCATCTCCTCCTACTTACGATTGTATGACTGTAACTTTGTCGCTTGTACCCTTATGAAGTATATGGTCTGTTTCCTAGTATGATTTGATTGCTTATGGTACCTATGACTATTATTAAGTGTTGTACCTTATGATTCTTGACTCTTGACAAATGTATCTTTTCTTTTATGTACACTGAGAGCATATACACCAAGGCAAATTCCTTGTGTGCCAAATCACACTTGGCCAATAAAGAATTCTATTCTATTCTATTGCCACTAGAGTGTCTTCCAGACATGGTGATCATGGCTGTGGGTCTTCTTCCTAATTGTTGCTGCCAGGTGGAAAAAAGTTACCTAAGTAGAAGTGGAAGTGGGATATATGCATTAATTCTGAGTGAGGAGTTGAGGGGGGATGGGATGGGACAAGGCAACACTGGTTGCTAAAGTTTCCTCCAATTTCTTCTGGTAAAAGAACAGAAATAGGAAGGTGAGCTAGGAGATTTTAAAAAAAAGAGTTTTGAAGAAGCTGGCCAAGAGTTTGAGAAATAGGTCCATCATTATCTTGTGCTTTTCTGATGGTGTAATGGACTGTATTAGTTCATTATGTCAGTACAGAGCTATAAATTGTGGTATGATGTCAGCACTACAATTCTCCATTTGGCCCAGTATACTTATAGCTAGCAATTTGTATATGAGCTGTCAGTTAGTTATTTGATGATATATTTGACAGGTGTTTTAAAACAAGCAAACAGGATACTGTGTAATTAGGATATAAGAATTATAAAAATCTTAACAGTGAATGTATTATACTAGTGGAATAAATAGGGTGGGGAAAATCCATTTGATTTTCATTTTTATATGAAGCTGTTCAGCCTGAGCCTTTCAAACCTGTATTTGACCTGGAACACACTTGTGTATTGAAGTCCTGACTTTTCAGAATCTTGCAATATGGTGCAAAAGAGTTATGTGAGATGGTAGCCATATAAATATGATAAATAAATAAACAAAAATATAAGCAGAAGTATTGTATTTTTTGTGTAGCCTTCTTTTTTAATTAAAAATGTTGTCATGCCTGCTATTTATAATTTTTTTCTATGCCTCTATTATTTTTGTTTACATTGGAATTCACACCCTGGCAGAAAAAGCAACATTACAAAAAAACCTTACTTACTTACTTACTTTGTAAGTTAAACACATTTATAAAAAACACTGCATTGTTTCTTATTTGACTTGTGAGCACATGCTTGGAAATGTGAGAACATAATTTGAAAAACCTATAAATGCTTTTACGCCTAATTCTACTTCACATGTTTAGAAACAAAAAGCTATGTACAGTATTACGTCTCCTTAACAAAGGTAGAGACATTACCAGTTCCTCTGAAGGTTTTACTATTCAGTGTACTCTTCATTTGTACTATTCAGTGTTTATAAATGGTTATAACCAGTTTTCAAATATTAGCAGGAATCCCTTTTCCTTACACAAGAAATGAAAATAAGGGAGAAGCATCTTCTCCCATCATTGTATTTCCATATTTAGAAAATTTTACTTGATTAAATTATGTTAATGGAGATCTTGTCAGAAACAAAAATTTCACTTGATATCCATCAGTCCCACTTAATACTGGAAAATGAAATAATTAAACAGAATATGAATGTAGTTAATATTTGACCTTTCTCCATGTAAGGACAAAGTAATTTATGAAAAAAAAATGAGAATAATAAGGCTTAACATATGCCTCAAAAAAGCTCAACATGTATTCTAATTAAAATAAAACATTTAAGTAGTCCATGGGTAGGCTTGAAGAGATAGTTTTAAAAGGTGAGTTTTTCATTTAGTATATAACTGATCTAATAGTATTTCATTGTCTTTGGATGTTTTGGTAGGATTTGTGAACTTGAAGAACTGGGAGAGCTGTCACCTTGCTGGGAAAGTCTTCGTCGGCAAATAGTCACTCAGTACCAAACAATTATTCTGACCTATCAGGACAACCTGACAAATCTTCATCACTATAAAGGTAGATGCTTCAGACATAATTTTTATGATGGTTTTGAAATCACCAGGTATAGATTTTGTTGCCTTTTTGTTAGAAGAAAATTGCTATCCAAATGTACTCTTCATACAGACCCAATTGCACAGATTCATAGTTCTGTTTGCTTATGTCATTTGGTTTCACCAAGATGGGTATAGGAAGAGATGTGGAATCTTGTATACTATCCATACCATCCATACTATCTTTCTTTGTCCAGGAAGATTGGAAGTGGATAGAAGAAGAATTCTATAAATACAGTGGCATTTTATGCATTCAGTACAAATGAAAGGCAATAGAACCACAAAGTGAAATAATAATGAATCTAGTTGCTACAAAAAAAATCACTAAAACATTTTGAAATACCATTAAAAGCAAAAGAACAGAGGATATTTTTGTGTCCAAAATAGATCAGAATTGAGTCTGTGTACAGTATACTAAGGTGGAAGAAGAACAGAAAGAAGGCTCTGAATCATATTGGGATTTGTGGCTTACAAAAATTGTGTCTTTTTTTAAAATAAATGAACAATTTGCCTTACTTTTTTAAATTGCATTTTTTAATTTGGGTTTTTGCATGGAATTCTAGTCTATAAACAACAACCCCTTTCTGCTAAATTAGGTAGAGCAGGAACAGCTACATGAATATTGTAAAATATTGGACTTTTTCAATTTTACTTAAAAAAGAAAAGAGGAATACAAGAAAGGGATGCTGAACATTATAATGAAGTCCACTACATTTCACTCTGGCAGTTTTAAACACACTTTACCCATTAAGGCCACTTCCAGTATTGAAGCACGGTTGAAGAAGAAATGGTTGGACAAAATACTGTAACTGTGATGAGTGATCTGGACTTGCCATTAATGTGGCTCTTTTGCCATTGCAATAAAAGTCAGGTTTGTATATATTGAGGCAATGTTTTTTTGGCATTCAGCCTCTGTACATCATCACATTGAATTTCAGATGAAACATTCAAGATGTGAATGAAATGAAGACTTTCAGCTTTAATTCAAGGACTTTGACAAGAGTGTTTCCCTTGATAAATTCTCATCTAGGCAAGGCCTAATTTAAAATCTTCTGATTGAATGCAAACTACTGGAGTAGGGCTGAATATTCTCAAACTTCCATCATTGTCCTGATATACACAGACCTGATTCTACATTGTCCTTGATATTTAGCCACTGATCATACAAAGAAATGGATGTCAGGTCCGATTTGTCATTAAACTGGTGGTTCTGAAGATCTCTTTGAATTTTATTTATTTATTTATTTGAGTTTGATAGCTACCTATCTCAACAGGGTGGTAGGTACTACTCTGGGTGATGTGCATCCTAGGACTTAAAACAATGTTAAATAAGTAAAAGAATACAAAATAAATAGATATGGCACCAAGTAAAATTATTACTATTGATGTGATTACACCCGGAATCTTACTATACTCAAGGCCCTAGACACCGGGCCTACAACCAACTCTTCATGAACTTACAAAAAGCCAAGAGGGTCAGGGTCATCCTGATATCTGAAGGGAGAATATTCCAGGGGCAGAGGCTGTGGCCTAGAAGGCACATCTCCAGAATGTCTGCTTTTGCCAGATTAATAAAAACATTTATCCTAAAACAAAGGGAAAGCAGCAATAACAAAGGAAAATCAAGAGATGGAAAGGCTTTGCAGAATGAAACTTAAAGCAGTGCATCAAGGATGGATGAGTATAAGCTTTAATCCTGTAAGCAAAAATTTTATAATCTTAACATTTCCAAATAAATGACAATAAAATGGTATGCCCAATTACGGAATTAGAAGGATTCACAGCAAAAGAGCATATCTTTTTGTGTGTGTCCTTTATTAGTCAGCATTCAACATTTTTCACATTGCTTTTAAAGGACTAAGTCAAAATTATGAAATTTGGCAGATCTTTCCATTTATCTTCTAAATATTTAAGCCTTTAAGATGTAGCATTGCTATTATTTCCTGTACATTTTTTTTAAAAAAGTCTTAAAATATTCTAAAGTTATTTTCATACTTTTACAATCGGTTTTACAAAAATATCCCACATGTCTATAGTCCAAAATACTCTATAGACAGTATTAAAACAGTATCGTAATGGCATATTTTACTTTCTTGAAAGCAACATATCAGCTACATTTATTTTTCCATCAAAATGGTACATTGGAAACTCTTGGATAGTTGTTTAGTCTGAAAAGAAGCATAGGCCATATTCCTAATGCATTTCAAGCTTAGAAAACATCACAGAATGACCTAAGACTGCAATGAACATTTGCTGAATATAAGTACGAGCAGTAATGATGTTATCTAGTTTGGGTAATGAACAAACAAACAACCAAGCTCAGAAATCACCAAAGACTCCATAATTCAATTCTTTTCTATTAGCAATAACACCCTGAAGGAAGTCTACCTTCTTTGAAACAAAAGAGAGCTTAGACCAAGTGACACCCCAACAGTTTCCCATGAGGATCGGAATTGGTAGCATTACTCTTCATTATGACTTGTGATTCAATATAGGAAATACAATTGCTGATCTATTTATCACTTTCTTACTGTTATTTATGGTAATTGTTCTTTTCTATTCATTCATTATTATATTTCTGTGAAGTGAATATACAAAAATTGATGTTTTTCAATTCATTTCTCCAGGACCATCATTCAAAGCAAGTAGTTTGAAAAGTGATAAAAAGCTTGAATTCATGCCAACAAATTTACATATACAGCGAATGAGAGTCCAGGATGATGCGGGATCAGGTATTCTTATGCTTCTTAATACATTTTATATGTATATTATTAGCAAGCTCAGTTCTCCGTGTTGAATCTTTATTTTTCATTAGCAACAAGCTGCATATAATTTTTTAAAAGAAAGTCTTTAGAGCCTAATAAAAATTAAGCTTTTCTGGTATATTTCTGAAATTGAAGGGTCAAGAAATGGAATATGTTCTTGGCTAGATCCCTGAGTGGAAATGCTTTGTGCTGTGGCAGAGCCCACTTTCTTTTTAAAGAAAACATATTTTTTCTGGTCTTGGGCTTCTTTTGCTCATGTAAGTTAAGTGCCCTTTGTTCTTGATTCTCTTTCTTTACCCAGCTTAGGCTAAAGAAAATGAGAGAATTGGAAAAAGTTATACATATTGTTCCCCGAATAAAGAGGTTGGAAGTATATTGGGTATTTGCTGATTAGAACAAGTGGCTTTTGCCATAAACGGATGAAAAAGGTTGCAAAAACATTTAAACTTTTAAACACCAGGGAACGGGGCACCTGCACAGATAACCCTCGAGTTACGGCAGTTCACTTAGTGACTGTTCGAAATTATGCGATAACCCCCCCCCCAAGTATTTATGACACAGTCTCTAAAGTATGAATGTTGCAGCACCAGGCAGTCGTTCACCCTTACGAATGACTGCAGAGGCATTGCAACATTCATCTTACCTATTCCCGCCCCCCAGTCGGGTCTCCATAAGTACTTCCCCTCTCCCATCCCACCGTGCCAGACTCACCTTGTAAAACTCTGCGTCCTCTCTGCTGCAGTTTCTTTGGGAGAGGGACAATTTTGCTTCCAGCATCTGATTGGCTTGCAAATGTTTTGCACGAAGACTAGAAGCTGTCAGGTTTCCAAATGATGAAATCCATTTAAAAAGAAAAAAAAGCAAAGTCCATCTTCCATATTAATTCTGGGGACTGTGATCTTGCGGGACTTCAGGCCATGAGATCACAGCAGAAGCTTCCAGTCTCAATGCAAAATGTTTGCAAGCTGATGGGACGCTTTAAGGGTTAGGGTTAGTGTTAGGGTTAGGGTGATTTCGCTCCCTCAAAGCGCCCCGCAGCAGAGAGGCTGGAGAGGAGACAGCTTGCTAGAACTTTGCTAGTTAAGTGACCTGGTGTGGCCAGATTGGGGGAAGAGGAAGCAATTATGGGGAGCATGAGTGGGTTGGGGGAGGCCTTGAGTGGTCTTAAGCAAGTGGCCTGTTCCATCACTAAACCACCACCCCCGGCCTTCCTCATCCTGAGATACTTCATGTGCACTTAACAACCTTTGCATTCAGTTAGCGAATGCATGGGCCAAAGCAGGAAGTTTTCACGTTCATTTTACATGATTCACTCCAATAATGTTACAAATGTAATAGCCAGGCTCCATTACATTCATAATTTGAGGGCTATCTGTACTTGGCAGGAAATATTGGAATTTTAATTCAGAGACATTGATACTACTTAGCAGTATTTTCTTAAGCAGTAATACTAACTGTGGCTTTTTGTGGCCTTTGCCATTTACAAATTATATTATTTTGCTTTCATTGGCGGGAAGTGGAATATCCCAGATAAACTTAAATTGTCTTCTTATTCATGTAATAAGAATCCCTGGTTTAAACTGCACTATTTTAACTCATCTTTTTACAGTATAACAAAATTGAAAATTTTGCCATGGTAGGCCTCTGCAAATTTTTGTATACTTTCCAATGGAAGAAAATGACCATCTTTGCAAAGAAATGTTCTTGTGTAGCCTTCTTCTCCACTGAGCACCTTAGAGAGAAGTACAGATTGATTTAGAATGTCTGTCCTTAGCTGCTGACTTTCTTCATGAACTAATATAAATTTCTCTTACATAATTCTAAGGCCAAATGAAGAATGTTCTAATAGCTGCATTCTTGGTAGGTATTGTTATATACACGGAGACTGCATGGTTAGGCATCTACTCACTAATAAGTTCTCACATTTTATGGTTGTGTATTTCCAGTGATATCCTGTGGCCTATAACAAAAATGCAAGAAATGGCATACCATTTAATAGAATGGAAAGTCTTACAGTTCATATATTTGTTGGAGCCTGGCATAATTGTTATAAGGAATTTCCTGTATTAGAAATAACTGATGCAGAAATGTCACTTTGTATTAGATTTAAAGATAACTTAATGCAATTCTCAGAATTTTTAAAGAGTTTATAAGCTTTATAGAGAGTGTTGTTGGTTCTTTAAAATATGTGGTTGTTGGTTTCTTTGCATATTTGCATTCTAACAAGTTGACAGAAATTCTCACAGTTATCTTTTTTCCCTGTTATTTGTAATATTTAGATGAGAATTATGACATTGTAACTATAGGAGCACCAGCAGCCCACTGCCAGGCCTTCAAATCTGGAGGTCTCCGGAAAAAGTTACATAAATTTGAAGATGCAAAGAAACAGTAAGTGGCATGTTGAATGCACACCCTTTTTGTGACTCTAGTTTTGTAAAAAAAAAATGCCATTCCTTCTTTTCTCTTTTATCCACACAGAAATTTTCAACCAAATAGCAATTAGAGAATGATTTCCATTTTTAAATTAATCAATGTATTTCACATTTTAGTAGATTTTTCCTATTTAATCACATATCAAAGCTTATTAATCATGCATTGGTTAGAGACTTCCCTTGAAAATTTGTGCAAGATTTTTTTTTATGAGAGTAGCTGAATTTTGGAAGAGGTACTTCCTTCCAGATCCCTTTCTGTTCCTGGTGCTGTTGTATCCCCCCCTCCCAAATTTGAAGTTCTTTTGGGTCACTGTCTCAAGAGGGGGAAGCACCTTGTTGACTTTGTCTGAATTTAGTTGGCTTTTTAGTACTTGGATGGGAGAATGGCCAAAAAATACCAGACTGTAAGGTAGACCGGGAATTTTTTTAAAGAGAAACATTTTTGAAGAAGTTTAAACAATTATTCTGTGTAGCTTCAAGCAAATTAGATGGATTATAGCCAAATTCAGTAACATTGCTTTTTTACTATGTTACTTACTCAAGAGCAGAAATAACACGTCTCTCCTTTTTTGCCATTGAGATGAATGATTCCATTTTTATTTATTTTGTTTTTGCAATTTGGAGGTCTGATGATTCTGGGTGGCTGTGATGACCCAGGGTGGGATACAAAACAAATATAGTCACAGAAAACAGGCGAAGCCCCTTTTATTCCTTCAGTTTGCTTCCAAGCTCCAAATATCTTTGACGGAAGACACACAAAGAAGGAAAAAAGCAACACAAACCAGGCAAGATAAGGGCTAGAGGATGTCCACAGATAACACACAATGGGAAGGATGCCAAACTCAGAGAGGAACTATAAACTAGAGATATTTACACAATTTGTTTCCAGCGTGTGCCAGGACACAGATCCAAACTCTTATTCAGTTGTCACACCTGCAGCCCATGAAGAGGATCAAGGCCCTCTCCTCCTGAGGAGACCACGTCTCTCCCTTATCCTCTCCTCCCTGTGTGCCCTAGGATGGATAGGGGATGGGCCTGGGTCCTGCTCTGACTGCTCAGCCGGCCTCTGCCCTTCCCCAGCCTCCTCCACAATCTCCGGAGCCACGCTTCCACTCCCTGTCAGCTGTTCCTCCTCTCCCTCAGGGTCAGTCTCCACCACCAAGGGCATGACAGTGGCTTACAATTAAAAAAAGAAAGAACACACTAAAAAGAAAAACAGGTTCATGTTCATTTTGTTTACACGGTTCTGATCCTGTGACCTGCTCCCGATACAAACTATAGTGTAAAACAGAAACAATGTATGCCCATAAGGAAAGAGAGGTATGCAATCAGGTGTTACGAAATGTATAAAGCATTCCTATATGATGTTACCCAGAGGTGATGGCTCTAGTAGTCAAAGCCATAGAAGGAGAAGGAGGTCAAGTAGATAACCTTAATAGTTGGGAAGCTTTCATAACGGATTTTCATATATGAAATTATTTGAAACTTGAAAACACTCTCATTTCTAGATGGAAAGGAGTTTAAAGGATACAGCAGTGGATCCAAAACAGGTCACATGGATATTACTAGATCTTTCACAGATTTGAAATAAGTGCTAGTACTGCTGTTGCTGTGAGCAGAGGAATTAATTTATCCTTTAATTTTATCTTTTTGGATTTCCGAGATTTTAACCAAAAATGAGAACATGCGAACACTGGAAGCACTAATCATATCAAACATTTGATAACCTGCAGATTCTGTTAAAGTTCAGGGTATCTTGACTAAAGAAGTTTGAAGAAAAATATCGTGAAAGATTCTTAAAAGCTTAAATGTCCTATTGTATCATTAATATATCATTTTATATTATTTTCAGGAGTAGAGTAATCCTGCCTTAGCTATATTGCCTTTATATCTTAATTTAAAAAAAGGGAATTTGCAAAAACAAAATGCTGCCAAATCAGATACAGTTTTCCATCCACAAAACTTGCCCAATAAACAATGATATTCTAAAGTTAGTAAGTCACAATTAAATTTAGGCAGACATATCCTATCTGCACTTTATTTTAGTTTCATATCTTAAATCACTGCTTATTTGAGTCTGTGTTACTTGCCTAACTTTTAATAATAGCTACAGAAAAAATATGTCATCTACCAGGCAATCAATCCATGGGTAAATTTTTCCTTAGAAGGACCATATTTAGAAAAATCACAATCTGCCTATTATTTGATCATGTTTCTTCAAGTAACTTGATTGCCATATTAACTGCTTCTATTAAAAATAATCAATATAGCTTTTAGATAAGCTATGCAGATCTGTCTGCATATTTTGTCTTTTTGACATCTTGTAATATATGTCATGTTCGCATTCCTGTGTTTATATTAGTAGGCAGTGTGACAATTTTTCATATCCAGTGAAACACTGATCTGAGATCAGTTTGTTCTTTATTATAATCAATGACCAGAATTCCACTTAAAAAGCTAAAAATTTAAAATTTAAAAATAAAAGTAGATAAACATAACTATAGCTACAGCAGGATTTACAAACAGTAAAAAATGTGACTATATCCAAAGAAACGTACATATTGATAGGCTAATAGCAATTGTACAAAATATAATTCTGAATATTTGTTTGAGATACAGGGGTCAGCATTTAACCACAGTGGAGGTTACAGATTTACTGTTATATTTGTTCGTTCTTCTTTTCATTTTTTGTCTTGTATGTAATTCTTGTTTTGTTGGTTTTTTAAAAAAATTCTGTAGTTTATATTTGATCTTTCAGAAAAAAGTAAAAATAAACTCTAAATAAACTAGTTATTTGGCTAATAAGGAGGGTATAAAATGTCACTCTTAAATGACCATGCATTTTTATGAAATAGAGATTCTGAAATTATATTTAACTGATTATGCTAGTGTCTTTTGACTATTGTACACTATTGTTTATTTGATTTGTTGCAATATATGCACTACTGGAATGCAGTGCACTTTTAATACTAAACACACCCTGTGTAAAGTACCAGTAGATTTTCCCTCAACTTTGGCAGCTTTAAGATCTGTGGACTTCAACTCTCAGAATTCTCCAGCCAGCCTGGGGAATTCTAGGAGTTGAAGTTCACCCATCTTAAAGTTGCCAGGGGGAGAAATACTGGTGCAGACCACAACTTTGTGCTTTACCATTACGGACATCTCTTACAAAAATAGTCTCTTTGTGAGTTCTGGAAATTGCCCTTGCATTACTGAAACATCAATGTTTACATTAAAAAAAATATTTACAAATAAAACACATATATTTCATGTTTCAGTTTAAGGCACCAGCCAAGGCGTGCGAGGCCACTAAGTAGTGGCGGGGGGGGGGGCAGCCAGAATTTTTACTACTGGTTTGCCCGAACCGGGCAGTCCTGGCTGATTTCAGGACTGGTTTCAGACATACCAGCTGTATTTGAATGGCAATAAGAATGGCAATAAGAAATGCCATTAACTAGAACATGTGCCAACATTTTACTCCAGTTGACATGTTCTCCATTTCAAATCTTTTCTTAAATTGCTTCAATTTTGTGAAGAGATGCCTAGCATATAGCTTGCTTATTATATTTAGATAGAGTAACTAGTTAGTAATTGGCTGGCTTGGACCTACCACCCCTTTAATATTGGCTACTGAATTATTTTACCTTTGGAAGATCATCTTGACAGATTGAATACAGAACTGGGATCTCCATGTTATCTTAAATTTTAAAACTGTAGGCACAGTTGGTGGTAGCTTTAATATTTATTGGTTGGAAAATGAAATTAAGATTCTCTGAAGGAATGGCAGAAGGGCAGTCAGGGAGGGATTCAAATTCATTAGGGTATGTGCTGAATGTCTCATAAAAATAGCTATGTGTTCTATCAGTCAGCTATACATTTTTCTGTGGAGTCTTATAACTTTCTAGGAGGCATCTACCATTTTACATACTTTTTCTTTTCCTCATCTACTTCATACAATTACAGCATTATTAAGAAGTATTAAGCAATTAACATTTACCTAACATCATTTGGCTTTTGATATTTGCTAACAAATTAAAGGCTAATTTTCTTTTGGTTTCTTTTTTTTAGCAGTTTTGAGGAAAGTTGGTGAGTTTTCTATTTCTGAGCTTGGTAGCACAGCTTTCTTCCTTTTCTAAAGCAGACAATGTATTAACAGGATGTATTTTATGATTGCATCCTGACTTTGCTAATTTGCTTCATTAAATAAATGTTTATTGAGGTATTTCATAGGCATGAATTTGTTATCTTCACCTGAATTATTTATTTTATCAATGAACAGCTAACATTTAAAAACAACCTTTGGATTATACAAGACAATTTAGGAGAGAATTGGAAATATTAAATGTAAAAAAAACCTAAAATAATCAAATAGTGTTTGACTACTCTTCCTTTTAGGAGAAAGAGAAAATAGTTTGATTGGGCTTAGTTTTAAGAAGTGTTTATTTGAAAAGGAGATAGTAGACACCAAGCTTATTTTGTTAAAAATTGCAGTGCTGAGGATCAAAATGCCTTCATCTAGACTAGAAGCCATTACCCTTATCATTCAGATACTTTTAGGTTCGGTGGTATGATGTTGCTAAAACATTTAACCACATTACCAAGTGCACTTAGACATTAAAGGGAGTTCTATCAGCTGTGTTTAGACTTTGGTGATTAGATATTTCTACTATTTGTCCTAGGGGTATGGCAAAGAGCCTAGCTGCAGTTTATCTGAATACATGCGTCTCCAAAGGCTGATTTATAAATTCTGTACAAACAAAATGGCTCATTTTTAAGACAAGGGATCAGCTTTTATACAAGAGGTTTACATAGATTTGGATCAGATACGAACTAAAACTTTAATCCATGCACATGAATTTATTTATTTATTTATTTATTATTTGGACTTGTATGCCGCCCCATCTCCGAAGACTCGGGGCGGCTCACAGCTAAAACATACAACAACAATAAATAATTAAAAAGAGAATTAAACAAATCACAAGCCCAATAATAGCTAATCTAAAATTTAAAATTTAAAATAAGTTAAGAACCACCACCCCCCAGAGGAAGTCACAGAATTGACAGTTATACTTCCAAGCATTAGATAATTGGCCATTATATCCATGGAACTTACAATGTTATGTTTGTAAGATTGTGACCTTGGGTCTTTAATAGCAAAAGTTGGACTGCTTTAGAGTCTATTTAATCCTAAATTTAAAAAAAATAAAATTTTACCTTTGGGGGGGGGGATGGATTAAATTTTGTTTTCCAGTGAAAAGTCAGTAAAGAATGATAGCTGTTCATTTGGGAGAATGGTCATAAGAAGCTAATCGAATTATTTCCTTTGATTCCAGCAAAAGATTTACTTTGATTCTTTTTTGAGAATGAGTTTAACACAAATAATGCTGCATGTAGTTTGCTATTGCATATAGATTGATTCTGCATGATGTCTCTCTTTCAAATAAGATGCATATATTGCTGTAACAGTTGATAAAAATATTTAAAAGCCTGAGCTTTTAGATTTGTCCTTAAAATAAACAATCTGTATCACATTTTGAAGAAAATTCTTATAATAATTTTGAAGACCTTCTGAAAAATTAAAAAACATACTTTTTCTCTTTTTTCCTTTTTTTATTACAGTTGTTTAAATCTTTTCCTCTAAAAATGTATTTTTCCAGACAGCTGAACAAAGCTTGGTTAATAGCTTTTAAAGTATTAGATTCTTTCAAAGATAGATTTAAGGTTTGTTAGAAGGAAGAAATGTTGTTTCAAGATTCATACTATCAAAAACATTTTTGG
Organism: Naja naja; assembly: GCA_009733165.1. NCBI lineage: Eukaryota > Metazoa > Chordata > Lepidosauria > Squamata > Elapidae > Naja > Naja naja. Next base: position 17,135,109 of record CM019153.1, on the reverse strand, counting down.
ACAATTCCTTGCATCAATTTTACACTGGAAGCTGATTTTGAAAACTTACATTGTTTCTGAAGCATTGTTTTATGCAAAAGAAAACATTCTGTTAAATAAATCTGTTTTGCTGTGAATGAATCAGGCAACTGGTAATCTGAAATTTGCAGTGGGACACTAGAAGGAAGCTGTCTGCCAAGAGAAAGGAATTAGACTCCATTTTTACCTTTCTAGGAACATTGTGTGAACTACTAAATTGATGGCTCTCCAACAACAATAGATGGTAGACCATATATCTGAATTTACAAAAACAAATCCAGATATACGGAAGGGGAAGGGAAGTCAAGTATAGGGAAGTAAAGGGAAGTACAATACTAGACTTAACAACTGCCTTGCTCTCATCTTCTGCAATAGTTTGAACAAATTAAAGAACCCTTTTCCAACAGTGACCACAACATGATTGACTTTTGTCTCAACATACATCCACACAAAAATCATCACAACAACATTATCCCCAATTATAACTTCAAAAAAGGCAACTATGATCTTATAGACAATGATCTCTCATCACTTGATTGGCAATCTCTATTCACTGGATGCAATACTGTTGAAGAATTACAATGTTGAAAAACACTATACAATAAAACCCAGATTTATACTTGAAGTGCCTACTTGCTTAAAAAACAAGCATCAATTCTGCCATAGACTGAATCCTCTTAACAATACTCTTTGAAAATCTTTCAGGACCAGCTCCCCAAACCTATGGACAAGCGTCAATCCAAAAGGGAGACCCCAGTCTAGTTGAAAATTACAGACCAATCTCTTTATGCTGTGTCACCTGTAAAGTCATGGAATCAATTATTAACCAATCCATTATCCTCCACTTAGAGACAAACAACCTACTCTCAAATAAACAATTTGGTTTCAGAAAAAAAACTATCCTGTAATCTGCAACTCTTACACTGCAAAAACATAAGGACTACACAACTCGATCAGGGCAAAGCAATAGATGCAATCTACATTGACTTCTGTAAAGCCTTCGATTCAGCGGTACATGACAAACTACTACTAAAACTAAGATCTTATGGCATCTCTAGACAACTGCATAACTGGATAGAAGCATTTCTGTCAAACAGACAACAAGTGGTCAAAATTGGGAGCGTCCTATCAAATTCTGTACCTGTCAACAGTGGTGTCCCCCAAGGCAGTGTTCTAGAACCAACTCTCTTCATACTCTACATAAATGACCTCTGTGATCATATTAAGGGCAACTGCGTTCTCTTTGCTGATGATGTAAAACTATTCAACACCACAGACAATACTGCTACCCTTCAAAAAGACCTAGACTATGTATCTGAATGGTCAAACAAATGGCAACTTCAAATCTCAACAAACAAATGCTCAGTCTTATAGTGGCAAAAAAAAAATCAGAAAATAAAATACAAGCTGAATAGTAAAGATCTTGTTGATGATCTAAACTCCTCAAGGACCTTGGAATACTCATCTCTAATGATCTAAGTGCTAGAGCCCATTGTAACTACATAGCCAAAAAGGCATTAAGAGTTGTTAACCTAATCCTACGTAGCTTTTTCTCTGGTAATATCACACTACTAACTAGGGCATACAAAACATTTGCCAGACCAATACTCGAATACAGCTCATCAGTCTGGAACCTACATCACGTATCTGATATTAACACAGTTGAGAAAGTCCAGAAATACTTCACAAGAAGAGTTCTACACTCCTCTACTCGTTGCAGAATACCTTATGCCACTAGACTTGAAATTCTAGACCTAGAAAACCTAGAACTATGCTGCCTTCGGTCCAATCTAAATATAGTATATAAAATCATACATTGCAATGACCTACCTGTCAATGAATACTTCAGCTTCAATCATAACAATACAAGAGCACACAATAGATAGAAGCTCAAGGTAAACCGCACCAAACTCGATTGCAGGAAATATGACTTCAGCAACAGAGTGGTCAATGTCTGGAATAAGTCACCTGACTCTGTGGTTTCTTCCCCAAACCCCAAAAACTTTAACCTTAGACTGTCTACTGTTGACCTCACCCCTTTCCTAAGAGGTCTGTAGGAGGCGTGCATAAGCACACCAACGTGCCTACCGTCCCTGTCCTATTGTTTCTTTTACTGTTTCTTTTATTGTTTCTTTTATTTTTCTTATATGTATTCATTTCATGTATTCATAACTATGTTTACCCTTATACTTATTATCTTGTAAGCGATTGACAAATCAAATAAATAAATAAATAAATAAGTAGCTAGGCCTTACTATAAATCAATCTTGAGTTACATTTGGCTTACCTCGTCATCTAAAATAGTGCAAATCTGGGTTTATTAAGCAGGATTCTGACATTGGCAAGAAGTTTCAAAACAAAGCCATATGAAACTTCAATCATCTTGAACAATTTACATGATTGTGGAAAGGATAATATAGCAGTAGTATTTTCTAAGCTGAATCTGGAAATCTTTGAAGGCAAATGGATTGGTTGTCCATCTGAATGAATAAATTATACTTAGGCAAGGAATCCGATTAACAGGAATAATTCTGTTACTGCTGCATGTTTGATTGGCAGTTTTCTGTTTCTTATGTGGCTTCTGAAAATCACATGGCATGTTTGATAAATACATCTTGTTCAAAAGCTTTCATCATGTGCATCTCAAGATAATTTGAATAAGATGGTTGCAACATAAGTAGATTGTCAGTCTTTGTACTTGGTGGCTCAATAGTTAGAAGTAGATCCCAAACCAATATCTTCCACTATTTTTTAAAAATTACTCTTTTTTTCCCCTTGTCAGCACTGCAACCAATTCCCAGTCTATAATATACATACCACAAGATATTATTCGAGCAAAGGAGATTATTGCACAGATCAATACCCTGAAAACTCAAGTTAGTTACTATGCAGAAAGACTTTCCAGAGCTGCCAAGGATAAATCGGCGAATGGACTTGAGAGAACACTTGCCATTTTGGCAGATAAGGTAGGGGATTTGTTCACCCTCCCCTGTGTACCATTGAAATCCCTTTCTAACTTAATATTACCTGAATATTCTTATACTGTAATAATAACAAAACATTTTGCAGTTTTGAATTTCCTTCTCTGTAAGCCTGCCAAAATCTGAGAATTCTGAAAGGACTACAAGAACTTATGTTTATGTGGTCTATATTTAATGGTCAGTAATGAGCCCTAAACTTCTCTGACCTCAGCATATAAGATTATTGTATTTTATTACATTTGATCTAATACATCCCATTCTGCTTTAAGTCCTACTGCTATAGCAGACTAGACTTGAGGCAAAAAGATTCTCCTTCTCCAACCTTGATTTCTGTTGTTAAAATCTAAAAAGCTAATATCATAAATTGTGGTGATGCTTTGGGCTGTAAAGCAACATTCTTCAAATTGCTAATTTAAATACTCAGTGGAAATTTTTTTTTATAGCCCTGATAATTTTCTCAAGTAATGGTGCCTCCTGCTAATCATGTTATTTTTCCTTGCTGTACTATAACTACATTCACATGACACTAAATCCAGTTTCTTTTAACAAATAAGCTATAATTGGTGGGAACCATACAACATATTATCAAATGCTGGTTTTATACCACAATGTCTAGGATTACAGAACATATTAAGCTAAGAAAGGTTATTCTTAGTGTGCTGTATGAATCAATTCATTGAATGCAAATTGAAATTAAATTCCAAGTGAAATGCTATAGAAATAGTTATAAAATAAGCACCATAGAATATGTTTTTCTAAGATAAATTCCATGAGGACCTGTGCTCTCAATTGGCACTATAATGGAAAGATTGCCTGTCTGATCAGTAGTACTCAGACCACTAATCACATTAAAAAATGTCTTAGCCATTTTTTAATATCCTAAAATAACCTTTTTATTTGTTAAGTTTTGTGCCTTAGCCATATCATGTCCAGATTTGTTAAGAAAAGTGTACCTTATGTTAAACTTTTTTTAAAAAAATGACATAATTTTGTATTGTTACTGAATTTGTTTACTGCACTTTAGCAGTGCTGGACTGGACAGTAATAAAGAATGATGTTATAAAATAGACATTGTTTACAAATATTGTGTGTCATCTTTATCCTTTCTAGACCCGGCAGCTTGTCACTGTCTGTGACTGCAAGCTGTTGGCAAATTCAATTCATGCCCTGAATGCTGCAAGACCAGATTATATAGCTTCAAAGGCTTCTCCAACATCTACAGAAGGAGAACAAGTGGTGCTAAGAAATGACCAAGATACTTTGGTGGCCAGGTGGGCAGGAAGAAATAGCCGTTCTTCTCTACAGGTGGACTGGCATGAAGAAGAGTGGGTAGGCTGTTATTTTAAAATTCCATTCCTATACTACAGTGAATCTTAATTCAGACAATTATCTTTTTGTAAAATTACAGCTGCCAGGTATTTGGTCATGTTTTGTGGGTTAGAGACTATGTTTAAAACATTTTGAATGAACGAAAGGCATGATAGGCATTAATGATGCACAGTGAAATTGATTTTTGCATCTTTTTTTCTTTGTACTATAAATGCAGTCCCCATATTTTCTTGGAAAAAATGAAGGACAAATCTGAAAAGAGACTCTGAAAGAGGTTCTCAAGGATAAGAGAAATAAGTATTAGGTTTATAATTTTGCTTTACAGCGGAAAATTCAAGAGCAAAACCAAGAATATAATCGTTAAATAAATCTAAAGACAGTTTTCTCAAATAAAGGTCTGTCCTTTATAAGAAAGGATAATGATCACTATAGTTATAAATGATGTTAAGCCTGTTTTAGAGCCTGTGTCCCAATTGTCATGTTTCCATTTTAAAAAATGGTAAAAATCCATGCATCCAATTGTGGCAATCATTTTTGGAAGATGCTTTGATGCTTCTGGAGCCCTTTGTTTATTAATTCCGGCAGAATCTCTACAGATTGTACTAAGATTATCTGATTTAAGTGTAGTCTGTGAAATAAATAGCTAGGTTCATATATTGAACCTAGGAGCCACAACAGCTGAGGTTTGCAACTCTTGCAATAAACAAGTGACATGGTGATTTAAAGCAATCTGTGAACCCAGATATTGGGTGTTCATTTCTTTTTCTCTACTTCTGATTCTACTTTTTGAGTGGCCAGTAAAAATGGAGCAGCTAAATTTATTTATTTGTTAAATTTATTTGCTGCCTATCTTGCTATGGAGTTATTCTAGGTATTTGTGAACTCATAAAATATTTATGTGGTCTAATCCTGACAGTACCTTGTAGATGTGATGATTTCCCAATTATTAATTGGAAAGTAGTAAATGAACTGATAGTCTTTGCAGTTTTGTCCAGAAGGAAATAATATTATGTTACCTATTGCAGAGGTATATATTGCCGGTTCGGACGAACCAGTAACGGAAATTTTGAGTAGTTCGGAGAACCAGCAAATGCCACCTGTGGCTGGCCCCGCCCACCTGCCCCCGCCCTCGCCCTTTCCTGTCCTAAATTCCCTTGTTTTTTTAGCTCAGCTGATTCGTGTGGCAGAGCACCGTGCCTCAGCTAAGCTAAAAAACCACTCACCTCACCAGCACTGACACCAAGGGCGGTCTCTGAGTGCTGCGCTGCGCGAAGTACGCTCTCATAGAACCAATCACACCACTGGCTGTCCCCACCACTCCACCTGAAATAAACAGCAATAGGCTGCTGCTTCTCTGTGCTGCAGCGCTTTCCGGATGGGACTTAGAAGACCCAAAGTGGTGGCACACAGCTGCTCACAAGATGCTCTCCCATCAAGAGCAGCAGCGCAGAGAAGCAGCCGCTGCCCTGGAGACCAGAGATGGAAGGGAGCAGGCCCCGAAAGGCTGCTCGGTCGAGCCTCACTGCACAGCAAAAGCTATGCATATGTGGAAGCCTTGCACACATATATGCATGGAAGCTACGTGCATGCTAACATTTTTGGTGAACAGGTGGTGGGATTATTTGAAACCCACCACTGCCCTATTGCCCAATTAGATGGAAATGTTTAGTATGTTTCTTTATTTTCTTTCAAGCTTTGTGCATGCCTTCTATGAATTATTGAAAATAGTGAAAATTGTGTTTTCAAAATATTATTTCAATATACTTCTTTCCTTAGGCTTTTTCATTATATTGGGCACACCAGTATGTCATTGATCCCTTTCTTTCTGTTTGCTCCTTCCCAGGAAAAAGTCTGGGTGAATGTTGATAAAAGTCTTGAATGCATTATCCAGAGGGTTGACAAGCTTCTCCAGAAAGAACGATTACAAAGTGATAGCTGTGAAGATGTTTTCCTGTGTGAAGTCAGCTGTTCTAGCAAGAAAGGTAAACAAGATACCCGTGCATACTGGATAAAGCCAAAGACCTTAAATGAAATCATCTCATCTTCATCATCCCTACCATCATCTTCATCCATTTCATCCTCTGCATGCCATTTTCCCAGAATCACAAGTGCGTATGACAGCCATGGCTTCTTGCTGTTGCCATTTTGTTCTGCTTCGTTGCATTTCTTAGCTCTTCCTTAATCATGATCCATGTGTTGTAAGCATTACTCGGTGTACTAGGAACATACATTTAACAGTAAGGTCCCAAGAATGAGAGAACCATGGTCTTCTTGCTGTATTTCCATTTTGAATTTTCAGAGCATTTCCTAAAAAGATTAAGCTTTTCCTAAAAATGGTTAAATATGGAGTGCTTCTAATCACTCTCCAAAAAGCTATAGTAGAAGTTGGATTGTCTATGGGGATTATTAATTATCCAGATCATGGTTGTCCCAAAGTTGCTTTTTCCAAAGTTGCTTTTTCTTGTTGTTTTTCTTTCTTTAAAAACGTTTCACTTCTCATTCAAGAAGCTTCTTCTATTCAAAAATTCAGAACTGAAGAACCTTCTTGGATGAGAAATGAAATGTTTTCAAAGAAAAAACCCCCCCAAAAAATCCACTTGCCTTTTGGAAAAAGTATCTTTGGGAATAGAAGCTAGATTATTTTATCAGAAATACATAATACGGTGCTTGTAGGCACCACTGTGCCTGTAGACATTTATCTTTTCTCCTACCAAGTTCCATTCCATGCCTTAATTTGTTTTCTTTATATTCTTGACATTAAAAAGATTAAGAACTCTAGTTTCAGTATTTATAAAAATGTCTGAGAGCCCTCCAGTGATATTTTCAGAAGTAAGTTTATCTCCTAATTAAGAAATCGACGGATGATTTCAAATTGGTTGATCTTTTAGGATACTTTCATATGATTATATTATATGGCATGCCTTCTATGAGAAAAGAATCTAAAAGATAGGCTGGTATTTTGTTCCCTCTATTGCGGATGGAAGTAAGACACTGAGGCAAGAACATGGTTTGTTTCAAGCCACCTAGTAAATACTTGGTTAAGTGAAGACCTTTAGTGCTGCATTATGTTTCAGAGACCAGAAGTATTCATGCTGTACAACTATGTATGTATGTATGTATGTATGTATGTATGTATGTATGTATTGCTATGTCTTTTCAGCAAGATGACCAAAGCAACATAAAAGAAGTAAAAGACATAAAAGACATTAAAACATACATAGAAATATAAATTGTGCATGAAAGGAATAATCTTCTGTGCATAAAACAAAGACAGTGTGGCTTGTAAATTGTGCTAGACCATTCTGGAGCAGAGCTTTGCAGTCTGGCAAAACAAAAACCTAGACCTTCTTGGTGATTCAGGGTTTGAGTTGAGAGAGTTCTAGAGGAGTCTTAAAGAGCAAGTAGGGCAAGGCTGGTGCACCTTGCTTCTCTCTGCCTTCCTTTTCCATGTGGCCTAGACACCTGTCCCTCCAGTGATCTTATCACCCCTTCCTTCCCCTGCTTCCTTTTAGCTGTGTAACCCCACCATGCTTTAGATGACTCCAACTGGCTATGCTTCCTCTGACCTCCCAACTTCCCTTCACCTTCTTTCCACTTGTCTCCCACTGCTATTTATACAGCACCAGCATTACAAAACAAACCACTTCAATTGCTCTTTCCCATCTCCCCACATCTTGTTATATGACCCCTTCCTCACCATTGTGAATGATCAATTTGTCCACCCTTCCCTGTCACATTTCTGTGCTTTCCTGTCTTCTATCTCCTTTTGACAGCTGCTGCCACCAAGGGCTTTCACTTTCTTCATTATTTCCCACTCTAGAACACTTCTACCTGCAACACATGCACGTTAGGGGCATGTAGAACTCAAAATATGCAGGGTCTGTATCTATACAAAGATGAAATAAATGTTTTGTTCATTGGATGGTTTGTCCACAGAATGTATTGGCCATCCATAATAAAAATTACAGTAACATGAAACCATTTAAAAATCTGGTTGCAGTAATTCTACAGATCTCCATAGAGTCCAAACAAATTCATAGTGGGAAAAGTAATTCGTTCCAATTATAGTAACTTCAGGCCTGTTATAGGCCAAAATTACTGTCTTAAAGTGAGCTTGGAAAGCAAATTGCAAGTCCTGTAGGTATTTGCCCTTTCTGGACATGTACAGTACAGGATATGAATGTGGTTCTTCTCACATTTGGAAGAGGAACATTTTTGCAGTCCACAGGGCTGGATTTGTTTGTGAGTGTTGTGAGTCTAATCTCACTCAAGACTCATTCTAGAATGGAAACTATCATCTAAGAATTTCTTTAATTAATTTGATTTTTTAAGTGAGCCTTCCTTGAGATTTGCAGACAAACTTCTGAAATTCCCCCACCAAACATGGCTCTTGGATCTATTTGCTGGGTGTTATGGGACATGAATTTTAAGATAATTACAGGGTACCACTTCGGGAAAGACTATTTTAGGCCAATACTATGTATAGCAGTTTCAGATATAGGTATCATACAAATACAGATCATTGTATTGAGGGGTGGAATTCAAATTTCTTAACAACCGGTTCTGTGGGCATGACCTAATTTGTGGGTGTGGCTTGGTAGTCATGTGACTGGGTGGGTATGGTTTGCTGACTGGGCATGGCTTGATGGTCATGTGACTGGCTGGGTGTGGCTTGTATGTAAATATTGTAAATATTTATGTAAATATTGAATTTTTTATTAAAAAGAGCAACTTTTACCCAAAATCAGGCAAAGCAGACAGGCACATTGAGTTGCTCACAGAATCACAGATTCACTCAGAGATCTACCTTTCTGCAATCTATTGCCTAAGTCTGCACTGAAAAATAGAAGCTTCAATCCTAAGGAAGGTTCAGCTCTGCTTTTAGATTAGTTAGCAAGAAATCAAAGGGGAGGGGAGGGGCCAGCCAGTGGTGCGATTTGCCGGTTCTCCGAACTGCGCAGAATCGTAACAATCGGTTCTATAGAACCTGTCCAACCAGGTAGAATCCCAGCCCTGATTATATTCAAAAGTTTAGGAATCTCTGATATTGATCTGGAATTCCCAGACTTTGAAAATGTTTCAAAAATCGATGGGAAGATCTCCAAATACAACATATACAAGGAGACTTAAGAATATTGCTGAGCTAAAAGAGTACTGCAAGGGAGTATAGAGAAAATCCAAAGAGAAACAAATACACATAAAAGCTAAATATATACTTAAATTTGCAGAAGTATGCCATGTCTAATTTTGTACTGGGTAGGTAGAGGCTGAATCAACTTTTGCTTCCTTAGAGATTCCCTGAAACAAGCAGTTTGCTCAGAGGTATTTAATCTTTTGCATCCAAACCTACCTGGGAAACCTGATTAAATCATATTTTAAACACATTTAAAGATTCATCCATTTATAGCACTTATATGTTCATTACAAAAACACTAGTATTATTCTAAAGTTGTGGTCATCTGCAAATCACCTTTCCTAATCGCTGGTCATGTTCTATGCGTAGTGCCGGGTATGGAATATGAACAATACATAACATTATATATAAATATATAATGTTTCAAAAAGGTGAGTAAGAATGTATTGTATTCCATGTGCTTGCTTGACATTTTGAAATAATTTTTACAATACCTATAGTCTTATATTGTCTCTTCATTATGTTTCCTTACAAAAGTGTTTGTGTTTGTAATTTCACAATAAATTATTAGTCAAAATAGAAAAATGACATTATTTGAAATAACTGAGATGCCTCTTTTAATTTATTAATATAGAACAGGATATGTATGGTTTGTTCAGAATTCTATAAGTTTTTATATGTTATTAAGCACTAGCAGAATGGAAGAATGAATAACGTATTATCTATGGAATAGTGTATTAATATGCAAATAGCTATTATATTAAAATTTTAATACACATTCTGATTGTACTGTGAAGCTGTGCAAAATATAGACATAATCTGTTGATGACATCAGATTAATAAAGACAATTTCTAAGAAGAATCTCATATATCAGATGGGTAATTAGAAAAAGAATCCCACCCAACTAGAGCAATATCATGTATACAGTATTAGATCATGGAATATTTTTACATCAAATATTTCCTGATACTGCCCTGTTTGATACCCATTGAAATAATGGATATAGTCAATGTCACATTTATACTAAAGTGTATAAAAATTGAAAGTTTCCCCCAAATAAATACTTTAATCTATAATCAGTGCATACTAAAATATTAGAGTAACATCACATGCTAAGCCAGGATATTGTTTAACTTGATATTTACACAGCTGAAGTCATGGTAGGCAGTATTTATTTTAAAAACACACCAGTGAGAAGATTAGGAAGAGAATGCATAATCATATTTTAAACTCTGTAGGATTTTTTTAAAGTGTGAAATTGCATAGGGGTGTAATGTTTATAATATGAAATTGTAAAAATCAGCATGCCGGCAGAACAATAAACATAGAAGTTTTTTAATGTTGCCTTATCCATACTATTTTTATTCTAGTTGCAGGTATGCTATAAAATTACAAAATTAAATTCAGCGGTCAGAACTAGACATAAACTAACATAGCTTTCTAACAATATTTTCCAATGCTAAATGTATAATGCAATGTCACTTGTAGAATGTTTTCCTGCTCTAGCAAATGATGGCTGAACTTTTATGCAATCACTTCATTAAAAACAACACAAAAAAATCTTCTCTTACGAGAGAAGATGATAAGATGCTGACCTTAATGTTCTTCCATCATATAAAGTTCCAGCCTGAATTTGTACTTATCCTCACTTCCATTCGCCATCCATATAATAACCCTAAGGAACTTGTCGTTAATATGTAGGTATCTGGGCATCTGTCTGTCTATCTATCATGGTATAGAATAATATAATGGCTGGACTAGGAGTAGGGAAGCCCAGCTCCTCCTTAGGCACAAAAGCTGGCTAGGCCAGTCACTCAGCCCTGAACCCAGAAGTAAAAAACATTTCTTTACCAAGCTGCACTGGACCAGTATAGTAGATTATGATCCATTACCATCTGTGAAAAGGTCTTTTGTGGATTGATTCTGGTAAATTATTATCACTTAAACATTAGCTTTTATTTTCTTGGTGTAAACTAATTTTAGACCTATGGAATCATTGTTCAAAAGTACTGAAGAGGAGGCAGGGAAGTACGGTATATAATAGGCAAGTAAATTCTGCTGGACTTAAGTTCCTCTGTTATTTGTATCAGAGTTTGGGTCCTATTAATTGCACCAAAGAAACCACATTTTGAGACAAATATTTCAGCAAACTATAAATTAAAAAATCACTCAAACATTCATAAGTTAGAGTTGCCAGTGTTAGAAAGATGTAATTGACCTATGATTTGACCACATGCTACTTGTAAAACTTTAGAAATTTTAAAAGTAGGTTGGGAAGAAACTAGAATAATAGTATTTTTATGAATGTACTTTAAGCACAGATTCTGGTTTGACTGCAGCAAACTAACATATTTTCCCTTTCACCATCCTCCTGCCAACTCTTTAAATTACTGATGTATACTTCCAATCCATCAATAAATTTGGTGTAGTGAGATTAAGTATTATTAAAAAATTTAAAGACAGACATATAAGTTAAATAGTATTAATAAAGCTCCATAAATATGTTTCTTGCTGAAAGTTGTAAACAATTTTTTAACATTGGAGAAGAGTGTAAAACATCCATAAAGGGTGGAAAAATGATGTGATGGATTGCCAGTTGTACTGTTCAATAGAGCCTGAATGAGGGCTATTTGAAATGAAATTGAATTTGTCCCTGAATTAACACTTCTGAGAAATTTTGCATTCAATCTTTGGTTTCTGATGAGTTTTGTTCACAAACACATATTTATTCTTTAAATTTGTAACTGTACACATTAAATATTTCAAGCGCACACCTTAAAAATGTCTTTATGTATACTTGGATTATTTGGTACACTCAAAATAGTTGGTATTCTGCTATTTTATTTAATGTTTTCTAATGCAAGCCATGAAGCTGATGGCTCAAACTCTGTAGGGTGTATTAGATAAGGCCCAATATGATACATCTGTATTTTTCCTAGTGATTGGTAGCACAAGGATTTTGGTCTACCTACTAGCAGTGTAGTGTGTTTTAAGCAGAAGAGGATCTTAAAAGAGTGCATGTCAGTTATGAATGTGCTTATTCAAACAATGGACAAGACTAGAAGCAACATGAGTTGAGTCACCTGTTTTCAGTTTTTCTCACACCCCATTTTCCCTCTCTCTGCTAATTCTCTCCTTTCTTCTCCTTTTCCTTTTCCTATAGAGCAGTTGTGATATATTGTTCTTACTTGGATTTTTTTGCAGAAGGCTTTTGAGAAAAGTTTCAGGAAATGTGCATCCCTATAGTCATAGATGGCCCATTCCTGTCTAAATTGATATCCCTCTCCAAATATTTGAGACTGCTTGTGCTAAGCATTTCAGTTGCTTATCTTTAAAATGTGTTGCTGCCCCTTAATCATGCATGTTACACCTCCATTTTTATGCAGATTGCAGTCCTACTCCTGAAGAACCCAACCCAGGTATGTATATTTTCCCCTCCATTCATTGTATTTGTACTTAAAAAACTCATGGATTCTCTTAATTTAATACTAACAACTTTTGCTGATTGTAAATTTCCTACTACATTGACTTTTGAGAGGAGGGGGGAGGGAGAGAGAGAGTCTTTCTCACAAAATAAACTGGATAATAATATCTTGAGTTCTTGATCACTCTAAGTCTAAACTATCTATCTGTCTATCATCATGTTTGAACACAGCTGATAGACCATATTTGGTCTTGTGACTGAGATATGTGCAGTCTTGGGATTCTTAGATGCCTTCAAGAGATTTTAAATTGTTCTTAAAAGCCAAATACATAAACATACAGAAGTGCCTTGCTTGTCACTATTCTCTCTTCTGACCTGTAGGTGAATGGAGTGAGGCTCTTTATCCTCTGCTAACAACGCTCACGGACTGTGTGGCCATGATGAGTGACAAAGCAAAGAAAGCAATGGTCTTTCTTTTAATGCAGGACAGTGCTCCCACCATAGCTCTTTGCTTAAGCCTTCAGTACCGGAGGGATGTGGTCTTTTGCCAAACTGTAAGCAAGAACATGGAATGTATGTTTTGGACTTTGGGATTTGTGCTTGGAGGATTAACTTGAAAACAGTAATTATACCCAAAAGGGATAGTGATTACCTAGAGCACTTTAGCAATTTTGGAACCAGATAACTGCAGTGATAAACATTTGGGATATTTAAAACACCCATGTGTCCTTTATTATAAAGGATAGAACTTTATAATAAGAAAGCTGTATTTTAGACTTATTTTTTCAAAAACTCACTTTTGTCTTTTATAGCAGTAGCACTTAGACTTATATATTGCTTCATAGTGCTTTACAAGCATACTCTGAGCAGTTTACAATATCAGTATATTTCCCCCAACAATCTGGGTCCTCATTTTACCTACCTCAGAAGGATGGAAGGCTGATTCAACCTTGAGCCAATCAAGATCAAATTCCAAGCTGTAGCCAGAGTTTGTCTGCAATACTGCATTCTAACCACTGTGCCATCTCTTTTTTTGCTCATTTAACTTTTACTGTATAAATGGTACCATTTATTGCACAATCTTTCATATTCATGTGAAAAATATGGCAATTGAATTGTCTCTTTAAAATAAATGTACGTATAGTGTTTAATATGAGATGTTTTTATTAGAGTATGCATCTTTGTACAATTTCTCTTGGTTTTGCTATTGCATTTTCCTTTGTAAAGTTATAAAAATAAACATTTTTAATCTTTACAAACTTCTTTCATATTTGCCCCATTTTCAGATTTCACTTTTATTGTTTCCCAAAAATATGGTCATTGTTGGGATATCACATATTGGCCTGCTTTTGAAACTGTTCTGAAGCCTTGGTGCAAGATGATTACATGCAGTATTAATTGGTACCAAATATACAGAACTAACCAGCAAATTTTAAAATAATTGCACTGAGTTCTAATCTGCTTCCAATCAGAACTTGAAGTGGTGGCATGGACATTTGGGAATTATATACCTAAAGGGATGCTAGGCCATTTGGAGACTTGACCTTGGGTTTATCCTTTTAGAAGTTGTTAATTTAGGATTCCAGCATTGAGTTGTGATACTCTACCCATAGAATACCCTATTACTTCCTGATATCCATTTACAATTTTGGCAAAGTTGACCAAATGCTGAGAGTATTCAGTCAGTTTTCAGTAATATTAAGTATGAGGCAGACAAGCTTTTAACAATCATTTACAGATCCGTTAAAACATAGTTTAATAAAATTATGCTGACTGCAAAGGTTAGATAGATATTTGTGCTGAGTTTCAAATGGTTGCACAGGTGGATTGAATCTCCCACTTCTGAATCTCCCATAGCAGAGGCACTGATGGATGAACATAACAAAAAATGCAATAAAACTGATAGTGTGAAAAACAATTGCAATTCTGTCTTCAGATTGCAGTGGAAATCTAATGACCTTTACGATTCATCCATTCAGAAGCAATCTGCCACATTAGTATTGGCTGAGTAAGCTTGAGAAACCTTGGCAAGTATCTTCAATTATTTTCTTTTTGTATTCTTTCATGCAGCTTACAGCCCTGATCTGTGGTTTCATTATCAAGCTGAGGAATTGCCTGCATGATAATGGATTCCTGAGGCAGCTGTATACCATTGGTCTGCTGGCCCAATTTGAAAGCCTTTTAAGTACTTACGGTAAAGATCATTGCATGGGGAAAACATGTAGTTATTAATTCCTTGAAGTGTTACACTTAATGAAATATGTGTAGATAATGGAGGTCTTGTTATTCAAATACAAAAAGGCTCTAAGTAGGCATGTAAAAATGCAAGTAGAAAAATAGGGACCACTTTGGTGGGAAGATAACAGCGTTCTGTGCGCCTTTGGTGTTAAGTCATGCTGGCCACATGACCATGGAGACGTCTTCGGACAGCGCTAGCTCTCCGGCTTTGTAAAGGAGATGAGCACTGCCCCCTATAGCTGGAAACAACTAGCATGTATGTGGGCGGGGAATCTTTACCGTTTAGGCTTAGAATCAAACCATGAAATACAATTAAATGTTAAATCAGTCAACAGAATCCAGTGCAACTAAAAATCAAAGATGCTTGCGATGATTACAGGACCCAAATACAGAAACTCTGTAATGTGCTTGGTGTGTACTGATAAGTCCTTCAAGCAACAGAAGAGCAATTTTAGAAGAGTAGTTCAGCAAGACGGACAAAACCTTATGTTGACGTGAACCTAAATATTTGGATTTGTTGAAATTAATTTTATTTGGATTGCGTTATCTCAAACAATGACAACTCTTTCTAGCTGAAAGCCTTGGCAAAATGGAGACGTTAAAGTTGAAATGTCAATCCAAACTTACAAGTGATTATGGGAATTGGATTTATTTATTTATTTATTAAATTTATATGCTGCTGATCTCAGTAACTGAAGCAATTAAGTGGCTTAATTTCTGCTTATGGCACAAATTACAAATCTCTGCAAGTCTGCAGAGGAATGCCTCCACGTTAGCTATCAGTGCAATGGCAGCTTTATCATATTTATTTATTTATTTATTTATTTATTTATTTATTTATTTATTTTTTAATTACATTTATATGCCGCCCTTCTCCGAAGATTCAGGGCGGCTTACAATTTTTGGAGCACAACCCAATGTGCTCAGCAATAGCCTTCATTCCATTGTATATGCCTGCTTATTACTAAGCGGCATTTTTACAAGGTCAGCTAATTGCCCCCAACAATCTTGGGTCCTCAATTTACCTACCCCGAGAGGATGGAAGGTTGAGTCAACCTTGAGCCTGGTGGGATTCGAGCCTGCAGTAATTGTAGACAGCTGGATCTTAAGAGCAGGCATTTAACAGCCTGAGCCACCAAAGCTCTTATTAAGTGTATATGCCACTCATCTCACTATTGATGCAACTGGGGGCTCATATTAGTATGAGGATGTGATGTTGGAGCCAAAAGCATGGCTAGTTCCTGTTACACTGTAGGGTTGTTGCATTGCAATTAGTGTGAACTGATGCCATAGCTCATCCTTATCCAGGTTCAGAAGCTAAGCAGTTCAAACTTGGTTAGTGCTTGGAGAGATACTTTGGAGACAGGTTTTTCTGTGGACTGGAGGGGGCATGGTTTCGTGTGCTGCCTGCATCCCGTGGATGGGGCTTCACTTGTTTGCATGGTCTGGCTTCTGGCATGCTGTGAATTGGTGCCGGTCCATGGACCAGGGATTGGGGAACCCTGCTTTAAGGAATTCCAGAGATACAAGTTAACTAAGAAATTGAAAAGAAAACCCTGGACAATATCTCCTGTTTTAAGAAAACTAAACAAACTTACTCAGGATCACTGGGGCTTCAACTTGTCTTGAAGAAGACTATTTTATAATGGTTGGCAATAAATGTAAATATATACTTTATAATCATATTAATATTATCTTCATTTTTTTCATTTAGGAGAAGAATTGGCTATGCTAGAAGATATGAGTGTGGGAATAATGGACTTGAGAAATGTAACATTTAAAGTAACTCAGGCCACTTCCAGTGCATGTGCTGATATGCTGCCCGTCATTACAGGAAATCGGTAAAAAATTAGAGTGGGAATGGAGAAGAGAGGTTGGGGAAGGGAAAGAAAGGGGAAATTTATTCCCTAATAAGGAACATTTTAGAACATGTGTTCATTAGTAGGTTGTTTATACCAATGTGTTACTCTTGTGCAAGATGAAAACATAAATTGACCATCTGTTTTACTTATGTAAGATGAAATGCAAGCCACATTATCATTTTTTAAGTTATGAATTAAGCTCTTGGATAAGGATTTGTAGAAGGAATAGATACATTTATTGGTACTGTATGCAAGAAAAGAAGAAAAGTGGTTTGTCCAGTATTCTGAGGAGGAAATGTAGTCTTCTCACACAGACATACATCTAGTCCAGAATTTCTTAATTTCAGCAATTCTAAGAGATCTACAGTTCCCCAGCCAGTATGGTCTAGCCTTTTCATTCCAGTTTTGTGTTACTAATTAACCAGAATAAGTTAGGAAATTCATATTATAATAATTAAAGGAGGACAAGAAGTGAGTTTTCATGTAGACTTAAAGTTGACCTGATTTGACCTTGTCTGGGCACATGTAGCTATAATATAGCGGTAGTTAATGTATCGACTCATTATGAGCAAAGTGCTACTTAATAGGTTGTTTATATCAATGTGCTTTTCATGTGCAACATGATTTGTTAAGCTAAGACTCTTGGGCTGATACGACATTCAAGCCAGGTCTTCCGGTTCTCCCTATTATATTGTATTTCCATTGCTTTCTGAAAACTGCCAAGAATGGAGATGCTTAGAGTGCTTACAGTTTTGATTTTAGTTACTGTTAGCAATCTCCTAAATAGTAACATACTGTATCCCTTAAATATTTTTTAAAGGGGCTTTTCTGAAAATATTACTATTGCTTGATTAGCTTCAACTTTCCTGTCTAAATTAGGGATGGATTTAATGTGAGGATTCCACTACCAAGCACCTTGTTTGATGCCTTGCCTCGTGAAATCCAGAGTGGCATGTTGCTGAGAGTTCAACCAGTACTCTTCAATGTGGGAATCAACGAACAGCAAACTTTAGCAGAAAAGTACATATACCTACACATTCTCTTTTTTAAAATTTCATGCTTAACAGACAACAGATGAAATTGTTTTCCTCCTTCTAGATATATACTGAATGAATTTCCAAGTGGTTGTTTAAAGGATAGCTCAGGAAGAAGTTGAATGATATGAAAATCTTTTTGAAATCAGTAGTTACATGTCTAGTACATAGATTTCTACTATTTATAGTCTAGTGATATTATATTTAAAATGAGTTGCAGGCTTGGCATCATGGGATATCTTGAGGCATTTGCAACATTATCCAGTAGATCATGCAGTATCCATATTCAAAAGGCATCATGTGATTTGGAGCATGCAGGGAGAGAGTGGAGGGCAGGGAGGCTTAAATAAATAAATAAGATATCTTTTTGCAAAGATTGTTTCTCAGCTATAAAGGGCAACCATGCAATCCCAGGAAAGTCACAGCTGCTTTAAAGTGTTCCCATATATATGCCAGACTCCTTTTGTCCTTTGACTCAGAAACCCTGAGGGGTATCTGGTGCTTGCCACTTCAAAGGAACTATAGCAAAACCTAAAATAGAAGAATTCATTGTATTGCTTTGATGGCTTTGATAATATGTCAGAGTCTGTATTTGGATCTCCTTGTGTTAAGGAAACACCTTATTTCAAGGAAACAGTAAACAAGCTATTAAATGGAGCACCTGTTGCTTTATATTATTAGTAGAAATCAATCAGACAATTTTTCTTGATAAGCCTGCAGAGTCTATGGCATTTGAAATTGATTAATCTACAGTACATAAGTATTTTTACTACTTAATTTTAGGGCAGAGATTTTGTTTGTTTGTTTGTTTGTTTGTTTGTTTGTTTGTTTATTTGACTTGTATGCCGCCCTCTCTCCCTAGGGACTCAGGGCGGCTCACAGTATCAAATCACAGTACAAAAATAAGTTAATAAAAATAATTAAATTACAAGCCCAATAAATCTAAAAATCAGTAAAATTTAGTTAAATTCCCTTAAAAAACCCACCCACCTCATTTCAGTCCAGGCCGGCCTGCTGAAACAGCCAAGTCTTCAGGTCGCAGCAGAAGGAGTAGAGGTCCAGGGCCAAGCGGAGCCCCAAGGGGAGCTGGTTCCACAGGGCGGGTGCTGCCACAGAGAAGGCCCTACCCCTGGGTGCCTCCAGCCAACATTGTCTGGCTGACGGCACCCCAAGGAGGCCCTGCCTGTACAGGGCAATCGGAATGCGATGCTTATGAAACTATAGAATAACTAAATATAGAATAATTGAAAATTAGTATCACAATAATTTCTAAAACCTATTTAAAAACACTTGTATAAATGAGTTTTGTCTGTTCTATGTTTAAGGCAAGTGTTAAAATGTTAATAATTGAAATGAAAAGAACAATTTGAAAGTTTGCAGATGTTCTCCCATTTTTGTTTGGAAGCTCTATTAATATGGCCCTTTAAACTTTTAAAGGTTTGGCGATACCTCCTTGCAGGAAATTATTAACATGGAAAGCTTAGTACGGTTGAATTCCTACTTTGAGCAGTTCAAAGAAGTTTTGCCTGAAGACTGTAAGTGTGAATTACAGATATTTGTATGCAACACAATTTAAATCAAGAAAATGTCTGCTTTTATACGCTAACAAAACAATTAAAAATCAGTTGGGTTTGGTAAAATGGAACAGAATCAACCTCCTGTGGACAGTCCCTCAACCCTGATGCTGAAGTGTTTGTGTGGCCATTGACATGTAGATACCAAGAGTAACCAAAATACAATTCCAATTGAAGTTGATTGATTGATATGCATCATCAACTCATTGCTTAGTGACCATATAAATATTTTCCATGACAATCTATCCCACAGGTGTCAAACTTGTGGCATCATGTGGCCATCACGTGACAGTTTTTCCCCTTTGCTGAGCTGAGGTGGGCGTGGCTGCGCATCTGGCCGTGGGCCACCAGTTGACACCCCTGATAGATTCTATCTCTAACCTCGTCTTTCATTTGTCCAGTGCTGCACTTATTGCCACAGTAATAGTGTCCACCTAACTTGCTGATGATCATCCTTGCCTCTTTCCTTCACCTTCCCCAGCATTAGAGCCTTCTTCAGTGCTTCTCATAATGCTTCTCATAATGTCCAGTGTAGGATAATTTGAGCCTAGTCAAGTATGTCCTGAGTGAGAACTCAGGGTTGATTTATTCAATGATCTGTTAGTTTGTTTTCTTGGCTACCCATGATATTCTCAGAAGTCTTCACCAACACAAAATTTTAAAAGCATCAGTCTTCTTATTCTACTTCTTCATAGTTCAACTTTCACTTTTATGGAGAATACCATAGCTTGCATGATTCTTATTTTTGTAGGTCATTTCGACAGTCATGGCATTTGAATATCTTTTCCAAGACCTTCTTACTGAAATGAAGAAGTATA
Source organism: Naja naja (assembly GCA_009733165.1). Classification (NCBI taxonomy): domain Eukaryota; kingdom Metazoa; phylum Chordata; class Lepidosauria; order Squamata; family Elapidae; genus Naja; species Naja naja. The sequence goes on along the minus strand of CM019153.1, from coordinate 17,114,696 downwards.
GCTCTAGTTTTGTCTGCTGCTGTCTTTGTTTTAAGTAGCTGGCAGTCTGCTTCCTGCAATGATGATGCCAGCACATTGATGAGACTAAATCGGGTGGAATCCGACCAGCATAACAACTGGTTTGGGGAGCGCACATATGCGCGTCAAACACATGCTACATGCACACTACCGGCTCCAGCAAGCATTTACCTTCAGCTGACGAGTGGTACTCAGCTGTGCTGCACAAAGCAGCTGATAAGGAAAACACAGCCACTAAAGGACAGCCTAGATTCCGGGCGGGCGGGAGGGCCAAACAGCAGACCAAAACCTTGTCCCAGCAAACCGGTTCGGTGTCAGCTGCTCTTCAGAGCTACTGGTTCTATAGAACTGGACTGAACTGGTAGGATCCCACCCCTGGACTAAATCAATTCTATGCTCAGTTGTGGATAAGAAAAGGGATATTTATATTAATTTTAGTTAATATTGTTCAAGGAACTCACAATTTAGAATAAAAGACCTCTCCTTTCACTATTGCTGCTAACCTTTTACCAAACCTCTTTTTCCTATCTTCTCCCTCTAATGGGAAGTTCAACCATTACAAAAAAGTGCCCATGACCCTCGTAGGTGATCCCCAAAAATCTGAAGGAATCTAGTAGTACTTTTTACAACTAACATATTTTATTAAAAAGTATCAATTTTCATGGAGCTCAACTGTATCAGTTGCAACAACACATCAGTTGATGTGACGTGCAAGAATGGCTTCTGAATTCCTATTATGTATAGTCCCAGTTCCTGAAGTACAGAATATTGTGCGATCCATAGGTTTTATGTACTCTAGTTCAGATTTCCTAAATTCTACTGAATTTCTAAAAAAAAACATAACTGTCAACTGTCCCATTCAGTCATCTGGCAAAGAAAGACTCCTGGCCATTTTTTATTTTTTATTTTGCCAAAAGTATTCTTTGCTGAAGCTTACAGAAATAGCATAAACTAAATCTGCGGTTTTCCTATGCAAACAAGACAGAGTAAATTTTCCTCTTCTCTCGTCAGGGATCTCCCAGTTATCTGTAAATGTCCAATTACATGCTTGTATATTGTTAAGGAAACAGGTTCTCGGTTCCCAGTTCTGCATATTGACAGTTGACCTGGGCTGGCAGAAGCTTCTCACAAACTTTCACCCCCCCTTCTTCCTCCTTACATTCAAATATCACCCCTCCCCACAATTGCTAATGTCAAGCTGTCAGCTCGTGAAGCTTGGATAGGAGAAATGCAGCCATGACAATAGCTGTCTGTGGCTAAACATAACCTATCAATTCCCAGATTTAAAAAATGCTGTTGGGCATTTGTTAAGTGGTGTTTATTTTTTCTGCAGGTCTACCTCGATCTCGGAGTCAAACGTGCCTGCCTGAACTGTTAAGGTTCCTTGGACAGAATGTACATGCAAGAAAAAATAAGAATGTTGATATTCTTTGGCAAGCTGCTGAGGTAAGATTTTAGAAAGTTAACTTAGTATGTTGTCACTTATCTCCCATGACAATGTTATGTCTTCAGAATAAGCAGCTGTACAGAAAGCTGCAGATACCTGCATGTTCTCTGTTGTTGTGCCATGTTGCTTCCTTGACCAAAAAGACACAGAGCATTATAGTAACCATGGTTATCCTTCCAGTTTTCTGGCTTTAAGATAGGCAGGAAAATGAATAAATGTTGAAATTTGGTTCTGTTGTGGCATGATTTTCTCCTAGATTAGCAAAATTTTAGATTCTGGGCACTGTTGCATAAATTCAGGCTGGGCATCAGAAAATAGAAACAAATTAAAAATGGCTACAATCTTGTAAGATTTTGACCATTTTTAATATTTCTAACTCATCAGAATCCTGGATATTATTTAAAAGGCTTCAGGATTATATATGATTTATCTGAAAAGGAAATAGAACAGGACTAAGTTTGATATGAGGAAGAAGCCAGTAAAAAACAGATGGACTAGATAAGGTTGGGGCCTGCTGAGAAGATTTCCCAAGTCTGTCCCAATTGGAAACCTAGATGGGCAAAGCGTTGGAATGCTGGTGATGGCTTCAGTCTAAGGCCCCTCCCTCCTGTCATGTGACTCATAGTGGGATCTATGCAGCTTGCTTTGTAGTCTGCATTGTGTACATATACACAAACCACAACACAATACAGAAGAAATATAGGAAAATATAGAAACATGTTTAGACACTTTATCTATGTAGGAAATGCATACACACAACTTTTGGGGAAAGGGGCAGATTCTTATATACACATGCAGATGCAACCCATTGCTTTATTATACAAAGATGAAGGCAAAAGCTGCAATGGTCATTGTTCATAAAAGAGGTGGGAAGAATTCCAGAAGCCATGCTTTTTCTGCCTTGTTAATTTTGATGTTAAAAGTACATTTATTTGATTATTGTAATATTTGATTATTTAATATCCAACTTTTATTGTTTTTACAAATAACTCAAGGTGGCAAACATATCCAACACACCTCCCTCCTTTATTTTTCCCACAACAACAACCCTGTGAGGTGGGTTGGGCTGAGAGTAACTGACCCAAAGTCATCCAGCTGGCTTTCATGGCTATGGTGGGACTAGAACTCACAGTCTCCTGCTTTAACCACTAAACCAAACTGGCTTTCCCTATATCTCTACATATATCATAATTGTGTAGTTTCTGTAGGTATCTCCAGAAATGTTAGAAGTATCTCATTGGGAGCCCCTAATTTAAAAAGAAAATGCTGTTAAACTATTGACACTGTTCCCAACTTGGTTGCCCTAGAAGGAGCCTGCCCATTTTCTACTGAGGGTGCTGTTACCAGTTGCCTTGTTCTGATAGAAATGGCAATGATGGGTATTGAGGATTGCAATGCTATAGCTTGACCAATGAGGTTCACAAGAGAGTTAAAACTTTACAAGAAGCTGAGCATGACGATGTATATAGAAAAGGGTTGGAGCATGCATCATGTAGCTATACTCACCATTCTGTAGATTTTGACACTTGAAAGCCCATGTTTCATGGCTGAAGTAGACAATCTGGGCTCTACAGAGGGTATTTTTTTTTTGTTCAATGGCCGCAGTAAATATGACATGTATTGAAAATTGCCCTTCAATATCTGTAGAGCGTATCTGTGTCTAACTAAACTAATGACAATAGGTAGAGGAGGAGGAGGAGGAGGAGGAGGAGGAGGAAAAAGAAGGAAAAGAAGAAAATATTGAAGTGATGGATAGCTTTTGCTTTTTAGGATCATCCATGCACAGTAAAGGAACAAGAGGATATGAAATGTGCCACAGACTAGAATTTGGTAGAACAGTATTGAAAGGCTTAAAATATATTCAAATGCCATGATATGTCTATACCTACAAAGATCAGAGTCATGCAAACCATGGTATTCCCCATGTCACTCTGTGAAAACAAAAGTTAAGTTTTGAACAAGTAACATAGGCAGAGTATTGACACCCTTAAACTTTGATTTTGGAGAAGATTCCTGAGAATACTGTGGACAGCCAAGAACATAGATCAATGGGTTACCGAACAAATCATTTCAGAGTTCTCACTCTGAGGCACAAATGACCAGGCTCCAATTCTCCTACTTCAAACACATTGTGTGAAGACCCAGCTTTCTGGAAGAGACTAATGCTGGGAAAAATGCAAGCCAAGAGAAGAACAGGGCAAGGCATGATACGGGTCCCAGATGTGTCAGCTGGCAGGGACTAGGAGGCGTACCTTTTCTGCTATAACTCCTGACATCTGGAAGGTTCTCTCTCCAGAAATAGACTGTATGAATGTGTGTATGTATGAATGAATACAGGTGGATGAACTCAATTATAGTAATGATGAGTACACTATTGGGAGATTTGAAATAATAGGCTAGGGATAGTTCATCATAGAAAAGATTGGTTGCTAGGAGTCAAAAACAACTTGATAGCACATAATCATACCTAAAATAATTCAAGACTGACTATAAATTCTACATTTCTTGAATTCTAATCTCACCCCAGTGTTAGCAATGAGATGAGATACAATGGAACTAATATCAAGCATTTTTCCCCCAGATTTGCCGCAGACTAAATGGTGTTCGGTTTACAAGCTGTAAAAGTGCCAAGGATCGGACTGCCATGTCGGTGACTCTGGAGCAATGTCTCATACTGCAACATGAACATGGAATGGCTCCACAGGTCTTTACTCAGGCCCTGGAGTGTATGAGGAGGTAAGAAGACTTTGTTTGCTTGCGCTTGTTTCTAACCCTGGAGCCCTGTAAACTGCAGATGAGTATTCCAAACTATACAATTCAGCTTTTCTTTACACATATACCTGTCATTGTTGAGTCCTCTGAGATCCAGACTTTGAAATCATTTAAACCGTTTCCGTGGAATTGAGCTCTAAAGAAAGAAATTGCTAAGCATGCAGATCTTTCTGCTTTACTGCTATGAAAGCTTCATAACTAACATTGTCAAGGCTGCTGCTTTCCTTAGAAGTGAAAATGCAGAATTATCAACTGAATTTAAGGAGAAACATCTGCAGATTGCATTGGTTTCCTATGCTTACTCCTCAGACAGTAGTTTGCCCCTTCAGCGAATTGCCATTATGAATGTTTCATGATACAGCAAACAACTCCATCACAACCTTATGGCATACTGTGGCCATATTAGTTTACTCTTAATCTGCTTTCTTAAGTCGCTGACATGTTCACAGATTTCAGTTTCTGTTTTAAATAAAAATCCAATACATTATTTCAAGCACTGCTGAAAAGCTCCAGTTTTACATATGAAGCAAGAAAGGATAAGAAATCCAGATTTAGTGTTTAATCATAGTTTAACTTGACTAGAGTTCTGCTTTCAACATTCACTTTTGCTGAATGGAAAATGTTCTGTGTGTCTTCTCACAAGCTGTCACAAATGTTCAATTCTCTTATCCTTTCTATATGGTTTTGCTATTTGACCCTTTCTAAACCTTCAATGGTTTATTATTTTTAAAACCTACTTACAATGCCATCTTACTTTAGCAAATGTTTTCTAATTCCATAAATCCTATCTAGCAACTTCCTAATTTCATAAAGTTCAGTTGCAATTGTTTAACATTGAGCCAGCAGTTTAAGAATGTAGTATAGCTAATATAAGAGAAAGTATTTTCAGATTAATTCTTATCATTTCATTAATTGTTCCTCTGATAACATTCACATTTTAACATAGTGATCTAATATAGTTCACATCAAGGACCAGTTGTATTCAACAAACATTATTAGCTCATACCATCTGGAGAAAAAGTTATCATGTTGTTATGCTTTGAGCATTTATGAAATAAAACTTAATAGAATTGATGTGGATGATGCTACACAGTAGACCTAACAGTAGGAAATCTATTTTTATTTTCTTGTTACAAAATAATTGCTACATTTTGGCATTATTTTACAAAATAATTGCTACATTTTGGCATTATTTTACAACAAAGCAATATTTTCTGGCAATACAGATAATACAAAAATTAAAATTGAAGCAAAGGAATACTCTTTTGTTGATCTGAGTTTGAAAAAAGCTGTTTAGTAGTCAATATTATTATTTAAATAGATGCTAATTTTCTAAAACATTCATTGAATACCTCAAAATAAATGCTTCATGTAGTTTATCTTGCCTAAGATATTTCTCTACAGACCTAATTCTTCCATTTTTTCACCTGCCTTTTGGTACACATGATACTATATCTTTATTTTTGAAAACTTCAAATAACAATGTGAATAAAGTCAGAATCAGGGACCAAAAAGGAAGATAGATTTAGTTTCTTAAACTTTTAAGCTCTCTTAAAATATATTTTAGGCTGGGAAATAGAACATCTGTCTGGTTTATTATAGTTCTTAAGCCACTGAGCTGCCATGCATTTTAAGAAACAACTTTTACCTAGCTATTTCAGGAGGAAGATTTTCACTACATTAATAGTTGAATTAATTCAATATATCCAGCATTGAAGCATTCTTGAAAGGGTCAAATATCACAATGGTTATTCATGTTCAGTTTGCTTTTCAGAGTTCCCTTTCTTTGTAGCATGTGGAAAGCATGGCACAGCCGCATGGAACATCGCTTAGCCAAATGAGAAAAATGAACATGGAAAACCATTCTAGTTTGACATACATGTATTTATTTTCAGTAGACTACAGTATTCTTTCTTATTTTCTCTTTTTTATTCTCTTTCTCTCTCCTTTATTCTGTAATTGCGCCTTTTATTATTATTTTGAAAAATTGGCATATTTCCTTATTGTTTACCCTCACACATTCTACTTTCTGTTGTGAATTTTTCAAAGTTTATTTTCTTTCCTCTTCCTGACCCAATTTTTTTTTCTCTTCTATTTTGCCATCTTGATTTTCTTTTTATCTTTTGATAACATACATTGCATGTCTGTGGGTTTTTTTCCTGTTTTTTTTCTTTTCTTCCCAAATCTCTTCCTTTTCACAGTATTGGAACACGGGAGGTAGTCATCCAGAAGAACTTGTGTGGCCTGGTGCCCCTGCGGGATTTCAGGCTAGATCCCAGTCTTCTTTACTCTATTCCTTTATTAGCTCTAAGCCCCAATTTACTGATTGTGTGGCTGTTTCTGAGCATTGCATACTTGGTGGCTAAATTACGTTGCAAATGAAGTAAAACAAACCAAGCAAAAATCCAGTAAAGTGCCAGAATATATATTGCCACCTGGTACCGATTTGTCAAAAAACGTCTCATAGCATTGTTGCCAAGAATAATGATTAGTATGCCTTACAATTTTGTTCTATTGTACTAAACTTGTAAAATACACATCTGATTCTTTTATGAAAAGGAATTGTACTGAGTGCTTACACTGTCATTGAGCTTCCAGTGCTTGTAATGTAAGTTCAACAGCTGCCTGTTACCTCAGTGATTTAATCAACTTGAAGATTAGTTTCTGTATCATCTATTTTAGGCATTCAAATCCACCTCCCCTCCATTTCTTTATAACTACATACAGCTTTGTTTCACATGTTTCTTGTTATCCAGAGAAAGAAATTATGTCTAAAAAGATTTCTAATGTTTTTGTATATCCTAAAAAAGTGTCAGTCTTGCTTTTCACATTTAAGTGGTATGGGGGAGAAAGGGGGGCTTTGTGACATATTTATCTACACGTCTGTTTAAGGCATTGTTTTACTTTGATTTACAAGCATCACTTCTACAGTGTTACAGTCATCAATACTTAAAACTGTGGAGCTGGTTTTCTCATAAATCTGTTGCAACACATATGCCCTTTAAAAATGAACTTGAAAGCAGTATGCTGCCCATAATATAGAGTCAGTATATTTATACATTTACTTTCTTACTGCATCAGAAAAAGAAAGAATATATGGAAAGAGTAAGCTTAACAATCATCTAATTCCATTCAAATGATTGGAAAAGTATTTTTATAATCTGTGTGATACAATGCTATCACATGTTAATTAATATTTACATTAAATATTGCCATAAAATGCACTAATAGCTCTTTTGGGTTAATGCTAAACTTTAAATCTTAAGGTATGTGAAAGATGCAAATGTATTTTAGTGATATCCTGAATCCTAATCATTCGATTTGTAATAGAATTATGTTAATTTCTATCATTATAATATTTATTCACCCAATACAATGATGTGTATATTCCCATCCAGATAGCATTTATAAGTAACAACAGTATATGTTTTAGGAGCATTTAAAACACACACACACACACACACACAGAAAGAGAGAGAGAGAGAGGTAACTACTGGGTATTAAAAAAGTAGCTCCAATGCTTATAAATAAAAATATTTAATATTTGGTTGTGCTACATCCTGTTTATCTGAACTGTTACATCATATTCAAATTGTATTGCACAGATAAGATGTAGATGTGTTCTTGATCGGATTGATTTGAATCTTGACAGAGTAGCACAATAGCTGCTTTCCTGGTAGGTGTATGATTCTGTTACGGTGAAAGGTATAGGGCTCAATTATACTGCATGATTATCTCACTCGCCAGCAGCAGGGTAGATAATGAAAGAGACACTTCCTGTAGACATCACACAATAATGTTCAATTTGTAAATTGAACCACAATTTATTTTATTTTTTTAATTAAACCACAGTAGTTACATCTTAGTAACTAACAAGTTCTATGACAAATTTATTAGCAATATATTGGTCATTTAATGCCAAATCTAAGCATGCTCTATGGCATATTCACATCATAATCTTTTCCATACCACTATTTCCTTTGCTGATCCAACAAGATCACTTACTCCAAATGTAGGCTTTGACCATTGCATGCATCTTTGTGGCCTTGCAAATGAAAATAAGTAGCAATCACACCTACTTTCCCAAGAGAATAAAGCAATCTTGTGTTTGAGGAAGTAATGTTGGGTTGACAAATAGCCAGCTCACCGAGAAAAACATCCAAGTAAGAATTTTCTATGTAGGGAATGTAGTTCTTACTGAGGTGCACACATTATTTCAATAAATGGGGGACTAATACATTTAGGGATCTGGTTTGAAAAACTGAGCTGTCCTGCCTTATATTGTGGAATTAAATATACTAGAGTGCTTTAGAGTTAAAACTGTATATGACTGTATGTATAGGGGTATGTATGTATGTATATATACATACAAACACATCACAAGTTATTAAATCAGGAAATGCATGAATCTTTATTTCATGCATTTCTTCTCATAAATCTGGAGAGTTTTGTTTAAAACATGCCCAGTGTAGCAATGATGCTGAAACCAAATATATAAATAGTTGTTACTACATACAATAACTACACCAAATAATCGACTATTTAACCCATATATTTAAAATAAAATTTAGTCAGTCAGAGCTATTAATGTAAGAATATAAGTGTAATCCATAAAAGATAATGCAAATTAAAGTCTTATATTTATATTTGTATAATAAATATCAGCAAAACATACCCAGGAAATCAATACAATATTTTAAAATCTTATTTGACTAGAATTTTCATTGTACTGATAATTGGACTACTAAATTATTATAAATTGACATTCCAGTGCATCTTGGAAACAAAACTGTTGTAGTTAATACTCAGAGCATGTTCAATGTTGCTGTCCTTAGTTGTCAACTTACAATAAATAATATCTCAGTCATGTTTGTATACTTTTGTCTTCTGCTTCTGTAGCTTTCATTTTCCTTTGTCATCTCCTGTTTAGAGAAACCAAAGAAGGAAACTTGGAAAGTATATTTTGAGAATTCAAATTATTTATGTAATTATGTATACGTATGTCATAAATGGCCTTCGCAACAGAGTTCAGTCTTGCTGAAGGAAAGTGTGTAATAGATTTCAGAGCCAAATTGAAAATGCTGTGATAAAACTGCTGTGGTAGCATTTTTTCTCCTGTGGCAAAATCTTCCAGAAGTGTTGTTATACTGCCAATGTTCCCTGTGATTCAGAAGATGAGCTAGCAGATTTGCCAACTCTATACCCCCTTTTCCTAAATAATAATAATAATAATAATAATAATAATAATAATAATAATAATCCATTGCCGTTTGCTTAGATTTGCAAGTGTAGCTGTTCAACAGTCCATGTGGCACATTTTCTTTTATGTACACCATCAATGACCCATTATTTAATTATGAATTCAAATATTTTACTGAAATGAAATCACTAACTCCATTCATTTTAATTAAAATACTGGTAATTTTGTTTTTGTTTTACTGCTGTCATTTTTTTTCCTTTTCTGTGCTTGTCTTTTTCCCCAGTGAGGGCTGTCGAAGAGAAAATACAATGAAGAATGTTGGATGTCGCAAATACGCATTTAATTCCTTGCAGCTGAAGGCTTTTCCCAAGTATTACAGGCCTCCTGAAGGAACTTATGGAAAAGTTGACTCATAGGATTACTTGTCTTGTAATTAGTTGTTCCGTTAAAATATGTGAATACACTCAACTTTAGTATATGAACTTTGATGACAACGTCAGAAAAAATGCTTTTGTATGTTTCACTAGGAAATACTGAGCATGTAATTTTGTTAAATTGAATTCCATAGAAAGAAAACAATTACGTGCTGAATAATTATAACATGAAACTAATGTAATGATTGCCCAGTGTAAGATGCCTGCATATATTAGTTAATTAATCTCTTGCCTAAATAAGAAAGATAATTCCTGGACTGTGGAGGATTTTGTGAATTAGGCAGCTGTTTCCCTCATTTTTATACTGATTTTATTTAAAACTTTCATAATACTATTTAAAACTTCAGTGCTGTAAATAGTAAATAAATTGGAAATGAGTTTTGACAAGTACAACAGGTATTACAAGTAGAAGAAAAGGCAGTTTTAAAAACGGAGCAGTGCATTAAGATATAAAGTTGGGAATTTAAATTTATTAGAACACTATTATATAAAAAAGTTATATAGGAGCCAGGAACTGACACATAACCCTATTTGACTTGATTTAGAAAGTGGATTGAAAGGTGATAATTTCAGTTAAGGAAGAAATCTATTACATTCCAATGCCTAAAACCCTTTTAAAATACAAGGAAATGATAGTTGCACATAAGAAAATATTGTCTGCATCTAGTAAAGCATTACTCAGCCCTAAACAATGAATCCAAACAGAAGGTATGCTATCCATATCTATCTACAAAACAGAAGTGGATTTCTACCTGCAGAAGGACTTCATTGGGCTGAATCATCTGTGTCTTCCACATCATCATAATTTTAATCACTGTCAGTTTATTCTATTTTGTTTGCTTGTGAGTTAGCTGATTCCACAGTGATATGTAGTGCAAAGCAGAGTTCCTTTTTTTTAATGACCAGAATGTTTCTAGGCAAACGTATTTGCATAGAAAAACTGTCCTATGCATTTAAGACTTCTGCTTGCTTGTTAGATCCTATCCAGAATGTAGATGCACTTTAGTTTACAGAAATCAGTGTTCCTCATTTTCCTGTTGAAACTCCTACTTTCAATATATTGTTTTATATAAAATATTTCCAGTACCCATTACTAATTTTTGAAACTCAGTAATCTACAATTTGTTCCAGAACATCAGAATTTGAATTTCAGGTTAATGAATTGACAGAGAAGGGGAATATTATTATTTAAGCAAGAACTATTTCTTACTTAGGAATTGTTATGTACCAGAACCCAAATTTCCATGAACACCCTCCTGGCATTGCTAAACTATAACTTAATCCTTTGTTCATTATTATTCCTGTAACAAATTTTAAAAGCAAGATGAACTACCACTTGAAAAATATAGTGGTACCAGCACATATTCATACTTACAGAAGAGTAGAATATTCATCAAATGACTATTAATATATAACAATTTTGATTAATAAGTCACTGTATATGTTTTATGGGTGTAAATGTTTATCAGCTGAAATGCTACAGTTCAGAAGTAGCATTTGGATGGATTTTGGAAGCTGTAGGTAGGTTGTGAAATCCTTCCATCTTTTCATTCTAACAATTTAACCCCAACATGTTTAAATTCCACTGATATTTGAGGAATTTACTTAAGTTAGCATTATTGGCCATTTAATGAAAAGGGGGAAATGGCGCAATTTTCAAGAAAGAATCTGGTATGCATTTGCCATTCAAATATTTTACTTTATTCTGCCTTTTTTGCACTTTATATTTATTGAAGGTATGTTCTTTTCAGACCCAAGAAATTTGTTTTAATATTGCCTTTTAGTAGCTTAATTCCTGGGACTTCAATTCCTGGGGCTGGGGGATTCTGGGAGTTGAAATTCACACATCTTCAAATTTGGGAAACACTGCTTTCAAGTCTTAAACCTAACAGGCAAAGAAATAGTCATATCTGTTGCTGATGGAATTCCTGGTAGTAGCTAAGAGTAACAGGGCAAGACAGTGAAGTCAACAAGAGTTGAGATTTGCAAGTAAGCTTCCCTTTATATAGAAAGTTAGCTGCAAAACAATTTAAAACAAAATACAAATCAGGCTGCCATGAAAAGTTGTTCCCTCCAAACTGTACTTGGGCAGGACCTTGCATAGAGAATATATTCCCCTCCTGAGCTCTCCTGGCACTGAATAACGACAAACAATTTCCAGTCTGCAGCTAGCTAAAGGTATCTCTCTGCAGCTGTGAATATCTTTGGCCTTCTGTCCTCTTTTTCCAGAGGCAGCAGCTGCACAAGGGGCAGGGATGGGGAGGCCTGATGCTATCTCACTACTCTTCCTACTTCTCCCTCCTCTTCTTCTTCCCAGGATGATGCTTCAGCCAGGGGCAGGACTCTGCTGAATTGTATTTTCACTGCTTTTAGTGTTTGTATAACATTTTGAATGGCAGAATTCTGTAAAATTGGTGGTTAAATTTATATTCAGGAAAACTTCAAATGTGGCATTTTGATATATGCTTGTTTGTGTAATGTTTCTTCTCTGTTTACCCTTTCCCTACCCTTCTGTGTGTACAATGTATTTATATTTAAATACTTAATATAATTCACTGTTTAAACACTGCCTTGGCAAGAAAGAATAGTGGATCTGAAACAATTGTTTTAAATTTTCTGACATTAAAACTTGCCAGCAAAAGCAGTTAAGATTAATTGCAGTGATTGCTGCCAGCACAATGGATTATGCTCCTTCATTAGTCATCTCCTGGAAGCAATTAGGGTGCCCCGCCAATTTTGTAATATGAGAAGGAAATTGTGTTCTGCTGTTATTTCTATTAGTGTGAACATATTTCCATTAGCTCATATGCATTAGGAATCTATAGGTTTTTCAGAAAAGAGAACTTTAAATTAGACCTGTCAGCACTGCAAAATGTATGCCATGGAAGATATTTCGCTACTGCCATTCTAAGTTAGGTTAGCTCTTTATTTTACATTCTGATTTACAGTACTATACTGACTTACAGCTGTGAAAACCTAATATTCTACTATGTTTTAAAGCAATTCCAAAATTCTCTGAATGAATAATTATTTCTCTTCTACCCTTTCTAAGAACAGGACTCCAGTGTACAATGCTGCATCAAAAGTGACAGACAAATGCAAAATTCTGATTTCATTTGTTTTGCATAGATTTCCCTAAAGGAGAATAAATATAGCTGAATAAAAACATGGGAACTGAAGAAAGCATATATCCATATAGAAAACATAAAATGAGCAGACTTTTCTAAAATATTTGTTTTGTTGCCATAGAAAATCCATTATTAGGGATTATTATTGTATGAATCTCATTCTAACCTTTTTGAGTACAATTCTTAGATGAAACATTAAAAGGATATAGTTACTGCCAAGCTTATTCTGCACATGTTCTGTAAAAGCAGCCACAGCACCGCTGCCTTTGAATTTTTCATTTATATACAATATGTATAGCTGTTGTAAAATAGAACATAATTTTGTTCCAGCACAGTTGTATTTCCTACAACTTTTTGCATTTATTTTATTTTATTTATTTGTTTGAAGCAGTATTGGCATACCATAAACACATGGTTACTGTTTTGTATAGTCTTAATTCACCCAGTCCATGTATGCTGTAAATGTGCTAGTCTTTAGGGATTAAAAAAATAAATAAAGAACTGACAAGCATGCTGAGATGACTATTTCTTTAAAAAAAACCAATATGGTCAATAAGCCCTATATTTGTTTGTACTTTCTAAAGTTTCATACCAATAAATTCTCATGATGGTAGCTCTGATCTATTTTAGAAAAAAAAAGTCAAGTTTATTCTGCCATAAACATTTATAGACTAACTGCTGTTTAGTCTCTGAAAGACTATGCCAGAATATCTTTCTCTAGGTCTTGGAAGATGTTTCTTTATTTCTTCCTAAAAGTGTATTTATGCTTTTAATATTTTATCTTCTAAAAAACTGATGACCAAACATAGTATTACTTTTATGCATTTATCAATAAGCAAGGAGAGCTGCAATTTTTTTTTACAGTTTAGGTCAAATCACTGGGTAGTTTACAATGAAAATAAATAATTGATGCATTTGTGTTATTTATACTAGTAGTTTCCAATAAAAAATCAAATGAAACACAAAATAATGAATCATGAATCCAATAGCAGAAAATGAGACCAATGCAAAGCTGATGGCAATCTTCAAAAGATGTAAATATCACTAATATTTTTTTTTAATTATATTTATATGCAGCCCTTCTCCGAAGACTCAGGGCGGCTTACAATTTTTGGGATACAACCCAGCGTGCTCAGCAATAGCCCTCATTCCATTGTATATGCCTGCTTATTACTAAGCGGCATTTTTACAAGGTCAGCTAATTGCCCCCAACAATCTTGGGTCCTCAATTTACCTACCCTGAGAGGATGGAAGGCTGAGTCAACCTTGAGCCTGGTGGGATTCGAGCCTGCACTAATTGCAGGCAGCTGGAACTTAAGTGCTAGGCATTTAACAGCCTGCACCAGCAAGGCTATTTTTCAGTATTCAATTGCAGAAATAGACTTCAAGTACAAGAATTAGACTCTGTAGAAGCAAAGAACTGGTTGTAGGCCTGGAAGAGCGGTATGATGTATGGTCAAGCATGGGTTAGGGCAAAACCAGATTCTCATCCGTTCACAACCATGGAAACCCACTGAGTGGCTTTGGGCTAATTATTCTTTCTTAACTGAATCTACTTCCTAAGGTGGTTGTGATATCAGAGGAAAAAAGTTCACTATGTTAAGGGTTACTTTTAAAAAATGATAGAAGATGACAACTTTATAACAAGAGTTTTAAATGTGGATTTGAAAACATCCTCACGCCTATCTTATTCTATCCCACCTAACCCCATGAAAAGTGATAAGTTGTGTGTGAGGGACTTTCAGCATGCTTTAGAATACCGTATATAGCATCATTTGGTGGCTTGCTATTCAAGGAAAGCCAAAGGTAAGCAAAAATCATGTTCCCACCCTGTTCTTCCTCTTACAATATTTTATTATTTACTTATGTACAGCTACCTGTATCAATGGTTTAGGGAACAAAGTGATATCCTTTCCCGAGCTCATAATATACTCATCAACGTAGGGACTATGAATAAAGAAATCATGATTCAATCACCATACTTGTGTTAATTTGCTCACTTCTAAGGATAGCATGATATATTCAATGAAATAATTGGGAGAAAGGGGTTTTCCCCCCTAGGGTTATCCAGGTTTTAAAACTAAGCCTTCTGCAAAGATTTCCACCTACTTTGATATTCTATACCATTTCAGACAAATGACTGCCCAGTCTCTTCCTAAAGACCTCCAGCGATGAAGTGGCCATGATTTCTGAAGGCCAGCTGTTCCACTGATTAAGTGTCCTCACTGTTAGGAAGTTGCTTCTCTCCTTGATTAGTTTCAAACCATTGTTTCTTGTCCTGCCACTGGGGCTTTGGAGAATAATTTGACCCCACTTCTTTGTGGCAGCCTCTCAAATATTGGAATACTGTCACCCCAATTCTTCTTTTCTCTAGACTAGCCAAACCCAAACCCTGCAGCTATTCATATGTTTTAGTCTTCAGGCCTTTGATCATCTTAGTTGCTCTTCTCTGACCTTTTTACAAAATCTCAACATCTTTTTTGTAGTGTGACCAAAATTGTTTACAGTATTCCAGGTATGGTCTAGGGCTTGATAAAGCGATACTAATACTTCATGTGATCTTGATTCTGTGCCTCTGTTTATACAACCAAGGATTGTATTAGCGTTTTTTGGCTGCTGCTACACACTGCTGGCTCATATTCAAGTGATCATCCATAGGACTCCAAGGTCCCTCTCACAGTTACTGTTTTTGAGCCAGGTCACACCTAATCTGTACTTATACATATGGTTTTTCCCGCCAAAATGTAAAACTTTGCTTTTCTCCACATTGTTGGGTAGGGCCCGTTGTTCATGTTTGTCAAGATCATTTTGGATCCTGAGCTTATCTTCTGGGGTGTTGGCTATTCCTGCCAGCTTAGTGTCATCTGCAAATTTGACGAGTTCCCCCTTCCAGGAGTGGGATTCACCCCGTGTTACTATCGGTTTTGCTCGTGCATGTGCACTTTGCATGCATGTATGTGTGTAAAAAACCTTAAGCTGTGCCACCCGGACAGCTGAAAAGCGCTGCGTGCAGGTGCACACCATTTGAAAAGCCACTTTTTTCCAGCTTTTTCAACCTCAGCTGTGCTGCACAAAGCAACTGAGGTTGAAAAAGCAGGAAATAAAGGACAGGTAAGGGCCCGGGTGGGCCAAACAGCAGCAAACACAGAACCGGTTTCATGTCTGCTGCTCTTCAGAGCTACCACTTCTGTAGAGCCAGGCAGAACCGGTAGCATCCCATCCCTGTCCCCTTCCATTCCCTCATCTAAGTCATTTATGAAGACATTGAAGAGCACTGGGCCTAAGTGGTACCCCACTGCTTACTTCCCTCCATGTGGATGTAGTACCATTAAGAATTATTCATTGAGTATGGTTTGTCAGCCAGCTACAAACCCATCTGGTAGTGATCTTATCTATTCCACATTTTACTAGCTTACCAAGAAGTAGGTTGTGGTCTACATTGTCAAATACCTTACTGAAATCTAAGTATACTATGTCTACGGCATTTCGCTGGTCTACTAATTTAGTCACTTTATCAAAGAATGAAATAAGTGGTGGTTTTTATTGCATTTCAGTGAAATAAAAAGCTGGGAAATTCAATTCCATTATCTCCCAGTAATTTTGGCTCTAAGAATATTGATTTAAATTGCTGCTTTTCCAGTTTATTTTATTCAACACATTGTTAACAATGCACTGGGTAAATATTAACTAGATCCAGTCAATATTCTATCAATACACTAGGTAAATATTAACAAGATCTGGTCAAGTGTCACAGCGTTGAAAAGTAGCAAGCATTCAGACTGAGAAAACTTGAGAGCTGAGCAGGTAAGGATAAAAATATTTTTCACTAATGAAGGCAAATATACATGTCCCAGCATCATGTTGCAGGATCCAATCTGGGTAGGCTACCAGGACCAGAGGTTTAGTCTTCCAAGCTTTCATGAGGATGGGCTCCAATATGAGTCCAAAAGCTCAGAAGGCTAAACCTCTGTTCCTGGTGACTGACAAACTGCAATTTATTCACTTACTGGGTTTATATGATCACCCATCACACACAGTGACTCAGCAGCTAACAAGATTTAAAATCAAAAAAATGATGTAAAATCAAACTACATGCAATGGCAATTGAGGTAAAGCCAATTTCCACAAATGGATAACTAGGTGAACTCCAACTAGCAGTTCAACCCCCATGCATGTATTCAAAGTGTTATGAAATGCCAGCAGGGTTGGGGTCCAGAATCAAGGCCAATCTAATCTTGGGGAAGATGAGTGTTCTAAAAAGAAACAGAATTCTACAACAGAAACAGAATGGTACATCAGAATTTGTAATTGTAACCATTTATGAAAAGAAATGGATAATGTTTATAATGACCAGCTACGAGTAAAACAAGCTCAACAGAACAAAGAAAGACCATGGTGGGTCATTGGAAAAAACTCTGTTGACCTAACTTTCACAGAATATGGATTGTAGCAAAAAGAAACTCTGTCATCCTTGTATAATGTTAAATCACAAACTCCAGCACTTTTATCATTAGCTGTTGGCTAAAGCTATTGAGACTTGAAGTTCAGCACGCATAGCCTCTACGATAATGCACCCTGAAATTGTTGACCTTGTAAATTTACTCTTTAGCCTTCTTGGATGTTGCTGGATTGGGTGGCTGGTGTGACATTCCCATTGCAGTGTGTGAAACTTGGGGACAGGAGAAACACACAACACAACTGCACAAATTCCATATTCTGCTCTTTCTTCACAATTTGATCATGCCTGATTGTTCAGGTTTTTTTTAAATGCTCATAAGGACCCATTAGTATTTTATAGCTGTGCTTTATTCTGCTCAGTTTATTAATATTCTCATTTTGGAGCAAGAAATAGAAAAAAAAAGAATTAGGATGATAAAATGGCCCTGAAGGCATTTTATTTTATTTTTTTGAAATCCACACCTGACATGAAAGGGTCAGCAAATCTCTATTTAGGATGAATCTTTACTGACTTCAGAAATAGTGGCTTTTATTTATACTATGGTGGATCCAGGTTCTTTGATAAGAGTGCCTGGTAAAATGTAACTGCATGGAAGGCTGAAAAGGACCACCCCAAAAATGGGAAAGAAAAGCATTATTAAACTAGTGGTTATCATATGAAGGACCATTCTTCCTGATGTTTTCTTTAACTTGTAAATTAACATACAAGTATTAGAACAGATCTACATATAAAACATAGAGTCAAAACTAAGTTATTTACAAAATTTATGCATACAATTCCTTAACAAACAAAGACACTCTGACATACAATTTTACCATTTTATCCTTTCTGGGTGTTGATCACCCGTTGAGACTTGTACAGCATTCCTGGATTCTAAAACCAATGTCTCATTTTCTAGACACTAAGAAGGCCAGTTAATCTATCACAGCCAGTATTGAAAGGAATCCAATAGCAACTTTTCTAATTAACAAACTGAAAGATGTACAGTTTTATGAGCTGTAGCTTCATCAGATGCATGGAATAATTAAATTGGAGTAATTTTTTAAAAACTGAAGGAAGAAAGGGTGGTTATGTTACATGTGACACAGATAATTACTTCATCAATTAGCAATTGTAGTGTTAAAAGCTCTTTTAAACCCTCCAAGCCTATCTTTTGCTAGACTCCACAATTGTTCTGTGACAGACATGATTAACTGCGGCCGCACGGGTTGTGATGGGAGCTTCCCGTACTCCCATATTACACCCCTCCTGCGCAACCTGCATTGGTTACCGGTTGCCCTCCAGATGAGGTTCAAGGTTCTGGTGTTGACATACAAAGTCCTTCAAGGCATGCATCCGGGATATTTATGGGAACGTCTCCTGCCGGCATCGAGAACCAACCGCCCTGTGCAGGCCCACAGGCAGGGTCTCCTTGGGGTGCCGTCTGCGATTCAATGTCGCTTGGCGGTCCCCTGAGGAAGGGCCTATTCTGTGGTGGCCCCCACCCTATGGAACCAACTGCCTCTGGGACTCTGTTTGGCCCTTGACCTCCGCACCTTCCACCATGATCTAAAAACTTGGCTCTTCGAACAGGCTGGGCTGTGCTGACCTCCGGGGAGGGGTTTTAAATTTAGTTAGGATTGGTGGGTTTTAGCGCAATTTGGCCTGTAATGTTTAATGTTATTTTTAGGTAATTAATTTGTTGCTGCTTTTTAGTTGTTAGACGCCCTGAGTCCCTTTGGAGAGGGGGCGGCATACAAGTCAAATAAAATGAATAAATAAATAATAAACTCACAGAATTAAGTCAAGCATTCAGGAGTCTGAACTACCCACACAACCAATAGACAAAAGAGCCAGATCAATTCCTACAGAAACAGAATTTCACTGGTTGTCACCTACAGCTCTTGCCACCCAAGCTACAACCATAATGACAAGGACAGTGCCTTTTCTCAATCCCCAGGTGGCATTCTTCCACACACAATGCCATATTTGCATACAGTCACCTTGAGACAGATTAATCAAGTGACAAGAATAATGAGGTTAACATGAGAACCAGCCCTTTCAACAAACCCAGATAGTATATATACAAGGAAGGGGGCAAGGTAGCTAACGGCCACATCACAGGCCCCCACAATTTCTCACACAAAATTAGAATAAGTCCCCTTCTCATGCTCTTCTTCCAATGCTGTTATCTGCCAGCATTGTTCTCCTGCATTCTACTTTGGAGAAAGTCAAATTTTTTGCAAAATAATCAGCAGACACAAGTATGACATCAGTTTCTCAGCACAATGCAAAGAACAGTAGATCTCTTTAATCTCCCAGGACACTTCATTATAGATCTCATAGATCTCTTTTTACGACAAACTGGTGCCAGCATCATAGAGTGAGTCCACCAAACTGACATCTCAAACGTTTCTTTAAAAAATTCATATTTATATGCCGCCCTTCTCCGGAGACTCAGGGCGGCTTACAATTTTTGGAGCGCAACCCAATGCGCTCAGCAATAGCCTTCATTCCATTGTATATGCCTGCTTATTAGTAAGCAGCATTTTTACAAAGTCAGCTTATTGCCCCCAACAATCTTGGGTCCTCAATTTACCTACCCCGAGAGGATGGAAGGCTGAGTCAACCTTGAGGCTGGTGGGATTCGAGTCTGCAGTAATTGCAGGCAGCTGGAATTAAGTGCTACGCATTTAACAGCCTGCACCACCAAGCTATCTTAGAAGACCCCAACAAAAAGGTATTCGATACATTACAATTGCTAATTGCTGAAGTTCTCCAGATCTGTCTCTCACGTAACATGCAACTGCATATTCATCCTTTTCAAGTTCTACATCGATTGATTCACTCCTGACATCTGATGAGCTACACCTCATGAAAGCTTCTGCCCCTTAATATATATATTTTAGTTTGAAACAGTGCTGCCAGCCTGATGAGTTAAGAGAGAGGTGGCAATTTCTAACCGGAAGCCTTTATAGCGTAGTACCATAGCACATGAACTATGTATTTAGCTCCCATGGGCAGGACAGGAGCTGTGGATGGTGTAACACTCAAACCTGAGGACCACTGGAAGTATCTGAATGTATGCATGGATGGTCTGATTTTAAGCCGGTTTCAATAAAGCTCTTCCACTTTCCGTTGGCTCTTTTACAAACCACACTAATGATAGTCAGCCATAGGCGCCTCTTCTTGGAAAAGAGGTCCTTGCTCCGTTCCCCCCCCCCGAAACCAAGCCTGGCAAGAAGATGTTAAGGCAGGGGTCCCCAAACTTGGCAACTTTAAGACTCGTGGACTTCAACTCCCAGAATCTGGGAACTATGCTGGCTAGAGAATTCTGGGAGTTGCAGTTCACAAGTCTTAACGTTGCCACGTTTGGAGACCTCTGTGTTAAGGCGTTTGATGCTGAGCCGATTATCCTTGAAGAAATTGCACCTTAGCGCTAACACTGGCAGGCAGCAAAGCAAAACTGCCGGGCGGCTTTTCATGGCTAAAAATATCTTCGTTTGTATCTGTGGGTCGAGGTTCCAAGGGCTCGTAGCTCAGCCGCCTCTCCTTGCTGGCATCCGGTTCTCCATTAAGGACTCCCTGCCAGACTGTCTCGACCAGGGTCCAGCGTGCAACGATCGGAACGCGGCTGCCATAACAACGACGCGAATTGAGGCCAAAAGAATCCCGTTGGGCAGCTTGCGATTGGCCAGTTCTGGGCGCTCGTTCTCTTTTCAGCCCCGCCCGCGGGAAGGCTTAGAGTTGAGCTCGGACTTTGCTGTCGTCGCCTCGGCAGGTTCGCACGTCCTCTTTTTTCCTCGTCTTTCATTAGCGCTTTTTTTAAAATCCCGCTTTTTAAACTAGTTTTGCCTGTCCCTAATAGCAGCTGTTAGTGATAAAGGCGAGTGAATGTTTTATCTTTGTTCTTTTTTAAGGAAGAAAATTCCTCGTCTTGGATTTTAGGCAAATAATGCTTAAATAGTCCAGCTGCTCCCAAGTTTAACTTGTTAATGCCTTTCCCTCAGACTCCTCACTGCTTTGTATAATACGTTTATAAACTGGACCATGTTCAAACGATTTCCTAAAATGACCTGAGGCATTTAAAACTGTTTTGCTTATCTTCTGATAGCAAGAATAACAACTACACCGCAAATAGAAGTTCAGGAAGCACATCTATGACCAGTTCTTAGCTGGAGCCCACTACAGTGCATACATAGCCAAAAAGGCATTAAGAGTTGTTAACCTAATCCTACGTAGCTTTTTCTCTGGTAATATCACACTACTAACTAGGGCATACAAAACATTTGCTAGACCAATATTCAAATACAGCTCATCAGTCTGGAACCCGCATCACATATCTGATATTTAACACAGTTGAGAAAGTCCAGAAATATTTCACAAGAAGAGTTTTCCACTCCACTACTCGTTGCAGAATACCCTATGCCGCCAGACTTGAAATTCTAGACCTAGAAAACCTAGAACTATGCCTTCTTCGGTCCGATCTAAGTATAGTATATAAAATCATACATTGCAATGTCCTTCTGGTCAATGAATACTTCAGCTTCAACCATAACAATACAAGAGCACACAATAGATAAAAACTCAAGGTAAACCGCACCAAACTTGATGGCAGGAAATACGACTTCAGCAACAGAGTGGTCAATGTCTGGAATACTCTACCTGATTCTGTGGTTTCTTCCCCAAACCCCAAAAACTTTAACCTTAGACTTTCTACTATTGACCTCACCCCTTTCCTAAGACGTCAGTAGGGGGCATGCATAAGCGCACCAACGTGCCCACCGTCTCTGTCCTATTGTTTCTTTTTATTTTTCTTATATGTATTCATTTCATGTATTCACAACTATGTTTATCCTTGTAAGCAATTGACAAAATAAATTAATTAAAATTAAACTCACACAGGTGCATTTCCCTAGTTAGTCAATGGGATACACTTCTTACACAGGAACAGGAAACATAAAGGTGGGGCCCCACAGAGGGTTTTTAACTAAGGGACTCCCAGCGTCTCAGCCCTTTTCCTTCTTTCTTCACCCAAGGCATGTGATCCTGTTGACCATTAAACCATCTTTCCAAACAGCTTCCATGTTTCCAGTGTCTTTCTTTCCCACTTGGAACTGAACCCAGAAGGATAATTCTTCCAACAGTCCAGTGCAGGTTGGCAGATGTGATCAGTGTTAGTCTGGGGTATCTATCATGACCTGTTTGCTTTGGAAGACCTTCTGGACATATACATGTCTGATAACATAGCCCCAAGATTTCATTTATTCACACAAGCCCCTTCACCTCATCAAGGTCTCGATCATAGAAGGAGAAGTATAAATACAAACATTCATTTGTTGGACTCTTACCACTCAGTTTTCATCAATCATATCACAGAATATTGTTTAAAAATAATATTCAACAATAAAGAAAACAATTTAGGAGGGGTCTAGCTGTTCCTGGGCAGCTTCAAATCAGAGTTGGGATTGGTTCTTGTTACTTTTATTAGTTATATTTTGATCTGATTTCCAGTATGTCCTTGTTTCAGTCCATCATAGTGCACTAGTACACATAGTGCATTCTCTATGCACCAATATGGTCAAATCGAGTGTCTATTTTTTTAAATAAAACTTGCATATGCATCATATGGCTGATCAAACTCAATATTCATCATGATGATTTGTGAAAGTTATTGCTAGGCAAGCCTGCAAAGATTCAAGCCTGGGCTTGCTCTAGTTCATCCAGCCCTTGGTTCCTGTTTATCCAAAATACCCTTCCAATATTGGTTACAGCTGATACAAATGTTATTTTTTAAATTATTGATGTTTCTTTTCGATAGATATTTCTGACATGAAGAAACTTCTGTTGATTGATGCTGATTGTGGTGTTGATGATGCTCAAGCTATAATGATGGCTCTTGCAAATCCCAGTGTAGAAGTTCTGGGGATTACTTGCACTTATGGGAACAACCTGTTGGAAAATACATCTAGAAATGTGCTCCGTGTGTTGCAAGTTTGTAATAAGCTTGAGGTAATTGCCCCAACTGAACCATCCAACACATTTGGCACAGCACTGTGTGTGGGACTCACAAAATCAGATATTGGCATGTGAGACTTGTGCTTATTTGCTTATGTTTAAGATTCACTTTATGCATGAGAAGCATGGCTGCACCCCTAGTTTTCAAAAAGCGGCTGCTTGCCTTTTATAAAAAGATATTGATGTGTCTGTTTTAACAATACATATGATTTCTTGGATGGGGTTACACCAACTTTATGGTTTGCAGTAGGAACTATTACCACTATGATTTATTACTATGTGTGTTTATAGTTTTGATCTGAAGTGGAAACTTTAATGTATTTATTTGCTTGGTTTCATACCAATCCATATAGGATTTTCCAGATTGAGGAAGAACACAATTATTACTTAGCAATAATATAGACACTTGTGCTGCTTTTTTTCACTCCCACTTGACCTTCCAAGCAACAGCATGTCCGAGTTGCCAAAAAAAGCTACCACTTAACACAGGCCTGGGAGACGATGGAAGGAGAATGGAGGAAATGTGTATTTTGGACCTCTGCAGCCATCAGCAAACATAATATGGCAGCCAAATGAAAGAAGTTGTTTTCCCTACAGAAGAAGTGGATGGACCAAAAGAGGAGAGGGAGGGGGAAATGTGGGAGACAAAGCACTCACAGGTCATTTTTATCTTCTTTTTTTTACAAAGTAAGATATTTTTATTTCGCTTCTCTCCACAGAGGTACAAATGTTTTTAAATGCGATAAAATAAGCAAAGATAAATCATATGAATCTGAGTTGCTTGAAATAGAAAAGTGGATGGCTGGACTCACAGAGCAATTCAATTATTTGATACTGTTATTTAATTTTAGGAAGATCAATAGTTCTTTAAAATTCACATTCTATTGACATCCTTTCATATATAGATCCCAGTTTATCCTGGTGCTCCTGCTCCTCTGCTTGGTGGACCTGTCACAGGGGCACTGTTTCATGGTAAAGATGGGTTGGGTGATGTTCCTGATCCAAATGCCCCAGGAACAGAACTTCTGCAGAAAGAAAATGCTGTGACCGCAATATTAAGAATAGTCAATGAGCGACCAGGTCAGGTAAGATGGTGCAGGTACCATAAATATTTATCATAAATGTAGAATAGAATAAGGCCTTGCTTCATCTTCCATGCTCCCAGGAATCTGAATTCTAGCAAACACTTTAATAGGGCTGCAAAAATCTGCATGGCCAGTACATGCAACATTTTTTTTCTGTATCTCTTTGCTATCACAACTTGTGTTTGTCTAGAATCTGCAGCCCAGGTATTACTTGTATGCTGCCTGGCATTCAGAGACTTTGGATGGATATGATAGATATGGAAGATAAGGTAGCCCTACTATTAACACAAGAAACCTAGAAAGGAAAAACAGAGACATCAGAACAAGGACAAAACTAGGCTGTACCAAATGGAGTTACAGTACATTCCTTATGAGTACAGCAAAATATATTTTGACTTTCAGTTCAAGATGTACTTATTATATTATTTCCAACTGGACCCCCCCAAAATATGATCAAATATTGTCTCCATAACAATAGTTTGATCTGAAGAAGTAAGGCCTAATCAACTACAGAAAAATTAATATAGTCTTAGGGTTATGTGTTTTAATAATATTCAATAAATTTATCTTTAGGTATCTCTGGTTGCTCTTGGTCCACTGACGAATATAGCACTAGCAGTGAAAATGGACCCATCACTTCCCAAGAAACTTAAAAATTTGTTCATCATGGGAGGAAATACTGAATGTAAGTGAACTCAAGAGGACCTATTTGACATGTTTATATCTGCCTGATTTGGCAGATCCATGCTGAAAATTCATTTTAATCTGTTCATTTTTTATGGAAAAAAACTAATCATACCACCTAATTCTGGCTGATAAAGTCTGACTGACTTAATTCAAGTCTATTTCTACCAAGTGTATGTATGGGTGTGTGTCCTAAATATTTTAACTCTTATATGAATAATAAGATAAAGTGAAATAAATTATCATAGCAGTTATCTAGGGAAGTAATTCATGATGCACATGGCTATCACAACCAAATTATGCTTAGTTTCATCTTATGTGGTGATAGAATTACATCATTAGGAGAATGAATGCTATAGCCATAGTCTATCTGGACCTCAGGAAAGCTTTTGACAACTTGCCTTGTAATATTCTCCTTCATGGAATAGTAAAATATGGCTAGAAGGTGCTACTATTTAATGGACACTGTAAAATGACTGTGCTTAAAGAATATTCATCAATGGTTCAGCCTGGAGGGAAGTCTTGAATGGAATGCCATAGAATTCTGTTTTGGGTGCTGCTGTTTAACATTTTTATCTATGAATTTGATGAGGGAATTGAGAGGACTCTTACCAAATTGCACAAAGCTGGGGAAGTTGAATAACTTTAGATGAAAGACGATTCAAGAAGGGATTACTAGGTTTGCAAACTGAAATGAATAGGGTGAAAATGAATGTAGAGAAATATAAAGTAACAGTGTGATGCAGTTGCTGAAAAGGCATATACTATCTTGGCTACATGAACAGGAGCGTACAGTTCAGACCATGCAAAGTAATTGTTCTATTCTGCCAGTCAAACCCTATTTGGAGAACTATGCCCTGTTCTGGGCATCATAGTTTTAAAAAAAAAGGACAATGACAAAACAGACAACATTCAAAGGAGGCTACTATGGCTCCTGAGTTGCCAAGAATCTGCAAACCAAGTCTTATAAGAACAGATAAAGGATTTAAGTATGTTTAGAGAAAATACATGAATTTGGTCTTCAATGATTTAAGTGGAACCCAACAGAACATAGTATGGATTTATTCTCGAGCAGAACCAGTGAGTTAAAATACAAGAAAGATTCCAATAAAGGAGAATGTTTTGTAGCTCAGGATTGAAATGAGGGGTCCTTGGTGCTCTTTGAGCCTGATCGTTTTCTTGCAGACATTTCATTACCGAAACTAGGTAACATCATCAGTGCTAGTACTAGTGACTCACCCTGTCAGAGTTGGTGGGAGTGGTCTTGGAGGTTCTTTGATTGGGCTGTTTATTGTTAGCTTATTTTGGCAATTCCTTGATTGGGGTAATGCTTACTCCTTGATTATTGGTCGGATGTTAATTTTGGAGTTAATCTCTGCTCATCTGGCTGTTGATTGCTGATGGAGAGGTGCTTAGGTCTTTTTATTCACTTTTGGCTTGTTAATTATCACTTTTGCGCAGTCTGTATATATTGCTTATGTCTATGTGTCTATTGATGGCTAATATGTCAAAGTGCCAGGCTTCTAGAAATTCTCTGATGTTTTTGGACTTGACTTGGTCTAGGATGGTCACAATTTCCTAATTGAAACTATGGTTAAGTTTGTCTACATAAGTGGTTCTTAACCTTTTTGAAAGAATCGCCCCCTTGAGCCATTGAGGAAGTTGTCATCGTCCCCCTCCCCCAACATAACCGCCCCTCTGCCACCTCTTAGCATCCCCAGGGGGGCCGGCAGAGGGGCGCTAAGAGGCGGCAGGGGGCGTTAAAGGCACCAGCTCTGCAGGTTCACCCACTGACTGTAGTAACACTCCGGAGCCAGCGCCTCCAATGTGGAAGCGGTGGCATGTTATGTGCCACTGCGGCCGCATTCGACGTTCTGCCCCCTGCCACCTCTTAGTGTCCCCAAGGCCAAGGGGGACAGCAGAGGGCTAAGAGGTGGCAGGGGGTGTTCGAGGCGCCAGCTGGACCTGCAGTTTCACCCATTTTGGTGCCAGCTCCGGAGCGGTGCTACGGACAATGGGTGAGCCTGCAGGGCCGGTGCCTTGAACGCCCCTGCCGCCTCTTAGTGTCCCCAAGGGGGCCAGGAGAGGGACGCTAAGATGCGGCAGGGGGGCGGCATGTGCCACTGCTTCCGCATTCGAGGCGCTGGCTGTGGAGCAGTGCTAGTCAATGGGTGAAACTGCAGGGCTAGCTGGCACCTCGAACACCCCCCTGTCGCCTCTTAGCGCCCCTCTGCTGGCCCCCTTGGGGACGCTAAGAGGCAGCAGGGGGGTATTCG
Organism: Naja naja; assembly: GCA_009733165.1. Lineage (NCBI taxonomy): Eukaryota > Metazoa > Chordata > Lepidosauria > Squamata > Elapidae > Naja > Naja naja. Next base: position 17,087,196 of record CM019153.1, on the reverse strand, counting down.
AGGCGCCGGCCCTGCAGGCTCACCCCATTGACTGTTTTACCGCACCTGAACCTTGAATGTGGCAGCATGTTGGGAAAAGTTGCCGCCACTGCTTTCCCAAAGTGCTGCCACTCTTGCATTCTTTCTGTCTGTCCATCCATCCGTCCATTCAAAAGGTCTGTCTGTTTGCCTGCCTGCCTTCCTGCCTATCTATCTACCTATCTGTCTGTCTTTTTGTCTACCTACCTACCTACCTATCTATTAATATAGATCTCTCTCTCTCTCTCCCCCAATATATCTCGCTCCATTGCCCCCATATCGTCCCCTTCCATTCCTTTGCCCCCACGTCGCCCCTTTTCGTTCCATCGCCCCCCTGAAAAACAAAATCGCCCCTTGGGGGGGCAATATCGCCCAGGTTAAGAACCACTGGTCTACATGTTATGAAAGAAAGATTCACAGGCTAAACTGTAGAAGAACTTGCTTGTCAGACTCTGGTATAAGCTGCATATGAAGAGGTGAACTCTCCTTCACAAGAGATCTTCAGAAACTGGATGTATCCTGCAGTTTCATTTGAAATATTGTTATTTGAGGACCATACAGATGTTTGAAAAGGAAATCCATCTTACCATTTTAAAGTATGTTTGCAAAAAGCTTTTCTCACACAATTCAAACAAAGCTACATGTATCCACTTTCATATGTAGAGGTATATTTTCTAGATTGTGACTTACATATTATAGGTATGTTAGTGAATATAGGGAACAGTCATGCATTAGTTAGATGAATGAATTACACTTTATGTGCAAGGAAATTTATAGAAGTGATAAAATTTCAATTTATAAACTAAGTCACTGTCTGGATTTTTGCAACTCAGCTAGAGTAGTCATAAAATTTCACATTGTCAATAAAATATGTTTTTATATGAGCATGATGTTTACATATCAGATTATACATAGATTCATTCCAATTCATCAACTTCAGTAATGAAATGCTTTTTCTAAAGAAACATCTTTGTTTCCTTTAGCCAGAGGAAATATTAAACTGTGTGGAGAATTCAATTTTGCAACTGATCCTGAAGCTGCTTACATTGTCTTAAATGAGTACACCTGCCCGATGTATATTGCAGCCTGGGAGTTCACCTGTGCCTGCTCACTGCCCTGGGTAAGACAGTTCTCTACTCTTTTGTCTATACTGGGAGTTAGTTTCACTGAATTCAATGGGGTTTCATTCTGTGTAGGGAGGGAGGTTTTAATTAACCGGGTTGCATAGGCTCAGTTTATTCACTTTGGGAACGGTGCCAGAAATTAAGAAACTTTGATATCAGTGCATATTACAATCTTCTTCTCTAGTTTGGAATAATAAGGCTTTGTTTCTTTTTTTTCCCTCCCCAAGTCTTCACTAAGGCTTTTAGGAGTTTTTGTATTACATATTCCTGTCTGCTCTCCAAGAATTTAAGGCAACACACATATTTTCTCTATCTCTTATGGCAGCTTGGTGAGACATCATAGTCTGAGAGACAGTGACTGTTTTAAAGTTTTCTAATCAGCTTCTGAAATTTAAGTAAAATCTTCCTAATTCAGTCCTAAATCCTAAAGAGTATACCATTCTGGCTTCTGGTGGAATGTTGTAATACAGGCTAGGATAGTGCATTTATTATCTGTATCCATCCACTGAATATGTTCCGTTCAATGGTGTAGTATTGGTTGGGAATTCAAGAAAGATACAGTATAAATTGATGGGGCTGAGCTATCAAGCACCGCATAGAGGCATAGCTAGTTACAATAATTGAAAAATCTGCTGGTGGCTTGTATATCTCTGTGTTTGATCCAGTTAGGGGGGTTGGGTCAACTAGTTTCCCTGCCTAATGCTAAAGTAGCCTTATCTTAGTTAATAGTGTTTTCTTTCCTGGCTCTGGTTCTTCAGAATGCACTCCCACCAGAATTATGCTTGGGATTGATTCACTGAAAATTTTAAAAGGCAGTAAAATGCTTCTTTTTTTATGGGACCCCATAAAATGTGTTTAATGCATATACCCACACACTATAGAAACAGTTTTGTACTGACTGCAAAGGGTTTTTTAAAAATCAAACTTCTCCTAAGGCAGAATATTTTATTAATACATTAGCAGTTCATCTTTCATTAGAATTATGCTCTCTATAGTAGTAAACTTATTTTTCCTGTTTGGGAGGCTTACATGGCAACATAGATCAGTGGTGGGATTCAATTTTTTTTACTACCAGTTCTGTAGGCGTGGCTTGGTGGGTGTGGCAGGGGAAGGATACTGTAAAATCTCCAGTCAGAGGTGGGATTTGCTGGTTCTCCGAACTACTCAAAATGTCCACTACCAGTTCTCCAGAACTGCTCAGAACCTGCTGAATACCACCTCTGACATAGATGCCTTAGGCCTTCCTCAAAGTCCCCAAAACAAAATGGGGGCAGAAAATCCAAGGCTACTGTTTCCAGTGACATAGCATTATTGAGTCTGCTTCTTTTGGCTTATAGCAAGGTAGATGTGACTCTTTCAGGCTGATTGCTCATTGATTTCCCATTTCCCCCCCCCCAGATAATTCCTTCTTTGGCTGGTTTTTAATGTTCAACATTGTTTTTTCCTTCCTAGAAATTCTACCATGAATGGGTGAATCAGAATACTGAGAAAGCCAGGTTCATGAAGAAAATATTTGCTCATTCTTTAAAAATGGCAAAACCTCACTTAGGCTTTGTTTCGTGCGACTCTTATGCTATGGCTGCTGCCATTGATGAAAACTTTGTCACGGAAGTCACAATAATTGGCGTAAGTGTTGAGCTCAGTGGCTCTCTAACTAGAGGAATGATGGTAATGGATTGGTCTGACCACCTGAAAAAGGAACACAAAGCATTTGTAATGAAAAACTGTGATTTAGGGAAATTCCAGGCACTTATGATGGATGCTTTGAAATAAAATGGGCTTATTTAACAGAATATTTATGTTAAGTTACTGCTGCTGGCCAAACCAAGGTTTGCCTGAAACACTATAATAGCTGTCCATGCAAAGGTTCTAATTGAATTCTTTAATTGTTCTGAAGAATAAAATAATCTTTTAACATTTTTGCCAGCATGAAGGATATACATTGAACTTTTTCTTTTCTTTTGCACTACAATTGATTGAATCCTGTTCACTGAGTCATCTAGTGACTCTTCAGGATGATAAGAATTATGCATCCCTAGGAAGTATTCATGAAGGGATCCTTTGAGCAAACACTATAAATTTAAAAATAAATAAAATAACATCTCCAACATGATGTCTGTCTTCCCCCTTCTCTGACGCTCTATCAGATGTTGATACAGGCACAATTTATATTATGTGTTTCTTAAAAATGTGTGGCAAAAAACCCTTCATAAATCTAAAAATAATAATATGGTCAATTTTAATGGAGATACGGTATTTGGTTTGCTTGGGTGGGTAAAACATTCACTTATAATTAATAATTTATAAAAGCTTTCTTAAAAGATCAGATAATAGATAGCAGTTAATACCTTGATAAGTTCACATTCTTTCATTTGGTACAAGTTAGAAACAAGGATAGTGTAGAAAATGATGCTGCGTATCCATAGTGATATTGCCACCGATATCTTCCTGTGGTGAGATTAGACTAGCAAATAGCACTGACATTCTAAAGCAAGTTGTCCCTTCTATTCAAGACTTGGGTAGATGAATGTATCTTTTGGAGGGTTACTGTTCCAGTGAGCAGGATCCTTATGATTCCATATGTATAATTGGATGCCATTTTTAAGTGCACTACTTGGCATATAACTGCTTGTATTATAGTTGTCTTCTGCTTTCAGTGAGCTAATTGGTATTTTCAATAAATACTCTTGATGTGAGAAGCATATCCTACTTTAAAACTACTATCTGTTAATAAAACAATGGCAACATTACTGTATACTTTTCTTATGCACTTTTGCAAATTATTATGGTGATATTATAGAAAACAGTCAACAAGAGGTAATGACTTGCTGTAATTATTTGTAGAACTATTATGTCAAGGTGAATGTTGTTATGACCTAAGGCATAATTGTTATGACCTAAGGCATAAATTTCAAGCTAATCAAGGTGTTGTGGCCCCGCCTCGTGAGCCTGTGCTGACAGAGGATGATGAAGAAGAGGAGGAATGGACAATGCCTTCCTCACCAGGGCCTTCCTCCCTAGGACCTTCCTCCCTGGCAAGGCCTCCCTCCCCAGGACCTTCCTCCCTGGCAAGGTCTCCCTCCCCAGGACCTTCCTCCCTGGCAAGGCCTCCCTCCCCAGGACCTTCCTCCCTGGCAATGCCTCAGGTTTCTTCAGAAAGCCAAGAGGAACAGCCTGAGAGACGCCAGACGGTGCGCCACGGCGAGGGAGGGAGGAGGAGGATTCCTGGCTTGATCCCAGGCAACGTCGGAGGGAGAAACATCAGCAGCAACGTAGGGGGCGTGGGAGGGCCAGAGATTGAGCTGGACCACACCCCACCAGGTATAAAAGTGGGTGTGCCTACGTTACAAACTCTGTACGTGACAAAGTGTGGAATAAGCTGAGGATTCCGTCTGTGTTGGTTTCTGGACTTTGGGAATAAATCATTCCTTCTGTGAGTAATTCATTTCTTGTCAGCTCCGAATTTGGCAGTGAGAGCCTGGGTGACTGCCAACACGCTTATCGGGAGAGATAACTTGGATTTTGGAGACAGGCCAGCGTGACTCTCTATTCTAGTGTTGCTGCCAAGTTCCTTACCTTCTGAGGAAGGGAAGGGGAGACAGAACATCAAGGTATGCCAACAGAAAATGTGAAAGATCCGAGTTGCTCAAAGAACTCTTTTGTTTGAAATAATTGCTCTTTTACTACGCAATATGATTTGTGCTCATTTAGCAAAATATGCCAAATCTATCATTTTTACTAAAATCCTTTCCAGTCCCACTATAGCCAAGAAACTGGTGGTGGTGTCAGGTCCCATAGATCCCTATCATGACACTGCCATTCTGGTGGGGAGGGCCTGGATGCATTCCTCACTTCATAACCCTTTTCCTGTTGCATGCCTGTCCTGTACTTCGATTTACCATCCTGGGAATGTAAAGGGGAAGGGAATGGGTAGAGGGCCATCTGTTTTATCTCAGCACTGGAGCCTCCAGCAAGCAATGTGTGAGAACAACTTCTTATCACCTTCTTAGCCTGAGGTTCTCAAAACAACTTTGTACCTGCAGATTGGCTTGCCCTGCACTGGACTGAGGGTGTGTGCGTCTCTCTCTTTTACTCTAATGGAAATACGCAGGAATCCTCAGATCCTGCCTTCTCTTTCTTGCTATCACTTTCTCCCAATACAAGTTTCCTTTTGAAACCATTTTGAGAGTTCTGCTTTCTTAAGGAGAGGGGAGAAGCAAGTCCTTATAGGTGGGATGTGGTGCCTAATTGCAGAAGGAAGTACACCACACCATCCTAGGCTGCATCACAAATGGCAACATTTAATATCTGATGTGCAGCCCATATCATCCCGAAAGATAGATAGATAGATAGATAGATAGATATTTAAATTACATTTATATGCCGCCCTTCTCCGAAGACTCAGGGCGGCTTACAATTTTTTGGGATACAACCCAGTGTGCTCAGCAATAGCCTTCATTCCATTGTATATGCCTGCTTATTACTAAGCGGCATTTTTACAAAGTCAGCTTATTGCCCCCAACAAACTTGGGTCCTCAATTTACCTACCCCGAGAGGATGGAAGGCTGAGTCAACCTTGAGCCTGGTGGGATTCGAGCCTGCAATAATTGCAGGCAGTTGGAACTAAGTGCTAGGCGTTTAACAGCCTGCACCACCAAGGCCCTTTTTTTAGTGAAGCAACCTAATTTGCTATAAATTCCAAAGCAATCTCCCTTTTTATAAAGAACACATATAGACTCTCTAGAGCAAAGTCTCTTATAGACTAAGGGTTGACATGATAGCCGTGTTCCAATATCTAAGGGACTGCCACAAAGAAGAGGGAGTCAACTTATTCTCCAAGGCAGGACAAAAAGCAATGGATGGAAACTAATCAAGGATAGAAGCAACCTAGAACTAAGAAGAAATTTCCTTACAATTATCAGTGGGACAAATTGCCTCCAGGAGTTGTGAATGCTCCAACACTGGAAATTTTAAAGAGATTGGACAACTATTTGTCTGAAATGGAATGGGGGGGGTTGGACTAGAAGACTTCGAAGGTCCCTTCAAACTCTGTTATTCTGTTGTGTTTTCTAAACAGAAGGGCTAATAAGCTCCTTTTATTCTTATGGGCTCTTTTGCTACGCTTTCTTGAAATTAGGACAGATGCTTTGCTAAAATAATTAGCTGGCAGACATTCATTCTTATTGCAATATTTCAGTGGAAGATATTGATATTGCAAGACATTCTAATCAGACTACAATATAATCTGAGCTAACTGAGCAAAGGAATCTGCACTAAGTAAATAACTAAAATGTATAACATCATCTTGGGCTAGTGTCAAGTAAGGGAACTAATGGAATTTAATCTTAGCATAACTTAAATTTGGAGCCATTCTTAAGGATAGAAAAATAAGAATGTCAGAATAATATCAGGTAACAATTGTTATAGCCATAAGGTGGCGCTGGTGGTGTTTAATTGAGAAGAGTAAAGTCTTTAAAGACAAAGAAATGAAAATGAAATTCCAAGAAACCATGTTGATAGAGCTTGCTTCAGACGTGGTATTCAGCAGGTTCTGACCAGTTCTGGAGAACGGAAGAGTAGTTCAGAGAACCAGCAAATACCACCTCTGACCAGTATCAGCCATGCCCACCAGTGGTGGGATTCAAATTTTTACTACCGGTTCTGTGGGCCCAAAGGATGCTGCAAATCTCCAGTCAGAGGTGGATTTCGCCACCGGTTCTGCAGAACTGGTCAGAACCTGATGCCCACAGAACTGGTAGTAAAAACATTTGAATCCCACCACTGGCTTGCTCCCTCAATTAATTGGCTTCTATCAGTGTGTAGAAGGACTGTTCATGAAGCAGGCATTTTGCCTGCACCTTTTTTCCAACGAATCTTAATCTGAAACCTTGTTTGAGTTGCAGTATTGTTCAACATGTTACTAAACAGTAAATCCTATGCGGAAACTGTGCTGCCCAGAGTTTTGCACTTGTACATTTCAAAGAAACCCTGCCATTCAACAGGACAACATTCAGGTGCAAAAGATGGTAATAACAAACATATTATTACACTTTTGTAATAGAGAGATCCTTAGGAACCAATGTCGTTTTTAAAAGTATTTTTTCTTTCTCTTTCCCTTTTCAAAAAAAAAGAAAGAAAAAGAAAGAAAGCTTGCAAAGTTGGGCCAAAAGACGGGTATTCCAAAAAGCTCAGAACTAGTTCTATGGCTGTCCTTCTGACATCTGCACTTTGTCCAGTTTTTATTTCTCTAACCAAGAACTACAGTTCTCAAGGGGGCAGGATTCTTACACTATTCTAACCACTCAAAAGTACTTTCCTCCTTTTCTGTTTAACTATTATTTTTATTAGCAACAATCCTATCGCCCTATTTTAGGGTCCCCTAATTCTGGGGGCCTGTGATTGGCTCCAAAGCAACTTAGTTCTGATTAGTCAAGGAGTAATCAAGGAGAGAAGCAACTTAGAACTAAGGAGAAATTTCCTGACAGAACAATTAATCAGTGGAACAATTTGCCTCCAGAAGTTGTGAATGCTCCAACACTGGAAGTTTTTAAAAAGATGTTGGATAACCATTTGTCTGAAGTGGTGTAGGGTTTCCTGCCTAGGCAGGGGATTGGACTAGAAGACCTCCAAGGTCCTGTCCAACTCCGTTATTCTATTTCTTGTGAGTAGTTTTGGGGAGCATTTTCAGTACCAACTTTAGAGATGAAGCTTTATTATATGTATTGCTCTTCAACCATCTTTTCAAAACAAAAAAGACATCTGCTGAAAAAATTTATATCAATATTTCACTTTGCTAAAACAATTATTTCAAAGGCAGTGATATCATCCTTACCTCCAAGAAAAAATACCGCTGCACACTTTCTATCCAACCAAATTATGAGAACCACTTATTATTTATTCATGTTATCCTTCTGTTCAAATGTGCCTAAGGTAGCATGTTTATTTTTTTAAAAAATAACAGGGGCATTGAAAGTTAAACACAGATCGAATGAAATTGAAAATACGCAAACAAGATTTAGGAAGGCTGCATTCTCCCTTTACAAAAATTGCATGGATTTTAAGAATAAGAGTTAGCTACTTGTAGGTTTTCAGCCAGTTCAGAAAAGATGTTTGAAATATTAAATAGCATGTCCATTCTTAAAACAGATTTTGAAAATGACAGAAATCCTTTATAAATGAGGAGACAATAGTAGTTAGGAGAAATGAAAGTTGCAATGACAGCTTAATGATGATGATGGGCAGGTAAAAATGATGGTGCCAGGATTTCTCATTTTCTTCATTTTTGGTGGCGGGGTATTTATAAAGTTTTTAAGCCTATTCTAAGACTTACACAGGAATTTTCAGGAATTCCTCATGTTGGAAAACTCAACTTTTTAAAGACATACTTGGAAGTCCTTTCAGGAATCACAGAAAAAATGATTTTATTTATTTTTATTTTATGGTTTGGGGTTTTCTGTTATTTTTATTGTTTTGTGCATTGCCCAGGATTGTTGTTATAATATGGGCAGTTGTGTAAGACATAAAAATAATAAAATAAAATGATAAAATAAAATAGAGGCAAAAGAAACATATTGTCCTCCCCTTGCAGTAAATGAATTTTTACTTCTACACAAAACATCAATTATAAAAGATGGGTTTGGCATGAGTTCCATTTTAATTGTTTAAACAAATTACACTCGTCTATACAAATATATACAATATAATGGAGTCTCCCACTCCATTGCATTTATTACACACAATATAAACATATAAACACATTGCATATAAACACACTAAAGTAGCTTTTGCATTTATTTTTGATGTCTCCTCCTCCTCTTCCTCCTCCCTGCTTTTCCTTCTGCCTGTGTCTAGATCAAACTTTAAACCGCTGGAATAAAGCCACTTTCTTGGCTTTGTAGTTAGCCAAAAATAAGTGAACATTGCGATGTGTTTTGGGTAGTAGCTGACTTGCCAGCAGATGTGCTGGGCTCTGTGTCTTTCCACATTCACCCAGCATGGTGTTAGCTGCTAAGAGCCTCCATTTCATCATATTGGTTTTAGATTTAGGCACTCCAGCTCTCAACCTATTCAAGGTAATCCAAGTAGTATAAGGGAAACTGGATCCTTCAGCCAGATCCTCTTTAAATGCTATTCCTTGATTGATGGTCTCCTTCCTCCATCTTTCAATGTGTTTACTTACTTAAGAAAGCATATTTATTTGGCCCAAGTAAAATTACCAAATATTACAGAAATACTAACACACAATTTTTAATGCAATTGAAATTGTGCTCTATGGTCTTGTATAACCAAAATAAAAAGGTCTCAATATTAATATGTTGCCATATTCTGTATTGTAGCATAATAATCTCTTTTGATTTAGCTGCCATAAATTGGACCAAGTTGTGATTGTATTATGATAGTTCATTAAACTTAGCTGCATATTAAAACACAAAGGAAGATAGGCACTTAGGGGTATGTTTTGCTTAACCTTCTCTTGCAGATGCCTAAGTTCCTTAAGCAGCCCACATAAGAGAATCTAAAGAATATTTGTAGTTCGGGGTTGAACTGTGGGGTCCAGACTCCAGATGCTATTTGAGCTTGGTTGTTTGCTTGCAAACGTTTTGTTATCTAACTAGGCAACTGTTTTCCCCATGCTAGTACTCCAAGTGTTAGTGGCTTGACTTTTGTTTAACCAAAATTGGTTGAATGAATACATATAAACATTATTTTTGGGTGGTGATAGGGTAAATCCCTCTGGCGTAGACTCTTTATCCTGCATACATCCAATATGACCTTATGATGATGGGTAAAAGATGCAGATGAGCTGAAGGTTGACTCAGCCTTCCATCCTTCCGAGGTGCGTAAAATAAAGACCCAAATTGTTGGGGGCAATATGCTGACTCTGTAAACCGCTTAGAGAGAGCTGTAAAGCACTATAAAGCGGTATATAGGTCTAAGTGCTATTGCTATAATGACATGAAACAGATCACTTTTTCCAGTCACACCTCCATGAGGACTATGAACTATGCAGCCATAACACATTTTATGTCATCCACTCTAAGGGAAAAGATTCCAATAAAAATTAGGTATTTCTTTTCCTATAATTGGCTATAAATTTCCTATAATTTTGTATTCAGAATATTATGAAATTGGCCTCCTTCCATAGGCTAGATAATGCCTTTGGGATGGGATTGACTTATGTCTCCTCCTCTCCAACAGCATTTATCCAGCTCTTGGAGAAGAGCTGACTTATGGCAAAGGAAACAGTGTGAAGAAGTCTTCAGCAGAAGCTGGTGTTTAAAAGGGTTTTGACTGACAATAATTGGTTGTCGAAAATGCATCTTCAGGCATCATCATTCAAACAACTGATTGTGTAAAGCCTTTTCGTTCCCTTTGTCTAATGAAGCAGCTGCAAATCAATCCTGATCACTGTGGTCCATGAAGTCCCAGAAGTGAATTAGGATTTTTGGCTGAAAGTTCCCTGCTCTAAAGTGAACGCTATTGTGCAGTGTTGGAAAAAATGTTTGCAATTAGAGTAACTACTGGAAATGTACAATATGTATTAACACTGGTTTAAAAAGATCTCCCTGATGTAACAGATTACTCTGAAAGACAAAATCTAGCTTTCTACATAAGAGCCAATTTGGTGTAAAGGATTAAGGCATCAGTCTAGACACTGGGAGACTCTGAGTTCTATTCCTGCCTTAGACACAAAGTTGGATAACCTTGAGCAATTATCTGTCTCTAAGCAGGAAGAAGCAATGACAAACTACTTCTGAAAAAATTTGCCAAGAAAACTGTGTCCAGACAGTTATCACAAATCAAGACTCATACCTCCTCCAAACTTATTAATCTTCCCCCCCCCAGAATATCGGTCTTATTTTTCTAGCCCTGAAAATATGTTCAAGCTTTTTGCTCCTGGTATGTAACCAGTATCCCACACAGCATGTTTCACAGCCAAGGTAAATAAGACTTTCTTCCATGGTGGATGTATAAGAGATGATATGCTGTTTGGTGACTCAGCTGCAGCAGCTGTCACAAAACTGCCAGCCAGCTCACCTGTAGCTGCCATTTAAAAAAAATGTTTACATGGCACAGTTATTTTTATACAATGTTTTCCTCCACTGTGAACTTTTAGAATGATCAGAGTTCACTATGGTCCAACAGCTCAGACAGCAAACCTATTTAAGATGACCTAAAGGAAAGCTTGTTCTATGATTAAACTATGATTTATTACATAAATCTTAACCCAAACTGTGCCAAATGTTTGAAATTTAAACATACTTCAAAAGGTACATAAGAAAGACATAACACAAACATGAAAAAAGCATTATTTATTTTTCAAGTACAACTCAAAGTTGTATTGGTAAAAAAAGCACAAGGAATCTTGTGTCATCCACAAGTATTGGCTATGCACATTTCAGTTCAACTTAAAAATGCATTCAGGTTTACAAATGTACAAACAGACACATAAAATGTATAGTTTGAACAGAATGCTCTTAGATTCAGCCATTTTTGCTCCTAATATTTTTACATTCATAGAGTCTTTTAAGAAAGCTTTGTTTTTTAAAAAAAATACTCTGCATTTTTAGCACGAGATGCTCCTTAAAATTAGGTTTGGGGCATAATACTGGAAAAAAATTAAATCTAGCTTGGTAGATGAAAATCATTGTATTTTTTTTAAACTTAGCAAATGTTTAAAAATTTAAACAGTAGATGGTAAAAAACCAGAACCAGAATCCTAGCGCAGTAGATGACTGCACATAAAGATTTGCCAATCAGATCAGTAATTTCACACTACCATAATTGTGAGACAGACTTTTAGAGGAGCAAATAATGAATGTATGATTAGACTTTAATGGTTTTTGTTGGGAGGAACAAAGATAAAGAATAGGAACAAATGGCTTGTGAGTTATGTTTCAGGCATGTTACAGAATTTACCATGATCGCATCTGAATAATTACAGTCATTTTATTTTGCTTAATTTCAATTTTCAGATGGGTAATGCACATTAGGCCAAGGATCTGAGCTTCTTCTTCCAATTGCAGGACTCCAAATTAGCCAAGGATTATAAGGTTGTCCCAACTCTTCTGAATTATTTACTGTGGATGCAGTAACAGGGGAGGATGGGGTGTTTTCACTCCCAAGGTCGATCCCTGGCAAATGGTGAGCTGGAGTGTTGAAAGGAAGGGAATTGTTCAAATTGCTTGACCAAATGGAACTGCTGAATGGAGTGGTAGTCGTAGACCACAGGCCATTTGGGTTGCCAAGGATAGTCTGAATTATTTAAAAAAGAAACACAATATATTTATCATACACATCATCATAACTACCAGGTTAAAAAAATGTAATTTTTTCAGATTTTGATTAAAGATGTCAATATATTGAATGTTAAGATGCAGGACTCATCTGCTTACTCAACAGTTTGAACCATAGAATTGACTTGGAGAAGAAATGCAAAGGCTATTAGAAAAACACAAATTAAGCCTGAGAGCGTAAGAAATAAACTTGCCTTGGCTGTCTTTGCTATAAGAAATTGGAAAGGAAAATGGTGTCAGCCATTCAAAATCCGGTTATTATAGTTCTTATAGTCTATCAGTAAAGTGGAGTTCCAGCATTTCTTATGGAGTCTATTTCCTGATCTGGCCTGTCTCAAAGGACTGACATTTGCTAATAGCTTTTGCATTTCTTCTCTAGTTATCGTAAGAAATATTATAGCATACAATAGAAACAAAAGAGATTTAAAAAAGAAAAACTGCTATCAATCCAAGGTATACCTAGATAGTTTTTAGTTCAAATATGCTATTGGTTAATGCAACTGTCCATAGAGGACATAGAACTGACTCCAAAGGATCTATTACTTGGAAGCCTGACAATCAGTCATCCCCTGGAGTACTTCTGTATCACTAGACTGATAATCAAGATATAGCCCACTGATACAGGTCATTGTGAGTTGGCAGTAGCCAAGGATCATTAATCCTGCTCAATAAACTTAATTACATAGCACTTCAGAATAGGTCAGGTTTCACATCAATCCCCTGTCGCTCATAATGACCCTTGCCTCTCTGGAAGTGTATCGAGATCTTCCAGTGCTATTTAATTTCAAAACTGTCACCTGACTCTGAATAAACATGATGCGTAAAGCCCACTAGAATTATTTATATCTACATCTATATTCAATATCTACATACAAGCAGATTCAAGCTCTCAAATATTTAGGTGAATTCTTGAGCAGACTCCACTGAATCTGTATTTTATCCAGCTTTTCCTTTTTTCAGTGCAGTGGAAAAACCTCTGTAACCTGAGAAAAATTAGACTACTCTTTTTGCTAAAATGAAACATGAATATCAGCAAGCAGTGTCTGTCTTGGGTGAATAAACGGTGAAGGTTTATTCTTTTTTTTATTTTTTTACTCCATTATAGCCCATCCAAGTCTTCAAATTGGGCAGGGTATAAAACTGTAAGATAAATGCATACATAAATGAAATAGTCCAAATTTATTTTGCCCAGTACTGTATGCAAAAGGTCAGCAGAAACCTGAGGCTTCTCTTGAAAAACAATTCCACTATCCAAGTGTTGTGAAGCAGAGTTGCAAAGTAAGAAAGATAGTCTATATGGATGCATAGTAATATAACTAAACCTTACTTGCTGATATTCAGAATGAAGTTTTGAAGAATCTAATTCTGAGCATTCAATTTGCACTTTATCAGAAATGAACGACATGGCTTGTAATTGAAAGATAAACAGGAACTATGCCTATATTTCACCCATTTTAGGTGAATTAACCTTGGACCCAGATTTCCAGTGTTCAGTTCAGTTTTTCCTTTATTATCTAAGAACTTATTGGGTATTACCGTAGAGTCAAACTTTAGTATTATTGAAAATAGAACAATTAAGTCCATGTCCCAAAATTGTCAAATAAATATGTCCCCAGCAGTCCACAATATTGAAGAAATCATCTTAGACACTTATTTTTTTTATTCTTTTAAATAAATTTTAAAAAACTTTATTTACAAATATTAAAAACACACAAACATACACATACAAACATACAAAGTAGTGCGCAGAGCGCTTTCTTCATTCGGTTTGACTGTCAGATTGGATATACATTGTAGCTTTAAAATTAAATTATACATCAACTTATTCATTACCAATTCCTCCCTTTTGTTTGACTTGGGTTGTCCTGTTCTGTATAGTTCTCCTAGGTGTCATCTATTAACTTATGTCGTCCTCAGCGTCATTAACTCAGATTGATTACCCTGGTTTTCCTGTGGCCGTTCCGCCCTCGGTGCTTCTCCTTCTTTTTTCCCCTTTTTGTATGTGTGTATTTCGTTCCACCCAATCATATCATCTATCCCATATTCTATACATTTCAGAATCTTCTTTTCCATGTAATTTAAGTGTTAATTTTTCCATTTCTGTACATTCAAAGGTTTTCCTAATTACTTTTTGTATAGATGGCATGATGGGTTCTTTCCATTTCTGAGTGAGAACAATTCGTGCAGCTGTTAATAAGTGTGTAATCAGGTGTTCTGTCTCCCCTTCCCTTCCCCAGAAGGTAAGGAACTTGGCAGCAACACTAGCACAGAGAGTCACGCTGGCCTGTCTCCAAAATCCAAGTTATCTCTCCCGATAAGAGTGTTGGCAGTCACCCAGGCTCTCACTGCCAAATTCGGAGCTGACAAGAAGTGAATTACTCACAGAAGGAATGATTTATTCCCAAAGTCCATAAACCAAAGCAGGTACCACAACACAGACGGAATTCTTGGCTTATTCCACACTTTGTCACGTACAGAGTTTGCAGCGTAGGCACACCCAATTTTATACCTGGTGGGGTGTGGTCCAGCTCACTCTCTAGCCCTCCCATGCCTCCTACGTTGCTGCTGACGTTTCTCCCTCTCCCCCAAAAGATTAAAAATGCTAAACAGAATTATTTTGAGGATGCAAACAAACCAGGAAGATGGTTAGCCTATAAATTAAGAAAGGAAAGAGAATCAAGGAAAATTAGCCACTTAATAGATGAAGAAGGACATCCTTGTTACGGAAATGAAGGAAAAAAAGAATTATACAAGACTATTATGGAAAATTGTACTATCAAGAGAGTATTCAAGAAGAAAAAATTAAACAATATATACAAAAGGCAAAGTTACCACAGATACCTAAAGATATCGAAATAATGTTAGAAGAGAATATAACAATGATGGAGTTAACAGAAGCCTTAAAGAAACAAAATACAGGGAAAGCACCAGGCCGGATGGTTTACCAGTGGAATTTTATAAGACTTTTCAGGAGGTGTTAAACCTCCAATTATTAGAAGTTATGAATGAAGTCATGCAAGAGAAGAGAATACCAAAGACTTGGTCAGAAGCTTATATCACACTTATACCGAAGGAAGACACAGACTTACAACAAGTTAAAAATTATAGGCCTATTTCCTATTAAATTCAGACTATAAAATTTTTGCTTCAATTTTGGCAGAAAGTCTGAAAAGATACTTAAACAACTTTATACATGTTGACCAAAATGTGTTTCTGCCAAAAGACAAATCAAACATAATATGAGAATAATCCTGGACACTCTGGAGTACTATGAGGCACATCCTGAAAAGCAAATGGCCTTGATGTTTCTGGATGCTCAAAAGCCTTTGATAACATGAGTTGGCGCTTCATGTTACTACAATTGACACAAATGGGCTTTGGCAAAAAATTTATATGTGCTATTGAGACTATATATTCTGAACAAACCGCAAGGGTTTTGATAAATGGAGAATTGACAGAGCCTATAAATATAAGAAAAGGGACTAGACAAGGCTGCCCACTGTCGCCCCTGCTGTTTGTGTTAACCTTAGAAGTGTTTAACAGGTGTATTAGAGAAGATAAACAAATAAAAGGAATGAAAATTAAAAGAGAAGAATATAAGTTACAAGCCTTTGCAGATGACCTGGTATTTATATTAGAGGACCCACTGGAATCAGCTTAAGCTAATTGAAAGAATAGAAGAGTATGGAGAAGTAGCAGGATTGAAAATTAATAAAGACAAAACAAAGATATTAACAAAGAATATGTTAGCAAGACGGAAGAAAGAATTGGAAGAAGCTTTAGAAATACAGGTCACAAGTAAGGTTAAGTATCTAGGGATATATATTACAGCAAGATGTAGTACACTGAAGGAGGATAATTACATTAAACTTAAACAGCAGATAGCGACAGACTTGGAAAAATGGAAAAACTTACAACTATCGTTGATTGGGAGAATATCAACAATCAAGATGAATGTATTGCCTAGAATTCTATATTTATTCCAGACAATTCCAATCAGATTAGGGAAAGAGTTTTTGAAGACCTAAATCGAATGATGTTGAAATATATATGGCAAGGCAAAAAGCAAGAATAAAACTTAAGTTATTGCAGGATGCAAGATTAAGAGGAGGGTTTGCTTTGCCCAATTGGGAACTATACTATCAGGCAAATTTGATGTGGGTAAAAGATTGGATAACACTAAGGAATACTAGATTATTGACTCTAGAAGGACATGACTTGCTATTGGGGTGGCATGCATTCCTTTGGTATAAGGGAACTAAAACACAAGGGTATTTTAGAAGACATTATATTCGAGAAGCTTTGTTTTAAACTGGGAGAAGATTAAAAAACAACATTACTTGAAAATTCCAATATGGATATTGGAAGCCTTTTCATATCCAGTAATATATAAAAAGGAACAAACAGTTAGATATGGTGAGATATTGAATGAAAGGGGTGAACTTAAATCTATGCAAGCGTTGGAAGAACAAGGTATAAAAATGAATTGGTTTTCATATTTGCAAGTACAATCTAGATTTGATAAGGATATTAAAGTAGAAGGTATTTATAACAAGCAGATTGGGCTAGACAAAACATTGATGGGTACTGATGAAAAGGTGATTAAAAAACTTTATGGATATTTTTTAGAAATTAAAATGGAAGAGGAACAAGTTAAAGAAACAATGATTGCTTGGGGGAAAAATTTTGGATATGGGATTGATCTAGAGAAATGGGAAAAATTATGGTCCCAGAATTATAAAATGACTGCTTATAAAGAAAATTTGTATAAGATGTTTTACAGGTGGCACTTACCCCCGACGAGAATTGCAAGAATGTTTAAGAATAAATCGGATAAATGTTGGAAATGTCATCAGATACCTGGATCATATTACCATATGTGGTGGACTTGTTCGGATGCAAAAAGATATTGGACTAAAATCCACATATGGTTGGAAAAAATGATACAACAACACTTAAGACTTGAAACCAGAAATATTTTTATTGGGAATTATACCAGATATCTACAATAAAGAGTTGAAATATTTGATTGTAAATGTTTTAACAGCAGCTAGAATTGTATTTGCCAAAAATTGGAAGAATGATAAAATACCTATGCAGGAGGAAGTGATTAGGAAAATTATGGACTGTGCTGAAATGAGTAAATTGACATTTGAAATTAGAGAACAAGAAGATAAACAATTTTACAAGATATGGGATTTGTTTTATCAATGGTTGGATAAAAAGACTTGGTAATGCAATAGACTATATAATTTTGTAATAGAAATATAATAGGCTGATATAAAACATAATGTTGATATATATAACCATTGGATTAAAGTATAACATAAATTTTAGATTAAAAATATCTCGTATATATGATGAAATAGTTTAATTGTACACAAGTAATAATTGATAAATACATAATGTTTTATTGATAATATGAGAAATTTTCTTTTTGATAAATTGTGAGTGATGAATATGAAAGGATGACACAAAGGATTTGTAACCAACTGACACACTGTATGTATATATGGAAGATGGTTTTTATGTTTTGTATGTCCTGTTTGTATGTTTGTTATCAAAAATAAAAAACTTTTTTATTATTAAAAAAAAAAAGGATTTGCGGCTGGAAATATTTTTGCTAACCTAGCAGGCGCCAAATGCCATTTATACATCATTTTATATTGATTTTCCTTGTAAGCCACCGATTTTGTGTATGTCCAATTTTCCTGCCAGATTTCTTCCCAATCGTTCAAATCTAAGTCATTCCCCATGTTCTTTTCCCACGCTAGCATTGGCCCCTTCACTAGTTGCCCTGTCATCTCTTGCTCTAGTAAGAATTTATATAATTTAGATAACTGTTTCTCTTCTGGTCCTATGAGTAATTTATCCAATTGTGTATTTTTCTTCTCAATTCCATATTCCTTTATATCTTTATTGTATCTCATTTTAATTTGTAGGTAAGCCCAATGATCTATTATTATTCCTGATGTTTCTAATTCCTCTCTCATTTTTAAATTCCCCTCATCATCCAATAATTGATAATATTTGAGCTTTTTATTCAAATCCATAGTGTTAGGATGGAATGTTGCTTCCATCGTTGAAAACCATCTTGGAATCTTGGTATAGAATTTTTTCCTAATGTCTGCCCAATTTTTAATCAAAGATTTTACGTATTATATGTCTATTAAAGTATGTCTGTTTTTTATTAGCCAAATTCCACAAAAATGCATGCCATTTGTAGATCGTACCCTTCTACTATTAAAATTCTTTTATTTATTAATTTAATCCATTTTTTACTCCAAACCAATACCGCCGCTTTGTAATAAATCTCCCAGTTGGGGAGCCCAAAGCCACCTTTGCTTCTATCATCTTGCAAATACTTCTTTTTATTCTTAGACACTTAAAGACAGTAGTGTGAGAAACATATACTTACTGAAGTTGTGTGAGTTGGGGATCCTGAACTTGTGGGCCAGGAAGGTGCGAAATCTGTAGCTGAAGAATCCCAGATAGACGAGGGAACATTGCTAATCTCACTCCAGTTTCGCTGAGCATCCTGACCATAAGCACACAGTGACACTCCAAGTTTGCTGAAAACTTCTAAGAGATGGCAAGAAAAATAAGGCAGATGTAACTTCTATTTTAAATACAAGGCCTTGATTTTGAATAAATTAATGAACACTGGCATCCTGAAAGCGAAATAGAAGCCTTCACCCTCAAGGCTAAATCTAATCAGATATTAGCTATATAAGATACTGTTGGAGAAGATCAAAATGTTTATGCTATACTTTATATGCTGCCATAGAGCAATTCAATGTAAACATCCAGGTTTTTTATTTTTATGATGGTTTTAGAAGTCAGCCTTTTGCTACCATTTACTTATTAAATTATGGTTTTTAAAAAAAAAATTGTCTTAATTACTGAAATTTAGCTAAACACCTTAGCAGAGAGAAAGATTACCCTGGATTTAAAATGATTCCCCCCAAACAAAACAAAACAAAAACAAAAAACAAAAAACACAACTATTTATAAACTTAAGAGAAAAATATTATGAATGCTTATCTTCTCGGTTTACCAATCTATGGCTGTCAAGTCTAAATAAAGATAATCCTGGAATTTCTCTACAAAATGTGTACATGTCTCACATTTGGGCTAACCCCAACCCTAACCCATACACCTCAGAAGCCATGCTGCAATAAAGGGAAGGGCCAGGCTAATAAAACCTACTACTAAGAGACTGATTGGTTATCAAATGTATATAGGTAGTCCTTGTTTAGTGACTGCCTCATTTAGCAACTGTTCACAGTTATGAAAGGAATGAAGAAGTAACTTTGTGATTAACACTCGCATTATGACCTTTGCAGGTCTGTAAAGCAAAGGAAAGTTGAAGGGAAACAATAAGGACAGTCATGGTTTCACTTAGCAACTGCTTCTCTTAACAATTGAGTTGCCACTCCTACTTTTGCCAAGCCTCATGCACAGGGCTACCTGTGCGTCATTATTAAATAAACTTGTTTTCTAACTGTTGTCTCATACACAGGAACACACAAGAGAAACACCTGCATATTCTCTTCTCTCCTCCTAGCAGAAATAGCCATTTCCCCCCCCCATGCAATATAAGTAAAAAATCTTAATACTTCCATTAGAATATAAATGCAAAATTTGAAAACATCAGTAGTCAGAATAATTAACTACTGTCTGAAGCAGTGTCAATTAAAAATAAGTATATTTGATTATTTTTGGATTTTTTTAACCCTACCTTTATTATTTCTACAAATAATTCAAGGCAGCAAGCATACCGAATACTCCTTCCTCCTCCTATTTTTCTCACAACAACTCTGTTAGGTAAGGTGGGCCGAGAGAGTTACTCAGCTGGCTTTCAGCTTTCAAACAGGACTAGAACTCTGTCTCCTGGTTTCTAGTTTACTGACTTATTTTCTGAGTTATGTTCTACTCACATCACTTACCTCCAGTTAAATTAAAAGAGTTTCCAAATGCTGAGAAAGAGTTCAAAGGTGTAAAATCTGGGCTGCTAGGATTACTAAGAGGACTCCACAAACCAGAACTAAGAGAAAAGAGGGGCATTTTTTGTTAAGAAAAACCGTTTCTATAAGATAACCCGCAAAATACAATTAAACATTATATGGCCTATCAATTTCAGCATCTCAAAATCATACTTAGTGAACATGCTAATAGAAACATTCCTGTTCTGAGTTATTGATATATGCCATGAGAACAGCACTTTAAAAAATTAGATAACTGACAAAATCATTAGATAACTGAATTAAGTCATTTTGGTTTAGTCATAAAAGTCAGAATTATCATTCAATATCATGTTGGATTTTTGAACCACCACTAATAAAACCCTGTAGACATGCAATACTATGCTAATTAGCTTGCCCTACAGATTCAGAAAATTTAAATAAGTTTTTAAACTTAGAAAAGCAGAGATGGAAACTTCTGAAACTTATCCTAATAGGTTTAGAGTTTTTCTGTTTCAAAAAGATTACCTGTCAGAGCCATCGCTGTCCACAGCTGTGTGTGAAATGCTCATGCAGCCAGAAGGCTCAGCTTTAATTGGTGAAGATTTTGCTAGGCCACTGCCACCTAGAAGTTTTAATTAGCAAATAAGATGATATTGGAATTGCAGGCTACCACAAAAATTGCTTTTCCAAGTTTCTGTGTTACCTGGGCTTTTATCATAACCAGCAGCTACAGCAGCAAAAGTAGGATTTCCATTCCTGCCAGGAAGAGAGGCTGCCTTTGTCACCTTATGCTTGGCACCAACTAGTTTGCTTTTCGAGTCTCTAGAAAGGGTGGAAAGACATTTATTATTCCTTACAATGTACTAATATTGGAATTTGTAGTGACAATTTATATCCTGAATTGAGAACAAAACAATATGAACTGTTAATATGATTATAAAAGCTAACTATTACAAGTACAGGCAATCCTTGTTTATTGACAGGAATTGGGACTGGGACCTCTGTTTCTAAGTGACATGGGTAAAAGATATCACATCCAAGAGCAGTTTTGGCATTCCTAGTATAGGGTATTGTCATCCAAATCCACGCCTTTCATATTTTCTGTTAATTAACGGTTACTAACTCGTCAAATTATTTAGAAATCTGGCTTGATTGTTGAGAATGTAAATATATCTCAATCTTCTATAGAAACATTTCTCTTAAGAGAATCTCTGAATAAATTGCTTCATACGTTGGGAAAAGAAGACAAATTTTCAGCACTTTCAGCCACAAAGAAAAGGCATACACTAAACTGTATTTGATAAGGGTACAAAACTCTTGTGTTTAGTTTTTATCTGAACATACTTGCAGTTGTTCACAATACTGCTGTAACTATTCCGTGTGGCATAGGCCAATGACGCAGGTGGTGGAGATGGAGAGGCAGATGTTGGTGAGGTCTGTCTTTGTTTCAGAAAAGCATCTGCACTAATTGTTTGTAGAGACAACTTATAAAGGTTGTCAGAAGCTGCAATAAGAACACAACTGTTAAAGTCCCTCACATGCATTTTCCTAACAAACATTTAGTAGAGCACCAAACGGAGTGTCCTTTAAACCAGATAGGATATAGTGCTTAAAGTTGCATGCTGTTCAAGACAAACTAAGGAGGACAGTGAAGCCCAGTACATCTAATTTGCAAAAAGAGTTTCAAACTCTCACCAACCTCCCCTCTATTTTTATAATAGTTTTTCCTAGGACAGTTCAGGGTGGTGGTAGTTAAAAAAGATCTATCTTAGTTTCAATGGATCTTACTAAAGGACTGTGTGAATACCCTTTTACTTTCATTTTAAAGAAAAATCTGAATATTGAGATATCAAATGCTAATTGTGTTGTGGTATTTTAAAAGATTGAACATTTTAGCAATTTTCCTTATTCAGTGAAAAACTGAAATGGGTGTTGGTCCTGAACTGTACAAAAGAAATTCCAATTATTTCTTCCACTAACAAAAGAATGAAAGTCTGATTTCTGAGCTTTAGAAATTCCGTCAAGCTCTCACTGCAGAAGAGTTTACTAAAAAGATGAGGCAAGGTTTGAAAAATAGTGTTTCTCATGTAAGTACCTTTTGTGTTAAATTAGACAACCCTGTGACTCCTTGGATGCTGGTTTCAGAGAAAAGCAGTGTGAATGGGAACAACTTCCAACTTCCTGCCAGCTCCTCCATTGACTTTGCTTGCAGGAAGCTGGCAGGGTGCATTGGAAATCACAATCATGTGACCATGGAGATACTGCAATGGTCACAACCTTGCAAATAAAATTAGTCTAGGTATTCTGGAAATTTCAATTTTGCTGAAGTAATGAGTTCCAGATTTTTATACATTTTTAAAGAGTGGATTTTAGGCACCTTGATTAAAAAACTGTAGCAGTATAATTTAACTTGAGGGTACAAACAGATAAGCACAATGAGAATTTTAGAAGTATGTAGATAACCTCCAAAATAGGTAGGTTTCACTTCACTTTCCCTATATTGTTTTGCTGGGGAAAAAAAGAATTCTATTTGAAAAAATAATTAGGCTGTGTCATCATAAAGTTGAACTGACACATGGTAAAAATGAAATGGAAAATATCCATTAAAAAAAACCTGAAACAAAATGTAGTATTTTGGAATGTTTTGCTGAATTTTTATAGACCGGTTATAGTCTCGCAGAAAGGCAACCTGAAATATTTGCTTGTTCTGTGCTTTGAATGAAACAAAATCCAGAGGAATTCTATAGTGACTTTACAAGGGGAGGAAGTTAAGGTTGGGGAGATACCTCCTCCTCTTCCACATGGCCTTTGTGCTGACTCAGTCAGCCCCTGATCTTTCCTCTCCTCAACTATCACCACTGGTGGTCCCCCTGCAGGATATTAAGAGAAACCCTCAGGATTCTTTTTGGTCTAATTTTTAATCCACCCAACTCCTTGAAAAGAATTCTACTTTCATTTATACCAGCCCTTTTTATGCAGGTCAAATCTAATATAGCACATATTTTTTCAATTTGAACGTAAGCCAGTTAAAACCAGCCATTCTGGGTACAAAATGTTTGCATGTCCATGACTTGCTGGATACTTACAGCTGCCTTCTTTGTGAATTGGTACTGAATCCCACTCTGGTGGTGGTGAATCTTTTTCTCCTTCTGAACTGCTGGTATTGCCTAATTCTTGACCAGAGCCACTAGAGAAAAACTTTGCTAATGATGATGGCCTGCTGTCCATCATTTTCATGCTTGTACCTACAGAGAAATTTTTTAAAAAAGCTATAATTACTAAGATAGAAACTTCTTTAGCCTCACATGTAAGGTCAATAAAGAATAAAAGAGAACTGAAGCCCATTTCAAATTATTTCAAAAATCCCTATTTAAGCAGTGTTAAACCATACCTTTCATTTTCTGGAAGTTTCTTGATTTGAATCCATTTGTGCATGTATGCGGAGCAGATAGCTTTGATGAAAAGTTTTTGTGCTGTTTACTTTCCAGTGATGAATATGATCCCTCAAAGGAACTAAAGCAAAATTACAAACACACACACAAAAAGTCTTTGCAGCAGACTGATTGGTGAAAAAAAATGTTACATTCCTAAACTGCAGAACACATTATCAGCTTCTCTGATCTTCATCAATATGATATTCTTAGATTTAATTGTTGTAAGAGCAATTTATTTACAGAAAGACTTCTGTTGGGCAAAATACTCCATTAATTATAATTCTCTTTTTCTCAGTTTGTATTAGAAACATGTTTCACATTTTCCAGAGCCTCCCTAGCATAGAACATACCACATCAACATTCACTGATTTATATCTCTAAATCATGTAACAATTGAGACCAAGGGCCACATCATTTTCCACATGCTTAGTAAAGAATGTTAAACTATTTGGATTATACTGTGATTGTATGTAGTTACCTTGGCTTTAAATCTGTTGGAGCATCCTTCTTGCTCATTGATAATTTTTTGCTTTTCTGCTTTACATGTATTTCATTTTCCTGTTTCTCTGGTATCAACTGTTTTCCCTTTTGCTTTTCTGGCTCCTGAAAGTAGAAATGGCATGACTGAAACCTTTAAATATATTCAAGTTGTGAATTAGGTTCTAAAAGGCAGCAAAAATCAAGAACATGGGGTGGGGGTTGGGGGCATAAACTCAGACTGACAGAAAGGAAGTTCAAAAGTAATCTTAGAAAGTATTATTTCAAAAAAAAGAGTAGTGGAAGATTGAAACCAAGTTCCACTGGAAGTAGTGGGTCAATAATTAGTAACTGAGCTTAAACATGCTTGGTATAAACACATGTCTATCATCTGACAAAATTAAAAATAAAATAAAAATTAAGAAAATATAAAATATTTAAAAATAATAAAAAAATTAAAAAGGAAACAAAAAACAAACTCAAAAGGGCAGACTTGATGGGACTACTACTGTGTTTCCTCGAAAATAAGATCCGGTCTTATATTTTTTTGGACTCCAAAATAAGAGCTTATTTTTGGGAAAACACGATTTCAGGGTGATCAGCCTGGCTGGGCACCGCACTCCGGCACGTGCACAAGAGGTGGCAAGCACGTGGGGACTGATGGTATCCGGCAGCAATTGCAGACCCCTGGTCCCTTGCTAGGCGCATTCTGGGGCTGCACAGCCTGCAGATGAGTTGATTTTCTGTCCAAGCAGCAGATGAAGGGAGAGGCGCGGGGGAGGGGGGGAGGTAGATGATCAAGACATGCCACACGGGCTGCAGGAAAGCCAAGAGTCGGAGGGCTGGAGCAGGGGGGGAGCCCTGCGGGAGGCTTGTCTTCACATGTTGGCACTGGCAGCAGAGGGAGGCATAAGCATGGGGCGGCAGGCAGTTGATCCCACAGCGCCACGCAAGCAAGCTGAGAAACACAAAGACAAGCCTCCTGCAGCTGTGTGCCCACTCCGGCCCAGTGAGTCTTGGCTTTTCTGTGGCACATACAGATTGCATGCTGCTTGGACAGGGAATCAATTCAGCTGTGCTGCACGGGCTGCAGCTGCTGTTGGACACTATCAGCCCTTGTGAGCTTGCTACCTCCTGTGCTGACCATGCCAACCCCCCTTTTACCAGAGTTTATTTTTTGGGTAGGGCTTATATTAGGCACACACTTAAAAATCAGGCTAGGGCTTATTTTCAGGGAAACATGGTAGCTCTTTTTATGCCATCAGTTTTCTATGATTCTATGTTTCTAAATCGAAAACAAAAGAAACTTTTAATTGGTTTTCATATTTTTTTAAAAGAAATAAATTTATTATACATCAATTTTTTCCAGGCCATTTCACAAAAATAACCACATACTTTTTAAACATTATGAATTGAACTTTCATTATTTCATTCTCTTCTTATCTAAGAAGTTGGATTAATATAATTCTACCCTCCAGAAATAGCCTTTTAATCATATAATCTAGTTTTTCAGTCTAAAATTAGCATTTAGAAATTTGAAACCTGCTTATATCTGATTTCTGAGTATTCTTCTTAACATCTATTTCAAACTTTAACCACCACTTGGGCAGATTTTTAACTAAATAATCACTTTTCTATAATGCTATACCTTATAGCTATGGATGGTTTGTCCACAGAACATTCTGTATCTCTCTAAAAACTCTGGATATTTACCGTTGCCTGCATTGTCAATTGGCTCTAATCCCACTCTAGCAGTTGTAAAACTATTTTTTCTTCCAAACAGATGGTTTTGTGAATTAACTGTGAATCGGGACACAGGAAGGAACTTTGCTAAAGGTTCAGCACAAGATTGCCTCATATTTTAACACCATAAAATATAGCAACTACAGATGGAAGAGGACCACCATATCAAATAATATATCTGCTTGTTTATTTCTGAAACAGATTAATATAAAACTTAAAAACTGCAGTGATGTTGATAATTTAAAAAAAATCTATTGAAGTCATTGAATAGACAAGATTTTATTTTTAAAAATGCTATCCAAGCTATTCCTATTAAAATCTGTACCTCTTTCAGAATGGCTTCTGTATCTGGATTTGATGTTTCTGTTGTGGTTGAAGAACTGTCATCATCTGCTAGAGCATCTCTTAATTCATCCTCTTGTTGCCTAACTTTTCCCCTGTGCTCCTTGTCTTCACGCTTCTTTGGGGGTTTAGATTTTCGCTGAAATTGTTTTCCTTTCCCTAGGATGATGAAAGTAGTTACACTGTTTCAAAATTTATTAAATGTCACAGACCAACATTCTTTATAAAACATTAAACAAACAGATATCAAACTAAAATAGTAAAAGAGAAAACCATAGCTAGATGCCTTCTGACATGACACATTCTGATATAAATTAATTTCTGCTTTGCATTGTTCTTATAGTGGTCTATACATTATTCTACATTTCTAAGGAATTATAACTAACAGAAAAAATGTGTTCTCTTTCATGGTAATTTAGTTTGGTGAACATGGTTTAAAAAAATGATAATATTAATTCAGAATGCCATGCATGATAGAATAGATAACTCAGCAGTACATATGACGATGATTCAATGATGACCTCCCTGCGGGAACAGATTTGATTCTGGAAGTGAAGGTTGCTATACCTCCCTTCCAGAATTCAAAGCATTAAGCCTAGAAAAACAACCACCTCTTTTGTGAGCGATAGAGAGAATTCTGTATAAATGGACATAAAAAAGGCCTATTCCACAGACTGTTATACAGGCGAGAAATTCTACTCTATTCCTGTACATCTTTGTTCATCCCAATCCAGAATATATTTCTTGAAATTTTATAAGGTCCTAGTATTATAAAAGGAGAAAAATACACTGATAATCCATAATAGGTCAAGTGTGAGGCTATAATTCCCCACACCCATAATGAGTCTAACTTGTTGACAAGAACTAACTGGGACAGAGATCAATTTTTGCCGGTATTTCAATCAGCAATTCCTTTTTTGGGTCTCAGCTAATACATAATCAAGTTCCAGTGTCAAGCCTGCATACACATACGTGTACGATAAAGTAGGACGCTCAGCACTTTGCTGCAAAAAGAATGATTGTAACAGGAACAAAATTATTTCCATGGTGGCTGGCAAATTAAATTATTGCAGTGGAAATTTTTGTGCAGAAAATGAAATAGTTTGACTCAGACTTAGAATAACTTTATTGTCACTTTGAATGTACACTAATCAGCATACATTAAAATGAAATTTAGTTGCATACAGCTCTCAAAGGGTCTCCACCTCCAATATACACTACATAAACATAACAAAATAAATAAATAAAATAATAAATACAAAATGATTATATCCCCACATATATTATATGACACGGAGAAACAATACAATATAGTTCAGATATATACATGTACACGATGAGAAAAATGAATCTTGCGAGTTTACTAGATGGTATAGGGAACAAAGCTGTTACAGAATCTGGTAGATTTTTGAAGAACGGAGCCATAAATCAGAGAGCCACAATATCATAATGTCAGTCAGGATATCTGCCTCTAAGTTTTAACTGATGAGACAGAGATGGTATTGAAACTGGATTTACAAATGACAAGCCAAAAGAATGACTTGGAACAAGATGTCTCAGTGGATATACAAAAGAAACTGGCTAATGCTTTCAAAATCAAAAGAGAAGTACAAATGAGAAATCAATAAAGAGATCTGGATGTATTTTTTTTATTGGATTTACAAAAGAGGCTTGCTAAAGATCTGAAGATCTCTATGTAATGGGACAAAGAAGAAATGAAGAGCAATTGAATCATATGACAATATTTGAATGAACTAAAAATTAAGACGGTTAGAAAGAAGAAATATAAATTTAGTTTATTTGATCAAGGTTACAACAAGATAAGTTTCTGGCAATCCTTTATAGACTTTCTGCTGACACCTGGAGTGAAAGCATGTTGTTTTATGGATTTGCTTATAAATAAGAGATAGGATATGGGAGGAAGAGATAGCTGTTTGTAAAATTATAGGGGGCAAAGAGTCATTAATTTGTTATATTTGTTGTGATGAATGTTGAAAGTCACTTTTTTACATATTTCTTTCTCATTATTGTATTCATACTTTTTCTTTTTTCTTTCTTGTACATTTTACTTTAATCTTTTCTTTAAGTTTAGTTTCTATTAGATTTTACTTTATAGAGCAGACAGAATTGCAGAAACATCCGATAAAAAGAAGGGAGAGGGTTATCTGTTTTATATTAACAACCGATGCAGGGGTGTGATTCAACCAGTGTAACAACCAGTTCGGTGAGAGTGTGCATGCAGAGCGTTTCCTGCTGACCTTCTCCAGCAATCCCTGTGTGTTAAACAGCTGATGCACAGAAATTTGCTGTGCCACACAAATCAGCTGAGATTGAAAAACAGGATATAAAGCACAGCCTAGAGCCCAGGTGGGCTCAACAGCTGATTGTCAGAGCAAACTGGTTCACTCCCAGCTGATCCTTGGAGTACCAGTTTGCCTGAACCAGGCCAACCCTGGTAGCATCCCACCCCTGAACTAATGGTATAAAAATGTAACTACACCAAAGAAAGTTTGTGATGTGGATCTAGAGACACTATTTATCAACTGCAAACTCTTTTAGCGCCATGACAGTTCTCCTCATTTATATTGGCTGGGGTATAGTTTGCATAAACAATACATTGCAAACCCTAGTTGACTAAATCTAGAACAGTGATATCCAGCCAGGAGCTGCCAAATTACTCTCAGCATGTCAACTGTCTCATTAGAAGTTAGAATATTTTATACCACTGCTACCCAACATTAAAAGATGCCTACTGCTGTCTATCAAGAGCAGTTGTGGAACACTCTGATCATTGTAGGATTCACCTTGTATACAAAGACTTAAAACCATAAAACTGATAGTTAAAACAGTGAAGTCATGGACCAATCAGGCCAAGTTAAAGCTATAGGCTTGCCTTGACTGCACAGACTGAAGTGTTTTTGAAGCTGCCTCAGCAGACTTGGATGAAATCACTAATAGTGTGACATCATACGTTAGTTTTTATGAGGAGTTATATGTGCAGACCAAATGTTTATGCATATATAGTAACAATAAATCTTGATTCACAATTAAGTTCAAGAAGCTACATCGTGCCAAAGAGGAAGCCTACAGGAAAGAAGATAGAATGTTATAGAATCAGGCTAAGAATATATTAACAAGGGAGATCAGGGCAGCAAAGAAAAGCTACTCTGAAAAGCTTGGGAATCAGCTCTCAGCAAATGAACCAGCAAACGTGTGGAAAAGCCAGACAAATATTATTGGCTACAGCAGACCTCCCTCCCTTACTGAAGGGAATCCGCAACTGGCAGATCACCTGAATGTGTTCTACTATAGGTTTGAGAGGAGACCCCGGTCAACTATCGCTACACTTCCCATCTCAAATACACCAACAACAGTCAAGTCTCCTACACCTGACTCCAACCTTTTGGGGCCCCCATCCCTAGAAAAAGAGGTGTGAGGTCTATTTCACAGACAAAATCAATAGGCCCAGAGGGAATAATTCCTTCTTGCTATAATGATTTGGGTGCTTGGCAATCAGTTCACACTTTGCAATGTCCCACAGTCACGTGTTCACCATTTGTAATCCTTCCTGCTGGATTCCCAAAAGCAAAGTCAATATGGAAACCAGCAGGAAAGACAGCAACTTAGTCTGGCAAGTTTCCCCCACATTGACAGCAGCCACCCCCAGTCCCCATGTTGGCCATACACACACGCACCCTTGCAGTCCTCTCCTACTTGGTAGTAGCCACCCTCAGCCCCAACAGCACCATGCTGGCTACTGCATACCTTCCCCCTTCCTGGCAGCAGCCACTTGTCTGTCCACCAGCCTACTTGTCAGCTGGCTGGGACTTGCTGCTTCTTGCTAGTTTTGCCACTCTGGATATTGAAAACCAGCAGGAAGGGTCACAAATGGTGAAGTGGTTGCAATGAGGTTCTTGCTTAATGACAGCAATGGGGACCACTGGAATTGCCATTGCCAGCAGTATGATCATGTGATATTCTGCTTTATTGCATTGCTTAGCAATGGAAATTTCAGTTCCAATTACCATCATTACTTCATGGAATTTAAAACAGAATAGAATAGAATTCTTTATTGGCCAAGTGTGATTGGACACACAAGGAATTTGTCTTGGTGCAAATGCTCTCAGTATACATAAAAGAAAAGATACATTCGTCAAGAGTCAAGAATCATAAGGTACAACACTTAATGGGTAATGTTACTTAGTCATAGCCCTAACATTAAATTTTAAAATAGATTGCAAAGAAGCCAAACCTTGACTTGTAACTTTGTGTAAATGTGAATAAAATAATTTAGTCATAAACACTATGTCCGGAAGGGATATCATAGAAATAAGGAACCTGAAACATGGTTATATCATGTGGGATTTGAATGCACTCTCTTGTATTTCTCTTTACATTTACAATTTTTAATGATTAATGGCTTGATTTGAATTTTGTGTGCTATCCAGAGTCATACATGAGAAGGCTATATAAATTTTGTAAATAAATAAATTTCACCAATTTCACTAATTTTCAGGTTAACTGTATCCTGACACCTCAAAGTTGCTTTAACTTACCCAAAATCAATAAAAATGTTACTCTAAAATTCTACCAACAAGCAAATCCAATCGTAACATGAAAATAATAATTTGTTAAAATTATTGCTAAATACTGTATTTTATTGATTTTATGCCATTATTATTATGTTGTTTTCAACTCCTAGTGACCAGATAGATTGACTTTCTCCATGATAATCTATTCCTATCCTGTTCTTTCCAGTGTCCCAATGGAACATCCATCACCACATTGCTGCTGGACATCCTCTTCTTTCCTTCCTTTCCACTCTTCCTGCATTAGAACCTTTTGTAGAGAGCTGTGTCTTTGCATAATGTGTCCAAAGTACAAGAATTTGAGCATGGTCATTTGTGCCTTTAGTGAGAGTTCTGGATTAGTTTGAATTACCAAAGTTCAAAGGTGCAAATGCTCTTCCTATTCTGCTTCTTTTAAAGTCCAACTTTTGTTTCGTATCATAATCTCCCGGGTCATTTACCCACCAATCCACACATTCCAGTAGCCAAACATCTGAGTCACTTTGATGACTCAGTGACTATCACCATCTCCATGACCTGATGTTTCACTTTGAATGGGATTTTAGGATAATGCCAAGATATTTCTGCTAGATAACTGTTCCAGGGTTGTGTATCTAATGCTTTAGTCTGAAATCCCTCTGGAACAAAGAATAAAAATGGGTGATGGTAGGCCATGCATGTGAAGTAAAGTTTACTTGTCAGCCATATAAACTGATTAGCTCTATTTCTGCATTTGAGGGCCTTAAGGTGGGAAAGTCCCATTTGTAGGTAAAGAATATATGGAGCAGGTCTGTCCCAAATATGTAAACTAACTTTGGAACGAATACACTCAGTTTGCAAAAGTAGCCGGAAGTGAATTAAATAAGGTTTTCATACACAGAGAGATTTTTCACAGAAGTTCAAATGCGCTAAGAAGGATTGTAGCTAAAAAGAAAAATGGCACAAAGGCAGCTGGCAGATCAAGTCAGTTTTTAGAAGTTTTAGGAGCTGAAAAAAATATCAAGGATGAATTGAAGACCTCTGGGTCCATTTTTGGTGGAGTGATCAATGTCCCTGGAGAGGGACAATTTCCAGAGGAGATGTCCCAAGAAGACCCAATTAGAAGATCAACATTGCTACCCACAAAAGTTTGCTAGTTAAGTTTTGTTTACAACCCTTAAGCTAAGAAGGGGAATGCATTTAATTGAAGATAAAATCTGAGTTTAAGATAAATACACTGGTCTCTGAAGAAGACCACAACTTTGCAGGCACTGCTGAAAAGCAGAGCAATTAAAATCATAAATGACTTCTTTCCTTTACTACATTCCAAACTTTTAATGGCAAACATGCAGGGCAGAGTAGGGCAGAACAGAACAGGATTAAGGCAGGGCAGCATAGGTGTTAACTGCATGCAGTTTATAGAGCTACCAAGATATAAAGACCAGGTTCACAAGTATTTATCTTCCAATGTTACAAATATAAAGGAGAAAACTGGACTGATTAGACAAAGAATCATGTGTGCTATGCTTTCTCTCTTTAGAATACCTACATTCTCCCCTGGCAATGCAAATAAAAAGTATTATAATGGAAAGCGCATTCTCTAGATTTCTCAGGCTGGGGAAAAAATGGCCCTATCTTTGAGGCAAACAAAAAAAGACCTACGGGTAATGTATTTTGATGGACAATTTGGTAATACTGTAGTTTCAAAACCTTGTACAGTGTCGACCCTTTGATCTGCAGTGTATCCAAAAATCATGGAGAAAGTGTGTATGTGTGTTCAAGCAAGCATTTGTGTATGCTCACAGTTTTTAAAGCTTGAAAACACATCACTAAACTTTATTTTGGTTCCCAGGATTCTTCTGCACAGAGACACATGTACACATATTAAAAATGTCAGACCAGCTGCCAAATTCTTCTTGACCTCTAAAAACAATTCTGGCCCGTTTCCAAAATATGCAATAGGGAATGTGCATTCCCTAAAGATAGTGGAAATACAGAATAAAGTTGTTCGCTTGCTTCCCCGTCCCTCCCCATTATGGAAGGAGTATAAGCAGCTACCATTGAAAGCTATTGCTTCTTCTGTCATCTTCATTATCTGGCAATATTTCTCCAAATCACCAATCTCTTGATACAGACATACAGGTAGTTCTCAATTTTCAACCATTTGAAGTTACAGCGGCAATGAAAAAAGTGACATGACCATTGTTCACCCTTATGACTGTTTTAGCATCCCCATGGTCATGTGATCAAAATCCAGGTGCTTGGCAACCGGTTCATATCTATAACGGTCTGGGGTCATGAGATCACCTTTTGTGACCTTCTGAGAATCAAAATCAATGGGGAAGCCAGATTCACTTTTATTAACTTCACAACTGCAATGATTTACTTAATAAGTGTGACAAGAAAGGTCGAAAAATGTGGCAAAAGCTCACTTAATAAATGTCTTGCTTAGCAACATAAATTTTGGAGTTCAATTGTGGTCATAAGTCAAGAATTACCTGTATATTATTTGTTGCTGACTCAGATCAGTAAACCTTATACTGGCTTGCTCATAAAGAAGAAATGTATGATACAGGCTTGTCTTATTTAGAAATATTTTCTTTCAACAACCCAATTTAACTTTATATACTTACTTTTATGCTACTTAAAAGTACAGTTAATCAATAATTTATTACCTTTATTTTTTGCTACTGGAGAGGGTGGTTGTTCTGTAAATACCTCTGGAGAAGGTGATTCTGGGTGATCAAAGTCTTTATCCATGGTCTCCATTAGAGTGGCAATATCAGAGTCTTCTGAACTATGCCTTGTATTGTTAGCACATTCTGAATGTGAAGGTGTAGGTTGCTGCATTTGTGATGAGGAATTTTCATTCTGCTGCTCTTGTTGCTGAGATACCACTGGTAGCTCTGGTAAATGTTGCTCTAGTAAAACTGATGCATGCTGCTGGTTTGATTGCAAATTTTGTTTTGTATTTCTAGATCTCCTGCCTGCTGCATGATTCTGAGTTGCAGCATTAGAATCCAAGCAGACAGAACCTGCTCTGTTCATAGACTGTGCAAAACCTGCCTGCACAGAAGTTCGGTTTGCAATATTAGAACTGTTTTTAAATCTCATATTATCAACTTCAATGGAATTTCTATTGCTGTGTAGATTCACTGATGAGTTAAATTGCTTATGACTTCCTGCACTGGATCGTGATGAGGAATTTCCTGGTCCATAGATTCCTCTGGAAGAGCTGTGATTTGACTCCGATCCAAGGGGATTCAAGCTGAAATAAAAATAACCGCCTTTAAATCACACAATGCAAATATTTAGAATATGGGGATCAACCTACTTACTAAAATGCATGAGATGTTAATGACTAGGTATTAAATTTAATTTTAATACAGTGAAGACAAATGTGGAATTAATGCTTAATTTAGATCTTAAAGCTCAATATATTAAATAAGTTTCCATTCTGTAATCACTGCTAACCCCTTTTAAGATTCCATTGCCATTCTTTCTTCATGTACATATTTTCTATATAACTGAGTTTCAATCATATATTATCCTTGGAATTCTATAAATAACTAAAGGCTGGTCTCATGCATCACTTATAATATAGTCAAGAACATGATAGAATCATACCAAAGGATCTGTATATTAGGATAAGGATAAAGCTGTTCATTATTAATTATTTTTGCATTTTGATTTATTTTCTACTTTTATTGCTACGAACTATAAGATTTATACCATGGATTTATTAATTGGACATACATCCAGGATTAAAATAATATTTAACATTTTTTCCTTAAAATTGATAATCCAATTTTGGGAAAATAATGTATTAATTGGCATTTATTAGGCAAGATAATATAGCCTAATCACACATTTGTGATTGTTTAGTGATTTTTGTCCAGTGATTTTCAATTTCATAATTATTCTTTATGTACACAGATTTGCTCAAATATTGCAAGTCCAGGCCAAATCCATTCTGAGGGCAACATATATTGATGAAACTGTCACTTTGAAAGCATTAAATTTCTAAGTAAAGCCATACTTTCCATCAGATGAAATTCCAAGTATTCTCCTGAGATCAAATGGCCTCCCCATATCAAAGGGAGGATTGGATGCTTCAAAGGAAAGGCGCCTTCTAAATGGTTCCCAAATTCCTTGAGCTTCTAAATAGGCTGTTCCAATTACCAAAAGGAAGAGCGCACTGCAAGAGAATTGTAAGTGCTTTTATTATTTTGATACTTAAAAATCAAAGTAGTCCATTTGCACAGATACTAATTATAAAATTTCTTGATTTACTAAACTGTAATCTATACAAAATAATCTTAAATATTGATTCAGCCAATAAGACAAGATTTGTTTTAATTTTTCCTGCTTCAATTTATAAAAAAACAGATAAAATGGCAACCAGTGCAACTATTTCAGAGTAATCCTTTTACGACTGATTGCAACATTCCAGTCACTTGATTACAATTTGTGATTTCCCAGTCAGTTTCCAACCAATACACAATTGGGGAAGCTGGATTCACTTAACAACAATGTGATCACTTAATGACCAAGGTAGTAAAATGGTTGTAAAACTGGGTCTGGTTACATGATTCAACTTATTATCACATTTTCTTATGATGGAAATTCTGGTCCCAACTGCATAGGTTGAGGACTACCTGCATGAAGACTTATTTTCTTAACAAGTCGAGAACACCAATAAACAACATACTAAAAAAAAGATGCTTAATACCTCATTATTCCTGAGACTACTATGTACAGCGCCAACTCCCAATTTGGTCTTGGCAAAGCTTCTGCACAAGTTGCTAACATATGATAGGGAAGAGATGCATTTAATACAAATATAAATTCTGAGCCTCCTGCTGTAGTTAGTTTCAGTTCACGAATGACTCTGGAAGTAGTGAAATCTGGTGTAAACCTGTTGGAATAAAGAAAGACTTTCTATTTATCCACGTTATATTGTGTCAAACTCAAGGCCTGTGGGCCGAATCCAGCCCATGGGGTGCTTAGATCTGGCCCATGAGGCCACCCTGGAAACAGCAAACAACTGGCCTGTGGTGCCTCTGCCAGCGAAAACAGAGCTCAGGAGGGCCGTGCACGGCCTTCCCAAGC
The DNA here is from genome assembly GCA_009733165.1 of Naja naja. NCBI lineage: Eukaryota > Metazoa > Chordata > Lepidosauria > Squamata > Elapidae > Naja > Naja naja. The sequence goes on along the minus strand of CM019153.1, from coordinate 17,051,135 downwards.
TCCGTTTTCTCTGGCAGAGTGCTCAGGCCACCATAAACACTCCCAATATGAGTGATGTTGAGCTGGTCATGCCCACCCGGTCGACCGAGGTCAAATACAATCCTGATGCAGCCCTCAATGAAAATGAGTTTGACACCCCTGATTTACAGCAATAACGAAAAAGCAATTGTGACCCTCTGGGGAGGGTTATTTTTTAAATTTTTAATTCATTTTATAAATATTTGGGCTTATAATTTAATCTAATCGTTTTTTAATGTATTTATTGTTCCCTGTTTTTAGTTGTAAGCCGCCCCGAGTCTTCGGAGATGGGGCGGCATATAAGTTCAAATAATAAATAAATAATAAATAAATAAATAAATTTTGCACATTCAAATTAAGTTAGAGCCATTCTAAAAGTCAATGTCATTTTTGATAGTCCAATAATAACCAATGTGATAACTTCCGTCAATTTTTGTTAAAAACCACCATGCAACAATATTAAAAAGGTGAAGCATGTGAATGTTTTTATTTTAAATAGGAGAAAATCCTTTCACATTTAGGCCCTGCTTGAATTTTGCTTTATTTCTTTCCCTATGCAATCATGCCATTTTTCATTATGAAACGTTTTGGGTGTACATGGCAAGGTATATATAAGTAAAATAACATGGGAGCATACAAAACTATTGAAAAATATAAGAAACTTAACGGAACATCCACTATAATTTGTTCCTGTCCCAACTGTAGATAAATAGTGAGGACATGTCTAACGAACTTTCATAACGAACTTTCTATAATCCACAAGGCTCTTGGATATTTAGGCTATTTAAGAATAGGCTATCCTCTATCTTGGTCTCAGATAGCATACTGAGTCCAAGATTGCTACGTTCTGTCATGCACATACAGTATCCAGAAAGACCCAAGAGTGAGGCATTATGACACATGTACCATTATGGAGTAATCTGTAAATGAAGACTCAATTATCCAGGCCAAAAGTATCTAAAAAGTTAAATCATGGCAACCGGGCCAAAGTTTATTAAACTGAGACATTTCGTTATTCATCCATTTATTTTGGATGAGTAACGAAACATCTCAATTTATTAAACTGGTCCAATTGTCATGATTTAACCTTTTTATTCATTTTGGAGAGAAACATCTTGCAGTCAGTATGGTGGAGTTAGTACTTTCCAACAGCTCTCTTGTCTCTATGTCTAATCAAAAATTTTCATTTTGACTGAAGAAGTTACTTGAATGAGTAATGAAACATCTCAGTTCAATAAACTTTGGTCCAGTTGCCATAATTTAACCTTTTTAGATATTCTGGAATAGTCAAATAAAAATCACATCAGAGTGTGATTTGTATTTAATGTTCTTTCGGACAAGAACTCGAAAATAATTTCTCACATCACTTAAGATTTCTATTACCATTTATATGATATGCCACTTAGGTTTGCAACTTTCTATAATGCTATTTTATTTGGATTTATTTTAGTATCTTCGTTCATATTTATTTTTGGATTCTATTATACATTTTTTGTTAAACATAAATTTATAGAAGGATGTAATACTTCTTTTATTAGATATTTAGCTTGTATCTGGCCTTAGCGCTGTAATAAATCTGATGTGATTTGACTCTGGAGTAGTTGGTTATTAAAAATGTTATACAACCTACAAAAACAGGAAGGCATCAGGGCTTTTAGTATGGACCCATATGCTATTCCACTGAAACACAAATACTTTAGGGGAGTCTGTGGAAGTGAGAAGGAAAAACTGGGGAGATGTAGGGACAGGCCATGCAAAAGAAGAGGGAAGGAATGAGTGATGGGCACTAGCTTTGCCCTACATCCCCTGGATTTTGTTACAAGTTGAAACATTGCAGGTTTTGTTTCTGTTAAAGGGCAGCCAATCTAAAATGGTGTGGTAGAACACCCGGTATACAACAAGTTCATTTCAGGTCTGAAGCAAAATGTATGTCTGGATTTGTGTAAATCCCTGGTAAAGAGTTTATTTATAAGCAAAACAAAGAACACATACTTTAGGGTAATCCTGTAAACTGAAATTGATGCCAGTATTCAGCACAAGAACACTTACAATATGACAATGTCTTTAGAGGCATTGGCACTTAGTGCAAATTCTTGGCAATTGACTATTTTAAATCCATATCCTTCACATAAATATCCACTGATTTCCATGGATTTTATGTTAAGTTGAAGCTGTCCTGTATTTTCCACTTTGAATGTTCTTTTCAGAGTAAAATTTGGCTCCTTTAACTTTATTTCTGTAAGAAAGAGAACAAAATATTTAATATTATAATCCATAAGTTGTTTCATAAAAAAGATATGTCTATATCTGTTTTCTTTATTTTTAATAAAAACATCATTGGCTGTTGTTTCACTCAGTCTTTTTTTAAAGAGAAAAACGTAATACTTTATTGACTATCTTTCTTGAGCACTTTTTCATGGAATAGACTGATTTAACTCGTAATTAAAATACTCACTTTCTGTACAATCTTTTAGTAATGCTTCAGTGATTTTGAATCTCAATGAACTGGCTACTCCAGGTGCTTTTCCTGCAATCTTCATGCTTTCTGTTGTTCCTTGTCCTTTAACCATTATAACATCTATTACTGTTAAATTATTTCTACAAAACAAAAGCAATAGAATCATTATAAAATTAACCATATAACAATGTTTAATTATTTTAAAGCTATTCCACAATTTCAATTTGTGGAATAAATATATAAAACCAATTAAAAAAAAAATTTTCAATCAGAATGCAGCTGGGAGGGACCTTGGAGGTCTTCTAGTCCAATTCCCTGCTCAAGACCCTATATCAGGGCTGTCAAACTTGTGGCCCACAGGCCGGATGCGTCATTTGCTGGCCATGCCCACACCTGGTTTAGTGAAGGGAAAAAAGTTGTGATATGTCACGTGATGACTTGAGTTTGACACCTTTACTCTATACCATTTCAGACTGGCTGTCCAGTCTCTTCTTAAACACCCCCAGTGATGAAGCACCTACAACTTCTGAAGGCAAGCTGTTCCACTAGTTAATTGTTCTTACTGTTAGGAAGTTTCTCCTTAATTCCAGGTTGCTTCTCTCCTTGATTAGTTTCCATCCATTGTTTCTTGTCTTGCCTTCTGGTGCTTTGGTAGTAATACTTCACGTGTTTTTGATTCTATGCCTCTAACCTAAACCTAACCCTTGCAAGGACTGTATTAGCTTTATTGGCTGCTGTCGCATGCTGCTGGCTCACGTTTAAGTGATTGTCCACTAGGATTCCAAGGTCCCTCCCAAATTATTAGTCTTTGAATTACGATGGCAATTGTGCCTGGAATTTCACTTTGTTCAGCAATGTGATCATAAGTGAAAAATTACACGATCACATTGCTTAGTGATGGCAATCCCAGCAATCCTGGCTACCATTATAACCCTAGGACCTGCGGATCATTAAGCAGGAACAGAGTCCCAGACAAGCAAGTTGGAGAGTTCACAGGAGCCACAGGAATGCCACAGAAAAGCACACTGGAGTATGGATGGGTACTCAGGAGTGCTGCAGGGGGTGCCATGGGCAGATGCTGCAGAAAGCAATAGGCAAAAAAGCAGAGGGAACAAGTGCGATTTTGAATTTCCTACTGGCTTCCCTATTGACTTTGCTTGTGGAAAACTGGCAAGGAACACTGGAAATTGCAGTCATATGACCACAGCCCACTGTAATGTCATAATTGCAAGCCAGGTACCGGGTTTCTAGGTCACAAATACATGGCTATTCTGCTGGCTGGAACTCTGAGGACTTGTTGTAAGCACCCCTCATTCAACATTGTTGTACAACATTGTTTGAACAATCATTGAAGTGGTAGTAAGCATATGACTATCTGCCTACAACACTAATTAACAGTTAATTTAACACTAGCAGGACAGAATCTAAGTGAATTAAATTTAAGCCCATTGCAGGCTAGTTGCTTTCTACGGTGTTCTGACTGCCTCATTTAGCAAATAAATGTGTCAACTGGACAAAGAGTGAGCTATGATTGCTTATCATTGGATCAAATGTCTGGTTAAAATGCAGCTGTGTCTCTTCATGCAAATATGTCTTAGCTTAAATGCAATCTTAGCTAATCATCTTTCCTCCAATGCAAAGTATTTATGAAAAAGAAGTATATAATTGATTTGATGGCATCTATCTATTTATCTATCAATCAATCAATCAATATGTACATTAAAGATATTTTAGGAGAACAAGCTCTATAAGTTGGATTAGGTATATATATAATACTTGTAACAAAACAAAACCTAATTTCTTATATAACTACAAAATAATTGTAAGTAATCTTGAATAATATAAAAAGTGTAGTCAAAATTCCGAAGTAATATTTGTGTTAATTATATTCAGAAAACATACTGTACCTGATAATTATTAGGGATGAAACAGTTTTATTAAGGATTGGAGTGAATTTTATTTTAACAGATTTTCTCTCACCAGGTTTTAAAATTACATTTAAAACTGACTGGCGAGACAATCCTTCTATAAATCCTGTGGAGCTCTGCAATGTCTGACCCTTTGAAAAGAGAATAAAATTCAGAAGTTAGAGAATTGTATAAACATATATTAGAAATCTTAAGTTTCAATACATAAAAAGCAAATCCATATATTTAGGTAAATACATGAGAGTCCAAATGACCAAAGCACAATTTGTAGATGTGCATAATCAGAATTCAATATTATTTTTGGTTTGTAATTGGCTTCTTTCAGCAGCAAGACTAATTTTGATATCAGATTTATATTTTTTAAAAAAATCTCTTTGATTTCTGAGAAATGCATCGAACATGACATCAATACAGTGATTTAGCAGAATGGAAATTTTGTTTTGTAAACTTTTTTGGGCAACTTAAGACAGCAGGCAGAGGAATGGGTCCATGTTCCAAGGGCTGCTCATTCTGTTTTGGGGTTATTCATTAAGCGCATAGTGGAAATACAATTTGAACCAGGAATTCTAAATATATAGTTCTTATTTTTAATTACTATATTATACCGAAATTGACATCTGGAAGAAAATCAAGAAGTGAGGGTTACTTACACAATTTCTAGAAACTTGAAATTCTAATGTCTTCAAATTGATATCTCCCGTCTTACTTAAATTAAATCTAAAAGAAAAATATTTCATTTAGCTGCATTTATGAATTTAGAAAAATATAAATTTATTTAAAGAAATAAGCCCTTTGAAAAGATATATTAAAATATATACATTTGAACAGTATTCTAAGTTGATTACACTCTATATTCAGTAAAACTGTGAAATGTTTTTGCTTAAAGAAGCTTGTTTCAAAGTTGCAGGTGCAGCTGCAAAGATCCACCCCTTTTTATGCATATACAATGCATATCAATCAGCTTTGATCCCATGGTCACCCCTCTCATTTTGAAACCAGTGACCATCACTAAGGATTGTTATGCATCAGACAGAAAAACACACAAGGAACTTATAATTAAAGTATAAATGACATCAAGGCAATCTCCTAACCCTTACCTGTCAAGTAGCTTATCTACAAAGACTGATGGATTAGAGTATAGTGCTATGGGAAGAAGCTGAGCAAAAACGGGAACATCGGCAGGATTTTCTAGAACAACTTCTTCTTCCTAATGGAACAAATTTAGATTCAGATTTATTGTATAGAAGAGATAAAAAATATTAAGCTTTACTCTATTAACAATGCCAAGACTTACAGATGAACCATTTGTATTGGTAAGTGAGAAATCCAAGTGGTGCTGTGAACCAAGTAAAGAGGGCCAAGCCAATTCTGCTGTGATTTTGGATGTCACAGCCTTTTGAAGATCTGTGTCCACTTCAAATACAGCACTCAGCCTAGACATTAAGAAACGTTAAACAAACAAACAAAAAATAACAGTAGCTCATGGAATTCATGTACTAGAAAAACCATAATTTCACAATTCTGCATTACACTTTTGATTTAAAAAAGGATTAAATTTGATTAAAATATATTATCAACTCTAGTTATAGAAATAACACAAAGGAGAAGAAATATAATACTAAGAAATACATAAAACATTTTCCATGGTAAAATGATGAAATAATTCTATATATAATTGGCATATGTCCCTCTCTGAGGGAGATGGGAGTTCAAAAATGTGAAAAATAAATGAAAATAAATAAATGTGGAAATTAGAAGATTTGTTTAAAATGGCTACTGGGCATAGAGTTAAGCTATCGCTCACACATTTAATGAAGCGAACCATTATTAGTAAAGGTCTCTATTACTGGCACATGCTTCTACAGTATGGAATCAGAGAGTTTATAAACCACAATATGGCTAAATAGAAGCATTCACAAGATGCTAAAATCAACTATCTGACGAATACAAACTCTGATTCTCTGAACTGTTTAAAAGACTAATACAATCAGAATTGTGCCTTTGTGCATGTGCACATTTCTGTGTGTCAAAAACATCAAGACAGCAAGTATGAATGTACAATCAAAACCCCACCTATTTTTTGCATTAAGCACTCATTTATAAAGTTGAAGCATTGTTGCTCACTTATTTCTATCTTGACTTGTTGACCTTCTCTATGGGAATGCCTAGTATAACTAAGGAAAAACACTTGTTACTGTTTAATCTGATAACCTCTTCAGCATATTTGTTGAATGGTTTATCTTAAGTTTCTAAATGGATTCTTGTAATTTCATTAGAAACTAATTTCTTTTATGTTTTTTATTTACTTAACACATATCATTTACAACATTTTAACAAGCAGTTAACTCAAATGTGACTATATTTTAAAATAAACTCACTGATTGTTTGAATAATCTCTTATTCCAATCCATTCTCTGAATAAATTATCATGCAACTCCCAATCTGAATCCCATGCATCTTCTTGCATTGATATACTGTGCTGTACTTTTGATTCAGCTAGGAAAAACAACAACAAATAATAAATAATTTAATCCAAAATGCCTTCAATAATAACAGCACTTTTAATAGTTTATATAAATTATTACTTACATTTACTCAGAAATGGCAAACCTACGTAACAGTGGTTTCCACACTGTAAACCAGGATCAAAATAAATATTAGCTATCTGAAAAATACAAGCAAGATGGAAACACCCTCAATAACAACATATCTTGGGATAGCAAATATAAAATGTTTTTGTTACTCCCAATACCGGCAGAAAGCTACCTGAAATTATAGGGTAAAACTGAGAAATACTTCCCATTTGTATACTTGAGAAACCCAGAATCCAATTAGTGGTTTTATATATGGAATAGGGGATTTCAAAGATGTGTGAGAGGGTTTGTGACCTACAGAAGCCCTGTTTCTACATGATCCCCAATAAATACACTCAAAGTATTCAGCCTTGTAATCAATGGAATAATGTCTTTCTTACTGATTCTAGTAAAAAGAGACAAAAAACTTCCCATATAGACAGAAAACTAAAGAAAAACAAAAACCACCACCCTTCCCTTTCCCCATCTCCCTTCATGCCTGTAGCAGTCCTGATAAATGATGACAATTCCAAAGATAACTCTGTTCATATGAATCATATTCAAATGCTCAAACCTTTGATTTTTTCCCTGGTTCTAGATCTTCTTTGTTACTTCGTATTCTTTTGTAATAAAACCGAACATCTTCTGTTAATGATCGGATCTGCTGTATTTTTACCTTCTGTGAGAAAGCATTCATAAGACTCAAACTTTGATGAACTGCCTTGCCCTAGAAGAAGAAATGTAAATGTTTTCCTTTTAATGCTTTTGTGCCCATGGTAATAACATTCTGACACATTTATTAAAGCAGACAAAACATTTAAATTGTTTGAAGTGTTCAGATACTACTATAAAAACATTTTCTATAACATTTCATGTATGCTGTTTTAAACCACACCAGTTGAATGATTTTCTATACAGTAAATGATCACAAGTTAAGAAATGCTTTAATGCAAATGTTTCAAAGTCTGCCAATTTATTGAAGTGTTTAGGATTGAACTGTTCAGTCAGAAGATAATGAACTGTAAAAGTAGATAAACACTCAGAAAATGTTTCAATATTACAGCTAAGCTATTCTAATTACCCTGATTTATTGTGATGCACTCAACCTAACGTTTATGAACATAAAAACACATGAAAAAATTAGGGTTGCAAAATCATAATTATTTATGGAAATGTGTGTAGGTACTTATATAAGGAATCCTTCGTAATTGGGCATATACTAGCTGAGACAGTAGGAAGTTGCAACTCATCAACATTAAGAAGGCACAGGTTCATCACAAAGTCATACAATGACTATATACACGACAATTATATGACTACAGTACTTCTTTTTATTTTTTGATCAATAAACCAAAAGATAACAAGTAAATAGGATAAAAAGAATGACATACAAAGTACTGACTTGTTGTCTGTTTTATATAAGATCTTCGTCTAAGTTTAAGTATATACTTTGTTGCTATATTGTATAAAATGAGTGAACTTCCAGAGTGCCTATATGCAAAAAATGAGCTATTATATGTGGAAGAAATTGTTATCTCCTTTCTGTATATCTCTCCAAATATGTTATGAAGGCTCAGAAATCTTCCAGCAAAGACTTGAAAAATACAAAGATGTTCAAGAAATTAAATAAGGTTAGTTACTGATATAAAACTGAATTTAGCTTATTCTCTCTTTTCTCCATTTTACAAATTATTCTACAATGGAACTTTGACAACATCATTAAGAAAAATTCCACTGTAATAGAATAAAAACAACAACTTGTCATACATATGGCAGGTTCCCTTTCTGTTTAGCTGTGTGTGTGTGTGTGTGTATTTCCTGTTGAACAGGCATTGTACACATATTAAAATTCAAGTTTATAAATGCTACTCATGCAAAAAGTTGCAGAGCATAAGCATTTATATTTTTGAATGTGCAATAGCATGGGTATAAAAAGAAATTGTCTTTAATAAAAAATAAGGCCAAAAAAGTGGCCTTTAACAATAGATGCTTATTAAGTCAGAAATGTATTTGAAACACTTAATATTAGCTTCTTAGAGATTAGATAGATTCAGATACTCAGCCTACCTTTATAATTATGAATAAGCAAGTTAGGAAAGCACCAAGTTTACTAAAAATTTAAAACAATCCAATATCTAAATGCCTCATAGTACAAAGCATTCAATGAATTCCTGTAGTATAGCACACCATTTATTTAGCAAAATTTTCCTCTAACCCATCACGAAAGCCAAAAATGAAGAAGAATCTTTTGAAAATTCCAAATAAAAGCTTACTGGAAAAGAAGGTGGAAGCAGAATGTGTTTTGGAGAGCAAGTCAAGGAGCCTACAGCAATGACAGCCTTCACAGGAATTGTTAGAATCTATAGAAAAGAGAGGAAGAAATATAAATGTAATAATCTGAATCTTAGATTAATTTTATCAACACATTTCCAATATTTTATGCACCATGCAACACAACACCAATATTTTATGCACTATGAAAATCTATGTTATAAAACATGGATGCTTATGTTTATTTTAAAAACTGAATTAATATCCATCACTATTTTCAAAGATCCATTACCCCAGAATTGAAAATCAGAAACAAAAGAAGTTCATGATGCCTTCCTATATCAGATTTGTGATTAAGAAGCTAGTGCTTTTAAAGAAATCAAACTGCCCCATGCTTTTTTGGGGGGTGTAAGTCATTTTTGTTACAGCAATTTAGCACTTTTCCTGTGTACTCGAATAAAGTAACAGAAATATCAAATTAATGTAACTTACTTTCAGAAAACAAACTTATAAAAAGAAGTAACGCTTCTGGTTTTGACATCCAAAAAGTTGTTCATACAGGCAGTTCTCAACTTACCACCAGAATTGGGACCAAAATGTCAGCTGCTGCACAACATAATCATTAAGCAAGATGCTCACATAATTGCTTCACTCAACAACTGCAATTCTGGCACTTCCAGTTACAGTCATTAAATGATCTCCTAGAAGGTTAAGTGGAACTCAAATCCTTGCCAAAGGTAGTAGCCCTTTCACTCTCAAATGTTCCTGCAGCCCGTCAAAGGATTTCATCTAATTTCTGTGCAAGTTTCATGTAGGATGTACAGCAGACTGCAGATACAGAGCTGGAACCCCCATGATTTCTCTTCTTTTCCTGCAGCCTACTGAAGAGTTTCAGCTCCCCTCCATCTGTAACCCTCCTTGCTGGCTTCCCCATTGGAAGCTGGCAGAAAAGATTGCAAATGTTCCTCACATGATCATGGGGAACTTGGCAACCAATCGTAAATATGAGCTGGTTGCCAAGCACTTAAAATGCAGTCAGTAACATTGATGGAAGGGATGTTTTAGGGGCTGTGAAGCACTCTTTTCAAGGCAATTATAACTTTGAACAGTAGTTAAATGACCATTCATAAGTCTAGGGTTACCTGTAAATGAGTAATCAAGGATTATAACAAATAATGAATATACTGGCAAGCAAAAAAAGATCAGTAGTTGGAAATCAAAATAGCTACCTGCAAGTATATGGGTTTTTCCTTTTTAAATTTGTTTAGTTCAGTTTCTAACTTTTATACATAATACTTGCAGGATCAATATAATTTATATAATATAATATAATTTATAATTTAGAAGTACCTCATAATCTGTTGTGATTTGTATAGCTCCATCATGGATCCCTTCAAGTTCTTTCGGTAATAATCTTACTCTGAATACAGTATATGAACCAGGCATCAATGTTACCTGAAAAATAGAAGTAATTATGTACTCCAACTTAGTCTCTTATTCCGCCACCAAAAAATTAAGTCATCTGAGTGATCTGTTTGTTGAAAGAACTATGATTTATTCATTGTTTTAAGTCTACATTGCCCATCATTATTTGTATCAGACAATACATTTTAGAACAGCTGTGTTTAGCTCAAATTATCTGGAAGGCTGCATGATGATTTATTATTATCGCAATGGACACAGCACTGAAATCTGATAAGAAAGACTCTGAATTCTTGTAATTAAAACAAATGCTGCAAAGAAGTGTACAATTTCTGCTATTTCTTTCTGTAGTTTTGTGGCAACAAGGCATTTCTTAATACTGTAGCAGCAATAAAATTAACTGAGATCTATAATCAGCACAATGCCAGCATAACTGCTTATTCTTTCTGAGAACGACTGAACATCCACATAGTGAACCTAAATGGCCTGATGGATGCACAGGGTTGGCAGATTCTATTATTGTTTCTCTTATGTAGAGTTTTTTTTTATCTAAGATACCAGAAAAAGCATTAGACCAGTGCAGGAACTTGACCCACTTGTCATTACCACAGTTCTTACTGCTATAGCTGTAGGATGAGAAGTGTGGTTCTGTATCTGGGTGGGTTAAGCTGAGGGGTGACTGCACTTATAGTTTCATATAAAGAAATTCCTGCTCCCTGCTCCCACTGACATTGTCACATTTCTCCTTGTTTTAAGTTAAGAAATGTGGTGATGAACTTGGAGTGGCCCTAGCAATGGTGTGAAGGTGCCTTGATATAGAGTTCGGAGTGCAGACGTCCCTGAGCTTACCTGGTCCAAGAAGAAAGCAGTGCTTGCTACTCTAATGTCATAGGAAGGTGGCAGTTTAGCAGTTAGCAGTTTAGTTAGTTTAGCAGTGGTAGAAACTAGCTGCCCCTAGTCTGTCCCATGACAAGCTGCAGTTTGAGATCCCTGCATGGCACACTTTATTATCAAACTAATAAAAATTGGAAATGTGCTGCATTAATGCTTTCTGTCATTTTTTTCTAGGAGTGATTGACATCAAGGCTCACAAAATGATTTTGAGGCTGGATGCAGCATGCGGTCTCTGTTTTAGACATATTCCTACACTTTTGTTAGGGGCATTATGGAATTGGTTTGCCATTAACTTATTTCAGGATATTTTTTTCATCTCCCTCATCAAGCCAACAGCTCTGGAATCCACAGAAAGTCTCCTGTCACAATATTATCAAATAACCCTGCTTATCTTCCAAGATTAGCCAAGGTTAGATAGACAAATGAGGGTATCTTTATTTTTATCATTTTGAACTAAATTTCCTTTTTCTTTTTAACAGATGGGAGAGCCAAGGCTACCAGGAATTACTTCTTACATTGTGAAAACATCAGACACATTAAATATACTGGGATCAATTATGTTATTTATTAAAAATGTAAATCACAATACATGTGTTTTTAATCGAGAGAATACAAAAGGTAATGAACATCAAGAAATATGTAACTTACCGAACTTTGATCCAATATACTGGCCTTTTCCAAGTCTGGAAGACTAGCAATTATTGTAGTTCTATTGCCTTTTTCAGCAGCTAGGAGTTCTATGGTCAAACCATCACCTATAACATTCCAGCTTTTTAGGAAAAGCTTAGAAAAATAGGATAGTATTAGCATAAATAATGAAACTGATGGGAAGGAAGGAAGGAAGGAAGGAAGGAAGGAAGGAAGGAAGGAAGGAAGATTCTTACCTGAATTGGATTACTGTTAAGAACTGCAAACATAATGGTGCTAGTTTCCGTGGCACTTAATATACCAAAATCAATTATTTGTTCATCAGGTTTTTGGGGCAATATAAAATACTAAAAAGAATAACAATATTAATTGTATTAAAAGGAGGATACCTCATATATCTGTTACACTAACATAAATCTTCTTGTCTACACAAACATTATTTATTCACTAGAATCTTTAGGTATGTATAAATAATCATTGTAATAACACTGTATTTGCTTTCCAACTATCTAGCCTGAGATCACACCTCTACAGAAAAGCCAGTATCTGAATTCACTGATGTGCCAAGTCAAGATGAATGTAGCAGTAAAAGTAACTAAATCTATGATCTAAAACCATTATGTAGGTTCATTTCTGTCCCACTCACTTTGAATATGCTTATATATACATATTATATGAAACTTTTATGTACTGTACAGATAGTCCTTGATTTATAACCATAATGCAGTCTGCCATTATGGTCGCAAGTGGTGACAACCATTAAGTGAGACAGCCTTGCTCAACAATCCCCATCCCGTTCTCCCTGATGCACCATTAAACAAATGCACAGGTTGCTAAGTGAGCATGCCGTACCGCATGCATAGGGAGGCTCTGGGAGGCCCACCACCCAGCTGGGTTCATAAAGGAAGCAGACAAACAGATTTCTTCAATAAAGAAAACAAAAACAAAAAAACGGGAGGGAAAGACTTGTTAATTTCACCCCACCCCCAAAATAGGTGCTGAAACAAAACTCCATGCCTCTCCATAGCATTTCATTTGCTTTTTACATAAAATGGGGAGAGATAGAAGGGAGAAGAATGAGGTTAAAAAAAATGGGTAAATCCACAGTGTGGCTGGTAAATCTATGATGGAAGAATAAATCAAAATATTACATTGGTCACATACTTTCTTGAATTATAGAATGGTTTATTTACATAGCAAGTAATAAAATAGCTGCAAGTATCTGATTTTCTCTAGAAACATTCTTTTAACAAACTGAATTTAAAAAGGAATAAAGGACCTGTTTCTTTTTCCCCCTTTTTAAAAATAATGCTTTATTGGGTTTTTTTTCTGAGGACCTGTTTCTATGAAACTATAGTTGTCTTGCAAAAGGATGCTCAGTGATGCCTACATATTTTCAATCTCTCCTTTCCATGTGGCCAATTAATCAAGGTTTTTTTCCATTCCAAATTTGCATTTTGCATGAGACATATTTCAAGTATTTACTTGAAAATTAAAAATATTTAAAGCCTAGATCCAAGCATGTCTCTTCCTGTGAAACAGGTGAATTTTTTTTAAAGTCTACTCTGCTTGCACACTTAATTGTATTCTGCTAAAAATCTAGCAGTAAAGAAGTTATGTATACCTGCGTTTTTTCTGACAATAGCCAATGGGAGAAGGAGCTTCTCTTTGGATTTAGATTCCTCCTGAATTTGGCAACTTCTGATTTCATCAGGCTATTTTCCAAAGCACCAAATTAGGGCAGAAGTGAATTCTGCAGCTAGTGCATATCCTTTAATTTGGATTTTAAGTAAACGGAAAGACTAAATTTTAAAGTTTCATTTTGGGTTTAGATAAAACACTTCACTACATATAAAATTACAATGAACCTCTATGGTTTTCAAAATGAGGGAAAAAAAGTCAAAGAATATAGTACTCACATCTAAAAACCCAGTATATGCTCTCACAGGTAGATGAAATTTAGAGGCATTGGTAATAAGCAGAATATTGTTATCAATGTGGAAAGATGATAAAGAAGCCACAAAATAAAGCGTGAAAATATATCTGGATTCATTTGATGGAATTAAAACTGGTTTGCTGAAGTTGTGAACCTAAGTTTAATAAATAAAACAACAGTTAACTTTAAATACAATTTGTGTAACACTGAATAGTTATAAAATAATGCCATATATAATGGAACTTACTTTAAATGTTGCTTTGATTTCTTCTGGAAGTATTATATCATGAATGAAGACTGCAAAATGGAATGTGTTTGTTAAAAAGATTGATCTTTCTACAGAGTCTGTTGGACTGTCACGAATATGAAACAATGTTGCTGCATGATCAAATCCCAAATATCTATTTCAAAAGAAGAACATTGAGGGGGAGAATAGTAGTTACTACACATTTCTTTCTAACAAGATTGAATTAACATTGTTTTGCAAAGTTTAATATAGTACTTCTGCAAAAAGTTTTCAACCCAAACATATTCTTCATTTCCAAATTAATATCCCTATCAATATATTCTGCCAAAATTAGGCATACAAGTCATTCAAATAAACAAAGAGTGGGCAACTTCCACCAACGCTTTATAGCAGTGGTCCCCAACCTTTGTGGCTTGGCAGCCTGGAAGGCTGGGGGCAGGGAGAGAGAGAGAGGAACTGCCCTTCCAACTGGTAGGTTGGTACACATGGGCCCATCGCTTGCTCATGTGAGTCAAGTTGCGTGTGCTGGTCTGCCACTCATATGGCTCACTTCCAGTACTGGGCCACAGCCCAAGGTGCCCCCCTGCTATACAGACATACCCTCTATTTGAATTTCAATAATATGATTCTGATAAATTATTCCATGCTACCCAGTTCAATTACATTGGATTTAATGGAACTCAGCAGTGAAGGATATACCACTCTTTCCCCAAATCCAGGAAAACAATGGAAAATCATAATCTTGCTTTCACACTGTTCAAATAAACTGTATCCCACAATCCTGAAGTCATTTCAAATTACTATCAGGAGCTATGCAACTGTTTAACTACCTGTCTATAAAATGTTGTGCAAAGTCAAAAATACAAAGCAATTTTCAAAAACATATGCTAATGTAACCTTACCCATCCAATACTTCTGCCTGATATGGAATTTCAAGTTTTGAATAGGTCTTCTCTTTTGCTTTCACAGTTATTTTTCCAGAAAATTGTGCAGGTCGTTTCGCTTTTGATGCTATATGTACACATTTGCATACACACACATGAATAAAAAGAATCAATGTTACTTTATGTATATTTTTAACTACACACATGTATTACAATGTAACTATTTTGATATTTAAGCATAATACTGTAAGACATTAACTACTAACTAAAAGTGTACTCCTTTATTTATTTTTAGTCAAAAGGAGAAGATGGAGTCTTCAACAAATTCTTCACTTTGAATTGTTTTGTGTAGCTAGAACAGGATCTGAGATTCTATTTGGTCTGACAAATTCAAAGTAGAAAAACAATGACTTCTATTGATCTTGACATTACATTTCTACTGATGCAGCTTAGAATTGCATTTATACTGTAGCTGTATCACATTGTTGTCATGTGTTCAGATATTCAAAAATATACCCAGATACTTTTCACGTGTATTATTATTCAATGTGATCTCTCCCATCCTAAGCCTTTGTCTTTTTTCTATTCAAATGTGGGATTTGTCTGTCCTTGTTGAAAACCATCTTGTTTGTTACTATCAATTTGTGATAATATTCCTGAATCGTGATAGGGTTTGCCAGTACCCTGTTTTCATTTTGTCTCTAATTCCTCATCAATTTCATGCATAGATATGTTGAATGGCACAGAATGGAACTCAATGTTACATCTGATATAAGTCACTGATGAACACTCACTGAATACAATAATTAAGCTGAAACCCAATCAATCATGTTGAATCACATGAAGTATTGATTGTAATTAGTTATGTCCCCTAGACAAAGATTTGCTAAAGTATAGCATGTGTTAACTTGACATGCTGTACAAATTGACTCTCTGCATATGTATTGAATGGCAAGATGCATATATAGCACTTCAAAGACTCTGAGTGGCAAACTATATACATTCCTATCTCTATTAATATTAAATAATGACTATTTTCATACTAAAAGCAAATAGTACATTTATTTATATTCATTAAAATATTCTTAGCTTTGAATAAAAACTAAAATTTAAAAATATGTATTAAAATATATATTTTGATTTCACTGAATGCTATTACCAACATTATCACGTACCATCAAAACTAATAGTTGCAACTTTGGTATATTTATTTTCAGAAGCTCGCAATGTAATTGGCTTGAAATGGATTGTGATAGCTTCATTTTGTGGTGTGGGTCTAACACTCTGAAAAAGAAGCAAAATTGTTTTTGCAAACTAATAAACATTACTATTATTTTTACTTATATTTATTTCAGATGTTCCATTCATTATTGAAAATATTCGTTAGAACATTATGTCAAAAAAACCCCCACATTTCACAGTAGCAGCACACACTAATTTTAATTCCCAAACACTTACTTATTTCATCGTATCTTTTCAGCTTTTATTTCTTAGGTTAGAAAATCACCAAAATATATTAGAATGACAACAATCCATAATAATTTGGATTCCAAAGAAACCTAAAGCCCTTACATTTTAGATTTTTATGAAAGTAATACTTGGTAGCCTCCTACATTACATTAGAACGAAAATAAACTCTTAGGCATATTGCACATGATGAAAGAAAATATACAACTTGCACAATTTTAATTTGCTTTAATCTTCAATATCTGTTTTTATACAATTAAAATTAATAATGTATTAATTAATTATGTATTAAGTTAAAATGACAATAAAACCACCTCCCATCCTGCCTTTTAAGCATTGTTTTTGAATGTGGTTGAAGTAAACTTCTTCTAAAAGTAATAAAATTTATTGGTTAAAATAATAGGATAGGATCCTACCACAGATATAGTTTTATCATTTTCCTATTTTTGGTGTTGCCATACAATAGGAATTTAAAATATTATGGTAACATCCAATAGAGTTGGTCCAAAAATGTAATGAGCATTGTCGGTGGACTTGGTTGCTCCTTTTACCTGTGCTTCCTTACCTCCACATAACCTGGTATACTGGCATATCTGAAAGGGCAAAGAGGTTCAGGATATCCCATATCACTACAAGAATGCATGTGGCATAGCAGATCTTGTTATGAGAGATGGTTGTCTCTACATATAAAAGAGCTAAATCACGTGAGCCTAACTAGCACTTTGAATTGGATTCAGAAGTTGAACAATATCCAGTGCAGTGATGGTAGCATAGGCTGAAATACTATGTTCAGTTTTAGCAAATGGGTTATTGCACTAGATTAAGGGAAGCTTCTAGGCCTGGGCATCTTAAAAGGCAACTCATGTGGAATGTGTTACAGTAACCTGACTGATGGATATACCATTTTCCCCCTCGCACGGCAACTGAAACTTCCTACTAATAAAGAAATGGAACCACTGCAGAAAAATGATTTTAATCACAAACCCTTACAGGCTGCAGTCTACCTTGTTCTTAAGGGCACTTATATCCAGTCACCTGTGGGATAATTCTTCTGGTACAACTAAGGTCTCACAAACAATAATTATCACCTGTTTCCCCAGCATTGGCATGGAGCTATTGGAAGTACCATAAATCTGGTGGACAAGTTTTTGGTTGGGTTATATGGGCATTTTTGCACACCGATTAACTCAAATATAAAGCAAAACTCCTAATATAAATGTAAATATAAGGCAATAAAAGGCATTATTGTAGCATTCATCAAATGTTTTGAACTTTCATTAAGCTCAGCCAAAGAAATCACTGGCAGAAATAAACTTGTAGTGCAAAATATTTGGAGGTTCCTGAGTTACTTATTCTTGATTTATTGTTTTTGGCATAGAAACCAAATAATTACAGCTTTTTGGCTACTTCAGTATTAACATTTCCTTTTTTCTGAAATGCATGTGCTTTGAGATAAATGATTATAAAAGAATAAACACTTTAGTGGCTACAGAAATTGGCTATAGTGTTAGAAAGCACTGAAAGAATTTAATCCTAGGACTATCTAGATTAGATTTCAGCTAAATATAGTGTTGGCCTTTCTCATGACATTCTAATGAAGTTTGAAATAGACTTCTTTGCTCTCAAACCGTGCTGAAACAATGTCCACAATACAAAAAGTTGTGCTTCCCTACTTGTATGAAAAATATTTTAGCCTTTAAGGGTAAGTTTAAATATATATACCAATTTTGCTGTAAAGTGTCAGAGATTAAACCGTTGGGATTCTACAGGACATTACTATCATTATAACATTTTTATCTCACTTTATAGCCAAAAGTAAAATACCAGTGAATAAGGTTATCAAATAATCACAACAAGAGAATTGGCTAAATAATTTAACAACAAACATGAAAACAGGTTCTCTGTCAAGCAAGATTATCTGTATTTTTCTACTATTATGATTAACAGCAGCAGCTCTATATTCAATTACTGTAAATTTATTTCTGGAACTCAATAGTGTATTGTTTAGAAAGTATCCACAGATAATTCTGTATTTTTATTGATACCATTTAAACCACACAATGGGAAACAGATCAGATCCAGGGATTCATGAAATGTTTCTTAGGCTACAACTTGTGTCAAATTTATTTAAGCATCTTCTATAACATTAATGTGATTATGCATATTTTATCTTATTTAGAGAATTGCTACAATGCTAGATGTTAAGAAATACATTTCTCAGGCTTCTAAACCTGAGTCCAGCAATTGCTTTTGTATAATTGCTTTTTGATAATGTTATTATCAATTTAGAGAGGCCAAAAACAGTGAACTGCTGGCTATGGAAGCTACTAACTAATCATAACCCAATGATGTAATTTGCTCTGTGGAAGATAAGGAAAAAAGAAAGCTACATTAGATTTAAAAGAGCAATTCAAGAATGTGCACAAGCAAATGTACAAACAATCATTCTGCTCAACCACTATACTCTGCTAATTCAGTTCAGTTCCACCACATGCGAGGGACCCGTGCCCCTCCTGGTTGGCCTATGCCTCCAGGGAGGTCACCTGTGGTTGGCTCCGGGCAGTGGTCAATCCTTCTTTAGGGGAGGGTGTTTTTCCCTCTGCCTTGAAGGAGGCGGTGGTGAGGCCCCTCCTGAAGTAGCCTGCCCTGGACCCGACCGTGTTAACAACTTCTGTCCAGTCTCCAACCTTCGTTTTCTGGCGAAGGTTGTTGAGAGTGTGGTGGCACAGCAGTTTCCACTTTTCCTGGATGAAGCGGACAATCAGGCTTCCGGCCCGGTTTCAGCACGGAGACGGCATTGGTCGCACTGATGATCTCTGGAGGGCTCGGGACAGGGGTTTTTCCTCTGTCCTGGTCCTATTAGACCTCTCAGCGGCTTTCGATACCATCAACCATGGTATCCTTTTGCGATGCCTCGAGGGGTTGGGAGTGGGGGGCACTGTTCTTCAGTGGTTCTCCTCCTATCTTGCCGGGCATTCGCAATCGGTGTTGGCAGGGGGACAGAGGTCGGCCCTGAGGGCACTCACTTGTGGGGTTCCCCAGGGGTTGGTCCTCCCCTCCTCTTGTTTAATATCTACATGAAACCGCTGGGCGAGATCATTCATGGTTTTGGGGTGAGTATGCTGATGATACCCAGTTATACATCTCCACCCCAAACCAGATCAGTGATGCCCTCTCCGTGATGACTCATTGTCTGGATGCAGTACGGATCTGGATGGACGGAAACATGCTTCAGCTCAACCCAGCCAAGACTGAGTGGCTGTACATACCGGCATCTCGGTCCAGTCAGGAATGTCCATCATTGACCATAGGGGGAGAGGTGTTGCCCCCTGTGGATAGGGCGCGGAACCTGGGGGTCCTCCTAGATGCACGGCTCCGGTTGGAGGAACAGGTGGGAGCCGTCGCCAGGGGGGCCTTTGCCCAGGTCCGGCTGGTTCGCCAGCTTCACCCGTTTCTGGACCGAGATGCCCTGCGTACAGTCACTCATGCCCTTGTCACCTCTCGACTCGACTACTGTTAAGGCTCTCTATCTAGGACTGCCCTTGCATACCATCCGGAGATTGCAGCTGGTGCAGAATGCGGCCGCGCGGGTGGTGATGGGAGTTTCCCGATTCTCCCATATTACCCCCCTCCTGTGCGACCTGCATTGGCTGCTGGTTGCACTCCGGGTGAGATTCAAGGTTTTAGTTTTAACATTCAAAGTCCTACACGACATGGGTCCAGAATATTTAAGGGAGCGACTCCTGCCGATATCGAGTGCCAACCACCCTGTGCGAGCGCACAGGCAGGGGCTTCTCGGGGTACCGTCGGCAAGCCAATGTCAGCTGGCGGTCCCCTGGGGACGAGCCTACTCTGTGGCAGTCCCCGTCCTGTGGAACCAGCTGCCCCTGGGACTCCGTCTGGCCCCTGACCGTCTGGCCCCTGACCTTCTGCCACGACCTGAAGACCTGGTTATTTGACCAAGCCGGGCTGTGATTGCCTCTCGGGGGGGGGATGGGATGGTTTTAATTCATTTTAATTTGGACAAATATTGGGCTTGTTTTGGTTTAATTCTTTTTTAACTATTTATTGTCGATGTATGTTTTTAGTTGTGAGCCGCCCCGAGTCTTCGGAGATGGGGCGGCATACAAGTCCAATCAATCAATCAATCAATCAAACAAATGAGAAAACTGATTAGGATACTATAAACAACACTGCTACATTGCAAATGTGCCAACACTCTATTTTTTGAACTCTGGTAAATTTAGACAGAATGCACACCTATATCACCTCTAGAACTATGATCTAAAAGTGAATACAGGTAGTCCTAAACTTACAATAGTTCATTTAGTGACTGTTCAGAGTTACAACATCATGAAAAAAGTGAGTTATGACTGTTTTTAACAGTTAAAACCATTGCAGCATCCCTATGAACACATGATCAAAATTCAGACAGGTGGCAACTGAGTAATATTTATGATGATTTGCAGTGTCCCTGGGTCATGTGATCTTCTTTTGCAACCTTCTGATAAGCCACATCAATGGGGAAGCCAGATTCACTTAATCCTGTTACTAACTAAACAAATGCAATGATTCACCTAACTGCTTTGGCAAGAAAGGTCATAAAATGGGGCAAATAACTGTCTTGTTTAGCAACAGAAATTTTGGGCTCAATTGTGGTCCTAAGTTGAGGACTACCTGCATTTTGTATTTTGATTGGCTATAGTTTGAGCGAAAATAATTTGGGACATGATTCTTTAGAAGCTAAGCAAAACTGTATAATTCTGTGAGATATTAATCACTTCCTAGATACAAGTACATGAGCCTTCTCTTATTAAATGTAATAAATCAGAGAGACAAAGAAATATTAAGTCAAATGAGGCATATTCTCAAAAACAAATTTTTAACCTTCAACAATCAGACTTCTCTGCAACCATTACCCAAACTCAGGAAGATTATGATATACAAATTCAGATTCAAAATGCTTAGTAAACAGGAAACTTTCATGGTCTAGAAACTTGCTAGGTCCGTCTGCCTTCAGGGTAACCCTAATTATATAAAGCACTGTAAACTTGTATTATAAACAGGTAGCACAAATCTCTGGCAAGATGTGGTGCCAAAAGTGGATAATCTTGCAAAGGTTGATACTGACTTGGAAAAAAGTAAATACTATGCATAAAGGATAGGTGACAATGCAAACAGTGTGTCAGGTCCCAAGAAACAAAAAGGGCATCTGGAGTTACCCTAGAGCAATTTCCCTTATTGATCCTCACCTAGAGACAAAAAACTTGCCAAACTAAAGCAACTATTTGCATCACTATAGGTATTCACTGGGAATAGTTAAGGATGATCCTTCTTAACTGTCTTCTTCCCAAAGACCAAAACTTCAATTGCTTCGATGGATGCCTCTTTGCGCTCTGGAATGTAGCCCCTCCTTCCTGGGAATCCAAATTACATTCCACCACATGTCATAGAAAAAGGGGAGTCAAACTTTCAGAATCCAAGTTTTGACTTTTCTTTCTTTTCTCTCTCTCTCTCTCTCTCTTTCTTTTTCTTTCTTTCTTTTCCTTTCTTTCCTTCCTTCCTTCCTCTCTCTCTCTTTCTCTCTCTCTCTCTTCTTTCACCCTTGTTATTTTTATTAATAACTCAAGGCAGCAAACATTCCTAATACTACTTCCTGTTTTCTCCACAACAACTGGAGGTGGGGGGTGGGTAGGCAGAGACAGTTATTGGCCCAATGTCATGAATATAAATTTAAGCGTACAAAATAAAGGAAAGTTATAATGAACTGTGAAATTACACAGGCAGTACTTACAGTTATTGGTACATCTTTTGTTCCTGAATTTAACAAATGTAGATTTAAAATTTTTGGCAAATCTGTTGAGACACATAGAAGGTATTATAAGTACTTCAGTACCCAAAGTCAGAACTTAATTAATTTTATTTGTAAGATATATATATTGGTTTTCCAAGGACAAGAGTATTTAATTGTCCTAATTAGAAAATTGTAATTTTAATTGGTAAACAGATTATTTAAAATGCTCCTTTTTTTCTTTAACATAGCAATTAATATTGACCAAGGGCATAACTACAGGTTGAAAAGTCAAATGCAAATCCCTTTCCTATATATTTGAACAGGAAATTATAACAAACTGAAAGCTTTTGAAGTAAAATATACAAGTCTTCAAATCTTTTTAAAATGCTTTGCAAACAGTATAGCACTGTTAATCCAGAGAAACAAAATGCAACTGAAGCTTTAACTCAGAGTATATAATCATAGAGTCACATGGTTGGAAGAGACCTTGAAGATTTTCTAGTCCAACCCCTGCCCAAGGCAGGAAGTTATTGCTGGTATATTCCAAATACAGTGTACAGGCAGTCAAGTGAATTTGTACATTAATCTGGAGATACTAATCTTAGTTTCATTTACTTAATTTTACTTTATCTGTACCACAAACATATTATACATAACTAAATAAAGCATGCATATACATAAATATCTGTACCCTATATCTATATACTATCTATTTGAGAGATAATTATTACATAAAAAATCTAAAGAACAGAGCAAAAATGAAGCATTAATTCAATAATGGTATCTAAATTCTTTTAGACTGCATAAAAGAGTTGGGAGTAGAAAGCATTTGAAAGAATTTAGAATAATGACAGATATGTAATTGGGCCTTTAAGAATTCCTATACTGGTTGTCCAGGGCTTGATTCTTTTCTCCATGGCGTTTAAGATCTGCATGAAACTGTTAAATACTTCAGTTAAACACCCACAGATAGGAGATGAAGCTTTAGCTGCTGGTGGAGAACATGACTAGGACAGCCTTCTTCAAGCACAAATTTTACTATTTTGAAAGAGAAGCATTGAAGCCTTCATTACCTTGAGACTGAATTACTACAGTACCTTTTACTTGGGGCTGTCTTTGAATAATATCTGGAAGCTGTAGTTGGCACAGAATGTAGCTAACAATTACATGCTAGTTACATGCTAGCATGCTAAGAGGCACTTCAACAGTGCTACTTCTATAAACTGCACAGAACGCTGATCCCCTTTTCTCCAGATGTTTAGAAAAGTCAAAGCTTAAGTTGCAGGTTTTTGCAGTGCAGAAAATTGTCATTTTGGAATAGGCTTTTCCTCAGTTCAGATACCCTCCTTCCTTTTAGATTTTACTGGTAGCAAGGTTGTGGCTGTTCCCCATCAAACTTTTGGGCTTGATGTGACCAATGAGCTGCTAATTTAAAGATGTGTTTTCTTTTAAATGATCATTTTTGTAATATATATAGGTGCCATCATAAATATGTGAAATCAGATAGGATGTAAATCATGTAATTAATCAATAATAATTATAAGGAATATTCAAATGTAGGATTTACCTTGTGTTCTTAAAGTACCAAAATCTAGCATTTCTGTTGATGAATAAATTCCTGGAGCTTTAAAAGAAAATAAACAAAATTAGCTTCTTTTACACAGGAGAAGAAAAATACATGGAACTGATTAAAAACTACATCACAAACCTGTTGTAACTTCTACTTCTACTGGAAGAATAATGAACTCTGTAGTATCTGAGGCATTTGTTTTTATTCGAATAAATGCTGTGTAATTATCTGCTTCTCTTGAGGAAAAACTTGCTCTCATTACTCCTTTAGTTTCATAGGGAGGGATTTCCTGTTGAATAGACAATAGTGGAAATGTGAGTCAAAAAATTAAAGGTTCAGAAATCCATTTAGTATAATGTTGAATATATTTTGATCTGTTCATTATATATTTAGTAGAAAGTTACCATTAGTGATTATTATCACTATATAAAAACCCATAACCATGCTTCTAATCATTACAACGAAGAAACCTAAAGAGGTTTCAATTCATACTACAGGTGGTCTGTGACTTACAACCATTTGTTTAGTGACAGTTTGAAGATACAATGGCATTGAAAAATTGCTTATGCCCAGTTTTCACACTTACAACTATTGCAGCATGCCTATGATCACACGATCAAAATCTGGCAACTGTCATTATTTATGTCAGTTGCAATTTTCCAGAGTCATGTGATCACCATCTGTAACCTTCCCAACTGGCTTCTGACAAGCAAAATCAATGGAGGAAGTCAGATTCGCTTAACAACCGCATGATTCACTTAACAGCTAGAGTGATTCACTTAGCAACCCTGGCAAAAAGGTCATAAAATGGGGCACAGCTCACTTTCATTGCATAGCAATGAAAATGTTGGACTAAATTGTGGTCGTAATTTGAGGATGTATCTGTGTTTCCTCTTCTCTATGCTTTTCACATTTCTGAAAACTACATACTTCATTCACGCAAACAAAAGCAACAATTAATAAAACACAAAAAACCCACATAGGGTGTTTTGATAGTAAAGTAATACCAAATTTCAAAGTTGCATTAAATGTTGGCAGTTAATTTTATGTTACAATGCCATTTTCTTTTATACTATCTAACCGTTGCAAAAATCCAATATCACAAGTGAAATAGAACAACAAAGGTGATTTAGCGGGCTGGAAGCTAAAACTGATGAAGAACGGTTGCAGGAATTGGGTATGTCTAGTCTGGTGAAAAGAAGGACTAGGGGAGACATGAATAGCAGTGTTTCCATATTTGAGGGGCTAAATATGAGGGGATCAACCTATTTTCCAAAGCATTACATGGCAAAACAAGAAACAATGAATGGAAACTAACTACGGAGAGAAGCCTAGAACTAAAGAGAAATTTCTGAACAGTGAGAACAATTAACCAATGGAATGCCTTGCCTTCTGAATTGTGGGTGTCCTATCACTGGAGGCTTTAAGAAGAGACTGCACAGCCACTTGTCTGAAATGGTACCTGGTCTCCTGCTTGAGCAGGGGGTTGGACTAGAAGACCTCCAAAGTCCCTTCCAATTCTGTTATTCTATGTTCTATGTAACTATTCTACACCTTGCTGTAGAGCAGGCATGTCCAATCTTTTGCTTGCCTGGGTCACACTAAGTGAAGAGGAAATGTCTTGTGCTACATACATACATACATACATACATACATACATACACACACACACACACACACACATATGTTAATGCATACATTTACATATGTATAAATAATGTTAAAAGTTTACAATCTTGTGGGGCCTCATTACTAGTTGCATGAGGCCCATGGACTGTAGGTTGGACAAACCTGCTCTAGAGTAGCATTCCCCAACTTTTCTGGCTTGGTGGGAGGGTGGTTTTATGTTTATTGGGGGGTGTGCGCAGCTTCATTTGCATAAATGGAGGATGTGTGCGCCCATTTGCACAAATGGAGCTTTATGCACAAGTGATAGTGCCCGCGGCTCTCTTGTAGTAGTGACTGCAACCCAGAGGTTGGGGACCCTGGCTCTAGGGTATCTCATCAACAGAAGAGAAGTTATTCAGGTAAAGGAAGTAAACTTTGGTTCTTCTGGTAGAACTATTTTGGCATACAATTCCATTAGCAGGAATAACACCCATTTCTATTTTGAACATATGCATATACAAGGCAGGTATGAAAAAAAACCCTCTCTACACTACCATTTCATCCATCTAAAGAAGCTCCAGTGCTTTGGTCCATAAAAGCTTCTGCCATATTTAATTTTGCTTGTCATCAAAAGCAGATAATAACATCAATGAATTATCACGTACCCATAGTTTTTTTGTTCCTCCTTGTTGGCCAGTTGGAAGCTCTAAATGAAGATCACCCCCACTTGAATACATTTCTACTACCTGAGAAAAAAAGGCAAAAAAGGAGAAAAAATAGAAGAAAAAACATTGTTAAAGGCATTAATAAAACTTGAATCCAAATTCAAACTATATGTTTCAAGGTGGCTAATAGCTTAGATACAATATTTGCGAGATAATTCTTTTAAAAATACCCAATTTTGAAGTGAGAAATCACCAGTAATTAGTCTTATACAGTATTTCCTTGTTACTCTCTAAAAAATAAAAAAATCCAATTAATCCATAATTAATTTAGTGAGCGTTCTATCTATAATATTGGATTCTCCTTTTGCTTTCTAGTTAATTTCCAAGTTTAGTTTTCCAGATATCAAGAAATCCTAAGCTTAGAAAAACAGAAGGAACCATGTAAAATTTGGGAATGGGAACATTAGAAGGACCTGTCAAATGTTCCTAAACCCTAGCAACTTTCCATTATATCATGCCAGGAAAAAATATACTAGCTCATAGTAGGATAGAATGTGCTTCAATTTTTGTACTCTTGTCAGGCAATTGTCAGCAAAGCACTGGATCTGTCAGAACACCCTGATGTCAGAACACTAGTGTAGAGATAATAACCCAGCCTGAAAATAAATAAATAAATATATATATAAGATCAAATATTTCAAGAACTGCATAAAATGTAGGTAGTTCTCACATAACAACCATTAAGTGATTGAAGTTATGATGTGCTGAGAAAGTGATTTACAATCAACTCTAGCACTTACAATCATTGCAGCGTTCTCACAGTCACAACTGTGATTTAGGGCCTTGGCAACTGTCATGCAATTATGAGAGTCATAGCATTCTGCAGTCACATTATTACCATTTGGAACCTTCCCAGTTGACTTTTGACAAGCAAAGATAATGGGGAAGTTGGAAGGAGGTTCCAAGACATGGTCATGATGTGTCATTTAACAACCACTTAATAAGGGTGGCAAAAAAGCTCGTAAAATCGGGTGTGGTCATTTGATACTTCACTAATGAATGCACTGAATATTGATAAATGTTCCAGCCCTTATTTTGGACGTAAGTCAAAGACTACTTGTGCATAATATATTACAACTCTTCAACATACCTATAAATATGAAAATTCTATTACTTGCCTGCAAAGGTTCACTATGGGGATTGTGTATATTTATAATAGGAGAAAAACTGCTGTTCACTGGAACTTTTGCTCCTATAAAAGGCCGCAGTCTGTAAGGGTTTGGTACTCCTACTCCAAACACCTGTTTAGGAAGAAAAAATTTCTTAGTAATCAATATGGTTATTTTGTTTTTCCTAGTTTTAAAATTCACCCAATTCTCAGCACTAAAGAAACTCCCACATCTGTTTCTGAATCTGAAGCTCATCATTGCAAAGTTAAGCCTCAGGCATTACTTAATTTCCTAATCATATAAAATTCAAGCATATAATTTTTCTGCCTTTCATTCTCAGTAGTAATGTTTTATGCTATTCTCTATCATCACCTGTGTGTCTATGTGTGTGTGTGTGTCTGTGTATGTGTTTGTGTATGTGTATATGTGTGTGTGTGTGTAGAATGAATTTTAAGACATTCTGATAATTTCTTTTCATACACTGAAAACTATTTTTTGAAACACCTATGTTGACATTCAAAATGATTGCAGAAGTTGATGGAGTTGGCTGAAATGGCAAAACTGACTACTTTGATTAAGGAAAAGAAAAGCACTTTTGTTTGCAAATGGAGACAGCTTCTGAACTTCATGCTCGATGTGGAAAAGAATGAAACTCTGACTTTGGGTTTTACTGATTAGACTGATAGATCTTCACAGAAATGGCTTGTTCATACAATTACGGAAAAGCAAAAAGTTGTGATTTTATGTCAATGCCTTATTTTATTGTAACAGAGACAGTCAGAAGTCAGTGCTTCTCCCCCCCTTTATCTTTCCTCACTTCTCTTCCCCCCTCCCCTCCCTCTCACTGCTCTTCTATGTACTTTTGTATTTTGTATTTTACTCAGTAAAAATGCTAAAAAAGAAAAAGAAAAACTTTGACATTCAAGTATCTTCCTTTTATATTTTTAACATCATGATTAGAATCATAAGTACCACAGAATGTTGAACAATAATTCACTACACTTTTTAAATCAGGTTTTTATATTGTTAAATGCACAAATTTTGCAAAGTTTGAGTAATATTTTGTGGGTGTTCTGTTGTACTGCACTATTGAGCATATTTCCAGCAATCCTTATCTAACGTATTGAAGTACAAATCCCAGTACCCTTAGGCAAAATAATGATTTGCTACACTGGCTGGGATATATTTGTAGTTCAAAACCTGTAAACATTACATGTTGGGATGTTTTTCCCCCATGGATAATTTTTATCTGAGAAAAAAATAAGAGGATGACGATAGTATTTCTTTCCTCAGAGGGCTATGTGTTCAGATGTAAAGGGAAAACGTAATCTTCCCACACAGACTGAACATTTGCTGATTGCTCATTGGAATTATTGAGTAATTGCATAAGCAAAGACTATAAGAGATACATAAAGTGGTAGTTTTCCAGGGAACAAGATCACTGAATGAGCAAACAGAAGTTTAACAATGGACTTAACAAGAGTATTTAGGGAGGAATCCCTAACCATTTTTTCCTCTAAGACTTTGTTTCTGAGAGCCTAAGAAGTGAACAACAACAAAATCTTCTGTGGGTAGTGCACTAGAAATAAAAGTATACATGAATAGAAAACATTAACTGTAAGCAGCATTTCTTCTAATGTGTTTGCATTTCTACCCACCAACAATCTGGCAAATATTTTCAGCAAGTACAATGCTGTAACAGTACTTGAAGGAAAAGTCCCAGACTGGGAGCAATAAGTGCCTATGAAATGAAGATTTATCCAATTTTTAAAAATGAGACATTTCAAGATGACCGACAGAGGAATCAATTCTATTTAATGAAGAAAATCAACCAAAGGAGCAACCTTCTGGACAAGAATGACAACCAAAAACAAGACATATTGTATGTGGGGTGGGGGGGAGAGACAACAATTTCTACAGCTTTCAAGCTCTTACAAAACAAACAGGCTTTGAATTACATGGGAAGAAAAAGAGATACTGCAGAACAGAACAAATAGTGATGGATTCCTGAAGAAGACAGGACAATAAAATGAATACTGTATAACCTGGAGATGAAAATTCAGAAGTTAAAGGCTTATTCTTATATAGGATGGTACAAAAGTTGCTAAAATGGGATCTTTCACATCTCTTAATAAAACAAATAAAGAAGAATACCAAAGTCAATATTCATAGACCTTGTTATCTAGTCTCCTATAATAATAATTACTGGGAATAACAAAAAGAAATAGAATTCTGCCTTATATCTGGTGACATGACTCTTGCTATTGTATTGAAGAATACAATTTGTTCAAAAGAAACATAGGTAATAGAAAAGAAGAGGGACTTGAACTCCTAAAAGAATTTATTCCCAAGAGCATCTAGTTAAGGGAGGAATAAATCAAGAACTGTTGTTGTTTACTTGCACCCTAATTCTAACCCTAACCCTAACCAAGCAGAAGACATGTATGATACTTTCAAAAAAACCATAAAGTACTAATGATGGATGGCTTTAATTATTTTGATATCTACAAGAAGGCAAGCCTGCCAAACCTCAGTTTTCCAAGAAATATATTAGAAGAGTGTAAATCAATGTATCCTTATAAAACTGGAGGGAGGTATAAAGTAGGATGCCATAGTCTTAGGGCCTGTATTCTTCAATATTTTGATTATTGACTTGGATGAAGAGACAAGAGAATGCATATTAAATCTACAGATAAGGTAATCCAGAGTAATACAGCTAATATCCTAGAATAAGTTCAAAACAATCCTGATGTGCATCACCATGAACTGAAAATATAATAAAATTCCAGAGAAACACATTAGGAAACAGCTCCCAGAATGAGGGATAACATATATTGTAATAATTCCTATCAAAAAGACTGTAGAGAGAGGGGGAGCTGGCGTCGCGGCGGTACGACGTGCGATCTTAATTCTCTAAGATCGCCGTCGATATCTCAACTGCTGGTCGGTCCTATCGGATCTAAACTGTCCCGTCAGACCTAAACCGTCCTGTAGAGACGGTGATTGATAAGGGCATGTCCTGCTGATCCCAGGGATATCGCAAAGTCCCTGGTTGATCCAGGAAAAGCCCTTTTTGCCGGCAGCGGAGAGGCAACCATTCAAGCTGCTGAAGCTGGGACAGCTCTGGAATGGAAGAGATTGAAAGAAAGTGTGTCAGTTTGGTGAGATGAACTTTTACTTACTATTTCTTGAAGAGAACATGCTTAAAGACTTAAAGTGGAATTAAAAATGAAGAGAAAAGAGTTTAAGCGGCGAGATTAAGCTAGTTAAAGTGAAAGTTTTTCTTTTTTTCCCCCTTTTTACTGGAATTTTGAACTTGGTAAAGCTTCTTAATTTTAAACTGGACTGGTCCTTTTTAAATTTTATATTTCTGTTTTTATTTCTTTTTATAACAATCCTCTTGAAAGTTTGTTTTTGATTAAGACTCTTATTTCTGATTTGAGATTTATTTATTTTTTAAAAGAAAAGATTTTACTTTTTTTTATGTTCCTGGTTTTGGATGTATGAGGGGGAGTGAAAGTGAAGGAAAATAAATAGCACTGCCACCTAGAGGCTTGGATACATTTTCTTTTTTCTTTTACTCGTTTACGTATTCGTGTTATACTCAAGAACTCTGAGCTTTGCACTGGAAAAGATAGTGGGATGAGGATGGCAGTTTGTTTACACAGGTGCTCATCTGTGAAACTATAGATAGCTGGAGTCTGGAGTTGAAGTGGAAAGAAAAAAGATTGAAGTGACCTTGAAAACACTGAACTGGAAACTTTGAGCTGATTTATCAAAGAGCCTTGGATATTTAGTGGCAGAGGCTTGCTTTACATTAGAACTGTTTGTTACTTTTTGCCTTCTTTTCTACTTCCCCTCTAGTTGGGCTTTTTTTTATTTGGATTTTGATTTTTCAAACCAGAAATTAGAATGTAAATTTCTTACTTTTGCTTTTTTGTTTCTTTTTATTAAGAGAAATACATAGACTATTTTTTCTTTCTCTTTTTTCTTTTTCTTTTTTCTTCCCTTATCCTCTTTTTTTTAAAAGAAAAAAACCTTTTTATCCCTTTTTCATATCTTCTCTTGCTTTTTTTCTATTTTTATTTTTTTATATCTTATTGCAACTAATTGGATTAAGGTATACAAGTGCCTGAAGATTTTTTTCCCTTTTTCTTTTTGGAGTGACAACTGTTTGCCCTCGTTCTTTCTTTCTTTTTCTCCCTTTTTTCTTTTTTCTCTCTCTTTCTTCACAGATAAGCATTACAACATGAGTAGAAAGACAACAGCCCCAGCTTCTTTGATACCAACCTCCTCACCATCTGGAGGACAACTATCTATACAGACAATGTTACAGCAGGAGAAAGAGAAAAAGAAGAAAGTGACATCGCAGATGATCATGCAAGGAATTCAGAAGATTGAGCAAAAAATTGAAAAGACAGATGAGAAAGTGGAAAATATTCAACAGATGATGATGAAATATGAAGACAGATTCAATAAAAATTGAAGAAGAAGATATAAAAAGAGATAAGAAAACTGGAGATATTGATACTCGATTGAGCGATGTTGAGAAGGGCAGGATTAAACCATTGGGATGGGAAATCGTTAAATCAGAATTTTATTTGAGATTTCAAAATGTGGAAGAAGGAAAAGGTGAAAATCTTGCTGAAATAATGACAGAAATACTGGCAGAAGCATTAGAGATAACCAAAGGGAAGATGATGGATGGGATGGATGAAATGTTCCGTGTCTATACAAGATATGCAATGAGAAACAAGTTACCAAGAGAAGTACATATTAGATTTACCAAGAAGATAATCAAAGCACAGATACTACAGGTAGCAAGAGAGAAAACATTAAAGTACAAAGGCGAAGAAATTGTGGTGCTGAAACAAGTACCAATAAGAGTAAGAGAGATTAGAAGAGAATATATATTTTTGACTAAAGAGTTACTTAAAAGAGGAATAAACTATAGATGGTTGATGCCAGAAGGCCTCTTGTTCACTTGGCAGGAACAAAGACACAGAATCGACACAGTTGGAAAAGCAGAGTTATTCTACTTAGAATATTTTAGAGGAAAGGAGGAAGAAGAAGCAGAGTCACTAATGGAATTTCAAGAGGAGTGTATAGCAGTAATTGAAAAAGAAAAAGAAGGTGCAGTAGGTGGTGTACCCAGAGAGCAACGAGAACTAAGATCCACTAGAGCAATAAAATCCTCTTATAAAGCTTAACATGGATGAAAGGAAATTGATCAGTTAACATAAATGGACTTAATTTGGCTGCTAAAAGAAGAAAAGTATTTCATAAATTAGAGAAATTAAAATTTAATATAATTTGTTTACAAGAAGTACATATTAAAAAACAACATGAATATATATTGAAACAAAAAAATAGGGAAATTATACACAGTGCTGACACAATAGAAAAAAGAGGCGTGGTCTTATATATTAGAGATACAACTGTGGCAGAATTAATTTATACAGATGACGACGGAAGGATTTTGATGGTGGAAATAATGGACAATAATGTCAAAACACTTTTAATTGCAATTTATGCTCCAAATGATAATCAAGAATTCTATAGGAAATTACATATGAAAATAATTGAATTGGACTATGTTAACATTTGTATGATGGAAGATCTTAATGGAATAATTAATGATCTGTTGGACTATAAAACGCAGAAATCAACAAAGAAAGCTAGAAAGATATTACCAAAATCTTTCTTTGGAGTGATAGAAGAATTAAACTTAAAAGATGCATGGAGAGAGAGAAATGTGGAAAGTAAGCAATATACTTTTTACTCCAACAGTCATGCATCATGGTCTAGAATTGATATGATATGGATGACAGCAGAACTACTTACTAACATACGAGAAATTGAAATAGAAACAAGCACTTGGGCAGACCACAATCCAAAGACAGTTATTTGGAAAGGATATAAGAGGAGATCTAGATCAGTGGTTCTTAACCTTTTTGAAAGAATCGCCCCCTTGAGCCATTGAGGAAGTTGTCATCGCCCCCTCCCCCAACATAACCACCCCCCTACCACCTCTTATCATGCCCAAGGTGGCCAGCAGAGGGGCGCTAAGAGGCGGCAGTGGGGTGTTTGAGGCGCCGGCCCTGCAGGTTCACCCAGACTGTAGTAACGCAGACCGGAGCCGGAGCCTCCAATGTGGAAGCGGTGGCGCATTATGTGCCACAGCGGCCGCATTTGATGCGCTGCCCCCCTGCCACCTCATAGTGTCCCCAAGGCCAAGGGGGGCCCCAAGGCCAAGGGGGCCCAGCAGAGGGGCACTAAGAGGCAGCAGGGGGGCGTTCGAAGAGCTGGCTGGCCCTGCAGTTTCAGCCATTTTGGCGCCGGCTCTGGAGCAGTGCTACAGTCAATGGGTGAGCCTGCAGGGCCGGCACCTTGAATGCCCCCCTGCTGCCTCTTAGCGTCCCCAAGGGAGCCAGCAGAGGGCGCTAAGAGGTGGCAGGGGGGCGGTGCATTGAACGTGGCTGTGGTGGCACGTAATGTGCCACTGCTTCCACACTGGAGGTGCCAGCTCCAGAGCAGTGCTAGTCAATGGGTGAACCTGCAGGGTTGGCCAGCACCTCAAACGCCCCCGACACCTCTTAGCACCCCTCTGCCGGCCCCCTTGGGGATGCTAAGAGGCGGCAGGGGGGCGTTCGAGGCGCCGGCCCTGCAGGCTCACCCCATTGACTGTTGTACACCTGAACCGGCGCCTTGAATGCGGCAGCATGTTGGGAAAAGCCGCCACCACTGCTTTCCCAAAGTGCTGCCGCTCTCGCATTCTTTCTGTCTGTCCATCCGTCCGTCCATCCATCCATCCAAAAGGTCTGTCTGTTTGCCTGCCTTCCTGCCTATCTATCTACCTACCTGTCTGTCTTTTTGTCTACCTACCTACCTACCTATCTACCAATATAGATCTCTCTCTCCCAATATATCTCGCTCCATTGCCCCCATATCGACCCCCTTCCATTCCTTCGCCCCCACGTTGCCCCTTTTCATTCCATCGCCCCCCTGAAAAACAAAATCGCCCCTTGGGGGGCGATGTCACCCAGGTTAAGAAC
This sequence comes from Naja naja, assembly GCA_009733165.1. Lineage (NCBI taxonomy): Eukaryota > Metazoa > Chordata > Lepidosauria > Squamata > Elapidae > Naja > Naja naja. Next base: position 17,016,528 of record CM019153.1, on the reverse strand, counting down.
CACTGATCTAGATGGACTTTAAATAATACGATACTAAAGGAAAAAGACTTCAAACAGAAAATAGAGAATGAATTGGTTTTCTTTTTTAAAGAAAATAGAAAAGAGGATATTTCTTTACAGAATCTCTGGGACACGATGAAGGCCTACACAAGAGGTTTGATAATTGACTATACAAGGAAAAGAAATATAAAACAGAAAAAGACTTTTAAAACTTTGGAGGATGACTATAAAAGACTGGAAAAAGAGTTACAGAAGTTCCCGCAAAAAAAAAGACATTAAGAATAAAATGGATATAATTAAACATAAAATGGGAATAATGAAAAAAGAGGAACTAGCACAAAAAATTAAAAATGCTAAACAGAATTACTTTGAAGATGCAAACAAACCAGGCAGATGGCTAGCCTATAAACTGAGAAAGGAAAGAGAATCAAGAAGAAGTAATCAATTAATAAATGAAGGATATGTTTGCTATGAAAATGAGAAGAAAAAAATTATACAAGATTACTGTGGAAAACTGTATTTTCAAGAGAATATTCAAGAAGAAAAAGTTAAGCAATACTTACAGAAAGCGCATTTACCTCAGATACCTAAAGATATTGAAATAATGCTAGAAGGGAACATAGCGATGATGGAACTAACAGAAGCCTTAAAAAAACAGAATGTTGGAAAAGCACCAGGTCCAGATGGATTGCCAGCGGAATTTTACAGGACTTTCCAAGAAATACTGAATCTCCATTTGTTAGAAGTTATGAATGAAGTTATGTTAAAGAAAAGAATACCCAAAACATGGTTAGAAGCATATATTACACTTATACCGAAGGAGGATACAGACCTGCAACAAGTTAAAAATTATAGACCTATATCCCTATTAAATTCAGATTATAAAATCTTTGCCTCAATTTTGGCAGAAAGACTGAAAAGATACTTAAATAACTTTATATATGTTGACCAAAATGGATTTCTGCCAAAGAGACAAATCAAAGATAATGTGAGAATAATTCTGGATACTTTGGAATATTATGAGGCACATCCGGAAAAGCAAATGACTTTGATGTTTCTAGATGCACAAAAAGCCTTTGACAACGTGAGTTGGTGATTTATGTTATTGCAATTGGAACAAATGGGCTTTGGTAAAAAATTTACTCAAGCCATTGAAACAATATATTATGAACAAACTGCAAAGATTATGGTAAATGGAGAATTAACAGAATCCACAGATATAAGAAAAGGGACAAGACAAGGTTGTCCACTGTCGCCTCTGCTGTTTGTGTTAATTTTGGAAGTGTTGAATAGGAACATTAGAGAAGAAAAAGAAATAAAAGGAATGAAAATTAAAAAGGAAGAGTATAAATTGCAAGCTTTTGCAGATGATCTGGCATTTATATTAGAGGATCCATTGGAAACAGCACCTAAATTAATAGAAAAGATAGAATATGGAAAAGTAGCAGGTTTGAAAATAAATAAAGATGAAACAAAGATATTAACAACAAAGTTGTGTGGGAGAGCATCAATGGACACATGTTTCTGGGAAATATCATGGGAAATCATTATTTTACTTTAGTCAGTCAATTTCCAATGTAAGTAGGGTATTTATTTCTGGAGCCTGTACTTTAAGAAAGATTCAAAACACAACAAGTCCACACATGGAAAATGAGGGTGACATCTCTCAAATACCGGTTAGATAGTGAAACCTATTCTCAGAAAAACAGAAAGAGAGAATAACTGTTAACATATTCAAGAAAAGTCTAAGCAGCAACTTGCCAAAGATGCTTTACTTTGGATTTGGGCAAATAGTTTGGACTCTCTGACCAAAATGCCTGCTTTCAAGACTCCAGTTCAATGGAAAAGAACTTCAAATAATATAAACTATTGTTAGTTTCAACTGTACAGTGTTAATTTAATGTACACTGTACTAAAAAGCAATGTCACATTGTTCTTACCTGGTAAGTAAACACCCCATGATTAGATGTGTTAATAAATAATGTGTTTTCTACATTTCCCACAACTCTTGCAAGGAAAACTACATCAAATGATGTATTTCCTCCTGGGATAATTTTCTGAAAAAGAAAAAAAGCCAGAAGATATGCCATGCTGTTGATTCAAAAGCAGTATATTAAATATGCAAAAGAAGAACTGATATATGCAAGCAATCTGTTAAGATCCCTGGACTAAGATTGCAAAAATCCATACTCAGTCATGGAAGTTCACTGGGTGACTTTAGACCAATCGCTTCTCTCATCCCAATCTACCTCCCAGTCTACTTGTGCAGAAAAAAGGAAGGACAAAGTGCAAAGTAGCACACCTTAGATCCTGAGGAAAAAGCCAGAATATAAATCTAACAAAAAAAGTCCTTCCTCAGTTATCAGAATTAGAACTACAGTAGCATAATAAAACTGAAGTCATTAAGTTTTTCCTTTGCAATACGTAATTAATACATTTGCAAATGTAATCCCTGGAGAAACTCATCTCTAAATTTTTTACTGAACTGTTCCTCATTGGAGGAACGATATAAACATATTTTAGTTTATAGTTTACAGTATCCCATATTTGGGGTTTTGTTTAAAGTACCATTTATTATGATAAGGTAAAAAGATTCCACAATAACAGCAACTTCATAAAGCAAAGGAACTCACCCTATTTTGAAAAAAAGAAGCATGAAAGTGTGACGTCGTTGCAGATATTGAAACTAATATAATAGTCTCTTCTGAACTGGGATTATGCAAGTAAACTTTTTCCATTTTCGGCATCCCAACTGGCCTGTAGAAAAAGAAAGACCAGAAAAAGCATTTAGAATTGTTTATCTTTTATCTTACCACAGTAAATTTATATTTGCAGGTCATAATGTATTTGATACAATGTGAAAAAAATTTCCAGTATACGTATTATCATTATGAATATCTTTCATTCATTTCTATAGGTGGTATATTTAGTATTAAATTAACAAAACAAAGAAATGCAAATGGTACAAGCAGTATTTAACTCTTTGTCCTAAACCAAACAACAATTTGCATAATGCAGCAACACTGAATGGCATATTAAAGAATTACTAACTTTAACATATGCAAAGAAATAAAAATGAAGTTTTTACATGAGAGAGAAGCTTTATATAAAGGGAATTATACCAATAAATGAAAGCTTAAGCTATAATTCCATAATAATCATACTTTATCACTATGTTAATTCTACAATGTGAGTTACAGCAGTAAGCAAGTAAGATTATTTAAGCAGACATTTATATTAGGGACTATAAATAATCTTATTTATAAAATTGTTGGCATGTTGCTTTGAAGATTCAGTTGAAAATGGAGTCAATTATTATTTCAATTAAAAATTATTTCTTCTATTTGTAATTAAGAGAACAAGAACATGGTGTTTTTAAAACATTGATACATTTTTGTTCTGAAAAAAATACAGCACTGCAATTACAATTCTCAAATACAAGTTTCTAGGGTTCATGTTTAGGATTAGAGACAGTCTTCGGAACTATCAGCCCTTTGAAGAAAACTAGGTCAGAAAATGGACTCCAAAAGTATTATTACAATCCTTTTTTATTGTAATCCTTTTATTTATGTAGGCTACCATAACAGAAATTTGAAAGTCATTTAAAAGCATTCCCCCTTCTTCCCTCATACTCAACAGAATTAAATTAAGGTGGAACAAACTTGCATTCTAATGTTTTTTTTCTATCCTTGACTTAAATCAAGTTTTGTTAACTATGGTCACATAGTATCTCCAAAGTCATCTTGGTTTTTCTTAAATAAAAACTAAACTAAAAGCAGTAGAAAAGAATGAACAATATTAATTTAGTTAACATGGTTAACTAAATTAATATTCAATAGCCATTCAGAGTTTGACTACTATACAATCTTGTTTTCAAGCAATTAATTGTGATGAATATCTTCGCTGAAATAACAAACTTCATTTGTTCACCCTCCCCTGGGTCCTCAGGCCTGCGGGCATTACCAGAGGGACCTTCCAATCCTCAGAAATGATGAAGTTGACTTCACCTTAGGAGGGAAGGGAGAAAAGATTCTGCTATAATAGAAAAGGCCCACTACCTGGGGACTACAAGATATAGCTCCCTCAATCAGGGAACTTAAAACATGCCCACTTTGTTAGATCTAATGGGATGAGAGGGGTACTCTCAAATAACCTGATCCCATGCCAAACAGGGCTTTGAAGTTCAACACCAGCATCTTGAACTGGACCTGGAAGCAAACTGGTAACCAATGCAACTTAAAAAAAAATTTGTAGTCACATCTTGTGCACTAACTGCAACTTCCGTGGATCAGGAAATCCTGTTCACAGCCAATCACTTAGTCACCTCCCTCACGGATTATTGTTAAACTCTAGATCAGTGGTTCTTAACCTTTTTGAAAGAATCGCCCCCTTGAGCCATTGAGGAAGTTGTCATCGCCCCCTCCCCCAACATAACCACCCCCCTACCACCTCTTAGCATGCCCAAGGTGGCCAGCAGAGGGGTGCTAAGAGGCAGCAGTGGGGCGTTTGAGGCGCCGGCCCTGCAGGTTCACCCAGACTGTAGTAACGCTCCGGAACCGGCGCCTCCAATGTGGAAGCAGTGGCGCGTTATGTGCCACAATGGACGCATTTGACACGCCGCCCCCCTACCACCTCTTAGTGTCCCCAAGGCCAAAGGGGCCCAGCAGAGGGGCACTAAGAGGCAGCAGGGGGGCGTTCGAGGCGCTGGCCGGCCCTGCAGTTTCACCCATTTTGGCGCCGGCTCTGGAGCAGTGCTACAGTCAATGGGTGAGCCTGCAGGGCTGGCACCTTGAATGCCCCCCTGCCGCCTCTTAGCGTCCCCAAGGGAGCCAGCAGAGAGCGCTAAGAGGCAGCAGGGGGGCAGTGCGTTGAACGCGGCCGTGGTGGCACGTAACGTGCCACTGCTTCCACACTGGAGGCGCCAGCTCCAGAGCAGTGCTAGTCAATGGGTGAACCTGCAGGGTTGGCCGGCACCTCGAACGCCCCCGACACCTCTTAGCACCCCTCTGCCGGCCCCCTTGGGGATGCTAAGAGACGGCAGGGGGGCGTTCGAGGCACCAGCCCTGCAGGCTCACCCCATTGACTGTTGTACCACACCTGAACCGGCGCCTTGAATGCGGCAGCATGTTGGGAAAAGCCGCCACTACCGCTTTCCCAAAGTGCTGCCGCTCTCGCATTCTTTCTGTCCATCCGTCCGTCCATCCATCCATCCAAAAGGTCTGTCTGTTTGCCTGCCTTCCTGCCTCCCAATATATCTCGCTCCATCACCCCATATCGCCCCCCTTCCGTTCCTTCGCCCCCACGTTGCCCCTTTTTGTTCCATCGCCCCCCTGAAAAACAAAATCGCCCCTTGCTCTAGATGAAAATAGCCCTGGAAAGCACTCAGAAGTTATGGCTGGTAATAAGCCTGGACAGTGAAGGTTTGCCCACTGCTTTAGGAGCTGTAATGATTGCCAGTAGGCTTCTGGATGTTAATTCAAGGGCTTGTTGCTGCCTTTAAGACCATATATGGACTATCTGCGGGCCTCTTCTCCATTATTCATCTAATGCTGGAGACTATCTAATCAAGTTGAACAGGGTCAATTACCTCCAGATCCTGTCTACACAAGAATGACACCTGTTTTGGGCCTCAGAATTTTCCCCATACCTCTCTAGGGAGTTCCCTTCCCTAGAGAGACCAGTCTATTAATCCCCTTTTGGGTCTCAGGAGAGTAGTCATGACTAAATAATTTATCAAGTGAAGGAAAAGAGCATGGTATGATTGAAGATTTCAACATGAAGTTGCATGCTGTTGTACATTTTGGGTGTGTGTGTATGTGTGTGTAATATTTTGATATTGCATTTGGTTTATTTTATGGATTTATTATTTCAGACATTTTTTCTACTAAGAGATGCTACCCAGATACCTTCCAGAATTGGGTGGTATGCAAATAAAGGAAAGGCATTCTAAGCAACTATACAGAGTAGCACTCATCTCTGTTTCAAGAGCTATGAGCCAGTGCTATCTGAAGATATTTCCGCGGTCATATGGCGAGCATGATGTCATAGAATGCTGTTTCCTCCCCACCAAAGTGGTACCTATTCATATTTGCATACTTTCAAACTGGTAGGTGGGCAGGAGCTAGGTGAAGATGGGAGCTCACCCTATGATGTGATGCTTGAGTTTCAAACCCAGACTGTCGGCTTTCCAGCCAACAAATCCAGCATCTTAACCACTGAGCCATCATGCTGCCCATGCAAACAAAGTAACTATACTGTATAATTAAGCAACACCAAAGTAGTAGAACATTAATACAACTCTTTCCTCATTTCCTTATTTAATTAAGGCTCTCAATGGTTCATTTGAGTTGCTGTTATAGAGGTTTCTCACATTCAGAAAGCCTGAGTTGCTACTTGCATGCTACTTTTACAACAATTGACTCAAACAAAATATTCAGCATGTGTCTTTACCCAACATGAAGCCATATTAGAACCAGAAGCTTCCACGCTGCCACATTCCTGTGCTTGGGAAATTGGGGGGAGGGGGGAGGTTTCGTAGAGTGTTTGTTGTTAAGACATAATAGCATTCTTCTTTACAGTCAAGGTCATGTTATTCCTGCACCTGGATGAAGAGTGGTTTAAGGGAAGTCTCAAGTTGGAACGGATGGTGATTGGGCCATGTGATAGAGTGATGGGTGCAGGAGATGGATTTTGTGGTTTTTAATTATTGGAGGAAAACCCAGAACTCTCAAATTTGGGTTTTCCCAGATGTGCCAGTATGACAACTCTAATAAAATTAACTTTGAGAAAATGCCTGTCTCGGAGTTTGGTGTTGGAGTTTGTTTCTCTGGAATGCTGACACATTATGAACCAGAAAATACTACAAACATATATACTGTAAGTGAATAAGCTATGCAGTCAGAGAGTAAGGGTAGGCATATAACTGAGGTAAATATTTAATATTAAGGAAGAAAAGAGCCTTGAATCGTATTTCAACTTATTTCATTTCTGTAATAGCTCAACATGGTACTCAGACCTTTTCCTTGAAGAAAAAACTCACAAAAAGATTCCATAACTCCAACACAAATTTTAGAATATAATTTTGTTTCAATTACGCTTGTGTTAAAGTACAATTGTGAATTGTAAAGACTGAAAGACACTCAAAATTCTTCTCATTTTACATCTGTGCTACACACTTGAACATGACTGTTTACCTTATACATCATAAACTTAGGACATCAAATCCATGCATGAACTGTCTGCTATTAGTTTTAAAACTGCCAGATTATTGCAGGATAGACATCTCTATGAAATGTTTTTCTTTAATTGTAGAAAATATCTACAGTCAACATATGTTCCTAGCTATAGTGTTCACTGATAAAAAAAGAAGATAGGAAAAATGGGAAACACAAATAACCTCTTCCTGCCTGCTACTAAATAAATTTACTTCTGATTTTAAATACTTTGTCACAATTTAGAATTCATGGATTGTAATATGTTATAATCCCCCTATATTCTGATTTCTTCTTCATTCAGGTTACCAAATACAAACAAATTCACTACAGGTGGCATTGGTGCTGAACCTGCGAAAGTTTTCAAAAGGACTAGTTACTCTCGGTGTAATGTGGCTTACAGGATGTTGTTGTGGTAATATGACGAGATATCTCATATATAAGCCATTTTGCATTCCTACAAAATATAGAACTTAAATCCAATGAACAACTACATAAACCTTTCACTTAAATAGGATTCAAATATACATATGATTTGCAGTGCTAAGCAGCAATCCTGGATATCTAACATTATGTTATTATCATTTTTGCTCTTTTAACATCACTGCTGCTGCTGCTGCTACAACTATTTGATTTATTACCTTTTATTTTATGCAACTCAAAGTGTGCACATAATGCTTCCTCCTCCAATTTTCCAAACAACAACAACCTTATAAGATGGTTTAGGCTGCCCCAAAGTCACCAACTTGACCAACAGTGGCGATGAGTCTTGTGGATCCTATCTGGGTTGAGTTTGACCCTGTCTCCCGGGATGTAGTGGACAGGATCATGCGGAGGCTGTCTTCCACCAAGTGTTTATTGGACCCGTGTCCTTCCTGGTTGGTTTATGCCTCCAGGGAGGTTACACGCAGTTGGCTCCAGGCAGTTGTCAACGCCTCTTTGAGTGAGGGTTTTTCCGCCGCCTTGAAAGAGGCGGTGGTGAGACCCCTCCTCAAGAAGCCTGCTCTGGACCCAACCGTTTTGAACAACTATCATCCAGTCTCCAACCTCCGCTTTTTAGTGAAGGTTGTTGGGAGCGTGGTGGTTCAGCAGCTTCCGCTGTTCCTGGAGGAAACCGATTATCTCGACCTGTACCAATTGGGTTTCAGGCCCGGACACAGCACTGAGACAGCATTGGTCGCACTGGTGGATGATCTCTGGAGGGCTCGGGACAGGGGTTTTTCCTCTGTCCTGGTCCTTTTAGATCTCTCAGCGGCTTTCAATACCATCGACCATGGTATCCTTCTGCGCGCTCGGGGTTGGGAGTGGGGGCACCGTTTTACGGTGGTTCTCCTCTTACCTTCGGACCGCAGTCGGTGTTGGCAGGAGAGCAGAGGTCGTCCCCAGGCCCCTCACCTGTGGGGTGCCCCAGGGGTCGATTCTCTCCCCTCTCCTGTTTAATATCTACATGAAACCACTGGGCGAGATCATCCGTGGTTTTGGGGTGAGGTATCATCAATATGCAGATGATACCCAGTTGTAAATCTCCACCCCAGACCAGATCAGTGATGCTCTCTCGGTGATGTCGGTGCTTGGAGGTGGTGCAGGCCTGGATGGAGAGTAACAGACTCTGGCTCAACCCGGCCAAGACTGAGTGGCTGTTCTTACCGGCATCTCGGTGTTCAGTGGATGTGCCATCTTTGGTCATGGGGGAGGTGTTACCCCGTGGATAGGCGAGAATCTGGGTGCAGCGGGCTGTGATGGGGTATCCCGATACTCCCATGTTACACCCTCCTGTCGACTTGCATTGGTTGCCGGTTGCCTTCTGGGTTTCCTTCAAGGTGTTAGTAACAACTTATAAAGCCCTAAATGGCTTGGGTCCAGGGTACTTGTGGGAACGCCTCCTGCCAGCATCACATTCCGATCGCCCTGTGCGCTCCCACAGGAGGGGCCTCCTGGGAATACCGTCAGTCAGGCATTGTCGGCTGGCGGTTCCCAGGGCTAGGCCTTTCGGTGGGGCGCCGCTATGGAATCAGCTCCCCGTGGATCTTCGTTTGGCCCCTGATCTCCGCTCCTTTTGTCAAGACCTGAAGACTTGGCTGTTTCAGCAGGCCGGCCTGGATTGACCCGGGGGGTGGTTTGTTTTAATTGTATTGTTTATTATCGTAATTTTAATTGTTTTTAATGTTTTTAGTAACTTATAGACTTGTATGTATTTAATATCTTTTTATTGTAAATATATTTCTTTTTATATGTTCGCCACCCTGAGTCCTTAGGGAGAAGGGTGGCATACAAGTCTAAATAACAATAATAATTATGCCAAAGGAAGAATTAGATATCATGGTCACCTGGCTTATAGTTCAACATCTCAACACTTTACGTTTATATAACCCCTGATTTATCTCATGTCTTCTATTCAAGGGATGTAAAAATGGCAGCTGTTGTTTTGCACATGCGCACAATGTGCAATTTGACATAATGAAAAATAAGTTTATGCAATAGTTTCTAGAACTGCAACCTTGTACATTTTTTTCTGAAGGCATTGTTTAGTATATTAACTAAAATGTTCCCAACTTACTGTTCATGAAAATCCAGCATTGGTGGTTCAAACCGAATAGGTCTGCAATTTCCTCGATACATAGATACACTGTTACATAAAAAGAAAAGACATTCAGTTTTAACTAATGCTCAGATATATAGCTAAAAATCTTATAATCTAACTTGAACAATAACTAAAAATGCTATGTTTATAATGGAGCCATTTTTTACATAAAAATACATTTTTTTCCTACACATATAGGCAGTGTCTTAGACCATACACACAACTTACATTCAGAAATCTGGTTGAAAAAAGGCTATGCTTCACAATATGTAGTACTTTAAAAAAAAACCTTTTGGGTGGCAGCATGCAGTGCAGGAGCACTGAAGCAACCAAACACCTATTTACCAAATTTCAACTCCATGAAAGTCATTGGTCCCAGATTTTGGATGTATTCTGTAAATTAGCTCATTTGAGGTATTGTGGTTCAACAACTATTGCCCTACGGTGCCCTATTTCATCTAGTTAAAGGTTAGAGATGTGAGAGTTTTAGTAGTATACAGATTATGGATAATTTAAGATATTACTTATAATATAATATATTGCATTATGGACCTTTGAGTATTCTGTGCTAAAAAGAAAGAAAACATTTCCTATCATTTTGGGAAAAAGAATGGTTATTTTTCACTTCCAGGTAGCTTTAGATGACACAGATTATTTCTATCAATTTTAGTTTAGCTAATATTGTGATTTGGAGATGGAAATAGTCTTGGTTGGACTTCTAATTACAGACATAAGAGGAACAGACTTCTTTCAGTGCCACAGTAGTATTTAAGGGTGGTAAATCAACTCCTGGAATCTGCAGCAATGTTCATGAATGTAATGCTGAGACACTATACCAATGGTATTTGTTCTTTAAGGTAAAATGGTTCCATTCATAATTTCCAACCCTCTTTTAAATTAGCGAAAAGAACCATTGGGGAATTTAGCTTCAGTATCACAATGGTGCAAATCTTATTATAATCATATATTATCCTATTTATTCAGACAACTTCCAACAAGACATTCATTACAAAAGCTGTAATAAAATAATATGAAAATGAACTTTATTTTATTTAATATAATATAACCTTAATCAAGACTGGATGTAATTCTTATTCACGGCTGAGTGAAATTGCGATGGCGGGGGATGCTAAAGTCTGTGAGCATGAGCCTAGGCTCTTGCACCAGGATCACTTACTCTTGTTGATCTGATCGTGGCCTCAGAGTCGGGAGCCCCTGACACTGGAATTAACAGTAGGTAGGGCCAAAGCCCTACCTCCACAAACGGTGGCGGATCGACCGATTCCTCAGGAGCACACCTCTCCCACATTGTTTTTCCTCTCCAATCCTGCTGATTTTAGCTTTCTTTAGAAGTACTCTGAGAGCTAAGCTGAGTCACGTCCAGCCCAGAGAAGGGACGGAGTCAAAAGCTGGGTAACCATGGCAACAGAGGCAGGTCTAAACAGCTTGGCAGTCCCAAGATGAAGGAGGTGGAGTTTACCCTGTCCTGGACTCTTGCAGCAGTATAACGGAGAAATGCAGGTATATACTGTATATCTTTATTATGGTCAGCATAACACCAGTACAGATAAAATAATAAAAGCAGTAAGAGCAGTAAAAACAATAGATTGCATTTGTTCATTAAGTCAAAGCTAAAATAGAGATGATGCAGGGACTATTGCCTTCTAATAGAAATTGGACACAGGCTGAATCTAGTTTATAAGGATCCCAGCCAAGCAAGAAAACCTTTTATCTCTACAGAATGGGCAACAGAGGATGGCATGTCTCCAAATTTTTACCTCTCCTGTATTAGAGGAACAAAGCTATTAAACTACTGGGTGCTGTTTATACTTACCCTTCAGTACAGTAGAGGGGAGGATTTAGCATTTTATCAGCATAAAAGATTTTCTGTGGCTTGGTGTTTCTAATTATGAAAGTATCCTTGCAGGAATCACTAAATATTTGAATCACTCTAAGGCTAAACAAACCTGGTATCTTTTCGATTTTCCTGGCATTCTATGTCAAAGATTCTTTATTTAACCCTGTCATAATACAATTTTAGAGGAGAAATCAGTTGGACTGATTTGATCCAGAAAGATTGATAGGCGTTGTGGAGGAGTGGGGTGTCTGTGCAATCCTCTAGGGCAATAATTTAATTTTTGCCATAATTTTAAAGATATAATATACACCTTATTGATATTTGTCTCCAGCCAAAGGATAACATTTGGGGCACTTCAAGAGAGCTATAAAGTTGCTCTAAGAGACTGCACTTGTTCCAGAAGGGCAAAAGGAGGAGGGAGAGCCTGCCTGCATCTCATAAAATAATTCTGCCTTTGATTTTGCCTGAGAGATTTATCACTGCTGCTATGAAGTACTTCTCATCCCTTGTATAGAAGCTTAAGGGTGGCATCTGAGGCTTTCTGCACTATTGTGGTCATATACCAACTATGGGTCTTTTTGAGCCAAGGCATGCAATACCACTTTAAAATATTTAAAACTAATAACCTGTTTAATTTGGCAGCATCTATGTGCTATGGCTTTTGGCAAAAAACAAGACTTTCTTTGTTTGCTTGTTTGTTTTTGATAACTGATAAAATTGTCTTGTTTACAGCATTCTGCCAGTTCCTTCAGAGACCTTCTCAAAGTGACTAGATTAGTGAAAAGAAATAACCACAGCATGGTCTGCATAAAATAAAAAGAGATCTGGTAGCCTTCCAGTTGAGGAATGTGAAAGGCTGCCTTACTGAGGCAGAGATGTAACTGCTGTCTTCTAAATTCTGAGATATACTGTTTCCAACTTTAGTGGCCACCAAATCATTCCTGTTCATGAGTCATGAATAATAAAAATTGGCAGGTACATTTTTTACCAAGTTCAAATCGTTTACTGATTTGGCTGTAAAATAAGGATCACTAGTTATATGCAAGCATGAAAATTATTTTGAAGGTTTAAAACAGTTTTGTTTTAAAGCAGGTAATAATTGACCTATAAAATCCAAATAACCTAATATATGGAAATATTGCCAATATTGAACACTAAGATTGTTTTACTTAAAAAAAGATTGGCAGATATATGAGACATGGCATTTTCAAAGGGTCCCATGGTTATGGCATTTTCTCCTGGAAAAAACAAAGAAATCCAGTACTGTCTTCTTCATATCTTGACTATATTTTAAGTTATATTTACCTAAGATTCTATCATTCATATTCTAGAACTGAGAAGTTTTTTTCTTAAAGGCAAAAATATGAGTCCACATCAGAATTCCTCAGAAAATTTGAGATGGGAGATCAAAAAAGTTTTAGACCAAAAAAGTTTTAATTAATTTTTTAAAATTAAAAAACTTTTTAAAGTTGGATTCAATTCATTAGAACTTCATAGGCACAATTATGCAACTTCCTTGGCAATTATACAAAAGTGGGCTCTACTGTTTATTTCTGAGATCTTTTAAAGACTTTCACCTTTAAAGTCTGCAGCCCTGGATTTTCAGGTAGACTCTCATACTCATATGTTCTAAGCTTATTTAACTTTTCTGAAATCAATGAAAATTAGCTTAGAAGCTACCACCTCCTGAAGATTCAATTTATAGCTGTGTATAAATAGAAAAGAGTATGATAATTTAAAATTAATATCTCAAGATGTAATTTTTAAAAGGACATATTACACTAATAATTCTTCAATAATCTCCCCCACACCCACACTACAATTAATATCACTGCTTCAGCTGTGTGGTAACTGGCTAGTAAAATGAAATAAAACAAAGATCGGTCATTAAAATGAAATAAAAGATCAGCCACTGAAATGAAATAAAACAAAGGTCAGCCTCAGGCTACAAAAAGGATTTCCCACCCACAGCCTAGATGGCTCTAGGTGACTCAGCATTTTCCATGAGCAGCCAGCCACCTGTAGGTTAAATCAGATTACTGAACATAAAAGCAAAATTGCTTTATGTGCTGTGAAAGAATAACCACTCTTGAGAGAAATTGGTTGCAGATGAACAAGAGCAAAGTGTTAGAATGTGGGGCAAGTCTAAGATGCTATCTAAGGCTGATAACTGTTCTAGAAATTAAAGGCCAAGTAGGACAGAAAGAATCAACATGATCAAATGATGGAATCAGGGGAAATTAAACTTAAGATATTAATTGGACTGTAAATGTTAAACAACTGAGGTTTCTGAATACCAAGAATTTTCATTTAGTTAGGATTTAGCATGGGTAAATCTAGAAATTATTTTTTTTTTTTTTAATTACATTTATATGCCGCCCTTCTCCGAAGACTCAGGGCGGCTTACAATTTTTGGAGCACAACCCAATGTGCCCAGCAATAGCCTTCATTCCATTGTATATGCCTGCTTATTACTAAGCGGCATTTTTACAAGGTCAGCTAATTGCCCCCAACAATCTTGGGTCCTCAATTTACCTACCCCGAGAGGATGGAAGGCTGAGTCAACCTTGAGCCTGGTGGGATTCGAGCCTACAGTAGTTGTAGACAGCTGGATCTTAAGAGCAGGCATTTACAGCCTGAGCCACCAAATATGCACTTAAGGGGCTTCTCATTGCAATTCAATACCCAATAAATTGATCTGTTTCCTCCCCTGAATCTTTAAGAACTTCCACATGTATTTGCCTTGATTAACCATAACTTGGATGATTGCTACCAATTCCAGAAGTTCCCAGATCTAAATCAGATAAGGATTAGCTTGTGCACTGCTCAGCTATGTGGTGATTAGAATAAACCCAGCCTGGAACAGCCATCAGTATCTTGGTTTTAACAAAATCTAGGGAGATCCAGATTCAAGACCACTTTTAGTAATGGAAACTTATTGGGGCAATCCTTTAATCCCACTTATCTTACAAGAGGGTTGTTTTGTGAAAAATAGGGATTTTAGGTTTGCCACTTTGAGATTTTGAGAAAAATGGCATGCATCAATTAAATACATAAAAGAGATAAATAATAATCTCACACATTTTCCTGTTTCATCTGGACAGCAATTTTTGCTTATCTTTGCTGGTTCTTTGAAACAGCAATGCTTCCTGAACAATCATGCAAGAAAGTTATGTAACACTTTTAAGGCCAAGAGCCACAATTGGCCAAGAGTAGATTCCACACTATCAAATAGTACTAAGGGACAAGACAAAAATAAAATCTAAACATCAGATTGGCAGCTTTTGCAGAGGTTTACATGAAGAACTGCACATGATCTTAAATCTGCAGATTATGCATTCTTGTTACAAAGGAAAAGACTGCAAGGGATCTTGTATTCAGATAACACAACTATAAATTGCTCTGATGAATCTAGACTGAAGTAATGTTAATACTTATAATACCCACTAAATATTAAACAGTGAATAGAAAAATAAGCATGCAGGATTTCTTCACAGATAAAAAGCCTACAGTTTCTATCCTAGATAACCGGCTGGGCAATTCTGAATCTCTGCTAGTTATATCTGCCTTGGCCTTCCCTGAAATGGCAAGTGAAAGCTAGAGCAATGGTTCCCAAAGTGGGCGGTAACGCCCCCTGGGGGGGGTGGGATGCCTTAGGGGGCGCTAAGAGGCAAGGGGGACAGCAGGGGGATGCTAAGAGGCGGCAAGGGGGTGTTCGAGGTGCTAACCCCACAGGCTCACCCCATTGACTGTTTCACCGCTCCATAGCCAGCGCCTCGAATGCGGAACCCATGCACGGCGAGCCTTGCCAAGCCGGGGGGGGAGAGGTGGGAGGTGGGGGAAAGGGGGCGCCTTAGTTTGCAGGCTGCCCTCTTTGGTGAAAGTGGTGGAGGCACTCCACAAGGCACGAAAGCAAAACCCTCCCAAGGCGCGCAGTGGAAGTGGTGGGTGGTCCGGCATTAGGGCCTCCTTCCCCGGAGGAGAACAAGGGAGTGCACAGCGCCGCCCGGCCTCCGCCTCTCCAGCCAGCCGGGCTTGTGCGCAGGATGTGGGTGGGTGCAGCTGAGGCTCTCCAAGGCACGTGGCTCGGTTCGGTTCAGCTCTACGTGGCCGGCCTGGACCTAGAACTTAGCCTCCCTCTGCAGCCCAGTTTTTCCGACTGAGCCCTGCGCTTGCTTGCTTGCTTACTTTCCAAGTGATCGTTCCACCAGTCTGGGCTGCTTCCATACGCCTTCCTCCTCCCAGGCGGAGCGTAAAGATGGGCGGAGCACTTTCCCGAAGTTGGGAGTCTCTGAGCATGTGCAGAGCGCCCCACCTTGCTTGGTCCGATGGAAGTGGACCTTGGGTCGAAGCAAAGAGGGTCAAGTCGGCCGCATCACTGCCCTGGGGAGGTTGCCATTGCAAAATTGGATGCCAAATAAAGAACTGGGGCAGGAAGCTGGAGAAGGGGCAGAGGGGCAGCTGCATTAAGGAGCAGGAAGCTGCATTAAGGAGCAGGAAGATCTTAGCCATGGTTTATTGACTAAGGCAGAATCAAACAGCATACTAAACTCTAACCAGAATGGCTGGGTTGATATATTCAGCCCATGTTTCTCAACCTTGACAACTTGTGTGGACTTCAATTCCCACTCTGGCTTTGCTCTACTTTCCCAAATTGCCGTCGCTGTCGCATTCTGTCTGTCTGTCTGTCTGTCTGTCTATCCATCCATCCAAAATGTCTGTCTGTCTGCTGCCTTCCTGCCTACCTACCTGCCTGCCTTTCTGTCTACCTACCTACCTACTTACCTATCAATACAGATCTATCTATCTATCTATCTATCTATCTATCTATCTACTTATCTACCAATCTACCTACCTACCTATCCATACATTCATCCCAAATGTCTGCCTGCCTGCCTGCCTGCCTGCCTACCTACCTACCTACCTTCCAACTACCTACCTACCTACCTGTCTCTGTCTCTCTCTCTCTCTCCATCTATCCATTCATCCATCCATCCATCCATCCATGTTCGAAGTGCCAGCGAGGGAAAAAAAAAACCTTAAGGAGTGATGGTGGGGGAGAACGCAATCAGCGATGTCGGGCATGCGTGCGATGTCGCGCATGTGTGATAAGGACTGACTGGGAGGGGAGGGTGGAGAGGGGCAGGGCCAGCCAGGGCACAATTTGCAAGTTCTCCGAACTGCACAGAATCTTAACAACCAATTCTACAGAACCGGTCTGAACCAGTAGAATCCCACTCCTGCTGAGAGGGTCATTTTTGTCTTCCCTTTGACCAGGATCAATATTTTGGTTTTTATGTTATTTATTACTGTAGCTTTTAGATTTTTTTATCTACTTTATATTGGCTGCCTTTATGTATTGTTGTGCACTCTCCAGAGTCCTCTTTGGGGGGAGATGGGCAATTATATAAATTGTATTAGTAAATAAAGTAAAGTATACTTGAAATAAAAAAGCTGAGCAATAACACCTCCAGTCAATGTTGTTAGTTAATTTAGGGAAACTGAAGTATGGAAACTTTTCCTATAAGGAAATCTCTACAGTGAAGAATTTACTAATTTCAAAAAAGATTGTGTAGTAATATAAAATAGCACCTAAGTCTTTAATAGTATTAAATAATAACTATCTGAAGACCATACAAAATATGTCTAGTGCCATTTTGTGACTGGCTCCTTTCTTGTACTGCCATCCCGTAGTTATGATCAGTTCTCTCAAAAGCTATAAAATTTAAAAACTTCTCATAAAGGGGATTAGTAGCCATTAAAGAGATTTGCATATCCCACTTTTTTCTTTACCCATGCTAATTATACCTGAAAGCAGGTGGAATTCAAAATGTAACTATAGTTAAAAATTTAAATCCTAGATCTGTGCAAACTGTTCAAATGGTTCTTTTGCAGCACCAAACTTGATTGCAGGAAATACGACTTCAGCAACAGAGTGGTCAATGTCTGGAATACTCTACCTGACTCTGTGGTTTCTTCCCCAAACCCCAAAAACTTTAACCTTAGACTGTCTACTATTGACCTCACCCCTTTCCTAAGAGGTCTGTAGAGGGTGTGCATAAGTGCACCAACGTGCCTACCGTCCCTGTCCTATTGTTTCTTTTTTATTCATATCCATTTCATGTATTCATAACCATGCTTATATTTATACCTTTTATCTAATACTTGCTTGACAAATCAAATCAAATCAAATCAATCAATCAATCAATCAATAAAATAGTATATATAGTAATATAGTAAATGACTATCTTGGAAAATCCTCAAAGTAGTTACTTGATATGGCTATTTGAGTGAAGAGCCCCTCTAAATGCTTTGCATAGCCCTACTAAATCACATCTTGCATTATGTAACAAGAGTTATTGGTGTGTTTGTTAGAGCCTATGAATTAGTTTTACTGAAACATTTGTAATGTATTTATATTGATGGTTGCTTTTTCTTGTGGGTTTCTTTTAAAAAAATTGATTACCAATTGTATTTATTTTGTATGGAGGTGATGTTTGATGATTTTTGAATTACTGTTCACCAACCAGAGTCATTTGTTCAGATAGGCAGCCATATAAATTAAATGTTATACTAGACCAGTGTTGGTGAACCTTTTCGCCACTGAGTGCCAAAACGGAAGCATGCATGAGCGCGCGGGAGAGTGCTGGAAACCAGAAGAACAGCTCCCTGCCGTGGGAGCACCAGAAACTGGAAGAGCAGCCCCCCCTGCATCCATGTACGCACCAGAAAACTGAGCTTCCAGTTTCCAGCATGCATATGTGCGCCAGCCACCTGGTCTTCTGGTTTCTGGCACACATGTGCATGT
Organism: Naja naja; assembly: GCA_009733165.1. NCBI lineage: Eukaryota > Metazoa > Chordata > Lepidosauria > Squamata > Elapidae > Naja > Naja naja. The sequence goes on along the minus strand of CM019153.1, from coordinate 16,998,070 downwards.
GAAGACCAGCTGGCTGGCGCGCATGTGCACGCTGGAACCAAAAAGGACAACAGGCAATGGCTGGCGTGCCCGGAGAGATGGCTCTGCGTGTCACTTCTGACATGCGTGCCATAGGTTTGCCAACACGGTACTAAACTATAGTTATCTCTCAGCATTCAGAAATAAGCCCACTGTACTCCCTGGTATGACAGAAATAGGAATGCAGATGTAAAATCTTAGATCAATTGTAATTACAATTAAATATCTAAATCTAAAGCATTTCCCTACAAATGCACTTAAGTAACTATTTGCTTAAAAAGAAGTTCCAACCATTCTATCATCTAATTTTATTTACACTTTTATACTTAACGATTATGAAGTGGACATAACCGAAGACAAATGCAAATTGTAAAATATTATTTGTTGCAAAAGACCGAGTATTAGACTCCCCTAAAACCAAGTAGTTGAACAGTTGATTTTTTTTATTGTAACTGTTCATATGACTTTTTGAAAATTGCAAGTCTGATATTTCAAAAATAAATAGGAAGTGAAATTAGCAAGCACCTGTATGTCTATTAAGAGACTTTGTTTAAACTTCATTTTTTGTGGTTTTTGTTTTTGTTCAACTTTTTAAATATAAGCTTCAAAAATAGCTCTTTTTAAAAAATATTTTAGTGGACTGGTAAATTATTTTAACCGCAATTTATACATGTTTCTACACAATACACTTTTTTTTCTATTTGAAAGCCTTGTATTTTGTTGATCTGAATTTTTTTATAGCACAAACATGTTTTTATAGCATTACAGCTGCAAAACATTACGGGAGAACTATCAAATTTCTCTCTGTATGACCAAACCACTCTAATAGATTTTATACCGACTGTACATTTCTGAATGCAATTCTGAACATTATACCATTGTTACATTATATCAATTGTACTAATTAATCATCCATTCATTCTTGTCCCCATCTCCACTTACATATCCTGAGTAATCCCTATCAGATTCTTGAATCCATTTCTTCTGATATACCCTCCTTTGTATGCACCAAAGTGAACAGAATTATACTTTTCACTATTTCTGTCCCTTTCAACAAATTACAGACCACATAATATTCACTACTTTCCTAGCAATATTTGCACAATTTAATATTTCTACAGCTTTAGTAAACACTTCCACAATGGGACACAAATTTTTTCATTTCTTCTACATTGCACCCAAACAGCTTTGGAAAATACAACTTCCAAACACCCATACTCCATTCTCCCAAGAGTGATGAGCCAATGTCATGGCCAAGAGCGCCTTTGCACAACTGTGAGTTGTGCACCAGTTATGCCCTTTCCTGGACCAACAGTCGCTACTCACAGTCACTTCTGCCCTAGTCACTTCCTGTCTTGATTATTGCAATGCGCTCTACATGGGCTCCAGTTGGTACAAAATGCAGCAGCCCGCATGGTTTTGTATAGACCCCGGTGTGCATATGTTTCACCTCTCCTGCACTGGTTGCCGATTTGCTTCTGGATGCAATTCAAGGTGCTGGTTGTCATCTTTAAAGCCCTTCATGGCTTGGGGCCAGGTTATCTGAGGGACTGTCTCTTGCCAGTCTATATCTACCCAACCCAACAGAGCAGGGAGGCAGGGAATGTTGTGGGTCCCATCCCTGAGGGAGATACACCTGATGGGATCCAGAAGAAGGCCCTTCTTTGTGGTAGCTCCCTCTCTCTGGAACATCATTCCCCCAGAGATTAGGATGGCCCTCTCTCTAATACTCTTCCGGAAGGCAGTGAAGACCTGGTTCTGCCAGTGGACCTGTGGAACCAAGAGCGGGATGGAGCTTATAAAATGGCTTGTGTGATCTGCTGTCGTTGGGGCGGGGGGTGGGAGTTGGGGGGGTGACTTTTTTTCCAGATTTTGTTCTATTGTACTTTATTAATTATTGTTGCAAAAGGCCGAGTGTTACTCGGTTAGTTAATTGTTTGTTTCATTTTTTGTTTTAACTATGCTTTTACATTTTGTAAGCCACCTTGAGTAGCCATGGGCAAATAGGCAATATAAATTAAATAAATAAATAATATACTTATTTGAGGTTATTTTTGGTTTCGTTATCATGAGGGGAAGTCTGTTATGAGTTTTAAGACCTTAATGTGGGAGGTGAAGGTAGGCAAGGGATTCAAACACTTCCGTTTGTACTCATATTTGATAAGGACCACTGTCAAGCTGCTATTTACTACTACATCATTAATTACATGAATTGGGGAAAGATAATCTTGCACTTAGTTTCATTTGCTAAAATTTCTATCCTGTATGACTTGTTGCCATTGTTAAATCTTGTTCATGAGCTCTTCCTTTGAACAAGCCAAATATTCTATTAATTCAATTCAAATTCACTCTGTAATTAATGCTCTAGGTTTTCACCATATATGTATGTATGTATGTATGTATGTATGCATGCATGCATGCATGCATGCTTTGTGTGTGTGTGTGTGTGTGTGTGTGTGCAGGTCTTGGCGTGTTTGGGTCTTTTCCCATGTAAGATTGAGAGTATCTTGGTGACGTTTTGACGTCCCACTCACCATCTTCAGGCTGATGCTTTCAACTTCGTGCTTGTGTGAGCAAAGTGTGATCGGAGCTGCCGTCTCTCTATAGACTCTCTAGGACACACCATCTACCAGAAGAAAACACACACCAACCGCTACTTAAACGCACAATCCCATCACCACCCTGCACAGATCATCTCCGTAGCCAAGACCCTCATCTCCAGACCAAACGTCCAGCCGACAAAGACCACCTGAGAACAGAATTATACACCCTCACTAACGTATTAATTTCCAACGGATTCCAAAGAAACACAGTTACCAACCTAATCCTAAGGGAGACACCCCCCAAAAACCGAGACACAGAACAGGATAACGGTATCACCCTCCTCCCCTACATCAAAGGCACCACAGATAAAATTAGCAAAATTCTCCACAAACACAATATCAGGACAGCCTTCGGCACTGACCAAAAAATAGCCAACATATTAAGAAACCTCAAGGACAAGATCCAGCTAGAAAACTAAGGAGTTTATGAAATACCATGCAAAAATTGCCCAGCCACATACATTGGACAAACCAACAGCAGAATAAATGCATGCATCACAGAACACAAGAACGCAGTCAGAAAAGAAGAAAATACTTCCACCCTATTCCAGCACCGTAAAGCCACAGGGCATGAAATTGATTTTGAGGGAACCAAATTAATCTCCAATACCGAACACTTCAACAAGAGAATACCGAACACTTCAACAAGAGAATAATTAGGGAAGCCATCGAAATAGAGAAACACCCCCATAACATGAATAAACAGGACGATACCTCCCACCCACCAGACATCTGGAAACTAGCCCTAGTCAACAAACAAGTTCCAGCCATGAAAACCAACACCGGACCCAAAACAACACATGACGCCACCGCCAATCTCCCTCACCAGACTCAAACCCAAACCAATCCCATAGACGAAAGACAACCACTGTCCAGAAACCAGACCACGGCTGCATCATCAGCTGCTACACCCTCTGACCCCCAAACTAAGCAAACTCACACACTCCATGAACACATAGCCAGACCTCAAACTCAGAACCAAACCAAAGCCCGGAACATTACATCACAGCCATCCGCTCAGGATATCACATCACGGAACTCAGGAGGTTACACCACAAAACCTCAGGATGTTACAACACAGCCAACGACCCAGGAGATTACAGCACAAGACCCAGGCTGTCACAACAATAGAACTCAGAAGGTCATCACACAGCCCATTAGCCAGGTCGTTACAACACAAAAGGCTGACAGAGACACAGCCAGTACCTCAGCCGCACAGGGTCTTACGAAAAAGCCAACCAATCTGCAAACATCAACTCCATCAACCAATCAAGAAGTAACAACACAGCCAACCAACCCGCTTACAACAGAACCAGCACACCACACCTCCCCACCAGTATTTATAGAGAGATGGCAGCTCCGATCACACTTTGCTTGCACAAGCACGAAGCCGAAAGCACCAGCCTGAAGATGGTGAGTGGGACCTCACTGAAACGTCACCAAGATACTCTCAATCTTACACAGGAAAAGACCCGAACATGCCAAGACCTGCATACCTGTACCTGTGAAAATCTACAAAAACACATATACACACACAAAATTTGTTAAACTTTTCTCCAGGCACAGTTAATATACATTCACTCTATCTATCTGCATATGGGAACAATAATGGTATTCTTCCAATTGTCAGTTATAAATGCAGTTGTCAGTGTTCCGAGTAACACATCCAAAGAAATCAGAACTCCAAGGCAGGAATGTTCCTCCGAGAACATGTTTAATGGACGCATCATATCAGCACAGCCAGTGAAAACCAACTCTAAAAGTTTCCCCTCGGTTACCATGTAATTAAAAGAGCAAAAGTTTCCCTCCCCAGGTGTCACGGATTACATTGTTCAATCAAAGCAGTTGGCAGGCTCCCTCGATCACTTCTGCTCCTCCTCCTCCTGCCACTATTGGGATGATCTTGGTTCCCACAGGAGAGCTCCTTATTTTGTCTACGAGTCTAGCTATTTTCCCCTCATCCTCCCCCCATAACGTGTGACAACTAAGAAGCAGCACAAGATGGCTTCAGTCAGATTCGATTCAGAATTGACAGCAGTATTCATACAAAATGTTAAGCAAGTTGTGCAGCCACTCCATAAGTAGACTATTGTTCTATTTTAACTATTTTCCAGTCATATTCTCAATATCCATTTCCCTACTGTAATACTGGTTCAGTTTGACACATTTTGGCCACAATGCCAGAGACATAAACAAAACTCAGTTCTATCTGAAATAGAGTAGCTATGCAAACAATATACTTACATCATTCTATGCAGACTAGGATCTCTAGCCTGGAAAGTACCTTGCAAGCCACCCTAATGTTCAATCAGCTTATCAGAATTTAAACATAGCACAAACGAACAGCCAATCACACAACCAACTGACCACACCAGCACACAAAGCATATATAAGCTAAAGAGGAATAGGACAAGACACTTCTACTGAAGTCCTGATGATGACGTTACCTAGCCTGGTAATGAAAAGTTTGGGAACTAAATGGCAAGCTCAGAGAGCAAACCACTGCCAAAATCTAAAACTCGAGATACAAGTATTTTCTATTATTCCACTGTGACCCACATTCCATGAATAGGAGGTAGATACAGTATACTGAGACAAACTCATGATTTTTGCCCTAAGAGCTTCAAAATCAAAGTGTGTGTGTGTGTGTGTGTGTGTGTGTAGAAAATATTTTGCCATATTTAATCTGAAGTCATTTAATTATAATTTGTTATTTTTTTCTTTGTATCTTGCTCTTTAGCTAGTTCAACAAGTCACTGAACACATAACTTTAAAAAAATGAAAACCTTGCTTGCTATGAGGTAAAATTTTAATTGCTAATAAAACGTAATTCATTTTATAATTTCTGTGATTCTGAGAATAAATGCACTTGTTTGGGAAATGTTGCACAATGTAATGCCATGTCCTCAGTTCCTTAATTCAAATATGTATTTTCCTGGCACTATCGTGTCTGTAGTGAGAGATGAAAAAGGGGAAATATTTGTTAAGGAGGAATGCTCACAGACCCTTCAAAGTACCTCTCCCCCTTCTGAATAGTTGCATATCCCTAGCTGTAAGCCATTCAGAACTTTAAAAATTAGACTCCAAATCCTTTCTTAGGCCCTAGAAATAGATTATTTAATGGCAGCTAATTCAACTAACAAAGAACAAGTGTAATATGATTCAATTAGCTAATCCCATTACAAACTTTGAAACTTCCTTTTTGATGTACCTAAGTATAAAAACTACTTTGAAAAGTAGTCCATCATACTATGATTGCAGTAATTCAAGTGAATGGTTACCAAAGCACCTATAAACAATGTTGCAACATCTCTGCATAGAATCATCAATTTAAAACTTACAAAAGGTATTCTTAGCCATCACTGTCATAGATTTAGAAAAGTACTGATTAGAGACAATGTGCTAGATTTATCAAACTATCAAAATAATTCAAATTACAAAAGATCTTGAAAAAACTGCTTACCTAAATCAAATATTCCATTATAGCAAACCACTTACCTTTTCTGTTGATATGAATTGAGGCCAATAGCTGTCTCAGCCTAAAAAAAAGAACAGAAAACTTCAATTGTAAAGCATTTTAAAAAGAAATTACTTCTAAATATTCAAATTATTTAGAACTGAATACCAGCTGTCTATCCCATTACAGGAAGTCTTCAACATTCCACTGTAATAGAACCCAAATGATTGCCTCACTTGACGACTATAATCCCCACTCTCCATGTTGTGCTTAAGTGAAGCATGGGGTGGGCGAGGCCCTGGAAGGCTTGGTGCAGGTCCAGGCCCACACTGCACCTCCCCAACTTATATGTGGTCTGAGAATTGTGACTATTCCCAAAATGGCTTGAATTTTGCTGATGTGACCTCGGGGGCACTGCAGTGGCTCTAATTTTGGATATGTATGTCCCTTGGTTCAGTCTTGTCACAATTTCAAACAGTCACTGAATAAACAATTGTAAATTGAGGACTACTTATAACTAGAGAACATCTAATCTCACAAATATACTAATAAACTTGTAGATGAACAATAAATGCTGCATATTTTTACTTTTAAAAATCTTTTGACAAAATTCCTCATCAAAAGCTATTTATTTATTAGATTTTTATCCTGCCTTACTTATAAGTAACTCCAGGTGGTGAACATATGTAATACTCCTTTCTCCTTTTTTTCCTCAAACAATAGTCCTATGAGGTGGGTTAGGCTGCCAAAGAGTGACTGGCCCAAAGTTACCCAGCCAGCTTTCCTGCTTAAGACAGGACTATTTTACGCTAACTCAGCAGCACTGTGATAAAAATACAGGTTTTTGGCTAGAAAATGGGGAAAAGAAAGTAGGAAAAAAACAGTGCTCATCCTACATATAAGGGTGTCATAGAAGTATGTATTAGCAACAAGCATAGACTAAATTTTATACAAGAAATTGTTTCACATACAAAAAAATTCAGATTTTGGAGGTTTTTTTTTAACTTGACATATGATCTACATATAATTGACATTATTGCTTATGCACTGTTTATCAGTAACAGTATCACTATTTTCTTTTTTATACTGACTTGATTATTTTAATCAAGTATATTTAAAGTTTAATAATCATGTCGATTACAACATGGATATGAAATGTCCATGAAATAAGTATAATTTTTAATGATATAACATTAAAACCCACTTATGGGTTAGATCGTTAGGTATCCATCCACACTGATTAGAAGCAATTTTCCTTCCTCCTCCTAGCAGAAAGTGGGGAGGGAATTCTAAAGGATAGCTGCACTAAGGAGAAAGAGAACTGATTAAATAAAAATGAGGTAACTGAAAGAGAAAGTAGAAGAAAGTGCTTATCAGGAGTTATAAAAAGAGTTAATATTTTACTAGGGTGGGGCAGAACTTATCTTCATATTAGAGTTACAGTAGTGAGGTTTAACTTTGAATAAGGTTATGCTATTTGAAAGATGTAAGAGATAAACAGAAGAAAGAGGGAAACGGTTTAAATTGTTTTTGCCCTATTGAGAGTGAAGACTAAAAAAAAAGTGCAGATGCATGGATAGAAACTCAATCACTGGATTTCCTAACATTTTTTTTAGAATCCTTGTTAGGATATGTGCAGAGTAACCCTTGTATAACAAGGATATGCACACGGAAATGTTTATGAGAACAGTTATGAATAAATATACAGCCACACAGAGTTAAATCAAGTTATGTTAATGTTTACTTGAAGAAATAGCACAGTCCAATAAACAGTCCATGTCATACACGTTTTTAACATTCCAGAAATATCCAGTTATAACATCTTCTTACCAGATTCACATCTTTTACAGCAGACAAATATCAAACCATAATACAACAGATAACCTTCAATATCAACAGAATATCAAAGTAAACAGGGTTAGTCAGTATCGGTCCGTAGTCAGCCAGTATCAGTATCAAGAGAGATCAGTTAGAAAGAGAATTAAACCATGATCTATAGCTCCCTCTTATGGCAACCTGTAGCATAACCAACCAACCAGAACATAGTATAATACATTATTTTTCCTTAAAGCTACAGACATATATATTTGTGGTTTATATACTGTCAACCCAACTACGTTGTGTACATATACATAACAATCCTCACTCATGATCAGACAAAAGAATATCTGCCAGTATTCTGAGAAGGTAAGACAACCAACCTTTTTTCAAAGGTCATGCTTTACAGGAAAATAATACCTTCACTTTGAATATATATGGTGTTTAATAATTTTGCTGTTCTATCACATAAAAAATTATTTTTGAGTACAGGTAATCCTCCAATTACGACAGTTCACTTAGTGACCATTCAAAGTTATTGCTGTGGCCTGCCAGTGGCTGGCAAAACTAGCAGCACAGATAGTAGTGAGGAGGTTGGGGAGGAACGTGGGCCAGTCTTAGAGACTGAGGAAGGCTCGGACAATGGATCTACATCAGAGGCAGAGATGGGGCCAGGGCAGGCTGGCAGTCATCAGCTGCCTTCGGGCTCAGATAGCAGTGAGGCTGAGGAGCAGTTGGAACCGGTTCCCAGCCTGCGCATGCACAGGGCTGCTAAAAGAAAGGAGCAATTAAGAACTCAGGGTCGATGTGGCAGGAAGGCCACAGGTGGAAGATGAGTGGCCCCCCTCATCAGGATTAAGAGGAACAAAAGGGGAGGGGGATTTTGCAGGAAACATCTCACTCATTCAGTCATTTGTTTGTTCCAGCCTCATGGAGATTTGTCTGTAAACCCAGTCTTCCCTACCAACAGTGAGTGTGGAACTATTTACTGGGCAGTGTTCCAGGATTGATAAAGGTCTGAAATAATTAGTCTACCTTCACAAAACTATTTGCCAATCTGTTGGCTGACTGTGAATGAGTTAATTCACATTATTGTAAATAGAGAGGTTTTTGACGGGACTCAGAATTGACTGAGTGCTTTTGGGTGAGGCCTAGGACAGAACATAATCCACCCCCACCCCCAAGTACTTACAACACAGTCACGAAGTTACGAATGTTGCAGCATCATGGCAATTGTTCACCCTTATGAATGACTGTAGAAGCACTGCAACATTCACCCTGCCTATTTCCCCCTCCTCCTGCAGGTCAGGCATTGGGCCTTGCAAAGAATGGAGGCCTACCTAAAGTACCGCAAGATCATGCAAGATTAGTAGAATGAGATCTCACAGTACTTTAGGCCTCTGTTCTCTCCAAATGGAGGCCTGGATGAAATCTGCGGTAAAGGCTTTGTAAACAGAGGAAAGCCCTGAAACACTAAAGCCTTTCCTCCATTTGCAAAGCCTTTTGCTGCCATTGCAAAAAGCCTCTGCTGCCAAGAATGGAGGCTGGGAGGGGTATCCGCATACCTCTGGGCCTCCATTCTTGGCAGCAAAGGCCCCACTGGAAATGGAGACCCGGAGGGACTTGTGCATCCCTCCCAGCCTCCATTCTTGGCGGTAAAGGCCTTGAGGTCAACCCTTTGCCATCATAAATGGAGGCCCAGAAAGATGTTTGCGCCCCTCCCAGGCTCCATTCTTGGCAGCAAAGGTCTTGTGGAAAGCCCTTTGCCACCATAAACAGAGGTCTGAAAGGATGTGCGCACACCTCCTGGACTCCCTTCTTGGCGGCAAAGGCTTTTTTGCAAAGATGACTGGAGCCTATAGAGATGTAATCTCTCATCCCTGCAGGTTTTGTCAAGCCTTTGCTCAAGGCAAAATTGTCGCAGACAGCCTGGAAAAGAGAAAGCTCTCATCAAGATCTAAGTAAGGTAAGTGACCCAGTCAGGCAGGATTGGGGTGAGGTAGGGGAAACCATGAGATATCTCAGTGGGTTGGAGACAGTCTTGGGTGGTTGGAAGCACTAGGCCCTACATGGCCTTCCCCACCCAGGGTTACCTCGTGCACTTAACGACCCGCGCATTTGATTAGTAAAAGCAGGGAGTGATCATGTTCAAGTTACTCCTATGAATCCTTGGGTTATGAATGTAATTGGCAGGCTCCATTACATTTGTAACTTGAGGATTACCTGTATTGAAAGTATTTGAAATTTAAATTCAAGAAATAATTTCTGCATATTATATGATGACTTACAAATACAGGTAGTCTTAGATTTATGACAACTGAGCTCAAAATTTCTGTTGCCAAGCAAGACAATTGTTAAATGAGTTTTACCCCATTTTATGACCTTCTTGCCACTGTTGTTAAGTGAACACCGCAATTATTAAGTTAGTAACATAATTGCAAAGTGAATCTGACTTTCCCATTGACTTTGTCAGAAGTTCGCAAAAAGTGATCACATGATCTTGGGACACTGCAACCATTATAAATATGAGTCAGTCGCCAAGCGTCTGAATTTTGATGACATGACCATGGGGATGCTGCATCGATCATTCGTGTTAAAAACAGACATATGTCACTTTTTTCAGTGCTGTTGTAAACAGTCACTAAATGAACTGTTCTAACTTGAGGACTACCTGTATGCTGTGAGACACATTTCTCCCCTCCCCGCTCCTTCCTCATGCTCACTCAAGCCTCTTTCATCCATCATAATGCTAGTTTTCTGACAGGAGAAAAGACATAGCTGGCAGCCTGAAAGGGAAAGTAACAGCCCAGAAAGATGGTAAATGAAGAATGAAGAAGCTCAACGAGGAACACAGCTATATAAAGTCTTGCCAAAAATGCACTCATTAAATATAAAAAAGAATCATCTGCTTTTTATGAGCCTAGATGACTAAAATAATTTTAAAAACTACTTTGAAATCAAATACAGGTAGTCCTGAAATACAGGTAGTCCTCAGTTGAGCCCAAAATTTCGGTTGCTAAGTGAGACATTTGTTAAGTGAGTTTTGCCACATTTTATGTCTTTTTTTCCACTGTTAAATTACTCACTGCAGTTCTTAAGTTAGTAACATAGTTAAGTGGATCTGGCTTCTCCATTGACTTTGCTTTTCAGAAGGTCACATAACCCCAGGATGCAACTGTCATAAAAAGGAGTCATATGCCAAGCAAATGATCACATAAGCATGGGGATGCTGCAATGGTTGTGAAAAACAGTCATAACTCATTTTTTTCAGTGCTGTTGTAACTTCAAATGATCACTAAATGAGCTGTTGTAAGTAAAGGACTATCTGCAAAAAATTTTTATAATAGCATCATTTGAAATGAAAGCGAAATACAAATTTTTAAAACAATTCTCTCTGAAAACAAACTAACAAATATCAGGTAACTTCACATATCTTGCTACAGTTTGTTTTAACCATAGTTAGCTGAGTAGTAAGTCAAAATAAACAAACTATGTAAGTTGTAGCTCAATTCAACACTGTAAATAATTAAAAAATATTTCATAAAATTATTCTGGAATTGGCCAGTTCACCCAAAAATTCCTTGTGCCAAAAATCCAGTTAGTAACTTAAAATTTTATCTCGGCATCAGAAAAGACAGTTGCTGAAATATGCTTACTGGCAAAATAACACAAGGGACTTCCAAGAGACCATTTGAAAAGGAAATCAAGCCTGACCAGTTTGTCCACCATTATTTCTTCTTTATTGAAGAAAATAATGCAACTAGTAAAGCAGGCTATTTAAAGAAATGTTACTATATAATTCTATTTAACAATAAATATTTACCTGTAATAAGCCTCCTTCATCAAAGCGTAAGACTTCTATTATGCTATCTGATTGGATAAAAGCTGTAAGAAAAAGAAACAAAAATTTCATTCAAGTGAACTTCGTAACCTATTTATTTTACAATATTTAAAAATTGCCCAATTCCGATAATTATGGGTGCAGTACAACAAAGGCAAAACGAAAGTGTAACCAGCCTTTCTGCTACCTAGCAATCTCTCTGCTTGAACTGCTGGTAGTGGAGTTCCCCAGGCTTGTGCTTCTGGGAGACTTCAATCTGCCATTTCTAGGTTTGGCCTCAGAAGTGGCCCAGATGTTCATGACTATCATGGCAGCCATGGGCCTATCTCAGATCATCTCATGTCCGACTCAGGATAATGGCCACACACCAAATACAATTTACTTATCAGAGCAATGACAACATTAGCTGGGGTTTGTGTGAAACCTGTTGGTTTCTCCCTTGTCATGTTCCGATCATGCCTTGGTGTCCCTGAGATTCCCTTATATTGCCTCCCTCCACAGGGAGGCTGGATTCATTTGAGTGGTCTGTCCCCAGTGACTGATGAACCTGAATGCGTTCCAGAGGGAACTAGGGGATATCCTGGGGGCTTCACTGCACAAAGCTCTGGAAAAGTCCTGGAATCAAAGAGCAGTCAAGGCTTTGAACAGGACTGCGCCTGTGCAACCTCTCTTGACTATTCACACCCACCTCACCCTATGATTCACAGAGGAGCTGTGGATCTTGAAAAGGGTTAAGAGCCACCTAGAGAGAGCACCACTGGGGGAAGACAAGGGATAACTCCCACTGGAAATGACTTAGCACTGCCATTAAGGCCTATCTTGTTGTGGTCAGAGTGGCAAGACATCATTATTTCTCCACCATTATTGCATCCACAGAATGTTGCCCAGAAGCCCTGTTCAGGATCACCTAGTCCCGCCTGGGACAGGAGGGCGCAGATGATCATCTTTAGGGTTGCACAAAGGAATTTGTTCAACACCTGACAGAGTTGTTCAGATTCATTCCCAGTTGGAACATATGTGTGCCACTGCTACATGTGAGATGCCGGGAGATAGGCCTTATCCAATTATATGGGAACAGTTTGATCTTGATGAAGTGGACAGGGTCCTCGATGCTGTCAGCGCAACCACCTGTCAATTAGATCTTTAGCCCTCCTCGCTGGTGAAATTGAGTCGTTTTTCACTGCAGAAAAGGATGTTCCTGAGGCCTTTTAAGGAGGCCTGGTTTGCCCCCTTCTAGAAAACCCCAGCTCCTCACCTCACTTGTCCAGACCATTTTTGTGTAGTTTCCAACCTTCCCATTTTAGGGGTTTTCTCCAAGGGTTTCGAAGATCCCAGTCAGTAAATTACTCACGTCTAGCTTGAATGACAGGCTGAGCTAAACTGGGGACAAATGACAAGGGGAATGTCCTCAGAACTTTGCTCAGCCTATTGGACGACAGACGGAAGCACTTCCCAGACCTGGATGCTCAGAACAGCTCCATGGAGAAAAGGTGGTTGCTTGGCAGTTTCAGAGGAAAAAACTGATTATTTGGCCCCCTTTCTGTCTGGATTCAGAATTCGGAAGCTACAACTAGTGCAGAATGCAGCAACATGGGCAGTTCTTGGGCCCCTAGGTTGGCCCATGTTACACTACTGTTCTGCAGACTGCACTGGCTACCGGTTTGCTTCCGGCTACAATTCAAGGCATACGACCAGGTTAGCTGAAGAACCATCTCAACTCATTGGGATTGGCCAACCTGTGTCAGCAAAAGCAGCATGCTCCTGATCCCATCAGTCAAGAATTTTCCACTTTTCAGGAAAAGAGACTTCTCTGCCACCTCACCACGTATCCTTTGTGTTCCACTTCTCTCCATCTTTTAACAGTATTATTTATTGTTTTTTGTTTTATTTTAAAGTGTACCAGTTTTAAAGTTTGTAAACTGCCCAGAGTTATCTCTTATGAGATGGGTAGCACAAATTTAATAAAGTAGTAAATTATATATGAAAATAAAAATACTAGAAACCCATCAGTAAACTTCATAAATCCTTTAATCTAAAGGCTGAACAAATGCTCAAACCAATTATTTTGCTTGTTTAAGAAATGCCAGCAGATTTGGGGTTTTCTGTTCTACTGGAAGAAGGGTATTCCATAAAGTGGGGGATGCCACTGAGAAGGCTTGCTACCTGATCATGCATATCATATGGAGGAGGAATCTGCAATATATCCCCTCTTAATGACTGAATCAGACAGTTCTGCCAAGACATTTCCTGATATATTCTGATGCTGCACTAGAAATGCCTTTGAAGGTAATAACCTGCACTTTGTTTTAAGCCTAGAAACTACTGGCAACTAATGCAGCAATTTCAAAACAGGTATTATTCTTGCATGTCCAGCTTATCTAGTTAGCAATCTAGTCATTGTATTTATACCAGCTGCAATCCTCAATATCTCCAAAGGCAGCCCCTTTGAGCATGTTGTAACAATCCAACCAAGTGGTGATTTCAGCGTGAGTTACTGTCATCAAGGCATTTTAGTTAAAGTAGGCCATGGTTTCCATTTGCTGTTTAAGCAGATCAGCTTGTCTTAAAAGACCTGCCCAAACCATCATCCATTCAAGTTCTACCAAACCATCCTTAAAATAACAACTATTCATGTTTTAACGCCCTGTTGTTAGTGCCAGTATCTTATTCTATTGCTCATAATTAATTCTTTATTTTGTACTGTAGAAAAAGAATCCTATAAACCATTATTGAAAGAGTGAGGAAATACTGTTTGTTTGGGAAAACTGCATAAGGAAGACTAACATATTTTAGTGCTGAAGAATGGCAAGGAATGTTAGGATTGGGGAATAGGTGGACTTTAAACAATTATGCAAAGAGAATAATTCTTTCTCAGGCAATGCAAAAAACTTCAGTATAATAGCTAGATACAGTATCACAGGAAGACAAGGCCTCAACCAACCCAAAAACATATTTTAACATATATGAGCCAGTTCCCACCCGTTAATAAAAATTAAAGAAACACATTAAGGTACTGGGATAACGGAGGATCTCTGGGATCACAGAGTACCTGAAGCACTAATTGACTGGGTCAAAATATTATGTAAGAACACCAGCAGTCAAGTGTGATGCCCAGCTGGTCTCTCCAACAGATTCCAGGTGACGTTTGGAGTGCACCAAGGCTCTGAACTGTGATAACCCAGGGTGTGGCACAAAGGCAACATAGTCAAATAACCAAAAAGAGTCCCTTTATTATCTCCAACTTTGCCCCCAATGTCCAGGTTACCTTCGGCTGGCGAAAAACGCTCCCAGGAACAGTCTTTAAGTGGAGGAAATTCAGTCCGAAAACAAAGTACATACAAACTGTAACTAAAAATCCAAACAAACCATGCTGCAGTAATTAACTTCACAGGGCAGGAGAAGGAATTGCAGACTTGAAAGCACAGCAAAACACACACAGTTGGGAAGACGCCAGGAACACAGATAAGCCTCCATGAAACCAGTTAATTCACAATTTGCTCCCAAAAACTTGGTGTGCGCAGCTTCCCTTTTTAAATACTGTGTTCCCAGCTGCAGCTAATGAAGGGAATCAGGGCCCTTTCCTTCCCCGTCAGCCATGCAACTCACATTGCTCCGTTCCTTCCTGCATGCCCTAGGCTGAAGAGGGGGTGGGCCTGGGTCTTCCTCCGAATTCCCTCTCCCTTGCTCTACCTCTTTCCTGCTCTGCCCAGCTGGACTTTGCCCTTCCCCAGTTTCTTCCACAGCCAATGGGAGTCACACTCCCACTCCCTGTCAGCTGCTCGGCCTCCCCCTCTGAATCAGATTCTGACAGGGGCATGACATGAACTGTCACTTCTGTTTATATTGGTCATGGATACCATCACACATGACCTGCAGCAGAACGTACCCTGGGCTATGCTGTACGCTGATGATATTATGCTCATTTTCACCACCAGAGGCGAACTACAGCAGCAAGTCCAAACATGGAAGGGTAAACTATTTCGGACTCTGCCTCAACACCAAGAAAACTGAGTACTTAGAGACTGTTACCATCCCTGGAATGCTTCAAATCAATGGAGAAAACCTAAAGAAGGTGGACATTTTTCGATATCTGGGATCCCATCTTCAGGGCAATGGCGACATCAATGGTGAGGTGCGAGCAAGGGTGAATGTAGCCTGGATGCATTGGCGAGAACTCACTGGTGTATTATGTGAGAAACAAATGCCAACTCATCTCAAATCTTAGATTTACAAGACAACCATCTGCCTTGTTACACTGTATGGCACTGAATACTGGGCAGCAACAACAGGGACAGAAAGCTATCTCCATGCAATGAAAATGCAAATGCTCCGTTGGATATTGGGCATCTCCCTTCTTGACCACATCACAAATGACACAATTCAACAGCATTTTGGTGTGGAACCAATTACAGAGATGATAAGAGAGGGCCGGCTCCACTAATATGGACATGTCCAGAGAGCAGCACCTTCCACTGTTGCTAAGACAGCCTATCAACTAGAAATTAATGGCCAGCAACCTGGTGGGTGTCCAAAACAGAGATGGCGAGACATCATCAACAAAGACATGCAAGATGCGGGCCTGCACCCTTGAGATGCAGCTGACTGCACAAATGGCATTCAATGATCCAAAAAGCGGACCCTGCATCTGCAGGAATATGCTAGGAAGAAGAAGAAGAAGGTACTAGGACAGGATGAGGAATCTACAGTAATTGCATTACATTATTTTTGCTATATTTCTTCATTCTGTAAATTAGCATGGACATAACAGTCTTCCCATTTTTCTATTATCTTATTAACAATTCATAGAGAAATGGATTTTAAAAAACAATTATATCAAATATTATTTTACTCATAAAAATAGTACTTCTATAAAATCCAAAATAATATTGTATATTATTTTATCTATAATTTAAAACAATGAATTGTTTAAAAGACAAAATTTGGATATAGTCCTTGAATATAGATATGATTTAAAATTTTAATAGTGCTTTAAAAGGAGCCAGAAGTTAACTGCAGGGATGTACAGCAAATAATAATTATTTATTTATATCTCACCCTTAGTATTTTTATAAACAAAGTGGGATATAAATTGGGGAGCATACCAAATACTCCTTTCTCTTCCTATTTTCCCATAACCCCCTGTAAGGTTGGACTGAGAGAGAATGACTGGCCCAAAGTCACTCAGCTGGCTTTCATGCCTAAGACAGGACTAGAAATCACAGTCACCTGGTTTCTATTCTGATGCCTTAACTCTTTTTAAAAAAAAACAAACTTTATTAATTTTACAATTAAAATAAACAAACAACATATACACAAATGTGGAAAAGGAAAAAAAGGAACAGAGTGGAGAAGTAAAAGAGAGAAAAGAGAAAAAGAGAAAAAAGTAAAAGTAAAAGAAAAGTCAAAACGTGATTAAACACAATTTCATCCTCGACAGTTTGTGGGTCATTATTTCTATCCTTATTTTATGCCATATTTACAAGTAATCCTTAATGCGAATATACAATTACCACTACAATTATAGCTTATCCTCTTTTACAATGTTATGTAGCCTATCTTTGATCTAACCATTCATACCAGCAGTTCCAGCTGTCATAGTACATTGATGTTTCTTAATCTTTTAATGCTAGAGTTAATTTATCCATTTCTGCACAACTTGATATTTTTTGAATAATCATTTCCTCTGATGGAGTATGAGGTTGTTTCCAACATTATGCAAAAGCCAATCTAGCTGCCGTCAATATATGTAATATTGTATACTTTACTTTTTTTGGAAATTGTTTATTAAAGATCCCTAATAGGAAGAACTCTGGTTTGAATTCAATCTGTTCTGTCATCATTTCCTCGAGCCATTTTTTAAATTCTCTGCCAGTATCTTTGTGCTTCTGTACAGGACCACCACATGTGGAAGTATGTTCTCTCTCTCTCTCTCTCTTTTTTTTTTTTTTGCATTTCCAGCAGTTCGGACTCAGATTGGGGTGCATCTTCGCTAATCTCAAGGGGGGGAGGTGCCATCTATAAAACATTTTGTAAGCATTTTCCTTGTATGATGCCGATTTTGTGATTTTATTTCTATTCCAGACCCTCTCCCATTCTATTAGAGTGATACTACGTCCTATATTCCTACTCCAGGCTATCATATTTCCTTTAACTATTTCTTCCTCTAATTCTGTCTCTAATAGGTAATTATAAAATTTTGTTATATTTTTTTTGTCCGGGCCTAAGAGAATTTTGTCCAACTGCTGTGGTTTATTGTAAATTCCGAATTCTTTCTTATCCTGTCTATATCTATTTTGAACTTGGAGATATGCCCAACGGTGGATTTGTAGTCCCTGATCTTGGAGGTCCTACCATGATTTCAAATTTCCTTGCAGATCCAATAAATCCTTGTATTTAATCATCTTAGTAACATCCAAATTATTAGGGTGTATCATTGCCTCCTTGATACCTTAACTCAAGGGTCTTCAAACTTGGCAAGTTTAAGACTTGTGGACTTCAACTCCCAGAATTCCTGAGCTAATATGACTGAAGCGGGAATTCTGGGAGTTGAAGTTCACAAGTCTTAAAGTTGTCAAATTTGAAGACCCCTGCCTTGACTACTAGATCAGTTATAAAAGAAATAGTAGTTATACTGTAATACCACACCCAGCAATGGCACTAAAACATTAACAGTTTGATAAGGAAGATCAACTACAAAACTATACGCAAGCTGAATGAGCAGTATTGTTGAAAGGATAAAATAGGAAACAGAGAGGAAACATGAACAAATTAACATGCAATCCAAATTGGAATTTTAATCTAATCTGGATTCAGTTTCATAATCACAGTTCAAAATACAATTATATCCAGAATGACATCTGATTCTGTATCATGAGTTAAATTATGGCAAGCCCCAGAGTGAACCACAGGGATAAATTAATAGAATCTTAATAATTGGAAGTGGCCATTTAGGAGCTCACCTAGCTCTTCAATTCTGGAATCCAAATTAAAGTATTTTCTCTACCACCACCCCCAGCCCACCCACTAACTCAGGTTTTTTTCAAACTTTTTCAAGTTTTACAATCTGTTTTTTTTAAATCCTGGACCACTTATTAAATAAAGCTATAACGAAGAAAATTGAGTTAACACTATCATTCAAGAAATCTGACCAGGTTCTTGTGAAACCCTAGGATTTTGACTTTGCCCAAAATGAGGGCAAGATAGTATTCCATTCTGGGCATAGACATCTAAAAAAACATCAATAAACCAGAGCTTGTTCAGATGGACTCCAAGATTATCAGGTACCTGGAAACTAAATCCTCTGAGGAACAGTTAAAGAAACTGGGTATAGGTATGCTGCATTAGAGAAAACTACAGGCAACTCCAAATACTTAAAGGTTAGTTATCATACAGCCGGTCCCATTGTCAATTTATGTACAAGGTATGCACCACAATGAATATTAGTGTCAGAACGCAACTACGGTAGTAGTAGTGAACTCTTCCAACACAGGAGCAATATGGCATCTCCAAAAAATGACACTTGCCTTCTAGACCATCTGCAATTTTGGGCCATCTTTGAAAACTGTTGCATGAAATAATACATTGCAGTAGTCTAGCCTTGAGATTACCAACGTATGTATTATCACTGAGTCAGATTTCTTCCCTCCAAGTACAATACAACCTGTTACTCAGACAAAGCAGATGCCCATCTTGCCACTGTAGTCTTAATGTTGTTAGCAGTTTAATCAATAATGGTAAATGAAATCTACAAAGTATGTTTTAGTTTGAAACAGTGATGAGCTTTCAGACTGTACAGTTGTGATCTAGTTTTCTTTTGTCCTAATGTCTTGCCAGCTTGCATCTTCAGAGGTACAGTGGTGAGCTGCTTTGTGCTGCACCTCTTGTCAGATATACCAGTATACTTTTAAATTTGTCTAACTACATTCAAGGATATGGAGAAGTAGAAATATTTGTTCTCAGTAGCTATGAAATATCATGTCAAGACTTCTGAACAATAATACGCCAGGTTTATTGATACAATGAAGTATCAATTTCAAATAGCATGCCTGGAAACTACTAAACTACCAGAAACATTTTCACAACTTTATCTTGTACACCAATGTGTTAAAGTTCTACTTTATCTCCTTCATCTCCTCACTGATCTACTGCAAGAAGTTCTATATAGGATTGCCCAGAAAACTATCCAGAAGCTACAATTAATTAAAAATATAAGCTTCCTATAGGCTTCTGGGTGGGATTTAAGAAGATGGTTATCACCCATAAGACTCTACGTGGCACAGGGCCTGATTAGTTGCAGCACCATTTTCTCCCAATGGCATCTACCCATTCCAAATGCTCCCATATGGAAGGCACACTCTTGGGTAGGCATATTCTTAAAATAATGTCATCTGATGAGACCTAAGGGGGATACCATTCCCAGGACAGTGTTTGCCCTCTAGAGTTATTTCCACTCAACCA
Organism: Naja naja; assembly: GCA_009733165.1. NCBI lineage: Eukaryota > Metazoa > Chordata > Lepidosauria > Squamata > Elapidae > Naja > Naja naja. The sequence goes on along the minus strand of CM019153.1, from coordinate 16,977,876 downwards.
TTTGATAGTCCCCAGTTCTTTAGGCCTTTACAAAGGTAGTGAAACCTGGTCTTTCCTTGAGCATTTGGGTAAGAATGACTAGAGCTCTTACAAAAAAAGAAGGCAATAAATCTGAGTTCCTGGCTGCCAGTTGTTAATATCTGATTGTATATATTATTTGATATTTTTGTTTATCTATTTATTGTATGCCTCCCAAAATTTCATGTTTGAATTCGGCACCAATATAAATGCTTTACATAAATAAATAAATTCAGAAGGGAGGAAATTAACAATGAGCTAACTGCTGACTTTGCAAGTTCCAGGCAACGCATGAAGGCAAGCGTGAAGACACATTATTAAGACAGAATGAAGCAGCAACTTATGCAAATAGAATCTATACAAGCCATTCACAAGATAAGGACCATTCTGCAAAATCAGCCATAGAATCAAAGTAGAAATATAACATTTTATTTTTCTGACAATTTTTAATCAATAGTTAATGCAGGTTCTAGTTCCTTAATCAAAGTTTCCCTTAAGTTAAAATTTTGAAATATAGACTACTCAACTAGATTTTAAAATATTTTATCTTGATTCATCTTCATAATGTGATTAAACATTGTTATCAAATAGAATTAGTAGAAAAATAGCTCACATGTAGCAATTTGTTTTATATGCTCCTTCTCCAAGAATATCTGCTATGATTTTTCTGTGGCTAAAACTCCTGGCTTAAAGCCACTTCTCTGGTTGATGCAAAACTCAGCTGACAAACAACTCACTGATAACAGACCCAAAACTCTTCCTGAGTGGTGATAAAGCCTTAAATAATAATTTCTATTTTATAAATAAGCAGCTACAAAATATAAGCATTAAAACAAATCAGAAGTCCCAACTTACAAATGTGCAAACATGTTAATATGTGCTTATGGAAAACCAAATGGAAGCTTGAGGGGATATTTCCCTCATTTCATGTTTCTCTTGGATTGATATCAACCACTAAAGCTAAGACCAAGTGTGTATGATAAGACTCTTTCTATACCCTCTAGAAATTGCTTCACAATCTGAATACATGCTTCATTACAATAACCAGGTATCACTCCCATCTATCATAAACCAAGCAGCAAAGGTAGCATTACACTATTTATACTTTCACAAACATCTCTTGATTGGAGGGGGGGGGACTGGAAGGAGAGCTAACCAGTGAGGTAAAGAAATGAACTTAGGGTGCCTGAAGAAATAATTTAGAGTTAGAGTAATTTTAAAAAGCAAGCCAAGTCTAATGTTGATTGTAAATGGTGCAATAACTGTTTCAGCTTTTAGAATTCAGTCGAGAGGCTAAGAGCAATTCGTCTTCCACTCCCATACAGAGAATAAACACAGAAACTTCATTTTTATTACCAAACAAGCCCAGCTTCAGCTATTACGGCCCGGGCTACAAAGTGGGGGAAAGTCAAGCCCAGGGGAGGCAGGTCCCAAGCCGGGTGGAGCAACTAACAGGGCCGGGCAGTGAGTTGGCAGCCCGGCTGGGAGGGGACGAGAGAGAACTACAGCAGCGAGGAAAGAGGAAAATGTAGTAAATGATTTCCGAGAAGAAATCGCAAGGGATCTTAGAGAAGGGTGAAAAGCAGAGGCAAGTAAAAAGCAGAGTGAAAAGCAGAGGCAAATAGGGAACGGCCCCCAAGATGCAGAAACTTTGGGAGGGGAGGGGGCGTAGAAACAATATTGTCGTATTCCTGCTAACAACGTCGACGCGATGTTAAGGAAATCATTGGGGAGGACCCGTAGATAACAACTGCACAGGACCATCCAACAAGAGGGGTGGTCAGGCAATAAAAAGGAAGAAAACGCTGAAATCCTGGATGTTCAACCACCTGGGGAAGAAGGAGGGAGAGACACTCGGAAGGCATCGCCCGCGTCCCTTGGATCCACCCTCCCCCCGGGCCACTCTAGCTAAGGGGACGATGCTTCGGTTAATACACGCTCCCGAAGGAGATATATCCATCGCCAGCTTCTTCCTCACCTTCTTTGTCGGCCCGGGCCGCGTTGAGAAGCAGCGTGACCAATAACCGCAGCGCTACTCCTAGCCAAGGGACCGCCGTCGTCGCCGCTAGGCTCTCGGTCACCACGGGAAGAGAGGAAGACCCGGTGGGGCGCGGAGTCGCTTCCCATTTCAGCCTTGTTGCCGCCGTCGTTGCCGTCGCCGCCATCGCGCTCGCTGCCGCCTCAGCGCCTGAGAATTCCGCGTCTGTCTGCGGGGCCCTCTTTGGCCCGTAGGGTGCGCGAGGCGGTCCTTCGCCGCGTCTCGCTCGCTCACTCCCTCCCTCCTTCCTCTGTCTTTGGGCGCGTGCCTGAGGCAGCCGCGGCCGGGGCGCGAGCATTCGGCGCGCGCACGTGACACACGCAGACACACCCTCGACTCCGCGCTCATCAATAAGCAGGAGGGCCGGAGGGCGTGCTTTGAGATAGGCTCCGCCTCTCCGGGACGAACCAAAAAACACCCCAAAAACCCCCAAAGGAACGGAAGAGTTGCCATCTTGGAGAAGGGCAAGGCACTGCTAACCCGTACGGTATATTACCAAGAGCTCCGCAAGCCAAGAACAGGCTGGGGCCATTCCATCGCCTTTAGAAAGGGCGGATGGCTACAACTGGATGGCTCTGAAACCATGGGGGGAAAAAAAGGCTGTGCTCCGGAAGTAAATTTCCCTCATGTTTCGTAAGCGCATGGATTTTCTATTTAAAGATAGAGTTTCCAGTTGGTTAAACTTCCTTAAAACACATCTGCCCGTAACATTCCTTTGGAGTTCTGGTAAAGTGCGCGATATTTGCAAGGATGGAAGTTCAGAAATTCGGTCGTTTTAACATGGGAGTTTTAAGTCTTAAAGTTGCCACGTTTGGGGACCCCGGATTTTATCCATCGTGCCGGGCATAGTCGCTTTATTTCCAGTTCAGATGCTCACTTTGCAGTCGTTATGCATTTGGGCAAATACTTGAACTTTCCCTAACGCCCCACCTCCCGCACTGATGCCTTTTCTGTATGGAAGAACCGAGCATCGCTCGTCTGGAAATTAAAAAAAAACATAATTAATTGTACAGCAGTCTCACTGGTTGCCCTTGAATTGGAATGGATTACAACTGCCATTGTCTCCATTCTGGATAATAATAGACTGGTTGCGAAGGCTGCTGAATATATGTATTTGGAAAAATAAGTAGGAGGAGTTCACTGGAATTATCTTCCATGACTTTGTTTCAGAGTAAGAACCCTTAAAAGTAAAGGGATTTCCACAAATTAAGGCATAAACTTTAGACCCTTTTATGTTTATGTTTATGTTTATTGGGATTTTTATGCCGCCCTATCTCCCGAAGGATTCAGGGCGGCTCACAACAATAAAAACATACAATACAAAATTTAAAAAAGTATTAAATGGACATCCCAATAACCTAATTAAAACTAACAAACACCAATACCCCCCCATCAGTCCAGGTCGGCCAGCTGGAAAAGCCACATTTTCAGGTCACGACGGAAGGATCGAAGGTCAGGAGCCATCTGTAGCTCCAAGGGCAGCTGATTCCAAAGGGCCCTTAAAATCCATAATAGCTAGTTTAAAGCCCTTAAAATCCATAATAGCTGGGTTTAGAGGACTACCAAGCCAAAATCAAACAAGGTATTGTGTGTGAGATGCCTGTGGGTTGTGGTGTACATTACAATTGATGAAGAGAAATTGGAATAGATATGGGAAGAACATTAAATCACATTAATGAAAAGAGAAACAATTAAAGGTAGAGAATTCAGCTGAAAGACATCAGCAGCTCTATTATTTCCTATTTAACATTAAATAAATACAGTAGTGTAATCAGAACGATACATATATTGTAAACGCAGAAATCCTTTCATGTTCTCTCATGCATCAGCAAAGTTATAAAAATATTATCCATAATGGAAAGGCAGGCGGACCCAAATTAAAGAGGCCAGGAGCTGGAATAGAAAGTTTGCACAAGAAAGGGAAAGTGAAACAAAACATGTACAGTTCTTGCTTTTTAAAAATTATTCCACCTTTCTTTAAAAAGTTAATGGACAAGGCAACTGTATCTGGACAACTGGAATGACTTGCACATGAAAAAATATTTTTAAACAGAAAAGTAGCTTTGGGACAAACATACAAAGTATGCTTATTCTAATGCAGCAACCTGCTACTGCAGTTAAGTATCTTTGTTTATATTATAGTTGATATAAAATCAGCCAGATTGTTTAGATTGTATTTGGCATTGTTATCCACCAGTTGAATCTTTCCCAAAGATTGGGATAGGCAGATGCTTTCTTTTTTTTGGGGTGGTGGTGGTGCTGTTCCAAGTAAAACTGCCTTTTGCAATTGACTGATGGTGATTTTGTCAAAGTCAATGATGTTCAAATGTCCTTCAGATGTTTTGGGATTGCACCCAAGGCACTTACTGTTTTTATTATCACTGTTACTGGTATTATATTTTTATGCTCTGTGCATGTCTGTGTGTATAGCAACTGGTTGGATAGCATGGTGTAAGAATACCTTTGTCACGAGAGACCGAGTTCAAATTGTGGCTGATACTTACCTTATCATTAACAAAATCCACATCAAATATTGGACAATCAGAACAATCTGATGGTATGTAAGCTAAATAAATCATACATGAATGAGATGAGAGAGGCTAGAATTGATGGAATGCTACTACAACAGTATACCTAGTGAGAGATAGATGAAACTTATGAGGGAACTACGGATGGACAGAAGACCTACATTCACACAGATTGAGAAACAGCTAGTTACCAAACACTTCAACATAGTGAAGAGGAAGGTGCTCTCACAATTTGAGATTGACCAATTACACATTACATTCTGTACTCAAGAAGACCCAGAAAAACAACTGGATATTCAGCCAACACCTGAGGATGGAATGTTTCTGCCACCTCCTCTATCACAGAGCCCAGCAGTTGATGTGAGGTATAAAATCATGGATAATCTAGTTACCAAGACCAATTACCAAGCTCAGTGGACAAATATAATCAGATTATATGCTAGAAAATGCCAATAGAGCCTTCATGACAATCCCTTTAAGCACCATAACTCAAATCAATGAACATATATGCTACAGCTGCTCTAGCTCTGGAAATGGTTAGTTATATGATCAAGAACAGTAGTATATTAGTATGCACACACACACACACACACACATACACTTCTGGAAAATGAAACTAGAAGCTATTATCAAGGAAACAGAGAGGTTAGTAAGCTGGTAGAATTACATAAGGATATGAAAATTAAAAATAAGACTTGGCTACTGAAGAATCTATGGTGGCCCAATGGTTAGAATACATTATTGCAGGCTGACTCTGTCTCAGCCAGTTTGATCCTGACCAGTTCAAGGTTAACTCAGCCTTCCATTCTTCTGAGGTCAGTAAAATGACCCAGATTGTTGGGGCAATATGCTGACTCTGTAAACCGCTTAGAGTGGGCTGTAAAACACTATGAAGCAGTATATAAATCTAAGTGCTATTGTTAGTGCCATTGCTACTAAAAAAAATTACAAAGGCCTGACTCCATCTGAAGCCCTTGACTGCTAAGCAAAGGCTCACAGAACTGGCTACCAGGCTAAGGAGATGTCAAGCCTTTCTCTGCTACCATTTTCAAAGGCTTGGAAAAAAACTTTTGCCAGGGAGTAAAAATTCTTCCAAAACATCCCTGCTAATTAGAGGTGATAGACCGTGTTCTTCTTTGCTGTCAATGATGATAAAAATTAGACCCGGAAAGTAATCTAAAAACATTTTTATTTATGAAATAAAGAAACCTACACGGAGCTACATGTTTGCAACCTAATCTCCACCAAGGCATATAGAAAAAGAACAAAGGAAAAAATAACGGAAGTTACAAAGGAAGTGAAGTATAAACTTTGTACACATGCGCAGTGGATCAAAATATCACAAGACTTTCTTATCTTATTACTATGGAGACAAGATAACACAGTGCTGGCTAGCTGACACCTGCTTGCTATAATATGAGCTTAGGAGCTGAAACAGACAAACCAAAAAAACCGCAGTGACAGGAGATACCCTGTAGAAGCAGAGGCCAAGAAGATAATTGCCCTGTCCTCTTAAAAAAAACCATCCAAAGTACATTCCAACTGCAGCACAATAAGACAGTAACTGCAGAGTTACCAACAGCAGGAATTGAACAGTTGAATTGAAGAGCCTTGGTGGGGCAGGCTGTTAAATGCCTAGCACTTAGTTCCAGCTGCCTGCAATTAGTGCAGGCTCGAATCCCACCAGGCTCAAGGTTGACTCAGCCGTCCATCCTCTCGGGGTAGGTAAATTGAGGACCCAAGATTATTGGGGGCAATAAGCTGACTTTGTAAAAATGCCGCTTAATAATAAGCAGGCATATACAATGGAATGAAGGCTATTGCTGAGCGCATTGGGTTGCACTCCAAAAATTGTAAGCTGCCCTGAGTCTCCGGAGAAGGGCGGCATATAAATATGAATAAAATAAAAAATAAAAAATAAAATAAACAGTACTGGAAGAACACATGGGAAGAAGGGAGCATATAACACCAGTGCAAAGTGGCTGCAAGATCTGAAAACAGAATAAAGCAATCTCCCAGAAGAGGAACCAGTTACCATCACAGTACATGCGTGTTCCATCATTCTCTGCCTGGCACAAGTATATGAATAAGTGATGCTAGGAAACCTTGTATCAATTGCAACTTTTTCTGACTTCAAATCTCCATTTTCTTACGAAGATCTATCAGCTTCAGAAATGAGATTTTCCTTCAGACCGCATCAGTAGGAGAAATACAGATAACCCTCGACTGACCACCATAATGCAGCCAAAAGTTTCTGTTGATAAGTGAGACAGTTGTTAAATGAGCTTTTGAGCTTTCTTGCCAAGATTGTTAAGTAAATCACTGCAGTTGTTGTTAGTAACATGGTTGTTAAGTGAATTTGGGTTCCCCATTGACTTTGTTTTGTGAGAAGGTCATAAGAGGTGACCACATGACCCAGGGACACTGCAACCATAAAAATATGAAGTGGTCAAGTGTCCAAATTCTGATCACGTATGGGTTGTAAGTGCAATGGTTGTAAATGGTCATAAGTCACTCAGTGCACTAAATGAATGGTTGTAAGTCAAGGAATATCTTAACTTTCCTCCCTCAACATCTGTTCCAGTGTAGATTTTCCTCATGCTATTTGCATTAAAACACAGCAAGCAATACTGACTTTGTAAAAATGCCGCTGCAGGCATATACAATGGAATGAAGGCTATTGCTGAGCGCATTGGGTTGCACTCCAAATTGTAAGCTGCCCTGAGTCTCCGGAGAAGGGCGGCATATAAATATGAATAAAATAAAAAATAAAAAATAAAATAAACAGTACTGGAAGAACACATGGGAAGAAGGGAGCATATAACACCAGTGCAAAGTGGCTGCAAGATCTGAAAACAGAATAAAGCAATCTCCCAGAAGAGGAACCAGTTACCATCACAGTACATGCGTGTTCCATCATTCTCTGCCTGGCACAAGTATATGAATAAGTGATGCTAGGAAACCTTGTATCAATTGCAACTTTTTCTGACTTCAAATCTCCATTTTCTTACGAAGATCTATCAGCTTCAGAAATGAGATTTTCCTTCAGACCGCATCAGTAGGAGAAATACAGATAACCCTCGACTGACCACCATAATGCAGCCAAAAGTTTCTGTTGATAAGTGAGACAGTTGTTAAATGAGCTTTTGAGCTTTCTTGCCAAGATTGTTAAGTAAATCACTGCAGTTGTTAAGTTAGTAACATGGTTGTTAAGTGAATTTGGGTTCCCCATTGACTTTGTTTTGTGAGAAGGTCATAAGAGGTGACCACATGACCCAGGGACACTGCAACCATAAAAAATATGAAGTGGTCGCCAAGTGTCCAAATTCTGATCACGTGACTATGGGTTGTAAGTGCAATGGTTGTAAGTGTGAAAAATGGTCATAAGTCACTTTTTTTCAGTGTTATTGAAGGGTCACTAAATGAATGGTTGTAAGTCAAGGAATATCTTAACTTTCCTCCCTCAACATCTGTTCCAGTGTAGATTTTCCCTCATGCTATTTGCATTAAAAACAAGAAAAGCTACAAACTGTATGTGAAAACATACATTATCTGACATTTTAAGTATAATTTTTAAGTACGGTATATCTTGGGCAAGTCAATTTTTAATGGAAATCAAGAGCAGTTCACACCTGACAGTTCTTCATCTGAGCTTCATCTGAATCATTGTAGAGCTAACAAGTCTGCTGTAGAGGGCTATGGGAGAAGAACATAAAAGCATATTGAGATCTCCTAATGGGACCAAACCCTGTGTATGACTAAGCCCAAACTGCTCTGGGCAAAATGTCTAAGGGAAGGGTACTTACTATTGCATGCAGTTTATAATGCTGATGAGGAACTTTTCAGTGCATTGCTCTTTAAAAGCAATCTTGCCCAAATTGATCTCTGGTGAAAAGAAAGCTCACAATTGGGCAATACATTAAACAGAACCAGTCAAAGTGACACACACACAAATATGAGCTTTTAGATTGTATTTTTTTGGTAGGTTGGGAAAATAAAGCAGGGTTTCATTTTAGAACCATGGCTACATTACATCAGGATGTTTTCTCAAATGGCAAGAAGCCAACAGACATGCAGATGGAATGTGGTCTGTTACCCATGGTTGCAGCATCCTATCTGTGAAGAGATTGGCAGTGAGATTAAGAAGGGAACTGGAGCCAGAGCAGCTCTTGGGAGAAAGAGAAAAGACAACATGTCTTTTGTCACCAGTAACTTAATTGTCCATGATGTATACTTACATCATCTTTGGCATGCTATATAGGTAGGTGGTTGGTATCTACTCACTCTGCAAAATAGGTGTGCTATCTATTTTCAGAGTCCTTAATCTTTTTTCTCAGTGTTGTTTATCTTTGAAACCAGACCAATAGAAGATACTTTCTAATAAACAACTGTAGTGGATGTAGAAATGAATTCCATCGTTATGTGTGACATTCTTTCAGCTTTTTAAACAATGGAACCAGGACCCTCTATCAACTCTTTCTATGTTTCCTCATAGTTGCATATTCCCTGAACTTCTTCCAAGATCATCCCATTTGCACTTCAAATTTTTACAGTTTGTCTAAATCTTTCTTAAAGGATGTCGCCCATTACCAAACACAGTATTCAAGGCATGGTGTAATCAAAGAGAAAAACAACTTGCTATGATTCAGAAATTATGCTTCTTTTAATAAGGTCTAAAATTACATTTAATGGTTTTTTCAGCCAGATCCTGTCAACTCATATTCAGTCTTTTATTATTATGCATCATTTTCTAAAGTCTTTATCAGAAGTACTAATACAAAGAGTAATATGATTTTTGTTTGGAAACCAAAGAACTTTATGCTTCTTTGTTAAATTTCATTCTGCTTTTTCAGCCCATTTCTCTATCCTGTCAAGATGATTTTGAATATTCTTTTTATCTTCTAGGATATTAGTTTCTTTCAGATGCATCATCTGGAAATTGTGATAATCATTGCCTCCTTTCTTCTTGATCATTATAGATATATTAAAGAATGAAGACCCAAGGACTGAACCTTTAGCAAGTCACTTGATACATTTTCTAGTTTTGATAAGGGATCACTCATCAAGTGTGATTTTAGAGCTGTCATAGATTCACTTAATTAGTATTCCTCCAGCTCAAACCTGGATAATCACAGTACCATGTGATATTTGTCAAATGCCTTACTGAAATCAAGATATATTACATCTACTGCATTCCCTTAATCTTTTAAAGAAATTACATTATTTGGAATCCTGTGCAGTATCTTGACTTTGATGTGATATGAACATGAAACACTTTGCTTGGGCTTCCCACTCCAAAAAGGGCAGCAACTGACACATCAGCTGAGGTTTGATAAAGGCCTCCCTACCTATGGCCTCTACTTGCTTATTAAGCAGAAGGTATGGATCCAGGAGGATTCTTGAGTCATGGACTTATTTCTTTGGGAGATGATTACTTCATCCACATCCAATATAGAAGTTGTTGCAATGAAGCCAGATTATGCATAAATCTCTGTTTGTCCAGAATTCAATTTTAACTCCCCCTTCCCTGCAATCTGTCACAGCCTCCAGACATGGAACAAAATCCTCTGTTCCATCTCTAGCTCAGCCCAAGGTGGATATAAAACCTCCAAACAATTTCATGTAGGTGTTAAATATTACAGGGAACATGCCACACATACTTTGACTGCTTCTGCCCCATAACTATTTTTTTGGAGAAGCCCAGTCAGGAAGAAATGAAGTAACAATGAATCAGTGACATACACTTGTAACCCTCACAAGTGGTCCAGTGGGGATATCATTGTCAAAAGTAGCAAATGCCATCAAGAGGTCTACTTGATTCAGGGGGTTTGCATTGCCTCCATTCAGGTCCTGACAGTCTTCTACTAACATGGTTTTCATCCAATCTTCAGATATTCTGAGTAAATGGAATCCAGATAAGCTGCTTGATCTAGGAGTGTCTGCAACTGTCAATATACCATCTTCTCCTAAATCCTCCCCCAAAATGGAAGATTGGAAGAGATAACTTCTAAAGGAGCAGGTGCACTTCTCTGTTCTTCAAGTGGCATGCCATGGTATTTCACAACATTTAAACATTTTATTGGAATATGAAATAAATCTGAAAACATGTACTGTATATGGATTTTAGCCTTTTAAGATTTGATATCTCTAGCACCCTGTCTACCATGAAAAATAAATCTCAGAAATTATTGAGAATAGGCCATTCTATTTTTTCAGACTCTGAGAGACTGTGTCATGGAATCTCTTACAACAATTGGTTGAAGTCCAGTGGTGCTACAAAATGTTCATAAACTTTCTGCAATAAAACGCCCATACTGTATACTGGGATTTTTGGAGGAGAAGCTCCTTTTTTTTGTTTTTTCTTTATTTGCTCTTTCCTACCATCATATCTTCTTGAGTTTATGCATAATAGGCCCTTGTATATGTCCAGCTTATTTTTACTCCTTTCTGTTCCATTTCCTGTGACCTTCTGGACTGGTTGATTCTGTCCTCAACATGAAAAAGCAGATCTCTGTTTTACACATGACTAGTGTTACGTGCTATGCAGTGAGTTGACTGTTTATCAGACAAGCAAGTTTAAACTTGCTGATCAAAGCCACAGTTGATTCTGTTGCTTGAGAGCAGTTTGCATGCTGAAGTTACGTCAATTCTCTACATCACTGTGAGTAGCTAGGGCTCATGCCTTTTAAAACAATTTGCTTACATTTATTTCATCAGACGAGATGCTGAAGTAGATATTGTTTAATGGCCTTGTGTTAAAAGGGAATAATCCTCTTTCCCTAAATAAGAGACTGCAAAAATTGGAAATTTCTTTTAAACACAAAAGTCTGAAAACTCACCATGCTTCCAAAATTGCTGTCATTGGATAGAAAAAACCCCATACATGTTTTCTGTACAAACATGAACAGCAATATTTACATGGGTGAAGACAAATGAGCAAATACTTTGAGGGATTGTTAAATAGGAAGTCCTTTTTTGAAACTTTAATGTAAATTTAATTAATAAACAAAACACAAAGAATTGCAAATGAAACTGAAGTGCATATGATTTTAAACTGTAAGAAGATTTACATGATTGTTTTTGATTGGTAATCTTTGACATAATCTAATCTAAACGTGAACAGTTTGTCAGAGAATAATCAATAAAGTGATTTATCTGACAGCCATCCATATTTAGTCATGCTCCAAAGCACATGTTGTGGATTAGACATTTGGTAGTCACCAGACAGATTACCATATAATTTACATACTTATGTTCAGAAAGCTTGCTATAAAACTGTTGACACTTGTGAACTAAACAAAAAACAAAGTGTATACAGTTTTTTTTAGAAACATCTTTACAGTTATCTCAACCATTTATACAGGGAATGTCACATACCCTAACATTCTTCTATGCACCTAATACAGTGCAATCCTAAAGCAATTCCAAAATAAATGCCACTTCCTCAGTGTAATTCATTTTCAAGGAAATCTGAGATGCTTTTAGATGCTTTTTCAAATAGTAAGAACAGTTTGACTGGAAGCTGATAAACTCCACTTCAACTGTAGTTAAACTGAAGCTGCAGCCATCTCTCTACAATGCTGTAATTTGGATTCCTGCATTGAGCAGGGATTGTATTAAATGGCCTAAATGCCCCCTCCAGTTCTACTGTAGGTATTTACTTTCTTTTTACAAGTGAATTAATATATTTCTATTACAGCTATATAAGTACAGAAACACTGTCCTTTACCTTTCAGTGCTCCCATTAAATCAAAGTACTGTAGCTAGAATGTAACTATAGTGGTTGGAAGATGAACATTTGAAACTGCCTATTGTTGTATCTACCATCAAGATTTTCCAACTAGTTCTCCAGATACATTAGACTTCTCAAAATGCCTGTCTAGCATGACTCCACATTTAGAAGAAAGTTCAGATCCTGCAGGGTATCAGATTCGTATTGATTGGAGCCTTTCCAAGATCTCTGTTATTTTTTCCCATACACAATATACACAATATACACAATAGAACAAGAATCTTTCTGTAGGTAAAAATCAGTGGTGGGATTCACATTTTTTTTACTACATAGAACCTGTTGAATACCACCTCTGGGTAAAATGATTGTAACTTAATAATGGTTTTAGTTCCCCCTCAAAAGTTAATTATGTTATGCTCCACTCCCCCTTAGGTTACCATGTGTATTACTTTCATTGATACTTTCATTACTTGGTGTTCTTTGAACTTGGTTGTTTTCTTGCAGACATTTCATTACCCAAATTAGGTGACATCATCTAGCTCTAATGATGTTACCTAGTTTGGGTAACGAACTTTTTGTGAGAAAACAACCAAGCTTTCAACCCTGAACTACAAATATTCTCCTTTATTGATATTACTTCCATTAGAAATCACAGAAATAATATTGTCCCATCTACTACCTCCATTTATCATGCTTTCAGTAGCTGCTTTCTACATTTCTGGTACATTAGAGCCAACAAATGAAACTGACAAGCTATTTTGTTTTAAAACCTTTCCTTCTACTGGACTATGCTATGCTATGCTATGATATAACCCCATATCCATGTGATACTATTGCTAAGGGCCACCGGGATGGGAGTTTCTGAACTTTAGCTCACCCTCAGCCCAGCCTTATTCAACTACAATGCATTCAAATAAAATTATGAACTCAATCTGCCCTGAGGTCAAGCATGGATCCATTACATATTTTATATGCATGTTCGTGTTAGAACAGAATTTTGCTTTTGTTTGACCATTGGTCCATACAGGTGAGTACCCTGAATGTGGAATCTCCATAGCTTCAGGCAGCTTTAGAAATGCAAAAGACTGACATCATCATCATTGTCATCATTGTCATCATCACCATCATCACTATCTTTACATTAGTATATCCCCTTTCCTTCAAGGGCTCAAGATGGCTTATGGAGCAGAGCTGTCCTATACTTTATGCACATTGAACAGTTATTCTACCACTAATAAGGTATTTTATTCAACAGGAGCAGTGGTAGGATTCAATTTTTTTTACTAATGAGACTGTGGGCGTGGCTTGGTGGGCGTGGCAGGGGAAGGATACTGTAAAATCTCCAGTCAGAGGTAGTATTTGCCGGTTCTCTGAACTACTCAAAATTTCCGCTATCGGTTCTCCAGAACTGATCAGAACCTGCTGAATACCACCTCTGAACAGGAGATATAATTTTATTTGTTTGTTTATTTGATTTCTACAGCTACCATCAACAAGTGACTCTGACCAGCATATGTCATAATATGACCATATTAACACATTAAGCTTGTCAAAACAACTATGTCAGAGGATATAATGGTTTTTTCCCCTAAAGAACTCAATGAATGATAGCACTCACCCAGAAAAAGATTTCACCCATTGTGCCAAACCATTAAGTATTCACTTAGATATGGTTTGTTAAATGTGTCAAAGAAGGCTGTTTATGCAGGATGAGAAACCAAACTATAATTTTCAAACTACAATGACAAAAAGGTACATCTTATGCTGAACCAAACTGAAAAAACTACATTTCAGTTTAATGTATTATGCAGACATGTATATCTGTAGTATTCGGGAATGCAGGCCACCTTTTCAAAGGAGGAAGCAGGTGGCAACTTTATAGATAAAATTATTTTATTCATTTAGCCCCATTAGTTAGAGAATGTACCATAGTTTCTTTGGCATATTTTACAGGCTGCTGTATAATATGACATATAATGACACTTTGAAAAAAGTAACAATTGCAACATCATTGTGATTTTATGTGTGCTGAAGTCAGGTGTGAAGGTTTAAATGATTTGTGATTAATGTTTACTGATGCAAAGATCTCTCACATTCTGAAGGATTTTATATTCTCATTTTTTTAATCTTTAGAATGGTCTCCTCAGAGAACATAAGACTCTTCAGAATTCACTCTCAGGTGATCGTATATCAAGCCTCTAAGGCAAGAGGGGACAATCTGGGTAGAAAAATGACATGATGAATATTAGGATGATGGTGATGACCATCATCATCATCATTGTTGTTATTCCTTCATCTCTGCAACTGACAAATCCACACTTTAGTCAAGAATGATTTGTTCTTGGCAATGTACTAAGTAGAAACAACAGAGGAAAGGAGGCAGAATATGAATTGGAAACAGGATGGCATCTGAAATATTTTTTAAAAATCCTTTCTTAGGTACCATAGATTATCCTATTGTACATCTACAATGTGAAATAAAGTAGATGTCAGTACATGGCATTACAGTGTTAATCCTTTAAAACCTAAAATCTAAATACATGCTGTAACTACATTTATTCCCAGCTATCTTTTCATTTGCCTCTCTTACTTCTTGCTGCTATATTCAAACAGTAAGAACTCTCATTTAGAATTTTTACTTGTTACCCATGTGTGAGTTTTTAAATGGAGATTTTCAGATTTACTGTGTCATTTGCATCCGAATTGGTCATAATCATGGACCCGTTTAACACCTTACCTGATCAAATGTTCTGGAAACTCTTTTTTTTTTAATGGTCTGAAGTCAGTTTTATTTTCATGCTCTCGGGCTTTTAAAAACAATGGCAAAACATATTGCGGTAGCCTGAACAATCATTTTACTGCACAACAGATTTTTAATCTAGTTACAAAAAGAAGTGGGGTGGTGGATTCAGGGGCAGCAGCTGCATTTGTTCAGAGAAGGGTCTTTGCAGACACAGCCTTTTGCACAGTTGTCACAGCTGGGTGGGCAGCGGGAACAGCAACTTTTTTTGCATGAAGTACATTTGCAATTTTTGCATTTGCAGGATCCATTGCAGAGGCAGGAGCTGCCGGTGGCGCAGCCGCAATTCTGGGGATCCATCGCAATGCGAGAGAAAACAAGCGCAAACAGCCCAAGGCGAACGAAAGAGACACAAAATGCTGTTCTGGAAACTCTTATCTCTTTTATTTACAACAACTATTGTCAGATCAGTATGATTCAATTTCTCTGAATGTATTTAAGTTTTGTTACACTGTCTGCAAAATTAGGCATCCACTGATCATTTTATTCTCAATTGTACCATGTTACTATGCTTTGGTTCTATTCAGTTTTACTTTATTTTTAATGTTTTTTTTTTTGTTCTGGTCCGTGACTGTAATAAAGATTGAATGATATTTATTTTGGTGTTTGGATTTTTAGGGAAGAGCAGGTACATTAAGATTATATTAAAGGGAGGTTGGATGGCAAAAATTTAGGAACCCCCATTTTAATTAGAAGCTATAGGATACCACTGCCTATATTAAAACAGAACTTCTGGATTAAAAATGTCCAAGATTGCAGCCATTTGGGATTCAAAATACTCAGTAAGTTCAAAATCTCAATAAAAGAACGTATTTTTGACATTGTGATTATACTCAATAAACAAGATGTAAACTCTCATTTGTTACCAACATTCCTGCTAAACCAAGCCTAAACTTGAGAAAGAGAACCTTCTTTAAGGATAATTGGTATTGTACAAGTAGGAACTACCATTGCAAGAACTACTATGGTAAGAATGGTGATTATAAAACCATCACTTAATGTGAATATATCTTAGTATACAAAATGATAAAAAATAAGCATTTGAACCTTAATTCTCATTTCTGCTCCTCCCCTCCCTCTAGATACATGCCTCTCTATATGTACCATAGGAGAACATATATAGAGTATTAGCCTATGATGGCAAAAGATCAGAAAGAGTCCATTAATATCCTATAAATGTTATTAAAAAGCAAAATCTATTGTGAATTATCTAGTAACTCTTCTGTAATTCCCATTTAGTCTTCCACTGGTACTTGTCTACTAGCTGTGGGATGTATTTCCAATGTCATTGTTGATTGCAAGAGTGATTCATTTAGCATTCATGCAGGAAGATGCTATAGAACCAGAGTTGCAACATCTGACTCTGAGACATTAGCTTGAGTACGTGTTTGGGCAAATGCTTCTTTAGTTCCAGAAGTAATTATGTCATGCATAAGCATACAGTTAGATATAACTTAATCTGTATGATATCATCTTATTGGGACAAGCAAAAAAAGGATATAGGATGGGAAAAATGTTTTCAAATGACTACAATAATGCTTATGATCTTCCTTCTTCCAATTTTCAAGTTGAAAAGCATCACTGTTCAGTCATTTTTTGGTGAAATGATTATGTAGTTTGTTGAGTCTGATCCCCTGAACTGTCAACTATAACATCATATAATTTTCCATGATGACAGTAATTCATGACAGTAATTCAGTCATTGTGAATAACCACAACATTGTCCTGGATGGCATGAGGGCCCTGGAAAGAACGCTAACCATTCCTAAAGTAATCAGACAAATTTGGTGTAATGATAATTATTACAGATACGTTTTTTTCCTACCTGGGGCATAGTATTTGTGGATGATATCATAAGATCAAGACCTGCTTTCAGCTGTGAAATATGTGTCCTTTTTTGGTAAAAAGGCAATTATGGAGGAGAATGAATACAAAAACAATTACAGCATGAAGCTGTTAATGTTCAGGCATTTGGGCATCAGAATTAGCTGAGTTTACACACTACAGTAATAATTATTTGTTGTAAGTTATAGAATAAACCACAGTAGGTAACCAATTTCAATACTATTTCCTTTGCATTGCAGACTTCAATACTATTTCCTCTATATTCATATTTAATGATAGTAATCCCAATAAATAGATTAGTATTTTAGTATTTTTATCTTAACTGAACTTGTATAGAGCACTAACGTAATTTGCACAAGTCATAAATAAATATGTGCTGGATCCACTCCTTCAAAGTGTTTACCTTTTGGATGTGAATAGATAGAAAACAATGTTCAACAGAAGTAGGGACAGTGCTGTGTGCATAGCTTACTTCTGTTGAACATTGTTTTCTATTCACATCCAAAGGGTAAACTCTGGCACCCAGCTGGACAGAAATCCCTGGAAAATTACAGTGAATGTTTTTGCTTCTGCAGTGAAATTACTTGGCAAATCCATAGCTCTGTTATATGACCCCTCTGATAGTGGTGAAAGAGTATTGGTTTATTTTTTAAAATGAACATCCTACTGCTTTTCCAGCATTAAAGCTGTGCTTGGAAGTTGTTAGGACAGAAGGATAGTTTTGACTATTATTCACATGAATACAACCTTCCATCAGTTGACTCTTATGCTGATCTGTACATGGGGAGTTACTCAAATTCAGTGAATTATAATACTTTCATATATGGAATCTCTGGGTGGTAGCTCCATGTTCTTTTGCTTATTTTCTGGCATTCCTTCACACAGTACTGTGTTTCTCGCACAGCTGCTGCTTCTGCTGCTACTGTGTGCTTTGTGATTGCTCTCTACAAAAATCTTGCTTGTGTGTGTATTAAAGTACTTGCTCTCTCATTAGCTGCTACGAAATGTTAAGAGTCAAATAAAGACATTAATGAAAACAAAAATATTAAGCCAAGACAAGTTATGTAAGAGGGAAAGGTACAACTGGAAACAATTTAAGACAAATTTCAGAATTAAAGCAGGCGTTTTGCCCATTCTCTGAATAAGTTTAAAAATGTGAAACAAGCATTTCTTTACAGTAACATGATTTTTCATGAAACAAACAAATTAAAAAGTAAAATTCAGCAAGATTTGCCTTCCCCAGAAATTGGCTTTGTATCAGAAAAATGAAAGTATAAATGGGATGCTAGAAGATGCTATTATAAATTATTCAAAGTTATAAGCAGATTTGCTGAAGATGCTATTATCAATTATTAAAATTTATAGAGACTTGTCTGACATAATTGCTACTTTAGCTTCATATCGGTTGTCCTCCGATTTGCAGTGGTCGGAGGAACGAGTTGTGGGTAGTCTGGCCATTGTTATCTGGGATGAGTTTGATCCTGTCTCCGAGGATGAAGTGGACAGGATTATGCGGCGACTGAGTTCCACCACATGTTTGTTGGACCCGTGTCCCTCCTGGCTGACTTATGCCGCCAGGGAGGCCACCTGCGGTTGGCTCGGCAGTTGTCAACGCTTCATTGAGGGAGGGTGTCTTTCCCTCCGCCTTGAAGGAGGCAGTGGTGAGACCCCTCCTGAAGAAGCCTGCCTTGGACCCGACCGTGTTAGACAACTTTCGTCGGTCTCCAACCTTCGCTTTTGGCGAAGGTTGTTGAGAGTGTGGTGGCTCAGCAGGTTCGCTTTTCCTGGATGAAGCGGACTACCTGGATCCCATCTCGGACCCGGTTACAGCACGAGACGGCATTGGTCGCGCTGATGGATGATCTTTGGAGGGCCGGGACAGGGGTTTTTCCTCTGTCCTGGTCCTATTGACCTCTCGGCGGCTTTCGATACCATCGACCATGGTATCCTTTTGCATCGCCCGGGGGGGAGTGGGGGCACTGTTCTTCAGTGGTTCTCCTCCTACCTCTCGGGCGATCGTCGGTGTTAGTGGGAGGGGTTCGGTCGACCCGAGGGCTCTCTCTTGTGGGGTCCCGCAGGGGTCGGTCCTTTCCCCTCTCTTATTTAATATCTACATGAAACCGCTGGGTGAGATCATCCGTGGCTTTGGGGTGAAATTCCATCAGTACGCTGATGATACTCAGCTGTACTTTTCCACCCCTGGCCAGATCAGCGATGCCCTCTCCTGATGTCCCGGTGCTTGGATGCGGTACGGACCTGGATGAGTAGGAACATGCTCCGACTCAACCCGCCAAGACTGAGTGGCTTTGCGTGTCGGCGTCTCGCCCAGCCAGGATTGTTTATCCTTGGCCATAGGGGGAGGTGTTACCCCTGTGGATAGGGCACGGAATCTGGGGGTCCTCCTGGATGTACGGCTCCGGTTGGAGGAGCAGGTGGGGGCCGTCGCCAGGGGGCCTTTGCCCAGCTCCGTCTTGTTCGACAACTTCGCCCTTTTCTGGATCGAGACGCCCTACGCACAGTTACTCATGCCCTTGTCACCTCGAGACTCGACTACTGCAACGCTCTCTATCTAGGACTGCCCTTGCATACCATCCGGAGATTGCAGTTGGTGCAGAATGCGGCGCGTGGTGGTGATGGGAGTTACCTGGTTCTCCCATGTTACCCCCCTCCTGCGTGGCCTGCATTGGTTGCCGATTGCGCTCCGGGTGAGATTCAAGGTTTTAGTTTTAACATTCAAAGTCCTACACGGCATGGGTCCCCAATATCTGAGGGAGCGTCTTCTTCCAATAGCTAGCTCCGGCCGCCCTGTGCGGGCTCATAGGCAAGGACTCCTCGGGTTCCATCGGCGGTCCAATGCCGGTTGGTACTTCCCGACGACGAGCCTTCTCTGTTGCGGCCCCGACCTCTGGAATCAACTGCCTCTGGAGCTCCGTCTGGCCCCTGATCTCCGTACCTTCCGCCGCGAATTAAAAACTTGGTTGTTTGACCAACCCGGGCTGTGACCCTCCTTCGGGGGGAGGGATGGGTTTTTTAATATATTTTTATTGTATTGTTATGTCTTATATTTGGGCTTGTTAGTTTAATGTCTTTTTAAATATTTATTGTTCTGTGTTTTTAGTTGTGAGCGCCCGAGTCTTCGGAGATGGGGCGGCATACAAGTTCAAATATAAATAAATAAATAAATAAATAAATAAATCTAAAGTAATAACATCAATTATTTTACCAGGTTATTTGGGCATTGTTGTTGTTGTTGTTTTGGCTTCAGTTCAGTTGTATCCAATTCTTGGAGACTGCCTGAACAAGTCCCTGCCATTTTTTTGGCACAATTTTACAAAAGTGATTTGCCATTGTCTCATTCCTAGAGCTGAAAAAAAGTGACCTGTCTAAGATCGCCCAACTGGCTCCATGCCCAAGACAGGAGTAGGACTCATGGTCTCTCAGTTTCTAGCCTGATGCCTTAACCCAAGCGGTTCCCAAACTTTCCAGCTCTGTGGCGGTAATGATGGTGGGGAGAAGGGATGGTTTCACACGCTTAAGGCAATGGAGCTTCACACATTTATGTACTTGCCTGCTGCTTGCACGGACCAGTATTGGGCCATGGACCGGAAGTTGGGGACCCCTGCCTTAACCAAAACACCAAACTGGCTCTTTGTCAGTACAAGTTAGCAAAATCCCTACTCCATTGTAAATCCCTATTCACAAGTAACAATCTTGTTCCCTATTGCTGCCCCAAGCTAGCTATTCATAGGTATTTCCCTAAACATCAGTCAACTTAACCTCTCAAAAAAAGAAAAATTAAAAGAAGAAATTTAAAAGCACATGTTTTCCATGTGAACAATTTAACTTTAGGGAGATGTTGAAGAGTTTTTTCATTCAGACCATTATAAGCCTACCCTTATTGCTAATATATAGGGTAGCAATGATGCAAAATGACCTATAACACTATAGAGAAATGGACTTAAAACATCCTCATATTTGGAGTATAAATGAGAAAGATAGTCTTTCTTAGGTTTAATTCATCTTAAATTTGACAGGCCATGATTAAAAGGGTTGTAGACTAGCATTCTTCATGAATCTGAAAGGGAGTCACATAAAATAAGGCCACAACTCATTCACTATCATTTCAGACTGCCAGAAACTAAATAATCAATTGATTTAAGTTACAGGAAGGTAAATCCTGCCTGAATCCAATCCTGGAGCAGTTTGACAATGAAACCAATTATCTTATTCACAACATAGATGAAGATGAGGTATGTGTCTGGAATGTCTCCACATGGATTCACGGATTGAGATTTAGAGCAGGGTTTTGAACGTTAAAAAGTTGAAAAAGCAAAGCAAGGTTGGATTCGATTTGGGAAGAAGACCATCAGAACATCTGAGGACTGGAAGTTACAGTGGAATGTGGGAAAAACATCCCGGGTGAAGACAGTGGCAATCATATCTGTAATACGGTCATGAATATGCGTTCAGATTATTGCTACATGGACATGGGGTCAACGGGAGTTTTTACCTGAATAAAGAGTTGGGCTTTTGATCCAGTCATTTTTAATAACTTCTTGAAAGTCTCCAATATTTCCTTTCTGGAGAAGAATTTTGTGAGATGTCAACCACAGTAAACTCTAGATACAGTAGTTCTTTTTTACTTCCTGAATTTATCACCTCTTCCATTCACATGTTCCTTCCTTTCTCCTATTTTTCTTCTTCCTGTAATTCCAAAACTCTTTTTTTTCCTTCTGTCCTTCTCTTTCTTTTTTGTCTCTCTTCCAAATAAGGGAGCAACAGGCAGATGTGAAATCTCTTTTAAGACTTGGAATCTAAAAAATAGGGGAAAACTGTTTAACTGTTTAATGACAATTATAATCAAATTTTCAGAGAAACAACACTGTACAGCAATATACAGGCACTGAAAAAAGCAACAGGTATCAGGAATTCTCAGATTCACTAATCTGGAAATTCATCCTAGACACTTTGTTACTGGTGATCCAATAGGAAACGCCAAAACTGTATGTGTGCTTGATATACTTTCCTCATTGTTTCTTCTCATGTATCACCAAAAAGGTGTTCAGATATGATTTCTGTCATGAAGATAATTGACAGTCATGTCCAAAAAGGATGTGTCACTGAAACACATTTTTTCCTATTTGCAGCTGGATTCCCACACTATTCTAACCCATCAATCATACTTAAGTTTCCACAAGGCACTAAAGCCTCAATCAAGGCTTGCAGACTCCATGAATATTTATGCTATTTTCTTAGTAACGGTACAGAACTGGTTTGCCATTGTTTCCCTCCAGCTTGGGCTTTTATTTTTTTTTAATTTTTCAATCTAGCCTTTAGCTCTGGGGTGTTTTAATTGTCTTCCATCTAACTAGGAACTTAGTTTTTGGAGATCAGTGAGTCCATCTGATGCCAATATATGTTACTTCTTTACCTTTTCCTGTGGAACAATGAAGGTGACATCATTTTTACTTTTAGCACTGGTCAATAATGCCTCCTACTCCTACAGTAAAATTCTCAGTTTTCTTCAGTGTGACAGTTCAAGCAACATCTCTCAGAGAGCAAAGTATGTGTGTGTGTGGGGGGGACCCTCTCTGTGTTTCTAGAAACTGTGTTGAAAGATTTATGTAGTGCTCTACCCAGAGAAATGATGGTATATTTTCAAATACAAAGTAATCTCATAGTAGTCACTCCCAACAATACACAAAGAACAAATACTTCTTTAGAGTTAAATGAATAAATTAACATTGTTACAATTTGATCAAGTGAGTACCAGCTGAGTATGTCAGATAATTTAGTCAAATAAGTTGCCTTGGTTAGCAAGGGCAACAAAATAATTCGCACCATTTTGAATTAATACATTTATTCTGCCATTAACATGCACAAAGAGAAATTATGAGATTAAATTATAAGGAAATAGAAGAAGCTTCAAATCTATACAAAGATGTATAAAATAGAATAATCACCTACAGCATGAAATAGCTTAATTAGAATGATTAACAATGCTTGATTCTATTTCTTTGGGCTTGGATACAGCATTAAGTTTGATACAAAATTAGTTAGGACTCTAAAATCAAAGAATCTGCATCTAAGCTATTTTGTACTGACTTTACTCTTTAGTGTTAATAGACTTGACCCTGAGAAGTAAATGCATTACTATACACTCAGGTGCCTACTAAGAGAAATATACAAGAGAGTGGATGACTTATTTTTATGCACTTGCTTAAACATTTAAATGATTTGGTTTCTAAAGGATCCTTTTTTCCAATTTAAACTTACTTGCTGCATTAAGGTTAGTCTCTTCTCTAAAAAGATCATGCCTGGAAATAAAAACTTTCTATTATTTCAAGGCACACCATCTTGGTAACTCATTCTCTAGGAGGTTACTCTAACCTACTTTTGATTATAGGGCTGTTGATTTCAGACAACTATCCTATTATTTATACAGAAGTGTCTGAACCAAGAAGCTAAACAAGGACAAGCATAGAGACCTCTGGGGAATACCAGGACTGTAGGTAAACCTGAAAACTAAAAAAAATATTGCACCATGGAATAGATTCCTTTAGGAATCTATTCCATGGTGCAATAAAGCAAATTATACAGTAGACATACTGTATGTCCATGAAGTCACCAGGTGATTCAAAGATGTAATCCTTTTTTATGTATTTGTAATAAATTATGTCTACATTCTTGCATCGTTCTCCTACTGCTTTAGTGTAGTTTGTAGGCATTGTACCATTTTGTATTTGCATTTTAATTCTACATAACTCATTCAGATTACCTTAATGGTTAAACAGCAACAGACTCCTACATGATGAACACATGCCAATAAATAATGCTTGTGAAAAGGATGAGTTGGAGAGATCCATAGCCATGAATTGATCAAACAAGATGAATAGTTCAACTTCATTCCTAGCAAGGAACAATTAATTTTCTAATAAAATCTACCTATTATTTTGTCTCCAGAGCTCCAGTCTCTTATTCTCATATCTATCTATCTATCTATCTATCTATCTATCTATCTATCTATCTATCTATCTGTCTGTCTATCTATCTATCTCAGCTTTGATTCTCAGATCCTGCAGTTCCCAGCCTTGTGAATTCAGAGCCTGGTTGAAGCAGAGAAAATTCGATGTTGTCTTCAATAGTTTGATCTTTGCCCTCTGCAATGACAATATTGTTGCTGATGAGAAAAGCTTTTATATTTGTTATTCCAATTTAAAAGAGAGGGAAAATGCTTTTCTAGTTTAAGGCTGGTAAAAGATTGGAGTGAAGCCTCAATCTTAACATGGTCCTTCTTTCTGCTGATAGTAGTAAATTCGTGAAACAGCATTCTCCCCCAGTAACTTTTACAATGGCCAAATAGTGTAAATTTCAGAAAAACACTGCTGAAATTATGATTTATGTCAAGTTTCTACCAAGTGCAGCTGGATGAAAAATTGGTTAAAGACCAGTGAGACATACTCTAAATGTCACGGAACATGCTCACTCTTACATTAGTTTTCAATACCAGAATTTTGTTTTGCTGGGTCTTATCCAACAAAATAAAATGTAATGTAGAAAAAAACTAAGGTTTTACACTTAGGCAGGAAAAACCAAATGTACAAGTCTAGGTGAAACCTGGCTCAAAAGCAGTAACTGTGAGAGGGATCTTAGAATCCTAGTGGACAATCACTTAAATATGAGCCAGCAGTGTACACTCGTCGGTTATATAAACACAGGGATATAGTCAAGATTGTGTGAAGTGTTAGTATTGCTATATAAAACTGTAATAAGACCACATCTGGAACACTGCATCCAGTTTTGATCATTATTAAAAAGATGTTGAGACTGGAAAGACCGCAGAGAAGAGCAACTAAAATGATTAAGGGCCTGGAAACTAAAACATATGAACAATGGTTGGAGGAATTGGGTATGGTTAGTCTGGAGAAAAGAAAGACTAGAGATAACATGATAGCAGTGTTCCAATATTTGAGGGGCTATCATAAAGAAGAGGGGATCAACCTATTTTTCAAAGCACCTGAAGGCAAGACAAGAAACAATGGATGGAAACTAATCAAGGAGAGAAGCAACCTAGAACTAAGGAAAAATTTCCTAATAGTGAGAACAATTGAGCAGTAGAATGGCTTGCCTTCAGAAATGTTGGGTGCTTCATCCCTGAAGGCTTTTAAGAAGAGACTGGACAGCCACTTCTTTGAAATGGTATATGAACTGAGCTGGGGGTCAGACTAGAAGACCTCCATGGACCCTGCCAAATCTATTATTCTGTATTCTGTATTTTTGTCCATCACACGAAATTCTACCTGCATTTCTTTTCTCCATCTTAGCAGCCCAGTTTAGAAGGAAGAATAAACATTCCTGTTAAACCACTGGGAGTCTGATAATTTTGATAGTTAACTGTAATGCTCAGTGGATCCATTTATTTCTTCTTCTTTTGCAAAAAAGTTTTTATTTTTAAGACAGACATACGAACAAAACATAAAAACATAAAACCATCTTCCATATTATATACATACAGTATGCCAGTTGGTTACAAATCCTTTGTGCTATCATTCTTGTTGTCATCACTCACAGTTTATATAAACTTTCACATTGTCAAGTTAACATATGCTTATATATTTATCAGTTATTAAACATCTGTGACTAGGCTATTTATTCCATCATTCTATACAAGATATTCCTAATTTTTATGTTAAAATTTATATTATCCTTTCGTCCAATAGTTATATATGTCTATATCATATTTTATATCAATATATTAAACTATTACAAAATTATACTCTATTACATTGCTTATTCTTTTTGTCCAACCATTGATAAAACAAGTCCCATATCATATAAAAATGTTTATCTTCTTGCTCTCTAATTTCAAATGTCAACTTACTCATTTCAGCACAGTCCATAATTTTCTTAATGACTTCCTCCTGCATAGGTATTTTATCATTTTTCCAGTTCTTAGCAAATACAATTCTAGCTGCTGTTAAAACATTTACAATCAAATATTTCAACTCTTTACTATAAATTTCTGGTATAATTCCCAATAAAAATATTTCCGGTTTAAAATCTATATGTTGTTTTATCATTCGGGGATTGTGGCGTGGGGCTGTGGCTGTGGCTGTGCTGGGAGAGGAGGCTCTGGAGGCGCCGGACTTTCCAGGAGTGACGGGGGATGGCAGCTGTGGTCGTGGCTGGCCCCCGGCCCCAGAGTTGGCTGGTCGGAGGGCTGCGGCAGCACGGGGATTGCCCCAGGAGCGGTGCCTGCTCCAGGAGCGACCGAGGAGCAGCCATGGGACCCACGAGAGGGGGGGAGTTGTGGCTGGCCCTCACCTGGCGGTTATGGGCGGTGGCTTCGGCCCCATTCCTGGGCTGACGGGGGCTATGCCGGCTCCACCTGGGTCAGTGATGGTGATGGCGGAGATGCCGGCAGTTCTGTCCATGGGGATGACGGGGGACTGGCAGGTAACTCCGGGGGACCTGAGGAAGATCAGTGGTGCTGGTCCCGGATTTGCCACCAGCCCTGGTCCTGTCCTGGATAGTTTTTGCCAAAAATCTGCCCGCCAACTGCCCGACTGCCCCTCCTCTGTGACCATCATTGGCCGGACCCTGGACTCTCCCATCATTATCAGCTGCCATTTTCCATCTTGCCTCACTTGTTCCTCCTCTTTTGTCATCAGTCTGAACTGCAAGGTACTTTCCCCACTGGGAGGGAACCAGCTGTTGTGTACCTTAGGCCATGGAAGGGAGGGTTTGGACACCCTGGTGGCCTGGGTCCAAAATCCCAGTGTTGGTACTACACCCTCGAACTTGGCCTATGGCCACGGGACTTTTGTTGTGCTCCCTGCTGGGGTGAGAGACCAGCGGGGGGGACACATTTTCCCTTAGGACCTATTTTAACATCTTCTTGTCATCAGCCCAGCCGGAGCGTGTTGGAGATGCCCGCGGTGAAAGAGCGTGGCTTAGCCCAGATTGGGGCCTTGAACATATGCCACAGGTCTGTCGTGAGAGGGCAGCCTGGTTTTTTGAATCTGGACTTCCCAACGGGCTATCAACCGGGACTCGACCAAGTTCTTTATACCAGACTTTGTTGCCGTTTTGTCATTGTCATCTTTGACAACCCTTGTGCCTGTTCTCTAATTGTGCTCTTCTACCATTCGAACTTATTTGGTAGCGGAATTGCAGGCCCTGAGGGGACTCCCTCCCTCTTGGGTTTGGCCTGCTACACTATCTCCGGCCTACCTCAAGGATGGGTTATGGAACCCGGAGAGATGGCATGGCAGGGGGATGGGGTGTGGTTGGGGCTCTATTAAAATGAAAAAGAGGGTCACTAGGGCCCCTTTAGCTAAATTTTTAACAAAATTTTTAAGGTCAGGGAGGAGGGCGGGTAGTGATTCTGGGGATGTGGGTTGCAGCCCGGTGCGTGGCAGGGGGGGTGGGGGTTGGGGGCCGGCGGGGCCCCGGGGTGTGAGATGTGGACCGCGATTCCCAGGGTGGTTGGGATTGACAGGAGACGTCGAGGCATAGGGCCATTTCATGTGCTGGGAGCATGTACACGCCATCTCTGTGCCGTGGCATGCTCCGACTCTATGGCCTCCTCCCTAGGGGGCACGGGAACCGGGACCCCTGGGCTTAAGCTGGTGTATTTTAATGCCAGGTCCGTGGCTAATAAGTCTTCCCTCCTCCATGAGATCATTGAGGAGGAGGCTGTGGACCTGGCTTGTATCACCGAAACCTGGTTGGGGCCGGAGGGAGGGGTCCCTCTGGTTGATCTATGCCCCTCAGGTTTTTGGGTTTTGCACCAGCCACAGGCCCAGGGAAGGGGTGGTGGGGTGGCTGTGGTTATCCAGGAGACCCTGTTTCCAAGGAAGGTCACTGTTCCAGAGATAGGTGGGAGTGAGACCCTCCTCCTGAGGTGGGGGCCTAGTGGTCAGGTGGGCTTGCTGCTGACATACCTTTCCCCCAGCTGTGTGGCAGCAGCCCTACCTGGGTTTCTCGATGTCCTCTCGGGGGTGGTGGTGGAATTCCCGGGTCTTATAGTCCTGGGGGACTTCAATTTGCCCTCCCTGGGGGGAGCATCGGGTTTGGCCCAGGAATTCATGGCTTCTATGGACGCCATGGGCCTGACCCAATTGATTCAAGGCCCGACTCATGAGGGGGGAAACACTCTTGACCTAGTTTTTGTCTCTGAACAGTGGCCTAGTGACAGAGGGCAAGCTACCTTTACGGCACTGCCCGTTCCATGGTCTGATCACTATCTCCTATGGCTGGTCTTCCAACAGGCCACCCCCCACTGCTGGGATGAGGAGCCACTTAGATGGTTTCGCCCCAGACACCTGATGGACCCCGAGAGGTTCCAGGCGGAACTGGGGTTTTTTCCCTCTTCCCTTGCCCACAGCTCTGCTGAGGATCTGGCGGCTGCTTGGCAACAGGCCGCTTTGGATGCCCTCGACAGAGTTGTCCCCATGTGTCCCCTCACACGCCGTGGATCCCGGATGGCTCCCTGGTATACTGAGGAGCTCTGGGAGATGAAGTGTTGTCGGAGGGGTTTAGAGAGCAGGTGGAGGTCCACCCGCTCCCAATCCGATCGAGCCCAGCTAAGAGCCCATATTAGGACTTACCTGGTAGCTATGAGGGCGGCGAGGAGGTCTTATCTCTTCGCCCTCATAGCGTCCGCAGATAACTGCCCAGCCGCCCTGTTTGGGCCACCCACTCTCTCCTTCGTAGGGGGGAGGTGGCGGACCCGTTGCGGGGAAGGGCTGAGGAATTTGGTCAGTATCTGTCGGACAAGATCGCCCGGATTCGGAGCGGATTGTCCTCTGATTTGCAGTGGTCTGAGGAACAGGGTGCAAGTAGTCTGGCTAACGTGATCTGGGTTGAGTTCGATCCTGTTTCTGAGGATGAAGTGGACAGGACTATGCGGTGTCTGAGTTCCACCACATGTTTGTTGGACCCGTGTCCTTCCTGGCTGGCTTATGCTTCCAGGAAGGCCACCTGCGGTTGGCTCCAGGCAGTTGTCAACGCTTCGCTGAGAGAGGGTGTTTTTCCCTCCACCTTGAAGGAGGCGGTGGTGAGGCCCCTCCTGAAGAAGCCTGCCCTGGATCCGACCATGTTAGACAACTTTCGTCTAGTCTCCAAGCTTTGCTTTTTGGCGAAGGTTGTTGAGAGTGTGGTGGCTCAGCAGTTTCCACTCTTCCTGGATGAAGCGGACTACCTGGATCCGTACCAATTGGGCTTCCGACCCGTTTTCAGCATGGAGACAGCATTGGTCGTACTGATGGATGATCTCTGGAGGGCGTGGGACAGGGGTTTTTCCTCTGTCCTGGTCCTATTAGATCTCTCAGTGGCTTTCGATACCATCGACCATGGTATCCTTTTGCGATGCCTCGGGGGATTGGGAGTGGGGGGCACTGTTCTTGGTGGTTCACCTCCTACCTCTGGGCTGCAATCGGTGTTGGTAGGGGGCAGAGATCGACCCGAGGCTCTCTTGTGGGGTCCCTCAGGGGTCGGTCCTCTCCCCTCTCTTATTTAACATCTACATGAAGCCGCTGGGTGAGATCATCCGTGGTTTTGGGGTGAGATACCATCAGTACGCGGATGACACCCAGCTGTACATCTCCACCCCAAACCAGATCAGTGATGCCCTCTCCCTGATGACCCACTGTCTGGATGCAGTACGGATTTGGATGAGTGGGAACATGCTTTGACTCAACCCGGCCAAGACTGAGTGGCTGTGCATACCGGCATCTTGGCCCAGTCAGGAATATCCATCTTTGGCCATAGGGGGAGAGGTGTTGCCCCCTGTGGATAGGGCGCAGAATCTGGGGGTCCTCCTGGATGTACGGCTCCGGTTGGAGGAGCAGGTGGGAACTGTCGCCAGGGGGGCCTTTGCCCAACTCCGCCTTGTTCGTCAGCTTCACCCATTTCTGGACCGAGATGCCCTGCACACAGTCACTCATGCCCTTGTCACCTCCAGACTTGACTACTGCAACGCTCTCTATTTAGGACTGCCCTTGCATACCATCCGGAGATTGCAGCTGGTGCAGAATGCGGCCGCGCGGGTGGTGATGGGAGTCTCCCGATTCTCCCATATTATCCCCCTCCTGCACGACCTGCATTGGTTGCCGGTTGCACTCCGAGTGAGATTGAAGGTTTTGGTTTTAACATACAAAGTCCTACATGACATGGGTCCTCAATACTTAAGGGAGCAACTCCTGCTGATATCGAGTGCCAACCGCCCTGTGCGAGCACACAGGCAAGGACTCATCGGGGTCCTGTTGGCAAGTCAATGTCGGCTGGCGGTCCCCCGACGACGAGCCTATTCTGTCATGGCCCCTGACCTTTGGAACCAACTACTCCTGGGGCTCTGCCTGGCCCCTGACCTTCGCACCTTCCGCCACGATTTGAAGACCTGGTTGTTCGACCAATCCGGGCTGTGACCCCTCCCTGGGGCGGGGGATGGTTCTTAAATTATTTTAAATTTTAACTTTGTTAACTATTATTGGGCTTGTGATTGGTTTAATTCTTTTTAATTATTTATAATTGTTACTGTTTTAGTTGTGAGCTGCCCCGAGTCTTTGGAGATGCGGTGGCGTACAAGTCCAAATAATAATAATAATAATTTTTTTGCAACCACGTGTGGATTTTAGTCCAATATCTTTTTGTGTCCGAACACATCCACTACATATGGTAATACGAACCATTTATTTCTGATCAAACCTCTCCCAACCTGAAATATAATATGGACAATTAGTATATGGAAATGTCATAGGTTTGTGGCAGTGCTTTGTGAGTTGAAAGTTTTTAACTGCATTCTCCCCATGACAGATTTTGCTCTGGGCCTAATGGGAGAATGATTCAAAGGCAGGATTCACATAGCACAGTAAAACCAGAACAGAATACAACCTGGCTCTCCTTGCTATAGAATCCACACCACTGTGGTCTGGATTTGACAGTGTGTAGGGAGGGGTAATTTATAGTCCTAAGGCTTAAATTGTCTTTTTGGATACCTCTTTGATCATAATGACACAGAACTAGACTCATCTTCCTGACGGGTGAACAGATGAAAATTAGAAATAAATCTACTCCCAAACTGAGTATCACCGACATGCAGTCCCATCTACTTTGCAGACCATGGCCTCCTTACCAAAATATTATGCTCAGTCCTTGGTCACCAAAAGCTTGTCGATACTCAGTGCATTTCCTTTTTATTTATGTAGTAAGTTACATGGGGATTGTGGGGAGTGAAAACAGATACTTTAAGCCAGGGATGTCAAACTGGCGGCCCACGGGACGGATGCATCACACACAGTCCATGCCCACCCCAGCTCCACGAAGGGGAGAAACATCACGAAACATCACATAATGGCAATGTGACACCATGAGTTTGACACCCGTGCTTTAAGCCCCCTCTCCCAAAATAGAAGATTTCTACTAATTAGGCTGAACTCTAATCAACTCTAACCTGGTTAGCTATTGTAGGAAGTTCTGAACCTTCCCACCAAAGACCTTGTTTTGGGACAGCTCTAGAAAAATCAAATGAAAAGAGCTTGGATCTTCATGCAGGTCCCTACTTTACTTGCTCTTCTTTTCTGCTTAAATACTATCATAGTAGTTACTAGACTAGTACTGTGCTGTCCAGTTGAGTAAAATCTGTTATTGCTGGGCCTTGTTAATAAAGGAGAATAAAGCAAACTTCTTTGCTAGTATGACAAAAGTATGAACTAGTTTTCCCCACTTATATATAAAAAAGATTATATAAGGAAAGCCAGTGGGGACGGGAGAGGAACAGAGGAATCCCATCTTTCCAGACTTCTCAACATAAAGTCAGTTTACCAGATGTTTTAATGGACACTGTGGTGTTATCTCCCAAAAGAGAAAGTTGTGATGAAGTAAATGAAGTCAATCATTGCTCAATCCAATGAATGAGCTTTAAGTAAAAATGTACTAATTCAGAAAAGCCTGAAAAAAAAGTAAATTAGCATAACAGGAATGAAATGCTGGTACTCCAAAATAGTAAACAAACAAGAAGATGGTAGGAAATAACTTTGCTTTGCTTTGCAATAAGCTGAAATTATTAAGGTAATTTTGTTTAGTAATAGTAACCACTTGCACTGGATAACATAATATGGACTAGCGTTTCTCAACTCCATCAGGAGTCACTAAGGGTTCTGTGCTTGCAGTATTGGAACCTTGCATCAGCTGTTGGTCTGCTGCTTTACTGGGGATTGCACAAGAAGTCACAACTCTCTCAATACACAGTATTTGTTATGTATGTAGGTTTGAATGTCATTGGTTTAGTTTGAATTGTTCTTGTAAAATGTCAAATAGGATTGGTTTAAAAAGTGCAGGAAAACCCTGCACTCTGATTGGCTGGCAACTACGGCTGCTGGCTATAAGTAGCAGCCGTAGCCCAGCCAAGTTGGGTCCATTCGAGCTGTAGTCACTAATAAACTCTTCACTGAAGCTCTTCGTGTCTGACTCTTCATGCAAACTTAACACTGGCAATGAAGGTGGGATTCCCCTGAAAAGAAGAACGACGCGGAAGACAAGCAGAAGAGCGAAATGGCTGCGCTGAACACCCCCCCAGCCCCATTCGATCCGGCAGCAGAAGACTGGGAATCGTATGCGGATCGCTTCCAAATATATTTGGAAGGAAACGACCTCGCCGACATCTCCGAGAAGCGGAAAAGGGCGGTCTTCCTTACGCACTGCAGTCCGGCAGTCTTCAAGATGGCGAAGGCATTGGCGGGAGCTGCAGACATGAAAGTAATGGAATGGCCTGATTTAGAAAAGCTTTTAAGAGCCCATTACGCCCCACAAGTATCGTGCCTCATTAAGAGACATGAGTTTTACCATCGGGATCAAGGGGAAAGCGAAAACGTTAACGACTTCATGGCAAGCTTAAGAGACATTGGGGGTGCATGCGAGTTTAACAGCTTGAAGGAGGCCATGCGCGATCGGTTTGTTCTAGGCCTCAAAGACAAGGTTTTGCAGAGCAAATTATTATTAAAACCTAAGATCACGTTAAAGGAGGCCATAGAAGAGGCCTCCTCAGCAGAAGCCACTAAGTCCTCAGCGGCAGCCATGAAGAAAATTAACAAGGCCTCAAGCCATCCTGATGTGGAAAAGTCCACAACAACTCATTGCGAGCAGATAGATTCTGAATCAGACTGTAGTGAGGTGGAGGAAGGAATTTATAGACTCAGAATGGAAAAGAAAACAAAAGACCTGGGAAGAAAAAGGCAAGACTTTTATTGCAGAGGTTGGGGGGGGGGCACCCACGCACTGAATGCAAGTTTCTTGATACCATCTGCCTTCGTTGTGAAAAAAGAGGTCATTTAGCAAGAGTCTGCAAATCATCCAGAACTCCTCCACACAGAATATAGTTTCCTGACAAAGATTTCAAGTCCAACAACTTCAGTGAGAAAATGGGGCGCAACTCAGAAGCAAATGGGAAGAATGAAACTCATCAGTCACCATTGGTCATTCTTCACCCTTGAGAAGCAGAAAAGTACATGTGAAGGTACTCATTGAAGGAAGGCCTTGCCAAATGGAAGTGGACTCAGGCTCCTATTTATCTATGGTGTCATGGGACACTATTCACAGGCTACTTCCCAACATTCAGAAGAAACATTTCCAGAAGCAAGCACTGACTCTTAAAGACTACCAAGGGAACAAGATTTCAGTAGTTGGAACAAGAGAATTCAATGTGAAGTTTAAAGGCCACACCAAACGTTTGCCCCTGACCATCATGGACAAGGATCGCCCAAGCTTGCTGGGACTTGAGTGGTTCAATCCACTAGGCATCGAGGTGACTGGCATCAATCACGTGAGCAACTCTGAATGGGAGGAGACCTTGAAGTCTGAGTTTCCAGAGGTCTTCAGCGAAGAATTGGGCAAGTATATGGGGACCCCTATCACTTTCAACCTAGACCCCAAGGTGCCCCCAATTCGTTTAAAGCCCAGAAGGGTCCCATTTGCTTTAAAGGAAAAAATTGATGCACAATTAGACAAATAAATAGCTCAAGGGGTTTTAGAGCCCACTGACCACTCCAGATGGGAGACACCCATAGACACACCAGTCAAGACTGATGGGTCAGTAAGAATCTGTGGAGACTATAAGGGGACACTGAACCATGCACTGCAGCAGAGCGCATACCCAGTTCGTGGTGCATCATCTGTTACATTCACTTGGCAGGGTACAGTCTTTGCCAAATTGGATCTGGCCCAGGCATATCAACAACTAACAGTTGATGATGCCACTGCAGAGGCCCAAACCATTGTGACTCATAGAGGTGCTTTCAAATGTAAAGGTTACAATTTGGAGTAAGCGTGGCACCAGGCATCTTTCAAAGCCTTATGGAAAGAATGCTCCAAGGACTGCCAGGGTAGTGCCTTACTTTGATGATGTGTTAATCTCTGCTGAAAATGACACTCAGTTACAAGAAAGACTCAGAGAAGTCCTTACCAGATTCAGGAAAGCGGGGTTAAAAGTCAAGGAAGAAAAATGCACTCTTAAAACTGACAAGGTTGAGTTCCTGGGCTACATGATTGACAAGCATGGCATCCACCCTACAGATGCCAAGGTTCAAGCAATCAAAGAAGCCCCTAGACCTAAATGCAAAACAGATTTGCAAGCCTTCCTTGGACTCATTAACTTTTATCACATGTTCCTACCTCAGAAGGCAACCATTGCAGAACCATTGCACAGATTACTTGACAAAAAGTCTGTTTGGGTCTGGGGAGGAAGGAACAATCAGCATTTAACAGTATTAAAAGACTAATCACGTCTGATGCTGTACTGATACAGTTCTCTGAGAATTTGCCTGTTGTACTGACTTGTGACATGGACCACAGGCTTCCCAGTGGGAGAGATCCTCCTTTGACCAAAGTAGAGAGGAATTACAGCCAATTGGACAAGGAAGCATTGGCAATTGCTGCAGCTGTTAAGAAATTTCATGAATATCTGTATGGGAGAACATTTACCATTGTTACAGATCACAAACCTTTGTTAGGCATTGTGGCAGGAGACAAACCTACACCTACTATCCTGTCACCAAGAATGCTGAGGTGGACTGAATTTCTTGCTGCTTATTCATACAAACTTATTCACAAGCCTGGCAAGGACATTGGACATGCTGATGCACTGAGTCGTTGCCCACTTCCTTGCCACAAGGAGGACTTTGAACCTGAAACACACACCTTTTTCCTAGAAACTGTTGCCAAGCTTCCAGTGCATGCTGCTGAAATTGCCAGAGAGACTGCCAAAGACACTTTATTGGCTCCTGTTATAGGCTGGATTAAGAAAGGTTGGCCTCTTCAAGATCTACCTCACCTGGCTCAACCTTTTAAGTCCAGGCAAACTGAATTATCTGTATTAAGAGGATGTATTTTGTGGGGTAACAGGGTGGTTATTCCTGAAAAACTGCAAAGAGAGGTTTTGGAAATGTTACATGAGGGTCATCCTGGGATTGTAAGGATGAAGGGATTGGCCAGGAGTTATGTATGGTGGCCAGGTATTGACAAAATGGTTGAAAGCTGGGTTGCATCTTGTCCCAACTGTCAGGTTGTCAGGCCTGCCCCACCTCTCGCCCCAAACAGGAATGGGAATGTCCTAGGGGCCCATGGTCTAGGAGTCACATTGATTTGAGGCTACCAGAGGGCACACCTTTCTTATTATAGTAGATGCATATTCCAAATGGCTAGAGGTAATCCCTATGGCATCCACCACAACTGATGCTATCATCAAGCAGCTCAAAAAACTTTTTGTAACCCACAGGTTACCTGATGTCCTTGTCTCTGATAATGGCCCTCAATTTACATCCAACCTTTTTGAATCCTATTTAGCACAACAGGGTATCAGACATGCCCTTACTGCCCCTGGGCACCCTTCGGCTAACGGCCGGACTGAACGCATGGTATGTTTTACCAAGGAGAAGCTTCAGCAACTGGGTCCTGGGGACATCACTGAGAAAGTTGAAAAACTTCTTAGTGTTCAGCACATCACTCCTAACCCATCTAATAACTTATCCCCAGCAGAGTTGTTGATGGGTAGGAAACTTAGGTCTTCCCTTGACCGCCATCCCACTTACGCACCCAACGCACCACTAGATTCCACTTCCAAAGTTCGCACATTCAGTGTGGGTGATTCTGTTTCTGCTAAGAACCTTATGGGTGAACCTTTGTGGATTCCTGCTGAGATAACTCAGATCACAGGCCCTCGTTCTTACAGGGTGCAAACAGAGGATGGACTCCTCTGGAGCAGGCACATTGATCAACTTAGATCCAGGTTCTCTCAGGAACATCGCACTTGTTCCTCTCTAGTTCCCTCACCTGATGTCAATTCTAGGGGAAGGGAGGAACAGGAGGAAAATCAGCAAGCAAGAATCAACCCCATGTGGCCATTACGACAGGAACCATTCCAAAACCTGTCACAATGCCAAAATCCATTCTTAGAAGTGGAAGATTGTACATCACTACCTGACTTGGGTGCTGACATTGGGCTGGAGATGGGTTGGGAGGAGAGACCAGATTCTAACCATCAAACAGGGTCTTCCTTCACAGGAAGTCCCAGTGGGGAAATGTCAGCAGACACATTTCCTCTCTCACTGGGTGAGAATGTTAAAACTTCTGAACCACGAAGGTCTCAACGTACACGCAAGAGCCCCACCTATTTAAAAGAATACATTAGATAGGTTGGGGTTTGGTATGGACTGAACCTAGTGGGGAGGGGTGTTATGTATGTAGGTTTGAATGTCATTGGTTTAGTTTGAATTGTTCTTGTAAAATGTCAAATAAGATTGGTTTAAAAAGTGCGGGAAAACCCTGCACTCTGATTGGCTGGCAACTACGGCTGCTGGCTATAAGAAGCAGCCGTAGCCCAGCCAGGTCGGGTCCATTCGAGCTGTAGTCACTTAATAAACTCTTCACTGAAGCTCTTCGTGTCTGACTCTTCGTGCAAACTTAACATGAGCCACAAAGGTCTCAACGTACACGCAAGAGCCCCACCTATTTAAAAGAATACATTAG
The DNA here is from genome assembly GCA_009733165.1 of Naja naja. NCBI lineage: Eukaryota > Metazoa > Chordata > Lepidosauria > Squamata > Elapidae > Naja > Naja naja. The sequence goes on along the minus strand of CM019153.1, from coordinate 16,940,893 downwards.
ATAGGTTGGGGTTTGGTATGGACTGAACCTAGTGGGGAGGAGTGTTATGTATGTAGGTTTGAATGTCATTGGTTTAGTTTGAATTGTTCTTGTAAAATGTCAAATAAGATTGGTTTAAAAAGTGGGAAAACCTGCACTCTGATTGGCTGGCAACTACGGCTGCTGGCTATAAGTAGCAGCCGTAGCCCAGCCAAGTTGGGTCCATTCGAGCTGTAGTCACTAATAAACTCTTCACTGAAGCTCTTTGCGTCTGACTCTTCATGCAAACAGTATTTTTTCAACTTCACACACTATCCAATGCTAGCTGAAGATATAATCACTTTAATGCAGGCTTCCTGAGTCCTGAAAATTATTTCAGGGGTTCCTCCAGAATATAAAGTTTGAGAAGCTGTCTTTTAGTGATCATGCAATTCAGGCTCATTCTATGCTGTACCACAGTTGTGTGTGCTACTAGAAAAGCAGCATCACTGCGACATTCCAGAAGAGATCTGAAATAACAGCCCTGATTACCAATGCCTGTACTTGCCTTAAAGAAAAGATCATAACAACTCCTTCTTTTATATACTTGGTCTTTGAATGAGAAGCCTATATTTCTCTTACAGAATATTTTCCTCAGTAAAAAATGTCTTAGCAAACACTGAAGAAGTACAACACTGGATGCTACGCAAAATAGAGATGAAGGTTCACTGAATGTACTGCTGTTTTACAATATTTACAATGTTTTACTTATTGCAATAAACAATTTAGTCATTATTTTCAAGGTTCATAGTTAAGGGAATAATATTATTACAGCTGAAATTGAGTTTTTTTTCTGTTAGGCAATGCACTTTGTCTAACTGGAGCATTTCATATATCTTGAAATTCAAACTCCCACAATCCCCAGCTATCAAAACTATTTTTAAGTATTTTATGAAAGGCTACTACTTTGAGACTGCAATCCTATACTCACTTGCCTTTAATTAAACTAATTAAATTTAATTAGATTTACTTCTAATTGAGCAAGTGTAAGCTTGTGCTGCAGATCAACGTATATAAAGCAAGATTTCCAATTCTCTTGGCACAGTTCTTTTGCTTCTAAAATTTGCACAACAGACAAAGGTTCCACTAAATGTTCTGGGTGCAAGTTACCCTTCAAGTGGCAATTCACCTTCTTTGGAGAAGAATAATTCTATTTTTTTTTTATTACATTTATATGCCGCCCTTCTCCGAAGACTCAGGGCGGCTTACAATTTTTGGAGCACAACCCAATGCGCTCAGCAATAGCCTTCATTCCATTGTATATGCCTGCTTATTACTAAGCGGCATTTTTACAAGGTCAGCTAATTGCCCCCAACAATCTTGGGTCCTCAATTTACCTACCCCGAGAGGATGGAAGGCTGAGTCAACCTTGAGCCTGGTGGGATTCGAGTCTACAGTAATTGTAGACAGCTGGATCTTAAGAGCAGGCATTTAACAGCCTGAGCCACCAAAGCTCATTTTAGTGCTATTTGAACACTATGGAACAGGGAACATATTTGTTTCCTCTTTACCTCAAGCAATGTGAAAAAAGTCCAACCATTACATTATTTAAAGCTCAGGCAAGCACAAATATTTTGAATGTTGAGTCTTCTTTACCTTTAAGGCTTAACGATAATTTATCCATTTCTGCACAATTTATTATCTTTTGTATAATCATTTGATCTTTTGGGATGTCAGGCTGTTTCAAACATTGCGCAAATATAATTCTTGCGGCTGTTAAAATGTGTATTAACAAATATTTTATACTCTTTAGATATCTTTTCCTGAGAATTCCCAGCAAAAAGAGCTCTGGTTCTAAATCCACTTTTTCATCGATAATTTCTTGTAGCCAAATTTGAATTTTACGCCAATATTTCTGAGCCTCTGGGCAGGTCCACCACATATGATAGTATGTTCCCTCTTTCTCCTTACACTTCCAGCACATGGGACTCATTTTTTTGTATATTTTAGCTAATCTCAAGGGAGAAAGATGCCACCTGTAAAACATTTTATATGTATTCTCCTTATATGTTATCGATTTTGTCATTTTATAATTTCTATTCCAAATGGTTTCCCAATCCGCCAAATTTATGTTATGCCCTATATTTTGACCCCACGCAATCATACATCCTTTAACAATTTCTTCTTCCAATTCTACTTCTAATAGGTATAAGCACAAATATTTTGATTGAGGATGTCTGGCCCGAGCTTCATTAAAACAATTGCAACCAAGAAATGTAAGAATTTTAAAAAGCAGATGGCATGTTTCTTTGGTCTTCACAGAGGTTCCGAGAAGAAGGTTAAACTGGTGGAAAATGGATAGTTCACAGAGGAAGATAACCCTGATTAATCATAGTGTTCTTTTATTAGGTATTAATTAGATTTGCATTACGGATTTTGACCGGGAACCACAATGCAGTTTTCCTATACCTGGGCTGGTTATCAAGTCCCAGCTAGCCAATTCTACCATACAGTTTGCTTATTACAATAAACAACAGAATTCTCTTGTTTCCTTTAAAAATGTTCAATATTTATTACATGGAATAACAATTACAAATATCATCTTGAATGTTTCTAAAAAGGGTTCAACATAAACATAATAGAATACAATGTGAGGACTCTCCAAAACAAATTTCGTGTTTTGCATACAATGGTGTGCTTAATTTTATATCAAGTTGTAGAACATTCTGTTCTTGCTTTTAAAATGATATGCTAGATAAATATTTGATGCCTAGTACACCTTTCCTTCCTCTGTGAGGAATGAATCAATCTAAACTTTTATCATGTTGAGACTAGTCTTTGAATACTTCAGTCTGTAAATATATGAGGAAAGAGAGAGAACATAGTTGCTAAGCATGAAACAAACATCACTTGCACACATTTGAACTCTAAAAGAGTATTTGTTTCCTCAGTTATTTGTTGAGATAGTACAATAGCAAAAAAGTGGAAAACACCAACTGGTTCAATATGCTTCATATTGCACATATTGCCCTGTGGAACTCTCTACCACCAGAGCTGAGAACTGCTCTCCCCACCCTTAATACCCTTCCAAGAAGGTTATTAAAATTTGATTTTGCTGATTGACTTGAAGCAGTGAAGTGGTTGGCTTGGGGCCCTGGAGGTGGTTTGATGGGTATGAAGACCTCATCCCTGTATGGTTTGTCTTTGCCTCTTGGTTCCTGCTTTACTGAATTAAAAAAAAAATTTGCACAGTTTTAAAATTTTAACCACTTTTCTATTTAACTTTTTATGATTGGTAGCTGCGCAGAGTCACCCTGTGGGTAGCACATCAATTTAATCATTAAATAAATATCATGCTTGGAAAAATCATCCCCAAACTGTTGATCTTCAGATGTGTCCATAATAAACTGCAGGCAGGCAGGAGAAATAATTTTCTAATCTCCGTACAGGCAGGAAGAAGGATTAGTCAGCCATTTTGTAATAGTAAAAAGCCCAAATGGTCTCATCACCCTAGAAACTGGAGGTGCCGTCCCAATCTGTATCATTTTATTTCCTCTGAAATAAATATACTGTTATATTTATCTATTAACCCAATTTGAGGGGCTTCTGCTGGAGATCTTTACCACTTGCTAGTGGATTTATCCTTACGAAAAAAAAATGGTAGTGGTTGTTTGCTGATGTAATGATTTCTCTATTCATCTGATGCCATATCAATCCTAAAATAATCCAGATCCTAGGAGGGGTTAAAGACAGGAGCCCTTCCCCCAAACTGGGTTAACAGCAGGGCAGAAATGCAATGGGCTTGTGGCATTGCACTGCTGAAATATGCAGTACACTCATCTCTGGATTTGAGAAAAGTTTCCATCAAATCTCCTTTGCTCCTGGTGATTTATGGAAAACATCTATATTGTTTTCTTGGCAACAAAATGGAAATAGTTTACTTTTGCCTTCTTAACTTCCCAGTCTGGTTTTCAGCAGTGGTATATTTTTAATTATCACATAAAGCCTGTCTGCACTGTATGTTTACGGAAAAGTCAACAGATGCATCCCTGCATAACAGTAAACCAGAATTATTTAAACAACGGCTTGATGAACAAGTCAGAGGAGTCTAGTTCACATAGCATGCTAAGCCAAAACAAATGTGTTCAGACAATAACAAACTACATTATAGTTCAAGATTCGACATAAACAAGGACAATAACTGAAATCAGATTTAGCCACGATTTAATTACTGAAATCAATTGGACTAATATATCCTATTTATTTTAATATATTTACCAGAAATATTAATATATCTGAATCCATTTCATTGTTTTCAGCTGAGCATCCTGCTACACTAAATAATTGGGCACAAGATTCCAGTCTAGCTGCAATTTTTACACTGATTAAATAAAGGAAGTGTGACTTTGTAAAACTTAAAATGAGAGGAGTGAATCAGGATTCAAGTCATTCATGTGGCTTCCATCTGTGCTGTCCAACACATCACCCAAATTATAAAAACATACAGCCAGCCTGGATCTGCCCAATGGCCCATCTAGTTTATTATTGTCTTCTCATAAATGGCCAAACAGACATACTTGAAAACTCACAGTGTGGTTGTGTTGTCTATAATTCTGAGGTAAGAAAACAACCATAAAGGCTAATAACCATTGATTCTTCCATGCTATTGTCCATTTCCCCTTAAAGTGTTTAAATTGGCAGTCATTACCAGACTTAATGACTGCATCTGCTACAGTTGAACTATACAGAAACAAGATTTTTTTAAAAATACAATTCCACCCTAAGGGTTTATAGCATCAGCCAGATATTGTTGCAGCAATAGAAAGTCTGTCTTCATTAATGACAGACATTAATGACTTTAGTAGACGGCCCCAATTGTGAGATTCTGGCAGTGTACAATGAAGTAGAAAAGAACATATCACCACATTAACATACATTAATACATGAGTACTATGATTAATGACTTTAGTCAAGTAGTTAAGGCCACCTATTTAGGACTGCCCTTGCATACCATCCGGAGATTGCAGCTGGTGCAGAATGCGGCGGCGCGGGTGGTGATGGGAGTTTCCCGGTTCTCCCATGTTACCCCCCTCCTGCGCTGCCTTCATTGGCTACCGGTTGCGCTCCGGGTGAGATTCAAGGTTTTAGTGTTAACATTCAAAGTCCTTCATGACATGGGTCCCCAATATTTAAGGGAGCGGCTCCTGCCGACATCAAATGCCAACCGCCCTGTGCGAGCACATAGGCAAGGACTCCTTGGGGTCCCATCGGCTGGCCAATGCCGGCTGGCGGTCCCCCGACGATGAGCCTATTCTATAGCGGCCCCAGACCTCTGGAACCAACTTCCCCTGGAGCTCCGTCTGGCCCCTGACCTCCGCACCTTCCGCCATGACCTGAAGACCTGGTTGTTTAACCAATCCGGGTTGTGATTTTCTGGGATGGGATGGTTTTATGGGATAGTTTTAAGGGATTTTATGGGTGTACTGTAATTGTAATGGGGCTTATTTTAGTTTAATTTGCTTTTAAATTATTTATTGTTGTTGTTGTTTTATTTGTAAGCCGCCCTGAGTCTTCGGAGATGGGGCGGCATATAAGTCCCATAAAAAGAAAAAGAAAAAGAAAAAGAAAGAAAAATATTGTATATTTTTGAGATATCCTTCTCTTTATGTGTTACATGAACATGCCTCCTCTGCTCCAGACTCGTGGAAAGACACTATTCTCCTAGTCAAGTTTCGCATCGTTTCCATCTTTATAAATATTTTCAGGCAGGATGATCAAAAAATCTTGTAGATTTCTTATAGAAATCTTATAGATTTATAATAAATCTAAGATTTATAATTAGCTCCCCCCATTTCTTTCCTACTGAGGCTTTATACTGTGTTGACATTTTTAATGAACTGTTTACCAATAAATAAATTATCTAAATTAATGTTTTTCAAACCTAAGATATGTAGGTGACTTCCAGCACAATACCATTTTGACCAATCATTACATGCATTTTTCAGAATATATTTACTTTGACATTACAGTAGTTATTCCAGTTGCAATATTTTGCCAAAAAGTTCTATTATGTGAGAAAGAATTCAAATGCATTGTATTTAGGCAATTTAGGAAAGAAACCAAAACAAAATGAAGCCCAAAACAACTCCCCCCATTTCTAATTTATTTACTATTGTTAATAATACAGAAATAATAGAAATATTAATAGAAATAATATCCCCAAATTTTCCAGCCAGCAACTTAATGTTGTCAAGTTTGAAAAATACTGTTATAGAGAATTTCTAGAGGGTAGTAATGGGATTGGTAGGATGTGATTATCCATCCAGGAAAACTTTCTTCTGCAACCTGAATAATTAGAAATCTTTTTCCATTCCAGGAGAAAGTAGCAGTTCTTTCCTTAGGTTTGCTATCAGTTAAACAAAGTTTTGTCTGTTGGACAACTTTTGCAGCACTTTCTCTACATCCAAAAAGATCTAATTTGGACCTCAGCACAATACTGTCATCTAAAGTCTCATTTCCACTTTTGCTGTCATCTCATGTCCATGAGTATTAAGTCATTATTAAGTGCACCTATTTTAAGTAAGACTTTCCCCCTTCATCTAGTACTATCCTGCTACAGCTTTAAGTTGCATAAATGTGCAGTGCTTTGTCACCCATTATCTTTGAGGTGAGATTAGATGACCTGTTGTGGCAGTGATTAGAGGACTGGTGTATTGTGAGGCCAATTCCCCTGTAATCACTTGCCAGCTTCAATTGCAGTATTTTCCTCCCAGTACACGATCTCTTCATTATCGCTTGGTTTCCTGTTTCCCTCCCCACATCAGTAAACTTCTCTACTTCCTTATTTTTTGATTTCCATCTCTTCATGCCTTCAACAAAGCTGAAGAAACCTCAGCAGGTTTCCACTATATTATTTGGGGAAGGAGTATCAGAGTAGTGGTGTTCTACTTTAAAATATTCTGTAATAAAGGCAGAATATAAACAAATAGGGTTTTCTTTTAGTAGTAGTCTAAAATGCATTTTTACCATTTAGATGCACCAATCACATTTTTTTCCTTATGGTAGTTTTCAGAAAACAAGAATTTTTGAACTGGTTACTCTAACTTATTTGTCAGATTTCCTATAGTTCTCCATTTCAGTCACTTTCCTCTTCCTGAAGTAAGAACTGGCTTGCTAGTTATAGTAATTTCAGTTTTCACACTCTACAGAATTGAGTACAATTCAGTGTCATGGCAAATTCAACCTCACAGCTCTCTAGAATAACGTTTGCCTTGTTGTTTTCTCTTTCTTTCTTTTATATGATTTTAAATTGGAGGATGCCCAGCTGGTACATAAAAAGAGTGACAGATAAACTAATCTGAGAAACTCAGATAAAAGCCCCGAATCAAACCTACCACATTTGTGCTGCCCTGCTCCATTGGCAAGTGTTTGCTCAGTGGCTGTTGACACGGTGAAAGGGAATGTCAATAAAGCCAGAGGGGAAAGCAAAATACTTCACTTATAATAGTTGGCAAACTCAGAAATCAGGACAGTGCTATTCTGTAGTGGCTTGGAACAGATGCAAGACAAGCAGGTTTTGAAATAGAGACAGCAACTTTCATGCCAGCATTATTTTATACCAGCTAAAATTTAGGTGGTTAGCCTTTACCTAATAATGGGGTTCAACACAGGCAAGGTTCAAGTTTAAGCCTCCATTTTTCCTCCTTAGCTTCCTTATCCTTTTTACCATCTTGCCTGGTGAAAAGTTAATGAAATGCAAAAGCTAGCACATTCTTTGTGTAAATCTGGCATTGCAATGTTGTTCAAATACAGATTTTGGTTTTTTTTTCTCATGAGAAGATTGTAATGGGACTAAGCTATATTTTGCACTGCCATTTGTACTGTACAATAATTAACTGCCAAGCTGGCAAGATTTAATCTATTTCTGTCTAATTTCCCATGGTTTCTGTAATTATTTAGAGCCACCCTTTTGTCTCCAGGGTTGTTACTTATGGAGCAGAACATCGAAATAGTTTAATATGAATAATTTCTTAGCAAGTAAGTTATACTCATTATATAAAGTTGCTTCTACAGAAAAAAAAGGCTTCTTGAAAAATAATTATGAAACCTGCAGATAGGATAGCTAACTTATAGTATATAAATATTAATATATATATTAATATTAATCACAGCATTTCTAGGCAGTTCATTTTTTTTCTTCATAATAGCAAGAAAAATCACTGTCACCTTGCCCCAACCAGAATTGCTCTGATTATTAGATCATCTATGGGAAAATCTACTTGTAGCTTCCCACTTTTGTGAAGTAAGGGTCCTTGAGGACAAGGGACTCTATTTGAAGAAGCACTTGTGGGGATCATTGGCCTTCTTCCTGCAAGAGACTGAGGTGTTCCAGACAACATTGTAGTTTCACCTTGTCCATCTTTTATTTTGTTGCTGTTGAAGATGATTTGGATCACCTCGCAATCTTCATTACAAGCTTGCAGGATAAGTTGGGCTGAGAAATTGGGACTGGCTCAAAACCCCTTGGTGAGGTAGGGTCTGAGCAAACCAGACAGTCATTAATTGATTTTAGTTTTCAATGGAGCATCCTCCCTCCCTCGCCGCAATATTGCAATGCTATTAAATATTCAGAAATTGTTTATAAAAAGTAACCCTTCACTATTCCCATTGAACGTTTTCTTTAATTCCAGCCCATTTTCCTTATCATGAGAGCATCTTTAAACAGTTTTCTCCATCATTTGCAGCCAAGGACAAGGACATCTGAGGCCTGTGTGGGAAACTACCATATGCTATTACTTCTGATTATTGCAGGCAATGTCCTTGCACTGTCATCCTGACTCCAGAGCCACAGACTCCCTTTCCCCAATAAAGCAGGTGGCTTAACAAGTGGTTAATTTGCTTCCTGTGAGTAAACTATATGGGAAAAAAAATGCTTGCTCGGTTGTTGTTGTTTTTACAATTCTTTTACAATAGAAACAGAGTCCAGGAGCCAGAACATAGTTAAACAGTTTCTTCTTTAGAAGGAAAAGCATGATATAAACCAGGGGTCTCCAACCTTGGCAACTTGAAGCCTGGGGGACTTCAACTTCCAGAATTCCCCAGCCAGCTTTGCTGGCTGGGGAATTCTGGGAGTTGAAGTCCTCCAGGCAATATAAATAGCAGTAAGATGCCTGGGATTAAGCCCCGCAGCGGGGTGGCGAAGGGAGGCAAACTGCAAGAGTCGCGCTTAAATCTCCGCACCGTCACCCTTCCGCCTTTGCCAGCTGGCCCTGCCTTAGCAACCGCGCCGTCTCCAGCATCAACGAAAACGGGGCGGCTGCTTTCAGCAGGACGAATCGCCTCAGCGCCCTAGAATTCGCCGCCTTTGCTCGTCACAATGGGATGGAAGTGGCCCGATAGCCCGAAGCAGGTGAGGCGGGGGGCCCCCCGTGGAGAGAGCCGCGCAGAGGTGCTAGCAGCCTCCCTTATTGCCTTGCACGGAGCATTCCCAAGATGGGTGGAAAGCTGGCGACCTGGCTGGCCGGGTAATGCCACCATTCGTTTCCAGTCAGTGCACCTCAGGGATTGAGTTCCCCTCCTTTGGATGACCAAAGAGCTTCGGGGTACGCATGTCAAGCAGCATCTTGATATACAGATAGCGAAAAGCGATGCGAATATCCGCTTTTCTTAATTATTTTTCGTAGGATCCGCACGTTTTGATGGTATGATCCTTTGATTTGTGGAAAGCAAAAAATGCAAACATTCCGCATTGGAAGTTACGGCAATCCAAGAAATGTAGCTAAGGAATTTTAGAGGTAAGAAAACGGATAGTTCCTCCGGTTCTCCATCGCCTTCGCGCCAGTCCATGCAGCATGCCAAACCATGACTTGCAGACATACTTCCCCCCCTGTCCGGTTTCTGAAATGGCTGTAGGTAAACAAGACAATTTCTGCAAAATGTAACTTTTCTCGGCCTAATTCTAATTCTTTGCTTGTAGGGGAGACTCCCCCCCCACAACAGTCTGGGTCTGTATCTAAATTCGAAACTTCTGCTAGACTTTACCCCTCATGTTAATTTGCATAGACTTTCTTCTGAAAGATACCGCAATTCTGTCGGGATTTTTCATGTGCTGATAACAGCAACAACAGCAGCCTTTGGAATGGATCAGACACCTGAGAATCTTTCCTGTCTGTCTGTCCATTTATTTATAAAATGTATTGGCTTCCTACCTTACCCTCTGGCTGGCTTACAGTCATTTAAAATATATCTACATTAAAACATAAATAAACTAAAACCAAAGATTAAATCTAAGGACATGCAGAAAGGGCGGGGCAGAATGGACGGGAGGTGGGATCTGTTGTTACTTCAACAACCACCTTCACTGTGCTGTTCTGCCCTTGGGGCCACAGGCCAACCGGTAGAGCCAGGTGTTTAGGCCCTTATGAAAGAATAGGAGAGTTGGGGCCAACCTCACATGGGGGGGGGGGAAGATGCTCCAGAAGGTAGGAGCAACAGCAGAGAAGGCCCACCTCCTGGACCCCACCAGCTGGAATAATTGGGCTGATGGGACCTGCAGTATGCCTTCTCTGCTGGCATGAGTGGGACGGGCCAATCCCAGTGGGGTGAAACAGTCCCCCAAATACCTGTGCCATGAAGGGCTTTAAAGGTGACCACCAACACCTTGAATTGCACCCGGAAGCAGACCGGTAACCAAAGCAGCTTGTGGAGCAGTGGTGTTACAGGGGCATTCTTGAGGCTCCCAAAGCTGCCTGCGCCACCACACTCTACACCAGCTGTAGCCTCTGAATGTAGCCTTAAGTGTCACAGACTCAACCAGATATATATGTGAAATTCAGCATCATGGTAAAAGGTAGATAGCCCTTTTCCATTGTCACCCTTCCTCACATATGAGGAAGGTAGAACAAGACTTGCACCCAGGACTACTTCAAGACCTCTTAATATCTGAGCCAGAAGTTGATATTCCAGAAGACAAAGTGTATAGCACCTGTGCTTAGGGACTATATTAATTTCAGTTACCATATTTTCTTGAAAAATAAAAATAAAAGGACAAACCTGAAAAGGGAGCAAATCTGAAAGAGGCTGCAAAGGATAAACAAATTTGGGTTGGTGGTACCATTAAAAGTTAAAATGACCATAATATAGAGCAACAGTGAACTTTTGAAAAATAAATCTAAAGGACAGCTTTCTGAAACAAAGGACTGTCCTTTATAATAAATAATACATGGCCACTATACTTCTAATGGCATATGAAGGGAAGTACACACAAACATTGTATTATTTGTTATAGTTCAAAATCGGGATCTTTAGTCTGTTTAATATAACAAAAGGTTGATCCTGGTTCAAACTTCCTGTTCAAATACATTCAGAACTTTTTTGCAAGAGAGAGAAAAGAAAGTTGGAATGATTCTTTCACTTTCTGCCATTTGTAAATTGGTTTAGTGTGAAGAATGTGATGTGCTAAACAACTTCTGTGTAGAAATCTTAGTTTCTGTTTATTCTCAAGTAAGTTTTCCTTGCTTAGTTTTGTGTTTCCCATGAGAAATACAGGTAGCTCTCAAATGAGCTCAAAATTTCTGTTGTGAGACAGTTAAGTGAATTTTACCCCATTTCATGACCTTTCTTGTCACAGTTAAGTGAATCACTGCAGTTGTTAAGTTAGTAGCACAGTTGTTAAATGAATCTTGCTTCCCTTTTTTGACTTTGCTTGTCAGAAGGTCACAATAGGTGACCACATGACCTCAGGACACTGAAACTGTCATAAATCTGAGTCAGTCACCAAGTTCCCAGATTTTGATTGTGTGACCATGGGAACACTGCAACAGTTGTAAGTGTGAAAAACAGTCATAAGACACTTTTTCCCAGTGCCATTGTAACTTTGAACGGTCACTAAATGAACTATCTTAAACCGAGGACTACCTGTAGTCATAAATTACATGTTTTAAGCATACTGATTTTGACATATTGCATTAAGCCAATATTTGTTTAACGGGGTTCATGGATTAACCACAATTGGCTAGATCCTCAGAAAATTATTAAATGCCATCTATTTTAACTTATAACCACATGCAGTCCAGATCTGGGCTGCATGTAAGAGCAATAGTAAAACTCAGTTCCTTAGAATCCTGGAATATTGCTTTCTAAATTATACTGAGAACATCCATGGATAAGGAGACTCCACTGCAGACAGTAGTCTGTTCTGCCCAATATTTACCTGGATCTGAAGGCTACATTATTTTCACACAACTTTTTCAGGATTTGAAACACTTTTTCTTCTCGTACAATATAAAACTCTGGTTTAGAACAGTTTCTTTCCTGAACAGCTCAGAAAAAATATAGGTAAAAGGAAGAAGAACACATATTGAATAGATCTAAAAGAAAAGAAGAGAGATTAGAAATTGTAAAATGAAACTTGAAGGTGGTTCTTGCTTAATGGGTGCATGGTCTTCACTTTACAACTGTAGCAGAAATGCCAGAAATGCTGGTGTAAGTTGTCACAGTCACATGAGTTCCTCACTTAACAATCACTTAGTGATGAGGTTCCCGTCCTAGTTAGGTTCATTAAATCAGGACTACCAGTATTGCTTTTGTGCCTAAGATGGGCCTAGAACTCATAATCTCCCAAAGTAACATATTTGCACCTCGTGAACTCTCAAGTTCTCAACTCTTTCCGCTATGTATTTAAAATGGACAGTGATTAATATATATGTGTGTGTATCTCTCTATAAATCTATATCTATCTATATATTATATCTCTATATTTATATCTCTCTATATCTCTATATCTGGTCTGTCTCTGTATATAGCATGTGTATAAGTGTGTTATGTATGTGTATGAGTAGATATATACTTTCTTTTGAGAGCAGGCAGCAGAATCTCATTTTTAACGAGGGCCAGTGTGATCACAATAAAAAAATGACAATAAAGGTTATCCTATCGATATATAGCTAAATCTGTTTTAAGTCGTTGCTTAAAGCTGTTTCTTAGTACAAGTTTTCCTCGATGTATGACCATTTGTTTAATGGCTGTTCAAAGTTATAATGGTGCTAAAATGATTTATAACCCGTCCTCTTACTTCTGCTAATTGTTGTTTGTACCGTATTGACTTAGCATGTTGTATGATTCTAGTCAATTATGATTAATGCTGTCTGTTCAAATGCAACAATAGCTTAGCTAGTATTGATTATTGATAAGAGATTAATTCTTGGAGTAGTGCATGGTAGGCTAGCATTGCTGTTAAGCAGTATGCATATTGGTCATTTCTTTGCTGGCAACTTAACCCTACGTTGTGGCAGTGGCTTGCTAACACAACTCTTCTGGGGATTTTGCCAGAAGCAAATTATTTGGTGCTACAGCCAAAGAGTAAACGTTTGCACATTTACTTCATTGTACACATATATCGAGGTTTATATCTAGTCATTCATCAACAGCTGTATTTTAAAAGGTTGTCAAGGTGACTGCTGGTGTTGACTATTGCACTGTTGTGATTTGAATCTACGACAGAAGCCGTATAATTGAAAAAGTAGGATTGAAATAAAAAGGTGACAGGCAGAGTGATTTAGGGATTAAAAATAGGAAGTAGAAAGCCAACAAGAGTTTCTGAATTCCAATCAAAATGAATTCTCCCACTTAGGCCACTAAAATGCTCAATCTTGGATACATTCCTTCCCATCTTCTTTTTAAAAACAATATTACTTTATATCTATCTGTAGTAGGCATTAGATTTCTGGTGAAGCCATAATTCAGGGCTGAAGTCTGCTGTCTCTGATATGGAGCAGATAAGAAAAATAAGCAGGTAGAGGGTAATCATTTCTTCTGACTAAGGCTCTTTAATCCCAGCCTGCAGACCTGCCTTCTGTTTTCCTGTGGCTGGATTTTCAAAATATACATCCTAAAATGTGGTTTACTAATTAGAGTAATGAAAAATCAGGGCCTTGGATTTAGCAAACTATAGCTCAGTCAACCACAACACTTAAATGATTAGGAAATGATTTCGTTTACATGGGGTTAGAATTTTGTTTGAATACAGATGTTTGAATGTTGAACCTAATACAGTACATATATATCCTTTGTATTTTGTATTTTACACATTTCTAAATCTAATAAGGTTGTAAAAAAGTTTTAGGAAATGATATCAGCAAGATTTACACACACACACACACACACACACACACATAAATATATGGTTTAGTTCATCTTGTTGATATCATTTCCTAAACATTGTTTTTGCAAGCTTATTAGATTTCAGAAAAGTGTAAAACACAAAGAACGAGAAAAAAAGCTTAAAATGGAAAAAAGGGAAAAAGCAAAATTTAACAGATTAAAGGAAAACAATGTTCGTACAGCTAATAAATGGGTGTAAATAATAAGGCAGATGACCTTAACAGAAATATGTGAACTCTGTTATCAAAGCAATAACATCAAAGCAAAAACAAATCTCACATGCACAACAACAGAAAATACATAGAAGAGGCTCAGGCCAACTCCCTAATTCTCATGAGTATAAGAAAGAGAAAGACATACCCCCACAATCAAACTTGCAAGATTTTGTTATTACAAACAAACTTAGTGAAAATACTTTTAGCCTTTCTGTAAATTTGACTCCTGCGTTGGTACTGATAGGTCTGGCAACGGTGCTCTTCCTTGCAGACTTTTTCAACCTTTTTGTTTTGTTAATTTCCTCCCCCCAGCCCCAAGTCATTAATCTAATGAAAGATTTATTTTAGTTTTATTTAATTTTGGGGAAACAATCTTGGCAGTTGACAAATTCAATTTCTTATATCAATCTATCTGCAGTCGGAAATTTTGAGCACCAAATTAATACTGAGATAGATCATGAATAATTTTTGGATGACTTTGTCACAGTAATTCTGTCCACAGGGCATTGCCATCAGACATCCAATCAATATCAATTGACATCTGACCCTGTCAACACAATCTTGAAATAGTAACAAGTTTATAGTGTAATTTTCATGGCAGATAGCGTTACCTGTGGTTTATGTTCGTGATCCATTCTTAATGATTAGATGAAATAGATTTAAAGGGAAATCTGTAATATTATTATTATTATTATTTATTATTATTATTATTATTATTTATTTAGACTTGTATGCTGCCCTACTCCGGAAGGACTCAGGGCGGCGAACATACAAAAAGATATACAATAAAAACGAATAAAAACAAGTCCAAATTGCAAAACAACTAAAACAATAAAATTACAAATAGGCAAACATTGTTAAAACTACCCACCCCATGGTCAATCCAGGCCGGCCTGCTGAAACAGCCAAGTCTTCAGGTCTCGACGAAAGGAGCGGAGATCAGGGGCCAAACGCAGATCTGCAGGAAGCTGGTTCCACAGGCGCCCCACAGAAAAGGCCCTAGCTCTGGGAACCGCCAGCCGACAATGCCTGACCGACGGTATTCCCAGAAGGCCCCTCCTATGGGAGCGCACGGGGCGATTGGACTGTGATGCGGGCAGGAGGCGTTCCCGCAAGTACCCTGCACCCAAGCCATTAAGGGCTTTATAAGTTGTTACTAACACCTGTGAAATTGTTATGATTTCAAATCGCAATTCATTCTCCCAGTTTTAAAAAGATGTTGGAAAGAATCTCATGTGTTTTGTTGTAAGGGTTTTATGTAATCTCAACCAGATTCCCTTTCATGTAATTCTTCCTCCATGCAACCAATAATGATATGGCAAATACAGGTAATCCTCAACTTACAACAGTTTGTTTAGTGACCATTATTATGACTTACGACCATTTTCTCACTTTACAACCATTACAGCATGCATAGCAACTGACTCATATTTATGATGGTTGCGGTGTCCATGGATCATGTGATCATCTTTTGCAACCTTCTGACAAGTCAATGGGAAATCCAGATTCACTTAACAACCATGTTGCTTTTTAAACAAGTGCTTGATTCACTTAACAACTGTGGCAAGAAAGATCATAAAATGGGTCAAAACTCACTTAACAAATGTCTCACTTAGCAACCGAAATTTTGGACTCAATTGTGGCCATAAATAGAGGTCTACCTCTATCAGCTCATATTATATTAAATTCATTACTTCATTAGAGCAGAATGTGTGCTTGGCATGCAAAAGGCACAAAGGCACAAGGCTAACTTTCGGTGTGCAAATTTGCATTTGAGGTGTTCAAAATCACTGCCATCTGCAGTGAACTAGCAGGATCTAACCTGGAGCTAGCATCTCTAATTGTATATGTTATGTATTAAGTATTTTTAAAGCATCTCTCTAAACATTTACTGCTTCTGTGGAGACTATGAGGTTTTATTATTTATTTATACCTTTGAAATATACAAACTATATAAGAGATTACCTATCCAACTGATTTGATTATTCCCTTTCAAATATGTGGGTGTGTGGGTGTATGTATATATATGTATATGTATATGTATGTATATATATGTTTTCGTAGATTTTCACGGTAAGGTATGTCTTGGTGTATTGGTCTTGTCCGTGTAAGATTGAGAATACCTTGGCGACGTTTGACGATCCCACTCACCATCTTCAGGCTGGTGTCTTCGGCTTTGTGCTTTGTGCTGGCACAAGCACAAAGCCGAAGACACCAGCCTGAATATGGCAGTGGGATCTTGTCAAATGTCACCAAGGTATTCTCAATCTTACACGGGACAAGACCCAAATACACCAAGACCTACATATTTTATATATATATATATATATATATTTGTTTTCAGATTTTCACGGGTAGTATGTAGTCTTGTCCGTGTAGGTTGAGTTGATCTCATCCGTCATCTTCAGGCTGGTGTCTTCAGCTCCCAGGAGAACAAAGCTGAAGACACCAGCCTGAAGATGACGGATGAGATTTCAAACGCTGCCAAGGTATTCTCAACCTTACACGGACAAGACCAATACACCAAGACCTACATATATATATATATATATATATATATATATATATATATATATACATATATACATACATACATACATACACACACATACATACATACATACATACATACATACATATATATGCATTTCCTAACTTAGTGCTTTCCAAATTTTTAGTTTGGTTTACTTTAGTTTACTTTACTATCTTCAGTGCACTTCACGACCATGAAAATACACAAACACACATCCTTCACACTCCACACATTGAACTGAAAACCCCCAATACCACACCAACACTGTACATACAGTAGAATGCAAAAGAGCTACTGACCTGGGATAGAAGCTGTTTTTCAGCCTATTTGTCCTTGTTTTTATTATCCTGTACCGTCTGCCAGATGGTAATAGTTAAAAAAATGGGTCCCCAGGATGAGATGGATCTTTGAGAATGTTTTGAACTTTCTTAAGGCAGCGGGAGCTATAAAGCTCTTGTGATGGAAGTGATGGATTTCAATTCCTATCATTCCCAACCAGGAAATACTGATTAAGATATCTATGCTATCTGTAGGAGACAGATATTTGCTGCATTTGATAGGGCATGATGTCTAGTCCTTTCCTTTGAAGATTATCAGCTGAGGGGAACTAGGAAGTGTGCCTTTTCTGTGGCAGTTCCTGCCCCACAGAAAACATTTCCCCTGAACTTCTAGAGATCTCTACCCTCCTAATCTTCCGTAAAGCAATGAAGACCTGACTCCACCCCCCCAGCCACCCCTAAAGCGCTGGGATAAGATGAGATGACTACACATTGGAAACTTGACCTGGTGATGTTTAATAGTTTTAATATGGTTTTTTTGACATTTTAATTTTTGATTGGGAACCGCCCAGAGTTTGTTATAAGAGAGATGGCAATAATTAATGAATTAAAATTAAATTAAAAATTAAAAAAATTAAATTAAATTAAAATAATAATGATTTATGTCAGTTGATGAAAGGGATGGACTGGGGGACTTTCCAGAATTGTAAGCGCATAATGGGAGAATCCTTATTTTAGAAAACTGGCCTAGGATATGGACTTCAAATTTAAGCAATGTAATATTGCTGCTTCAGGCAGCAAAAACCGTTTAGCCTCCACAAGAAATGGAGCCTTCAAACCTAATTCTACCACCTTAAAATAGGGCCAAAAAGGCAGGAAATGTGATTAGCACAGAACAGCTATAATTCAAGTGTTTACCTTCTACTTAAACAATCCTGTGGCATTTTGAAAACTATTAAAAATTCATTACAGCATAAGCTTTTATGGTCTGCAAAAGCAGATTATAATTTGTGAAAACTGATGGCACCATACATTTGTTAGATTTGAGGAACTTTTCCATTTATTGTTGAAAAAGTCTTTCAACTTACTGTTATAGAAATCACTAAATGTATAAACACCCTTCCTAGTTTAAGTTTGCTGAGACAGCCTTGAATGAATGCAACCAATATAATAATTTATATTTGTTTTTATTGATGATTTAAGAGGAACAGAAGCACAAACAGTGTCCTTGGAATGACTGGCAACATGAGTAATCAGCTTGCTTGGAGTAGACGTGAGTATCTATGAAATGCTTACTCATGAAATTCATACTAGACATGTCTAGTATCTCTTGACAAGCTACAAAATAGCATTATATTGTAGTGTCTTACGCAATGGTATAGCTAAGAAATTATTTTTTCTTCAGGACTGCATCCATGTAAATAACAAGTACTATTAATAATAGTACAATAGGACTGTTTCTCTTACTACTATGGCTGGAGTATATCCTTGGCAGAATTACTCGTTCCATTCACTCCAACAGGAGGATTAAAGAATTATCTTTGGCAAAATAAAGATTAAGCTTCTCACTAGTTGTTCTATCCTCCCTGCTCTGGTAAGCAGGTCACTTGCAGGAGCTCCCAGCTGATCTTGCTTTTTCTTTCTCTTTCTCTGATAGAGTGTCATGGTCGATGAAGACCCAGGAAGCCCTTTGCTCTTCCTGTAAATATTGAAAGAACTTTTAGTTGTTTAGGGCCATTGTTCTCAAGGTTTGGCTTTTTGAACAAATGGCTTTACCAGAAGGCAAAGCAACCAATCATGCGGTCTATTCACCCCAAGGACTATCCTCAATGACTACTAAGTTGGTTGACGGCAGAAATTTCCTTTGTTGCTTTGCTAAAGTTGGTGAAGTTTTCCTTAGTTTATCTGAGGAGGTAAGGGACTGAGCGCTCAGAACAACACAGAGGAGAACTGCATTTTCCTCTTCCTTCTTAATCAGGGCAATCACTCTCCATCCGGATTTTTACCATAGGTAAGAAACATAGGGCTTGCCAAGTCCTCCCCAAGTTCACTTGTCTACGTAGTATCCCAGAACCTAGAGACATCAATAAGTCTTCCTTGGAATTTTCACTCTTTTACCTCTGAAGGTCTAAAAGTAAAAGGAGCACTAACACATGCAGCAGTCCATTGAAGTAGAGGAGAACATTACTTGTTCTTGCACTGTTTTTGCAGGTTGGCTGCAGGTTCAAAATTGCATAGAAATTTCAGCAATTTGCAAAAAGTTATGTTGGAGAAAGGGAGCAATCATAATGGTTGGAACTTCTAGGATCTATAGCAGTATTGGCAAACCTTTTTGGCACTGAGTGCCAAAATGGGAGCATACACGAGTGTGTGGGAGAGTGCCGGAAACCGGAAGGGCAGCTCCCTGGCACGGGAGCACTAGAAACCAGCAGAACAGTTCCCTGGTGCGCATGTGTTCATCGGGAAACCGAGCTTCCGGTTTCCAGCGTGCACATGCACACCGGCCACCCAATCTTCTGGTGTCTGGCATGCATGCGTGTGTGAAGACCAGCTGGCCAGTGTGCATGAGCGCACCAAAACCCAGAAGAGCAACAGGCGATGGCTGGTGTGCCTGGAGAGATGGCTCTGCGTGCCATTTCTGGCACACATGCCATAGGTTTGCCATCATAGATCTATAGTGTGTTACAGGGATATTATTTTAGTAGTGAGAAATTTGTTTATTAATGATAGCTTTTTAAAAAAGAAAAGATAATAGGGAAGGAAGGGGACATCTAAATAGTTTTGCTACAGATACATTTATTTCCCTTTACAGAGGTTGCTGTTGATGGAAAGACCAAGAAGGAGCAGGAAACATCTGAGTCACTTGTTGCTTTTAAGAATGCAATGGAAGCAAAAGAAAGGACAAATGATGTCCAGTGGGACTTGGATGTACAACCTCTAATTTCCTCTGCTAAATGGCTTCAACTTTATGGACTCAAGAAGAACAAGATGACTTTTTCGCAGATTTTTTCCCAAATTGGATTCCAGCACAAAGAAGGTATTTCTAAAATATGACCGTGCAAAGTGATCTCTTGTGTGTTATTATCTGTTGCTTCTTTTGTTGTTTAGATGTCCCTTTTGTTAATAAACAGCAACATGTGTATGAGTTTGTAGCCTTGTCTTAATAGGAGTTACTACTTCATGCACTTGTGAGAGACTGTGATGAAGAAAGAATTCACATGATGTAACTTATACATGAACAACACTTTCTATTGTAGACTATGTCTCCGTCTTGGGGAAAATTGTGGCTTCACGATATGCAGATGGTCTGTATCATCAGTACAGGGCAGTTTCTGATGGCAAGATCTATAATGTAAGTGTGATATATTTATATTTTATTAGCGTAATGATTTTTTTCGTTTTTGAAGGAGAATGTGCAGCAGATAAAATTATCTTCTGTCTAGCATGTTTGTTGCTTACACACATCTGAGGAATCTTTAAATACTGGAAATGCCATCTCTTAAAGCAGGGAGTAAATGCATCAGAGCAAGGTTTAGCTTTCCAATTCTCCCCAAACTTCTTGGTCCCCTCCAAAAACTGTCCAATTTTTGGATAAGAGATTTCAGATGTTTATTTATTAAAGATATTTCTATGCTACCACAGTTCAGATAAATCTTATTTGTACTGAGCTGATACTATCCTGATAGCCAAAAATGCAAAGGATCTGCAAGTTCTAATAATAAAAGTTAAGGACTAAAGTGAAAAAAAATGGAGATAAAATTATAAGGAAGATGACCTTAGCATTGATAATGGAGATATCAAAGTGGTGGATAGCTTCTGCTTTTTAGGATCAACCATCAGTAGCAAAGAAACAAGCAGTCAAGAAACACACTACAGGCTAGCAATTGGTAAAGCAGACATGAAAGCCTTAAAATAGATATTCAAATGGCATGACTTACAAAGATCAGAATTGTGCAAGCCATCGTATTTCTTGTGACTCTCTGTGGAACTGAAAGCTGAACTTTGATGAAGCAGGCTAGGAATAATACTGCCATCTCTACACTTTGGTGTGGAAGATTCTGAATACAAACAGCCAAGAAAACAAATCAGTGGATCACTGAACAAATCAACTCAGAGATCTCCCTTGAAGCGCACATGACCAGTCTTAAATTATTTTGCATCTGACATATTATGTGAAGACCTAACTGTTTGGACAAGGCTGTAATACTGGGAAAGGTGGAACAAAAGAGAAGATAAGGTTGACCAGCAGCAATGTGGATGGACTTAGTCATAATGGTGATGAGTACACTGTTGGAAGACCGGGAGGATCAAATGAGGAAGAGATCACCATGGATTTGATTGCTAGGAATCAAAATGATGGCCATAATCAATCAATCAAATCTAAATAAATAATAAAAATGCTTCAGAAATACAAAGAAAATAAAAATAAGGCTATATCAGATCAAACTGGGGAAAATTCTCCAAAATAGCTTGGTCTTTAAGACTAGCACATCCTTGCCTTAGCCTCTCCTTGCTCCCAAATTCCTGAAATTGGGGTTGGTAGCATTTTCTTCTTGTTCATTCTAATTTGGTTTGGCTGCAGCTGGAGAGTGAAGGTGATCCTGAAAGCAGTTGGGCATCAAATACTTTATAAGCCAAAATCAGCATTTTAAATTGGACTTGGAGGCCAACCGGGAGCTAATGCAGGATCCACAAAACTGATGTTATATGTTCCCAATGCCAGGAGCCCAAAAGTATGAGGGCTCCTGCATTTTGCACAAATTACACTTTCCATATATTCTTTATTGACAGTCCCATGTACAAATGCATTACAGTAATCTAGATGGTGGTAAGGTGGTAAGGACATGAATTACTGTTGCCAATTCCTCTTTGGCAACATTCTGGCCAGCATTAGTTAGAACCTGTGTATTATCAGCAGATAATATTGTCCCGGTATTCTTTTCTAAATCAACAGTTCTTTCAATTAAATAAATTCAAGGGATGACTCTGATTGAAATAATATGTCTTCAGCAAACACAGACTATAATAAGCCCATATTGATCTGTTGGGAGGGAGGGAGGGAGGGAGGGAGGGAGGGAGGAAGGAAGGAAGGAAGGAAGGAAGGAAGGAAGGAAATGTTTTTAGATTTCTCAGGTTTTCTGGTCACTATCTTGAAGTTTAGTATTCTTTTTATTTAAATACAGCTGACAGCCAAAAAGAGCCTTCTTCTTCATTTTGCAAATAATCTAACTGGAATGATTGAATTGTACAAGCAAAGAATGGACTGGTTAACTTCTGAAAGTCGGCAGATTTTTGGAGTAATACAGGATCAAAATATCACTATTGTTCTGGATTTTCCAACTGCTTCTTTAAGTGAGTTCAATCTCTGCCGAGAAGCACTTTCTATGGTCTTAAAGCAGCAAGTGGCCCAAATTGAGAAATTTAACTTAATCCGGTAAGTTATCTATATTTTATTAGTGAGATACACTATTTTTTTACCACTGTACTTTAAATGGCAACAAGCTATTTGGAAAGATATATAAAGTATAAATAACTGAGGAAAAGAACAGCACATTTTTGCATATCTTTTAAATTATTTCTGAGATGAGAAGAATTTCTTGTCTGTTAGGCGTAATAGATGTGAGCTTTACTTGTGATGGGAAAGTGATCAAGAAAACAAGCTGGAGTGGGGGAACTACCAAAAATTAGATTATTGCCTCTTTCATTTCTATAGTGCTTTCTCAAAGACAGGTGCCAGACCATGTGAATGAACAGAACTTTGTCACTAATGTGCAAATCTGAGCGGCTTATGATATGTCCTGGACATTTGGCACCCCGATCATATATCTGTCTAGACATCAGAGAATATCCCTCTGCCTTCCGGTCTTAGGAATTCCCAGGCTGAAAGCTGGACAGGGACTATATGTATATGTTACATGTCTGTCTGTCTGTCTGTTTGTCTGTCTGTCTGTCTGTCTGTCTGTCTCTTTGTATCTATCTATCTATCTATTTATCTATCTATCTTGGTCCTTGTAAGATGATAATGTAGCATTTCCTCCAAATATTTTAGTTACTTCCTTTGCAGGGTGGCTCAGGATCTTGTGATGTGGCAAGAGAAACCTGTTTTTGTTACAAAGGACTCTATAGAAGATGCCACTGAGTGGCTGTGGACGCTGGAATACCTACCAGCTGTTTGTCATGCTGGATCTACAGAAGCAATCTTGGAGGCACTGTTTGATCATATGGTAATCTATTTCAAGAAGTGTTCAGTTAGGACTAAGGATACCCCACTGAGATTTAACTGCAAGTACTGTGGGAATGAATTATGAAGGGCCCAAGTACTAATAAAAGAATGGGGTTTATTTAGAAGGACTTTCTTTCTAGTTGTACTGCAGGGTGACGTTTACCAATAACAGATGTACATGACAGTGTCCTGTTCTGAAGGCAGAAGCTTTCTTTCTAATTCCCCTTGGAACAAGGGGCAGAGAAATATTTCCACGACAGCAAAGAGCTTTGAAATATATAGGCCTCTTTGGAATGATCCCTTTTGGTATATTAGGTGGACATATACATGAACATTTTTCCTGTGCATGCAGCCTTCCATGGGAACATCGATTTTTCTAGAAAGTCTAAGTAAATATAGTGGTACTTAGGAGTTGGTGAAACCTTCTAAATTTTCTATAGTTAATTGAGTTTTCTTTATGTTGTTTTAGGAATTGTGGGGAGAACAGATAGTTTTAGGTCATATTTATGCAGAAATATTAAATGCAACAGGGTTTACAAACTTTAGTTTCCTCTTTTGGCTTGCCTGAGGCACAATAGTTGTCTTCTTTTTTTAAAAAAAAAAGCCACACTGTGCTGGCTTGTTTGGAAACAATTAATTAGAAATTTCCCAACTAATTGTTCATAATGTACAGAAAGTGTGAGTAGGCCACACAGTACATCCATTCGAAATATTGATGCTGTTCATGTCTTAGCAAATGAAGATACGATAATTTTAAGGTAGGTACATTGAAGCAGACATCTGTGAACTGTCTTTGTTAAGACAGAAATCTTTTATAATGTATATCCTAGGAAAATAAAGCAGCCTTCTTCCCTGTTAAGTATGGAGGCCACAGATTCAGCACCGGTGGAGTTAATGAAGCTTAATTCATTGAACACTGGCATCAATTCCTAAGCACACTGAAGCCAAAATCAGAAAGCATGCATTGCAATGTCATGATGCAAGTACACATTTGAATCAGAACATTGCATACAAGTGTGCAAGGGCTGGTGTTTGCATCACAGCATTGTGACACATGTTTTCTGACTTATCCCTCTTTGCCGTTCTGTGGATGTTAGGCTGATTTTTTGCTGACACAAAAAAGTCAGGACTTACATTAGGGCTGAGAATCACATAAAATTATATTACAGACAGGGAGATGTTTTTTGTGGAGACTATATCCAACCTCAAATAGGAAATAGCTTTCTGTACTTCTGCTACAGAAATATAAACACAGCAAGTCCAGATATTGTAAATCGTTCTGGTAACGCAGCATAAGGGAGAAATTTAAACAGTGCCCCTTTCTGGAAAATGGAAGCTTTATTTATTAATTAAATTCATCAGGTCATCCAATTTCATTGTGTCCTTGATGGCACACAATTTGAAAACAATTTAAAAACAAACCACAGAACAACAGACATCTGGGGGGAAAACATACTTTAAAAAGAACCATATAACATGACTCTTCTGATATAGGCAGCGGGCTCCACATCAGTCAATGAAAAGGGTTTCTGAGATAGAACATGGACAAATTATAATTGTGCCTAGAGCTTAGAACTCAGTTACTCTTGCAAAACATGTTGTGAGTGTGTAATTTTATAGGCATAGCTGCATTGGCTGTGGTGATGGAATTTGTCATCAAACTCTTAGAAGGCACCAAATTGAGGAAATAGAAAGATAATCCATTTTATGGAGTAAGAAATAACTATTTTTATTTATTTTTATAAAAAAACTACTTTTATTAAAAACAGTTGATAAAATATCAGTAGAGGTGCTTTGTGAAGTGACTAATGTTACCTTTTGAAGTTGCCGCCTGAGCAATGAAACAGATGCAGGCCCCAAAAACCCAGAAAAACCACTTCAAGTCTCTTTGCTGACCTCCATAGATGCTTATAAACACTTTCAGTAGGACTTCTGCTGAGCGCTTGGAAACCTCAGGGTGTCAACCTTGATGCTTCAAACAATGACTTGAAGTCATTGTTTGAAGTTGCTTGGTAAAATGTCTCTTCAAATGGTCTGTGCGGTCCTTGTGTGTAATATTGATGTCATGCAGGTATCAGAAGCTCTTAATTTGTGCAACCGAATCTAGCCAGTCCTAAATTAATCCTAATTCTTTCAGGTGACAAAATCTTCAAACTGCTCACATAAGAGGCAACATGGCCATAGAATAGTCATTCTTCATCCTTTCATTAAAAATGTTAACTTTGTTTCATGTGACTTTGTCCTTCTATAACTGATCTTAGCTATCAAAAAACAGTTTTGTTCCTAAGCCTTTTTCTTCTTGAGAATAGATGTCCTGGGGATGTATTGTTTCAAGACACAATTCACTAGTTATCCAAATTCAGAATGCTGGATCCCATTTTTTTTATTGTTATTACATAGTTTTAAGTTTTAACGTGTAGCCCTTATGTGCAGTTTGCTGTAGTATGTCCAGCCCCCTCAATAATACCCCTTCAAGAAAATGTATTCTAAAACTGCATATGGATACAGGTTATAAAATTAGTAATTCTGCCACAAGACAATCAAGATATTTCAGTTAGAACGAAACATTTTTCACACTTCTGCTTCTTTTAGTCAAATAATGATTCACCAGAATCCTATTCCTTAACTCTATACACTTCCTTTTTTTTCATTTTTAAAGGAAAGGTGTGATAAATTTATCAGGGCACCCAACTTAAGTGTGACCTTGATGACACACAAGGATGACATTTGACACTATTTAAAATGTATACTGTACAAGTCCACATATGAATTGAGCATGAAGGTCCATATTGGTAATGTGAAGATTGCTGTATATCTTAGCTTTTGTTGACTCTTCTGCATGCTATGGGCACTCCTATTATTTTAGCAATTATACCTTTCAAAAATAGAAAGGAGATATAGCTCTGCTATGCATATGGAGCATATTGTGCAGGCCTTTGACTTAAAGGTGTATAACTGGTTTTGTTGTATGATTTGTGCATTTCAGACAGAAGCTGTATACTATTTTGTTGTGGGTGATATACCAGAATGCGCAAAGTACGTGCTCACACAGAAGATCTCAAGAAGTCTATGTCCAATCCATACCATATCTTTCAATGCTAGAGAGGAAGAAACAGTTGCTTTCTTAAAGGACCTGAGTCAGCTAACCACCGGCAGGTATGAAGTAAATGGGATATCTAACATTGTCAGCCCTATAAATCCCAGTTATAAGACTCTGTATCCCTCTGTAATTGCTTACACTGATGTTTTCTGGCTATATTAGACCACATTCTTCATGTTATTTTGGGATGATGGGAGCTATAGTCCAACATTTCTCCATGGTGGAAAAAGCTGGATTATATAAATCCTTGGAGTAGCACTCATTTCTCCTATCTCAGTGACAAAGCTGATGCCAGAGTTGGTTGAAAAGCCATATTGCCTGACTGAAGAGAATACAGATTGCAAACAATTGACAAAGTCCACATACTGCAGTAAGCTAACATCCAACAAACTTCATGATGGCTTAGCATGATGTATGAAACCAGCCATAAAACCAAACCATAAAAATAATTATGGCAAGGAATGGCTTGGTAGTCATTTCCAAGAGGTAACAATGGTGAAGGCTGAATCTTTAAGCAATAACTAAGCATATTGGAATAATCGAAAGGGTTATATTGGTCTGGTGTTCTGAGGGCATATCTATCATCTTTCCAGATAAAAACACTTAGAATATCTTTTCCAATCAGTTCCTTTGGATGTGCTGAGCTGCACTTTTCAGATTTTCAAGGCATAACGGCCAGAGAGGTTGAGGTACTGGGGAAAAAAAGTTATTTATTAAATGTAAATGGCTAGTCATTTTATGAATGTAAATCCGTAAAAAAACTGGAAAGGCACATTTTAAAATAACTATTAAAAATAAACACATATATAACGGTTTAAAAACTCATATCTCACCATCTTGTAGGCTCCCTCTTTTCAAGGGATCCCAGGGCTCGGCTTCAAACTTGGTTCTTGAAAGATCTCTGGAAGGCCAGTATTGTTGGTGCTAATTAAAAAAAAACTGGTTGTAAATTTATAGTCTAGTGAAGAAATGTAGCAGCTGACTGAATGTGTAGTTCTACAGTTGAAAAGTTGATGTCAATGAACAAGCCATAGTCTTTTCTAAAACAAAAACAGAAATTTTATGTTAAAATACCATGACAAATGCCCTTTTTATCGTGTACATGATTAAAAAATGAATATTGCAGAAAATATTTAGTTATATATCTTGATTTCTTGAATGGCTTTTATTTTGGCACCCTTCTTCTAAATGATGTTTCAGAACAGATTTTTTTTAACTAGCTGATAAAGTCAGGAGGGTATTATATTGCCCCTGTCTGTTTACCAGCTGCTTTGGAATTTAAATTACATTTTTATCTTCCCAAGGAACTTAAATTGGCATAGATTGTTCTCTGTTCCCTCTATTATAAGAACTATGTGAGGTAGGCTGAGTGGGAGAAAGAAAATCCAAGGTCATGCAAAATGATTACAGCAGCAACAGTACAGTATTGTTTTATTTTTAACACTTTTCCTCCTAAAGGAGATTACACTGTGGTTCCAGATATATATTTACATCCTATGATTACAAATTAATATTGTTTACACTTCAGGTTCCATGCATTTGCTGAGAGGACAGATGAAGTGCTTGTGATGGGCCCTTCACTCACTAAGAATGAGAAAGCTACCCTGAATTCAAGAAGGCTGAAAGGAAGACTCCCTTTAGGTAACAGTAAACAAAATCAATGCTATCTATTGACCTTAAAATCTTCAAATGTGCATTTTTATCCAAGATTGTATAACAAATGTAGAAGAATAACACAACAAACCACTAGAGAGAGAAAATGCCAGGGTCACAGTTGTTTAACAAGAGAAGCATATCATGCTAATTAGATATGACAGTGTTTGCACATTTGAACATGAAAAAGCAGACTGATGGCCCCTCATCTGTGGAATTCAACCTGTGCCATAAACATTAGGTGATCAAAGTAATTTAAAACTGATGTTGAAAAGTATATGAAATAAAAGGCAGGGCTTAATATTAAATAAGAGTCTCCTAGAATTATCACCAGGAGCTATGAACATTTGTCCATCTTATAGTTTGTTCGAGCTAATGCTAAAGCCATTGTATTAAAAGCTATTAAAAGGTCCTAAAATTTTTTAAGGCCATATGCTTCTGTCTTGTAGATGCAGGTTATCCAAATCAGTTTCTGTGCTGAAACCAGATTTGACACATGCTCCAGTTACATTTGCATCTAAAACAACCTAGAATTACTGGCCAGTTACTTGCTTCAACTGTTTGCTCATGTACATTTTGCAACCTACATTATTTTATAGACACTGATTACCAGATGTAGGGAGTATTAATAAGCATTATAAGCAAGGGTTAAACATACTATTAATAGACCACCCCTCTTCTGATTCTTTAGCCATGTTCTTATATCACAATAAGTAGAATTCAGCTCATAACCTGGGCTTGAAGAGTCCTCTTAAGTGAAATGGGGATAGCTTGATGAGACTAAGAATGTCGTGAAGCTTAGCAGGATATTTAATGAGTAAATGAATTGCTAGTGCATTTCAGATCCAAAGAAGGATATCAAATTTCACTGAAAACTTGATCAGAAAATTGATAAACTTTTGATGCAGTAATTGGGAAAAGAGAAGAAATCAAAAATACTGGGGAAGATTGAGATCTCTTCCATATGATCTTGTCTTCATCCACCAAACTCTTGAACAGTTTAAAGCTTACCTATATTTTTTTCATAATATGACAAACTTTGAAATGGTGCCAGTTAACCAATTGGAGAGGATCAAGACCTCCTTCCTTCATTACATTTATTTTTTTTAAATGTTGTGGGAGAAGCTGACAAACTGCTCCTTGCTGCCTGCTCAGATAAGGAAAAAAAATATGCTAAAATTGGAAGTCTGGAAGTTGTTCATGGGAAAATGGATCACTCCAAACTCTATGGAATTCCAGCATTTCAGGTGGAAAGTTGAAGCAAGTTCTGATGTACCACAGTTGAACCAGAATAAAAAAAACCCAGCATTGGCTCAGTTTCCTAACGTAGATGAGGTACAGGACCTGATGGAGCTAATCTGGAAGTGATGCAAATGTTATCTGTGAAAGTACTCTGAGAAAAACCACACAAGATTCAAAAAGAGAGAACTGCAGAAAACATTGAGCGGGCGTGGGTTTTCAGTTAACTCAGCACTGAAGACAAATATCAGTGCATACCAAAATGTTTGGATTTTTTTCTAAGGCTATAAAGATGAGATTATAAGGAAGCAAATTAAGCAGCTGGTCCTCATTGAACAGACAGACTCTGAATGCCTTGACACAATGATCTTGCTATAGGCACGTGACAGGTACAAGTAGTCCTTCACTTACAGCCAGAGATGGTATTGAGCAGGTCCTGACCAGTTCTGGAGAACCAGTAGCAGAAATTTTGAGTAGTTCGGAGAACCAGCAAATACCACCTCTGACTGGCCCCGCCCCCATCTATTCTCTGCCTCCTGAGTCCCAGCTGATTGGCTGGGTCTTCTTTTGTTGCCCTGCACAGGAAAACGGAGCTGGAAAGCAGGTTAGTGGGGTGGGGAGGGAATGGGACTTTGCAGCAACCTTCCCCTGGAGTGGGGTGAGAATGGAGGTTTTACAATATCCTTCCCCTGCCATGCCCACCAAGCCACGCCCACCAAGCCACACCACACCCACCAAGCCATGCCAACAGAACCGGTAGTAAGTTTTTTTGAATCCCATCATTGCTTACAACAGTTCATTTAGTGACCATTCATACTTACAAACACAACAGAAAAAAAATGAGTTATGTTGAACTTTCACTCAACAGTTACGAACTTTGCAGCATCTCCATAATCATTGATCAAAATTTAGATGCTTGGCAACTGGTTCAGATTTACGGTATGACCGTTACTGTGTCCCAAAGTCATGTGAACCCCTTTTGAGACCTTATGACAAGCAAAGTCAATGGGGAAACCAGATTTACTTACTGTAACAATCGGGCTACTAACTTATCAACTCCAGTGAATCACTTAACAACTGTGGCAAGAAAGGTCATAAAATGAGGCACGAACTCACTTAACAAATGTCTCACTTAAGAACAGAATTTTGGGGTCCATTCTGGTCAGTCAAGCCTTTATATTCCTTAAGGACGGCTTTGGTCAGTGAATCCAATAGCAGGAACTTTTCAGATTCAGATGTCTGTGTCTATAATGTGCATGCATTCAGTGTATGGAATATGATGGTTTAAGCTCCTACTGATTCACATAAAATACAGGTAATCCCTGACTTACTAACTCAGGAGTCTCCAACCATGGCAACTTTAAGCCTGGTGGACTTTAACTCCCAGAATTCCCCAGCCAGCGCTGGCTGGGGAATTCTGGGAGTTGAAGTCCTCCAGGCTTAAAGTTGCCAAGGTTGGAGACCCCTGTATTAATGTACCACAGTTGAACCCAAAATTGATCCAGCCACAGTTGTAATTTGTGAAATGTAGAGAAACCTGTCTTGATTGAGCTACTGCTGTGTATATTTTAAAATCATCATAGGTCTGCTTTCATAGGGACAAATTAAAAAAAAAAAACCATGAGAAAAGATTGCAACAAGTTATGGCCCCTGCTGCTTCTGACGTGGTGCATTTTATAAAATATAGATAGTGTCATAAACAAGACAGAGTTAATATGCTAAATAATAATATAAAGGATCATTTCTATAACTCGCAAAGCCAGTTTTCTGTATGGGGGGAAAAAAGATGTTATTTCAGTACCATTTTCAGTTATTTCAGCAAAACGCCCCCTATTTCCTGTGTTTTAGGGAAGAGTGAAATTAGTTTTTTTTTTCTGAGAAAGTGAATTGGGGAAGATCACCTGTTTCAAAATAGAGATCATTTGTATATTCTCTAAGTCGGTTTTAAGTGAATGTGTAGAAGTTTCCAGAAGGGGAAAGAATTGCTTGCTAAATTGTGTATGTTAATTAAAAAAATAACCGGAGTGAAGAGAAAGAACTAAGCAATTCCTGTTATGAACACTGTGATATCACATAGATAATTTGCAGGTGCCACTTATTTAACAAAAGCTCAGGCAACCGCATTCAGATTGCACGTTCTTCAAACTTATTTTTCAAAAGAAGCAATCTGGAACTTCTGCAAACAATATTTTTTTAAATTCATCAGCGGCTCATTTTTTTTGGAGGGATCCTGAATAAAAATAACAGCTGCTTTAAGAACCCTATTAACTTTAACAGAGGATCTATTTACAGAATAGCATCTTTTCCAGGTGCCTGCCTTGATATTGTAGTTTCTCATATGAAGAAAAGCTGCTTTATTTGCTAAGTTGTCCATTTTTGTAACATTTCTATCCTTACAGTATCATATTGGGACCAGACCTTTTTACCTCAGGGAACTGTGCTGCTTTATTCCTGGCTCCTTAATGATTATAAGCATGACATTTGTTTTGTAAGTTTTTAATTTAATTTTAATTTAATTTAATAATTGGACCTGTATGCCGCCCCCTCTCTGAAAGGACTCGGGGAGGCTCACAACTAAAAATACAATCAATAAATACATTAAAAACAAATTAAACCTGACAAGCCCAAATAAAATCAGTTTAACCCCACCCCCAAGAGGTCAGTCCAGCCCGGCCTGTTCAAACAGCCAAGTTTTCAGATCGTGGCAGAAAGAATGGTGATAATGGCTTGAAACAGATGCCATAGAAATGGGACAAAACCTGGCAGTGGGGACAGCAAATTTCGTGCCATTATAGTTTCTCCATGAGTCAGTGATGGATTGGTAGCCAGCAATGGGGAAAGGCCCTAAAAAAGTGAGTGGGTAGGTGGGGGTCACATGACAAATTGAACATGCAATGGCAGCGCCTAAGCTAGAAAAGATGAGTGCTCCCCTGATTGATTTACAGGGAGTCCTCGAGTTACAACAGTTCATTTAGTGACCATTCAAAGATGCAGTGGCACTGGAGAGGTGACTTCTGACTATTTTTCATACTTACAACTGTTGTACCATCGCCATGTTCTTGTGATCAAAATTCAGATGCTTGGAAACTGGTTCATATTTATGATGTTTGCAGTGTCCCGTGACCCCCATTTGCAACCTTCTGACAAAATCAGTGGGGAAGCCAGATTCACTTAACAACCATGTTACTAACTTAACACCTGCAGTGATTCACTTAACAACTGTGGCAAGCAAGGTCATAAAATGGGGCAAAATTCACTTAACAATGGTCTTGCTTAGCAACAGAAATTTTGGGTTCAATTGTGGTTGCAAGTCGAGGGCTACCTTATGTTATTAGATTTGTAAGGCTGCCCTATTCTCAAATCTCTCTTGAGCAGTTGGCATACATAAATGGGGGAAAGGGGAAAACATTTAAAGAGAAAAGGGATAAATATACTTTCTCTCTTTCCAAAAGGACTTTTTATAGGGGACCATTTCAAATTCTGGTCTGATGCTAACAGCCAAGCTCTGAATCAGGAGTTTCCAACCTTGGCAACTTTAAGACTTGTGGACTTCAGCTCCCAGAATTCCAGCTGAAGTCCACAAGTCTTAAAGTAGCTAAGGTTGGAGACCCCTGCTCTAGATGGAGTTTCTTTGTATGTTAAGGATGTCAGAATTCCTTATGAATGCTTGAATTTCTCTGGTAGGGATACGGCGTAATCCACAATACTGAGAATTAGCAGGGGTGGCCAGTCTATATGCAGCTGTTTGTCAGTGGTGGGATTCAATTTTTTTTACTACCAGTTCTGTGGACGTGGCTTGGTGGGCATGGCAAGGGAAGGATATTGTCGACTGGTGGTGCCCAGGGGTAGGGCCTTCTCTGTGGGAGCACCCGCCCTATGGAACCAACTCCCTGTAGACCTCCATTTGGCCCCTGATCTCCACTCCTTCCGCTGGGACCTGAAGACCTGGTTGTTTCAACAGGCTGGACTGATTTCAGGGGTGTGGGTTGATTTTTTTTAGTCTTTGTCTTAATTCTTTTAAAATTTTATAATCACTGATTAGGCTTGTATTTGTTTAATGGTTTTTTATTGTAATTTATATTGGGTTTTTTATTGTTCGCCGCCCTGAGTCCTTAGGGAGAGAGGGCAGCATACAAGTCTAATAAAATAAATAAGTAAAATAAATAATACTGCAAAATCTCCATTCCCACCCCACTCCTGGGGGAAGTTTACTGCAAAATCCCATTCCCTCCCCACCCCACTAACCTGCTTTCCAGCTCTGTTCTCCTGTGCAAGGCAACCAAAGAAGACCCAGCCAATCAGCTGGGACTGGGGAGGCAGATAATAGATGCGGGTCAGGCCAATCAGAGGTGGTATTTGCCGGCTCTCTGAACTACTCAAAATTTCCGCTACTGGTTCTCCAGAACTGGTCAGAACCTGCTGAATACCACCTCTGCTGTTTGTGTGTGTGTGTGTGCCTCCAAGTCAGCCTTGACTCCTGGTAATTGCCTGGAGCAGTCCCTACAGTTCTCCTTGGCCAGGTTTTGGAATTAGATTGCCATTACCTGCTTCCTAGGGCTGAGAGAGAGTGACTGGTCCATGATCACCCAGCTGGCCTTATGTCCAACATAGAACTAGAACTCACGGATTTCAGGTTTCTAGCCTGGTGCCTTATTCAGTTCAGTACACCAAACTGGCTCTCATAACACAGTAGCTTTTGGGGGACATTTTTTTTGTAATCCAAGAAGCACTTACTTTCCACAGTTGGCCCAAAGAGGAAGCATTATTTCTGATTGTTTAGAAATCACCATCATCAGAAAATTATAGATGATGTGAAATAAGAGTCAAGAAGCTTTGAACGAAACAAATTGGATGTGCAGTATAGATTGCAATTCTTTAGGAGAAAGCTTTTTAAACCAGAGGTTTTATTTTAACTTTTTTTTTCAAACATGGATACATCTAAGTCAGAACAATCCTCCCTCCCCCAGGAAAATTGGGTGGGGGTTGGGGAGTTATTATTTTATTATTTTTCTTTTTATTCTTTTTATTTCTTTTATACACTGTTTCTATATCCTTGTAAGCTGCTTTGAGTCACCATGTGCAAGTAGGCGGCAATATAAATTTTCTAAATAAATGAAAATAAATACAATAAAATAGATGGGTGATTAAGGAGCAAATTCTATGGGCCTTTGTTGTTTGCCACGTATATTTTTATTGGGTTATAAGGTATTATAAAATACAAAATACAAAAGCAAATAAGAGGACAGGGAGAGGGAAGCGGAAAGGGGAAGGAAAAATGAGGAAGGGTAAGGAAAGAAAAAAGAAAAAGAAGCATTGACTTCCAACTCTATCTGTTACAGTAGACCAAGGCATTAACAACAAATCACAACTTTTTGTTTTAACGTAATAGTATGAACCAGTCTTTTCTACAAAATTCTGTCAGTCTAATCTGTAAAACCCAGAATCAAAGTTTCATTCTTTTCCATGTCAAGCATGAAGTTCAGAAGCGGTTTCCATGTGGAAACAAAAATACTTAGGTTCTTTTCTTTAAGCAGAATAGTCAATTGCCTTTTCAGGTCTTTGTTGTTTGAACATAGCCTTCCCTGCTTGATTCTGAATAGCTGAAGCAGCTGTTTTTATGCATTGCAATATGATAGAGGTAGGTGAACACCCTTCTGCTTTTGTGTAATCGTTTCCCTTGTAACTGTGATGATGTGGACTTCAAATGATCCCCAACTATCTTTTCTTTTTTTAAAAAAAATCCTCCAAATATTTTTTGATTTACTGCTAACCCCTAGGTTGATGCTATTTTTACTGCTTGTATTCATCTTTGTTCTCCCTTTTATAATCAGCTGTCTTGTGAGGGGCTCATGCTCAAAGGTTGATCAAAATCCATTTGATAAATAAGCAAATTAAAGCTTTCCCACACAGGCGGGGAGAAATTAATTCTGCATGCTTGGTTGATTTTCTCCAGAATTTCTTGTTCTTTTTCTTCAAAATCATTCAGGACAGTGAAGCTCTTCACAGAAATACCATCCTAATTCCCCTTAATTTTGACTCAGCAGCTGTTTAATAATTTGCTACATCTAACTATATTTCTCTACTGGCTTTTGCTGTTAGAGAGAAGCTTTCCTTCTGCTTCTCTTTAGGTACCTGGTTTATATTTCAATAGATGGGTTGAGAAATCTTAAAATTATTCCTGTGCTTTTCTTTATATGAGTGAATTGTGGCATGGTTTCAATCAGCCACAAAGTGTAGTAATCTTCTAGAAACGCTCAGTATGCTGCATCTTATTAATGCATTAAATGGAAATACAAATAATCCTGGGCATTTAGCTGGCATTATTGCTGCAGTTATGACATAATTCCTAGTTATTACTGTGTGATAGCTTTTCACCAGCAGAAAAGGGATCAGAACAACACTTTAGTTTTAATTTTACTTTCCCTGCCTCCAGTGCGCTTAAAAAGAACAACATTTGCATTCTAACATACTTTGTTTAAAATGTGGAAAACAAAGTTGGTATAAAATATTTGAATTGAAAGAGTGAGTACATAGCAAGTTTAGTGTGTTGATGCTGATAGAAAATACAATGTTGTAGTTTGTTCTTCTAAGAAATTTATGATGGCATAAATCAAACATCTAATAGAACCTTAGATGACTAAATATTAATTATGAAAGTTATTCACCACCTATCTTGGAGTTTGATGCGACTTTGAGCAGTTTAAACACCTTAACACAGAAATTTGATTTACATATTCTACACATTTTTTCTGACAATATAGAATAGAACAGAACAGAATAGAGCAGAACTTTCTTTATTGGCCAAGTGTGATTGGACACACAAGGAATTTGGCTTCAGGGTGAAAGCTGTCAGTATACATACAAGCAACAAAGTGCTAAATCATAAATCATAAGATACAATCATAAATCATAAGATACAACCTACAAAGTGATAGTCATAAGATACCAATAAGAGTAGGTAATAGGAAAGAAGAGAAGTATAATAATAATACAATTCTATTACATGATTAGAATCCTCAGGCATAAAACAGTGCTGTGGTAATTATGTTTTTAGCAGAATGATGACATGAGGGAAAAAATTGTGTGTCCAATTGTTTTGGCATGCAATGTTTTATGGGGTGTCCTGAGGGCAGGAGTTGAAACAGTTTATGTCCAGGATGTAAGGGGTAATAATTATATGTTATTTAATATAGTTCATTAAATAAACACCAACATAGTGACCCTGAACTGCTTCATTTATTTATTGCTGAACTTCTGATTTTCAAAGGACTCAGTAATTTTCTTTTCCAGGTGTTCTTGATATAATTTTGTAACTTTCAATAATTCCATGAGGGGCAGCAAGGGAAAAGACAACTTGCTAAATTCTAGCAGCCATCAGTTGAAATAGCTTGGATCAGTCTTCAGGGACAACTACAGCTCATATGACTATATAGTGAGCAAGCAAAATATCTAAGGAAGCAGAGTTTACCAAAGTTGTTTCCAAAGGAAAAATGCTTTCGGGATTGGGTGTGAGCATACTGATGGCAATATGATGTGAAGGACCTTTGCTATCCATCTGATGTATGGGAATTGACTTGGGTTCCTATATCAAGACAGATATGGGAATCAAACAAAAATTTCCAGACATTTGGTGTCATTCCAGTACATACAGAACCTTTAAATATACAATATATGGTACATAAATCAAATGTTGCGTAAATAAATTCTAAAGTGAAATAAACTAAGTAAAATGACTACTGAAAAGGTTCAGATTTTATTCATTTGGAATAATCAGGAATTATCACTTTCATTTTTAATGCATATTATTTACACATCCTTAGATTTAGAAATGGTGGAAAAGATTTGTAGCTCGGGTGGTAGATGCTGGTGGTGGTTTGTTCTCTGAGCCTGTTCAGTTTTTGTCACCAGACTAGGCATCATCACCAGCGGAACTTTGATTGAAGCGTCTTGCTTCAGTTCTCTTCTGCTCTTATAGGTCTTACATGGTCATTCAGTCCAACTGACCACACAAGACCTACAAAAGCAGAAGAGAACTAAAACGACACTTCAATCAAAGTTTAGCTCATGATGTTACTTAGTCTGGTGATGAAACATTCAGAAACTGAACAACAAGCTTGGAGAACAAACCATCACCAGCATCCTTAGATTTGTGCTGTCCAAGTGTTTCAAAGACAACCTTTATGGTGAGTGTTTGTTTCCCCCTCTCTTTCAAAATCTGGTTCTTAGTTTACTGCCATAGATACAAATTATCCTAACTGTTAATTCTTGGCCATTACTGCGTTGTTGGAGAATGAATCCCATTAATCAAGTATGCATTGTGAGAGAAAATAGTTTGTATTGTTATGTTTGCCATTGACACAATTCTGTGTTCTGTCATTGGGATGATGATAAAAAAACCCTTTTTCTTCAAGAGAACTCTAGGTAGATCTCAGAAGCAGTTAAGACAGCTAGCAGTGCTTATTTCCCACAATTATAGCAGCTGTTGACTGGTAGTTATTTAATGAAATCCATACCCTTGATGACTTATTATGAAGTATAGGTTTCTTGAGATACGTTTACAGAGAGGATCAAAACTTGGAAAAGTGTCAATGAGAGGAATGATGATATTGGTATTTGACAATTTGTTTTCTGTGATAGAAATGAAATTGGCTTTGACATGTTCTAAGCTTTTCTTTCAGGGAAATATATATGTCAAGATTCTTGAACTTAAGTTTAAAATAGGAAAATGTATATGATCAGAAGATTGGAAAATTTGGACAGGAAACTATTGCACAATTCATTCAGTTTTAATAAAGAAATATATGTCTTGGTAATGTAATGTTTGCTGTATGTAAATACTTAGGCTATGATAGCCTATCCAATTTAGCTTTTAATTACTGTTTTCACCCTTGCTCAATATCAGAATTTATCTTACTTAAAAAACACAATTCTTCTAGTCCCACCCACTTCTCAAAACTATTTGTAAAAACATTGATAAATGATGAATCATAGACAATCATACAGTGTTGAGCCACAAGTGCAATGATCACAGCCATTGGCAAAAAGCTATGACGACACTGCTATGCAAATGCTGCTCTTTCCTATTTGCAATCCAATGTCAGGTGCAGATATGTGGATTGTGAGGCATATGTGCTGTGATATCAAAGTTCGTGTTTTGTCACTTGCCTCCTCCCTGTGCAATGGCACTGACACTATTTAAATCGGATTTAATATTAAACAGTACTTAGGGTATTAGATCTACTAATCTATCAATCCATACAATCTGATTTAAATTATATATCCTGTGTAGTTGCTTTATAGCATTTTGTACAGGCTAATTTCTTTCTCATACATTGAAAAACAGAGAAAATACTGGCTTAAAAAAACAGGAGTGGAAGTTAAATCACTTGTTATTTGAAAAGAGGAGACAGAGTTCATGACACTGGGACTTGTGTCAACTTCTACTCATAATAGAAACCCATGCCTTCTTATGTCAGAACCAGGTAGACATTTGCAATGTGTGCAATATTGCAATGCTTATCATTGCTCCTGATAATTAAGTCCAGCCAAAAAAACAAAAACAAAGGGAAGAAAACGCTTCTACAAAAGATAATTTAAACATTTTTAATAGGCATTAAGATTGTTGCTTGTCTTCAACCAAAATTAATTTGTATCTTTTTGGTTAAGACAATTAATTTTTTTAAAAAATGTTGCTTAAGAAACCAGGCAGGAGAATTTATCTCGAATATTGGCTTTAAGTGTAATTATCCTCCTTGAAACTTAGTATTCTGCCTTCTGTGATAATTACATATTCTCCCATGGGTAGCTTTGTTTCTCTAGAAATGCTTTGCATAAAGGAACAAATGTGGGCAGTGATTTTTTCTTTCTTTCTTTCATGGTTGTAAGACAAATTAAGGACCACTTGAACTTGCCTGAACAATAAAATCTTTTTCTTGGGCCTTCTGAGTCCCACTCTCTGAAACACAGGTAGCAATTAAGGAAGAGTCTTTTATGCATTTGTATCCTGCTCATGTTTCTTCTCCCTTCTCCAGATCTACGCAAGAGAGCATACACTTTGAGTCCCCCCACCTCTATGGAACAGTATAATCTTGTTGGGCTCTGGAGTTAGGTCTTCTCAGTGACAGCATCTTCCCCAGACAGCTGGATGGCTCTGGCCCTAGTAGCCTTCCATAAGCTCTAAAGACCTGGCTATTTCTCCAGGCATTTGAGATTAAGTGTGTTCTGCTGTTGATGTGGTTTTATGGTTGAGATTTATTGTTTTACCTTGGGTGCCATGGATTACTGTTTATAACTCTTAATTTTTAATCTTTGTTAAAGTGACCAACTTTTTTACAATGAAAAGGAGGACACAAATAAATTGAGGGAAAAAAAACAAAGCCACTTGCGCACGGCGCACTCTTGCATGCAGTGCACTCTTGCGCGCAGTGCACTATTGCGTGTGGCGCACTCTTGCACATGGCGTACTCTTGCGCGTGGCACAATCTCTCAAAACAATTCTCCTGTGTGGAGC
Organism: Naja naja; assembly: GCA_009733165.1. NCBI lineage: Eukaryota > Metazoa > Chordata > Lepidosauria > Squamata > Elapidae > Naja > Naja naja. The sequence continues at coordinate 16,901,024 of CM019153.1, read as the reverse complement.
ACATGCGGCTCATAATCGCGTCTCGCCACACTGTACTGAGCCTTGATGAATCATCATGTCAAATACAAATACGTCACATCACACACAATGGATCGGCTCAGCATTGATCAAATACGGAGATTTACAGATTTGTCTTCAAATATCAAAAAGGAGGACATGTCGGAGGACACTTTTTGAGGGAGGACAGAACTTACAAAAGGAGGACTGTCCTCCCTAAAGGAGGACGGTTGGTCACTTTATCTTTATACATCACCCAGACTCATTGTTTTCAGATGGATGGCCACTGGAATGTAACACGCTCACACAAACACATTCACACACTCATTCATACAGTGGGATCAGCTTATTTCTTTGGAATATGAGTTGCATTCTTGTGTACTATATAATCTCACCCAGTGGTGGGATTCAACATTTTTTTACTACCGGTTCTGTGGGCGTGGCTTGGTGGGCATGGCAGGGGAAGGATACTGTAAAATCCATTCCCACCCCACTCCTGGGGGAAGGTTACTGCAAAATCCCATTTCCTCCCTAACCTGCTTTCCAGCTCCATTCTCCTGTGCAGGGCAACAAAAGAAGACCCAGCTGATCAGCTGGGACTCGAGAGGCAGAGAATAGATGGGGGCGGGGCCAGTCAGAGGTGGTATTTGCCAGCTCTCCAGACTACTCAAAATTTCCACTACAGGTTCTCCAGAACTGGTCAGAACCTGCTGAATACCACCTCTGATCTCACCCCTATTTTTTTCAGAATCAAATGTTGATTTCTGGGGATTTTATCCTAGGTCAGATGGTATAAGAGTAGTGAATTAGTGATTCTAATTGCTTTCTCTTTTTCTTTTAAACATGAGATTTTTAAAAACTGGTACTTGTATATTATCCTTTGGGCTTTAGAATTGAAAAATGTATTAATAATATTATCATTGTACCTATTTTCATTTATTGTTATTAAGAAAAATCATAATAAATGAAATGTCCTTTCATTTGTTAAACAATATAGAAATGGTGCTCATTTCAGTGTTTTTCATTCAAATGAAGGAAATATAGGAAAGTCCCAGGAGATGGCAGTATACAATAACACATAAAAATACACAATGCAAAGTGAAAATGAAAGCCTGAGAATAGCTTTACTCTTAGAATTGTTCTGGGGTTTATGAAAATTATGCATGCATTATTTCTATTGACTTATATTAATGACAGCAGGAACCCATTGCTGCCAAATCTCTGACATATGGCCCTCTCTGAAATCTGCTGGGCTAGCAAATCAGTTCGTGACGTGGTTTACACTAACTGCGGTGCCACTGCGGCATCATAAAACTTGACATTATTCTGGCAAAATTGTCGCTGCACCACGTAAAGCTGGTGCTGATATTTAATCTGATTGGTTTACAAAGCCAATACAATAGCATTTTATTCAGGTATATTTAATTGAACATTGGATCTGCATTCCAAACAATGTTCTTTTCATAGCTCATCTATTCATATTAGTGAAACACTCTTTTTCCAGTGTTTTTTAAAATAATTCATATAGGTTCACAACAAAATGCTCACCATTGCTGATAAGGCTTGTCTGTTTCAATTGGGAGGGAGGGAGAGACCGATTGAGTTTTACAATATTATATTGACTGGCAGACTTACAGCACGAGCATTTGTGGAATAGCATTCATCTGCATTATATAAACATAATTATACTGCATTCTTGATTCCTTAATTATATTGCATTCATGATTCCAGCATGTCTGGCACTTTTTTGTGCTGTGTACATTGGTGAGGGTTAATTGTTCATTCATTGCAGTAATACTCACATTTGGGAGCATTTGAGACTTGAAGCATTGGGATGAATGGTGGTGATACATTTACATTAAGAGAGAGCAAAAATGGTCTCTAGGAGACACCATAGAGAGGGGGAAGTACAGGGTGACAATTCTTAATTCCCGATAAGACCGGATATTTCAGAATTGATTTAAAGGGACTCCTTTTCTTCATAGAAAGGACTTCTTTGATGGCAGCTGTGGGAAAGAATCTTGGAGAGGACGGTTTCTATTTATTTCTCTTCATGGCACACACAGTCACTTTCCATACTGTCTTGAAAAACTGCATGGCCCATCAACACCACTTTCCTCAGCTTACATGGACAGGAAAAGAAAAAACAACAACATTGATACACCTTCTTTTCCCTCACTTGGTTCTATTCCCAGTTCCATTGTTTTAAGAGAATATGCTTGAATAATCTGCATGTCTGGGTGGTTTCACCAACTTTGAGACTTGTTAAATACATGTTAAAATAATGTTTGATATTCTTTATAAAAGGCTCTGGGCACAATTCAGAGAAAGGTATGTAATTAGTGAAATTAATGATTGTGTGACATTGAATCAGTGTCAACTGTTAGGGACCACATAGATCAGGGATGTCAAACTTGTGGCCTGAGGACCGGATGCGTCACGTGCCGGCCCTGCCCCCACCCGATTTAGTGAAGGGAAAAAAAGTCCCGATATATCACATGATGCCGCCGTGACAATGCGAGTTTGAGACCCTTGACATAGATTTTCTCCATGATAATCGATCCCTAAAAAGGTCCTTCTGATCTTCCAATGTTAGACCTTCCAGTTGTTTCCATTCTTGAGTTCATCCACGTTGCTACTGGCCTTCCTCCTCTTCTCTTTCCTTCCACCTTTCCAATCATTCCAAGCTTACCCAGGGAGCTAGGCCTTTGCATAATGTCCTGAAGTATGATAATTCTGAAAGTAATAGGTTTTATTTATTTTCATGAAATACAAATCCAGCATAGAATTGGCCCCCCAGAATTACATAGCCATGAATAAGCTCTTTAAAAAAGGGTGATGATTTGTTGTAGCTGCCCTAGGCTTATCAAATGCAACAATATTTAAAGATTATGAAAGACTAGAGGAACTCTTTAATCAGTGTTATCTAATCTTTTCTCTGTGTCTTTATACCTTCCCTCAAATACAGGAAATGGTGTCAGAGAAGATGTCTACCTTATTTGGAAGGAGCTAGAGGAAGCCAAGAATATCTTAACCCAGATAGAGAAAATTCTCACAGAATTTGACAAGTCTGAAATAGTGGCAGGTATTTTATGAATGCATAATTGCAAAGGACTTGATTTATGAACAGTTTGGTAGAAAACATTCTCAATACATGCCCATCCATTAGAGATCAATCTACAAATTGTAAATCTGTAGAAACAGTCTAAATACTAGAATAAAACTCCCTATGACTTGGCTGGTTTTACCTGCAATCTACTTCTGAACATAGGAACAAATAGCAGAGCCAAACTGGGGAAATTAAGAAGATCTAGTTTATTAATCCTTCAGCGTACATATATATATATATTCATTTACTGATTCAATAACTACTTATTTGTTCATATAGTGATTTTTCACCCTCACTTGTTCTTTTGCTACAGCTTGCCTCTGTAGATCTGTAGATCTGGGATCTCTCTTCTGTGGGAAGAATTTGTTACAAAAAGTTACCCTAGCAGACTTATTTCCTTTGCTAAAGGACATTGTTGGTTAAGGAAGGAATGAACTGGACTGTGTCAACATTATTGGACTTTCTCCAGCTCAGCCAAAACATCTGCTCTGTGTGGGGGAAGAACCTTTTTCAGAGTCTTCTACCACAATTTCCCCAAAAACCAAGGTTTCTGTAGTGGTAGCCAATTCCCTCTGTCCCCTTTAAGTCTGGGTGAAGCTGTCACCTGCAACCACATGGATTTTTCCCAGCCTTCCAGAATCTTGGGTGGAGCTCATCCCTCTGGGTCTTTGTTTCCCATCTTAATCTAGACAAGCTCTGGACCATTCTTCTCTTCCCAGGTCCTTGGTAAGGACTCAATAGGTAGATAAAAACACCAAACCCAGTCTGAACATCTGACTGACTGTGTGATGATTAATAATAATAACAATAATAAAGGTGGAGATGAATTGCTGTGTGTTTTGTTAAAACATCTAACTGGTCTATACCCTTGCACTGCACACTTCACTCTTCAACTTCTCTCCAGCTTCTCCATTCACAACAGGTGACATACTTTTAGTCTCCTCTCCCCTCTTCTCCCCTCCACATGTCCTGTAGCTACTGAGGAGATTGTTGTTCTCCCAGAGACTCCAACACTGATATACATTGCTGCACCAATTGAACTGCTTACTCAAAATCTCCCCATAGCAGCTTTGAATAGCAGTCAGCTCAGATCATCAGTCTCATGACACCACAGCTGCCCTTCAAGGCCAAAAGTGAGCTGCTTTTTCTTCTTATCTCATTCCAATGTCCAGTAGAGCAGCAGTCCTACCTAGCCACAAAACCTCTACAGCCGGGGTCTTCAGTCTTGACAGCTTTAAGACTTGTGGACTTCAATTCCTAGAATTCCTCCTCCAGTCATGTTAGCTCAGGAATCCTGGGAGTTGAAGTCCACAAGTCTTCAACTTGCCAAGTTTGAAGACCTTTGCTCTACAGCATGTCATAATCCCAGAAGAAGCCAGTTGCAAAACATTACAAGCTGTTACCTAAGAAAATTACATAGACCTACAAAAGACCATAGTGACTAAGAATTGACTCAGATCAGAGGAGACTTATCTATAAAGTAGTAATGTTTCTAAGGAAAGAAGAATGTATTTGTCATGTACTATAAATACATGTGTATGCAAATATATCCATTCAAAATTAAGTCATATAATAGCTTCAGGCTGATACTGGCACATATTTATTTATTAATATTTTTATATTAGTAGAGGAAATGGATAATACAGAATATGAGCCAGAAGTAAAAGATTTTGTGAATTCCAGAGAGTGGCTTCAGAAGAATGGCTTGAAAGCCCAGAAACTGACCATACCTACAGCTTTTTCTCATAATGCTTTTCGTCATGTAAATGGAATTGTAGATATAAAAACCAAGCCAGAAGATGAATGTCTCCAGACAAATGCTGTAAGAAATCTTTCCATTGTGGTATATAATTTTCTACTTTTTTTGTGAAGTTGGGAGTGGGTTAGTGGGGGGATCAAATAGATTTCCAGGTTTTGTTAGTTCTATAGTAGAAAGCTTTATTTACACTTCTGGCTCTTACAGGATCCCATTGTTTGCCTAGCAAGATTTAGAACTGGTTAAGAATTGTGTCTAAATGGGTAAAGAGTATGGCTGCTGTTTTCTTAATCCTCTAGAAAGTATTCACATGTTTAGCCAAACTGATTCTGGATTTTTCAAAGAAAAAGCATCTCAAGCATCATATTGGAATGACTTTGTATTACTGTTCTCAAGAAATAAATTGGATTCAGTCTGACCATAATAGCTAAACTTAATGCTTCGTTGAAATAAAGGAATCTAAGTTAAGTACTTAGACATATAGTCCTCATATAACAACCGTCTCATTTAGCAACTGTTCACAGTTTACAATTGAGATGAAAAGTAACTGTGACATTTACAGGTCTGTAAAAGCAAAGGAAAATTGAAGTAAGATCATTAAATATAGTCATGGTTTCACTCAGTGCCCAAGTTGCCAGTCCCAATTGCGGATATCAAATGAGGACTGCTTGTATACATTGATCAGTTGGTTTGAATCCCCAATATGTTATTGAAACGTACTGGGAGAAAATTTTTATTTGCTTCCTGTAGGCAGAGGCATCTCTGTGCATATACCAGTAGATAGTCTCACTGAATAACCCTAATGGAGACCAGCAACTCCACCACTAAGAAAATTGGTCACTAAGTGGGAAATCATATGGCTGTGCTTTCTGGCTGGAAAGAGACAAGACTACTCAGTTTCACACCTTTGGCTTTTATTTACGTGGACCTCCGATTGGCCCCTGATCTTCGCTCCTTCCACCGGGACCTGAAGACCTGGCTGTTTCAACAGGCCGGTCTGGACTAACCTTGAGGGGTGCGGGTTGGTTTTTAGTATTTGTTTTAATTAATTTTAAATTTTGTATTATTGTGATTAGGCTTGTATTTTTAATGGTTTTTATTGTAATTTGTATTGGGTTTCTTTTATTGTTCGCTGCCCTGAGTCCTTAGGGAGAGAGGGTGGCATACAAGTCTAATAAAATAAATAAATAAATAAATAAATAAATTTGCATCCTAACCACTCCCCACCCTTTGGAATGCTTGAGTGCCTGCTTACCATCTTGAACACATGGAGAACAGTGTGATTGTGTCACAGCCTGGGGCTGGCAGCTGTGGGTATGCTATGCAAAACACTTTGCTCTCTTAAAATCCCTTTTTCTCCAATTTCTCTGGTCTCTACGGAGAGGGGATTTAAAAAAAACTAAGCAATTTCTATAGGCAATCTCTCCTTTGCCTATCCTTCCCCTCCACATGACCAGAGAATGGAGATGAATTTCAGAATAAGTTAGTTTTCTCTTCTGCAATTGAAAGCAATGCAATCGCAGAAAAGAAGCAAATGAGAAATTGCCTACAGAATTTGCCTTTTCCTTTCCCTCCATCCCCTTCGCACCGTAAAGAGAACTGTATTTGAAGCTTCTTGATCTATGTGGGCTTGTCTCCAGTGTGCTAGATGATCATTCACCACATCCTAGTCTCTATAGAGGATTGTACTTCAGTGTATTTAAATTGCATTGGCTGAGACAAGGCTGATTAAAAGTTTACGAGGTCTCTGATTCTCTTGTCCTGTTATACACCACTTAACTTTTTTTTAAATTACATTTATATGCCTCCCTTCTCTGAAGACTCAGGGCGGCTTACAATTTTTGGGATACAACCCAATGCACTCAGCAATAGCCTTCATTCCATTGTATATGCCTGCTTATTACTAAGCGGCATTTTTACAAAGTCAGCTTATTGCCCCCAACAATCTTGGGTCCTCAATTTACCTACCCCGAGAGGATGGAATGCTGAGTCAACTTTGAGCCTGGTGGGATTCATTTCAAACCCATTTAGATCTACTGATTTTAAAGCTTGAGCAAACTTATGAAATCATACTCACAGTGGAAATCTTTTTCTTTTAGGAGACAAATAAAAAGGTAATCCATGCCAAATACTGCAACAATTTTATACAAACAGTCTTGGAAGATGGGTCTATAATTCATTTACATTTGAATAAAGAAAGATGCAAGGAATTTGAAAATAAAGTAAAGAATGCCCTTCATCAGATGGAAGAAAGGTTAGTTTGCATCCTGATATCTTTTCTAAAGACAGATTTGTGATGAAAAAAGGACTGATGTATCCTATTAATTTTTTTTTGGAAATGCCCAAGTACTCTAATATTTAGTGTTAGGTACTCTGTTTAAAAATTGAGCATGGGCAATGGTAAGTATTCCTAACTGCAATTTCAAATGTGGGTATATATTCATTTATGAAGATTCATTTGAGTAGCATAATTCCATTCCTTGACCTTCATTCCTAATATTTTATTTTTAATGAAATTCAGCTGCAAAAATATCACTTGTATTCTGTAATGCCCATATTCTACATATATATTTTACTAAAATAATGGCCAAGGTTCTAGAAGCACTGATCCCAATGTAGTCATGCATCTCTTTTAAGACATTTGCATCATGTTGAAATAATGACTATTCAAGTCCTACTTTATTTTTTTAATCTATGAGATTTTGAATAAAATTTGAACTAAAAACCATTCATTAGAGTTACCAGCGAGCTTCTAAAAGCAAGTATTTCTTTAATATTGAATATTTATTCAATATTTATGGGATTTTTGTTAATAAAGTAATGATAATTAAACTCTGAATAGTGCCTTGTTAAAACTGCCAGCATGAGCTTTAGTCTGCATTTATTTATGTTATTTATATTCCGCTTTCGTTCAAAGCCATTGGAAAGAGAGGTCCAATTGAAATTTACCCTCACAATAATCCCATAAAGTAGATTAGGTTAAGGGAATGTGATGGCACAGTTACAATCTGATAGTTCCTAATTCTCATTTGATGATTTAGGTCTTGTTTGTTGAGAGTAGTGGGAATTGTAATCCCAATTCAGTGATTGACAGCTGCTTTAACTTACTACTAACATCTAAACTCTATATAGCCTTGAAATTATATTCCTTCCTGCAAGTTATCCAATAATCTTTGTTTATTTTCCAATTTAAAATGTCTTTTACTTAGTAATATTTATTTTGTCTTTCTTAAAGTGATTTACTTGCCATTCTTTTGTCCTTTGTATTAAATTAATAATAAAAATAAAATTATGTAGGAGTGTTAAGATACTGGGAAGTGAGCATTTCAGACATCATTCTTGCTATGCCTTTCATTTCATGTAAAAAGTATTCTTGTATAGAATTCAGGACCTTAAGAAAGGAAGCCGAGCTCTCTTTGGAGATGTCACAGAAGACCACATCTGTATCCTCATTGATGTATCTCAGTCTATGATATACAAACTGCCTGTGGTGAAGGAGAAAATATATCAGCTCATAAGAGTGAGTGACAGCTGTTTTGGTGAAGTGTCCTGATGTAGAATGACTGGCTTTTTCTGAAAGGGATCTAGCAAGCTGCCTTTTACAGATTGTCCTAGACTTACAGCACTTTTTTTTAGTGACCATTCAAAGTTGTAACAGCACTGAAAAAAGTGACTTATGACCGTTTTTCACACATACAGCATAGCAGCATCCCCATGGTCACAAGATCAAAATTTAGACACTTGACAACTGGTTCATATTTATGACAGTTGCATTCCCTGGTTCGTGTGATCCCTTTCGTGACTTTCTGACAAGCAATGTCAATAGGGAAGCCAGATTCACTTAACTGACCGATCCACTGTGGCATAAAATGGGATAAAATTCATTTAACAACTGTCTCACTTAGCATCAAAAATGTTGGCTCAATTGTGGTTGTAAGTTGAGAACTACCTATATTATTGGCCTCTTTAACTGAATATGTGCTGTCTGGAATTAGTTCTGTGTGGAATCTTTTCCAATCTTCCCTGGAGTTGTTAGAACTGGGCTAGAACCTTATTCTTCCACGTCAATGTTTTGCTAGCTCCCTCCAAATGGCAGACATTTACTAAGTCCATTTTCTCAGATGGAATGGCGGACAATAAATTAGGACATTCCCCATATCATTGTTCTCTAGTAATGGGGTCATCAATTGCTATGTTGACACTGATTTTATAATGGATGGCTTTAATCAGAGGTGGTATTCAGCAGGTTCTGACCAGTTCTGGAGAACCAGTAGCGGAAATGTTGAGTAATTCGGAGAACCAGCAAATACCACCTCTGACTGGCCCCACCCCCATCTATTCTCTGTCTCCCGAGTCCCAACTGATTGGCTGGGTCTTCTTTTGTTACCCTGGACAGGAGAATGGAGCTGGAAACCAGTTAGTGGGGTAGGGAAGGAATGGAGTTTTCACAGTATCCTTCCCCTGCCATGCCCACCAAGCCATGTCCACCAAGCCACACCATGCCCACCAAGCCACGCCCACAGAACCGGTAGTAAAAAATTTTGAATCCCACTACTAGCTTTAATGTTTTCTATGTTTTTATGTTATAAGCCACCCAGAGTTGTTGAATATGAGATGGGTGGCAAATAAATTTTGTAAGTAAGTAAGTAAGTATGTATGTACGTAAATTTGCTATGCTGGGTGGGAATTCTGGCAATGCTGAACTCCCAAACTTCTTGTGATTACCTTGTAGAGAAAATTAGATTACAGGTAGACAATATTTTTAAGAGATAGCAGAATTACAATTTCCAAAACATTTAATACATATTTGCTAGACAAATGAAACATGACTGCTTCTCAAATATGATGACAGGGTGAAATGGTGGGTAGGCAAAGGGAATATGATTTTTCTCTTTCAGAGAAATCATTCAACAGATGATTTCTTACAGGAACAGTTTCAAAACAAAACCCGGTTTAACTTTGTTAAATTTGATGCTGAAGCAATAGCCTGGAAAGACAGACTTACTGAAGTTAATGAAGAAAATATAGAAGATGCTATACTTTGGATAAAAGAACTTCAGGTAATTATAGAAAAAAAAACTTTAAGCAAATGAAAATGAGCTAAACTATTGTTGGAGTTCTCCTTCCCTTCTTCCATACTCTGGGTCAATATATTCGGTTACAGTAAAGCTTCATATGAAGGGAATTCTTCCAAGTAGACAAACAGAATTTAGGTTATCTCTACCATTAATATGGTAATCGGTGTTTTTATAAACATACTTCTATTATATTACTTTTTTATTAATATAGTAACCATGCTTATTAGAATGCAGATTTGATTTAAAATAACTCCACCTTCTTTTCTATAGTAATATTTCTAATGAGCAAAGAGGGTGGTTCAGAAGGACATTCCTGCTCCAGGAAGGAATATTGAGAATTATTGGGAGTGTTCATTTCTTTGCAACAGGAAACAAAGGAGAGCGGGGTTTCTCAGCCTTAACAATTTTAAAGATATATGGACTTCAGTTCTCAGAATTCTCCATATGGCATGCTCACTGGTGTAGATATGCTTGGTAATTTAAAGCAGGACAAAGGGCATAGCCCAGGAAGAATTATTAATTGGATCAAGAGGCCTAGTATCTACTGTACGTGTACCTCAGATTCCCCACCACTGCTCCAAAGGAAGAGAGAGAACTCAGTAAGCCACCCAGAGTTTCTTGATGGTGAGATGGGTGGCATATAAATTTAAGTATTAATAAATAAATAAGTTAATCTTATCTGGCAAAAGTCATTTCTGAAGCTACCTTCAGGATAATGAAGTGTCAGTAGTCCCTGATTTAATCCAAATACCTAGCTGGTTTCCATTTAAACAGTTCTCTTTCAGGAAACTACAGCAATATATTTTTGTAGTCTTTCATTACAGAACTATTACTTTCAGCTGTTGAGCATATCAGGGTTTAAAAGAATAATGGGATTTTAAATATAGAATATCACATATATTATCTACAATGTGAATTAGATATGTGAAGTGTTTAAAATATGCCTTGCCAGCATACCTTAGAAATAAATTTTATAATCCATCCCATAAATTAACATCTTAATTTTTCTCTGTTCCACCACTGACTGCAAAGGTTGGGACTACTACAAACATACTGAAAGCACTTCAGATTGCCTTTGCTGATCGTGACACTCAAGCCATTTATCTTCTTACTGATGGGAGACCTGATCAGGTATCTATGAAGAAGCAAATCATGTCAGGACAACATGATGATGTAACACTGGCCAGATGACAAAGCATCACATTGATGTAGACCAAGGATGGTCAAACTGACTACAAGGTGACAGATGAAGGAAGGCATACCTGCCTGTGTCTCCTTCTGATCCTTATTCCATCAACACATTGGAAACATGAGAGATTGGAAGGAGGATATGGTGACAGTGGACGGCAAAGAAGCAATTCTGTATCTAAAGTAGGGATTCCAAAATGGGATTAGGTTTAGGAGGGGAAAACAAGAATTTTGGAGGCTGCTAGCTGAATAAGAGTCTATATGAAAGACTGAGAAGGGAAAAGAAGTGGCAATATTAAAAGGAGGATAAAGCTGCAGTGGAAAAACAGCAATTGTAACCCTGTGAAAGGAGGGTTTAGCTGTACTAAATAGAGATGATTTTAATGGGGTATAAAAGACAGAAACATGATGGCAAAAATAGAAATGCTCAGTTTAAGCATAAAATAGAGAAGTGATACCAGAAATGGCAGCTGTACATTTAGTGTTGTTTCTCTTTTAACATCTGGTAAACCTGATGCCTTGTTGCTATGCCATGATGTTGGTCATTTTTTTTTGCATATACCACTAGCAGTCAATGGTGTGCATAAGAGAACATACACTAATGGAATCCGAGTTGGGGGGATGTTTGCAAATACTGGTATTTTCTTACGCTTCATGCAAGTTGCTCCATTTTTGGCATAGGGATGAAAAGTTTCAGAGTGTACTAGCATTATGGAGAGCTCTCTCCATAATGCAATTGGAGACAGGTTAACGTGCTTTGTGGGAAGTAACAAGAGTAGATGAGGGAAACTTGTAGTGAAGATTGTAGTGCTCAGGTTGGTTTTGTCAACCATGTAGACCAAGTGAAGCTAGGTAAAATCTGAAGCTTCTCAGTTTATTTATTTATGCCCCACCTTTATTATTTGTAAACAGTAGCTCAAGGCAGAGAACACACATCGTACCCCTTCCTCTTCCTAACTTTTCCACAATAACAACCATGTGAAATGGGTTAGGCTGTGTGAGAGAGAATGACCCAAGGTCACCAGAGGTGGTATTCAGCAGGTTCTGACCAGTTCTGGAGAACCGGTAGCGTAAATTTTGAGTAGTTTGGAGAACTGTTAGTAACCTTCCCCCAGGAGTGAGGAGGGAATGGAGATTTTGCAGTATCCTTCCCTTGCCATGCCCATCAAGCCACATCCACAGAACCGGTAGTAAAGAAATTTGAATCCCACCATTGAAGGTCACCCAGCTGTCTATCATGCCTAAAGTGGGACTGGCAGGTCTCCCAGTTTCTGGTTGGTGCCTTGTGCACTAGACCAGAGGTCCCCAAACTTGGCAACGTTAAGACTTGTGGACTTCAACTCCCAGAATTCTCCAGTCAGCTGTGCTGGCTGGAGAATTCTGGGAGTTGAGGTCCAGAAGTCTTTAACGTTGCCAAGTTTAGAGACCTCTGCACTAGACCAAACTGGTCAACCAACAAAAGGTTTAACTAAATTATTGTCCAGAAATACCGCACCACAGAAATTAGAGCCATTTGGAGCAGAATTAGAATGTAAAGCTCATTCAGTGGAATTCGGCTTCTGATTTAAGAAAGTCCCAGCTATTGATTGCTATGGTAATAATGATTAAAGGCTTCACACTACTTGATGTATTGTTAAAGGCTAAGTGATCATTTAAGTGCTTTCTATTTGGATCTTTTTACATTTACACATTTTCCCTTCCTTTCTTTTTGCACAGCACCCCAATAGAATTTTAGATGAACTCAAACTTCAGTGGAACATTCCAGTTCACACTATATCATTTAACTGTGATGATACTGCAGCCAATCAATTTTTGCATGAGCTGGCCAGCAACACAGGTGGACGATTTCACTACTACCATATTTGTCTGACAGATCCTGATTCCCCCAAACCTTTTGAGGTAAATCTTTAACAATGGTTCAGGTCCAAATTAAAGGGTAGAACTGTAGTAGGGTAATATCATAGTTTGCACCTGATTTTGAGCAAGATATCTTTCATGTACCTGCCATCCTGATTGGGCCTACTGTACAAAAGCCGAGCAGGATTGGACTTGTTTAGTACCTGGATGAGAAACCACCAAGGAAGCTCAGTGCTCAAGGCTATCTATGGAATGTTAGGTTTGTAGATTAGATTGAGAACTTGGAAAACATCCCAGAAGAAAATGGCAAGAAATGTCAAAATTTTTCTAAGTAAACTACATGGATAGGTTCTGAAATGACTAGGAGTTGAGTTCAACCTGCAGGAGACTGCATAAAAATATTAATAGGTTTTTTTTTAAAATTACATTTATATGCCGCCCTTCTCCGAAGACTCAGGGCGGCTTACAATTTTTGGGATACAACCCAGTGTGCTCAGCAATAGCCTTCATTCCATTGTATATGCCTGCTTATTACTAAGCGGCATTTTTACAAAGTCAGCTTATTGCCCCCAACAATCTTGGGTCCTCACTTTACCTACCCCGAGAGGATGGAAGGCTGAGTCAACCTTGAGCCTGGTGGGATTCCAGCCTACAGCAGTTGTAGGCAGCTGGAACTTAAGTGCAGGCAATTAACAGCCTGAGCCACCAAGGCCCTTTATTTTAGCTGTGTCCCAGAGTTACTATAAACTATAACTCCATTATTCTTCACCATAGTTGGATAACCAGAATAATAGCTTTGATGAAGATAAATGTCATATGAATTTAATATGAATTTCTTAAACAATTGAAAATTATACTTAGAGAAAGACACTCAAAATTATAACTAAAATACAGAAAAGTTTAGGTATAAAGAGAAAAGAAGAGAGAGAAAAGCAAAAAAGCAAATATTTTGGCTGTTGGATAGTTTAAAAAGAACAAGCAAAAAGATTGCAACAAACCAATATTAAGAATCAAAATTTACTAACTGGTTCAACACAAGATCAGTTCAATAAAGCAACATTTAAGTGAGTTGTACATCTTCATTTTGATACCATTTTAGTTTCTGGCTCAAATCATATTTTCTCCACTGAATATAATCTCTGGGACACTTGAGAAAATTGCTGCTGTATGCATGGCAAAATAGTAGGGAAAAAGTTAGATTAGATTTTTGGTTTGTCCTGAAGTTTGATGTGTTGGGGATTGATGAAAGCCAGAGGGTTGCTTAATTAACAGACAGAAAGTGTTGATATTAAAGCCAACAGTAATATGGTGATAATTAAAATAAGGTTATTTATTTTAGGGCAGGGGTGTCAAACTCATGTCGTCATGGCGGCATCACGTAACCTATCGGGACTTTTTCCCCTTTCGCTAAACTGGGCGTGGGCATGGCCAATGCGTGATGCATCCAGCCCATAGACCAGGAGTTTGACAGCCCTGTTTTAGGGTCTAATCCCATTATAGTAAGCCAGACGTTCATTTGCATGGTTTTGGGCTATATGGTGCCTACAAAATTAATTGGTAGCTCATGGGCTATTGTGAAAATAACATTATAAAAATCTCTGGCTAAAAAAATATTACATTCTTAGTGCTCCCGGAATTTGGTTGTTTGCAGACATTTTATTACCCAACTAAGTAACATCAGCAGCGCTAGTCAGGTGAGGTAATGAAATGTTTGCAAGAAATCAACGAAGCTCAGAGGGAGTCTACAGTTCAACCCTGAACTATGTAAATTCTATTGGAGCTACACTTTTAAAGTTAAGAGAGGAAAAAGGTTAAATACCAAGGATCGGTGTTAAGCTCCATACATTCATCAAATATTTATTGAATCATAAAGCATATTAAACCCACTAGATAATAACTAAAATAATTTGCATTCAAAAACCCATATTTTCAAACAAATAAAAAATAAGAGGCACATTATTTTAACATTTTCAAATATCTTCAATGTCTGAGAAATAATTTTGATGTTGTGGACTCCTCAGAGAACCCCAAGGACTAAGGACCATATTTTAAGAAACACTATAGAAAATTCTTATTGGGAAATCAGTGCTCAGAAAGAATAGGGGAAGCAATAAAATATTAACTCAAAAGCTTGCTTAAAACATAAAGCAGCTGTACCATGTAGATGATGCTTGTAATTATTTGCTTTTTTTTTAAAGATGTTCTGTGGTCTTTGTTCTGCTCAACAATTATAACAATTGGCTTACTTTTTGGCAGTGTGAGGATATATATTTGGTTAGAAGAGAGATAGAACAAGGAGAAAAACAACTGAACAAAGTACAATCCCTTTACACCGGCAACAATTTGATGGATTTGTTTAATGGAGCAAAAAAAAATCTACACAATAAGTATGTGCTTCTTCTGCTTTTCTTTGTTTCTTCATTCTTCAGCTACTTATTTCATGAATTAACTTGACTAAAATATGTATAGGACAATTTTTGTCACAGTGGTTTCTATTTTGAACAGAAAAGGATAAGGAAAAAAAATCATTGATGTCAATAAAATCAAGCACTCTAGGTCCTAGGAGAAGAAAGAAACAACTAGAAAAAGCCAGTGCTTTTATTGCTCAAAACAATAATGAACTGGAAAATATAATAAACCTCATGGCATATTTACAGGTAGTCCTCAACTTACAACAGTTCATTTAGTGACCACAGTTAAAACAGCACTGAAGAAAGTGACTTATGATTATTTTTCACACTTATGACCATTGCAGCATCCCCATGGTCACATGATCAAAATTCAGAATAGAATAGAATAGAATTCTTTATTGGCCAAGTGTGATTGGACACAGAAGGAATTTGTCATGGTGCTTATGCTCTCAGTATACATAAAAGAAAAGATACATTCATCAGGAGTCAAGAATCATGAGGTACAACACTTACTGATAGTCATAGGGTACAATAAGCAATCAAATCATACAAGGAAACAGTCAATATAGATCGTAAGGATACAAGCGACACAGTTACAGTCATACAGTCACAAGTGGGGGGGGGATGGGTGATAAGGAGTGACGCTTGGCAACTGACTCATATTGATGATAGTTGCAGTGTCCTGGGGTTATGTGATCACCTTTTGCGACCTTCTGAGAAGCAAAGTCAATGGGGAAGCCAGATTCACTTAACAACCGGGGCAAAACTCCCTTAATAACTGTCTCGCTTAGCACTTTTGGGCTTCTACTATGGTCTTAAGGCAAGGACTACCAATATTGTAAGACAGTCCGACATTAAATGTACCTCTATGGGCTCATCAGTTTCATTCCTTCTTTCTGTTCCTCTGATAGCAACACAGGCTTTCCCCCCTGTTGTGCTCTGAGTTTTTATCCAAGTTGGCAACTTTAAGATGTGTGGACTTCAATTCTCTGAATTCCTCA
This sequence comes from Naja naja, assembly GCA_009733165.1. Lineage (NCBI taxonomy): Eukaryota > Metazoa > Chordata > Lepidosauria > Squamata > Elapidae > Naja > Naja naja. The sequence goes on along the minus strand of CM019153.1, from coordinate 16,884,627 downwards.
GCCAACTTGTGATGTATGGTGGTTTTCCCACAGCTGTCCTATCTTGCTCATTATTTGGCAATTTGCGTTGGTTTGCTTCTCTGTCTAGCTATCAAGCAATCATGGATGTATTTGACTCCTTGGTCTCACTGTGATCTAGACACTTCTTTGGGATTAGTATTTATTGTTTATTGCTTTATTGTTTATCTTGTTTATTTCAATTTTCAGAGAGTGGTAATATCTCCGAGATGTTTTATTCCCACGTTTTTATTTAAATTGTTTGCTATCTTCAAGCTGGCTTTTTTCTCCTCTGCAAATACAGCTGGATTCTCAACATAACAGAATGTACACCTGTCTTCTATTTTTACCTCATAAACATGGATCAACTTTTTTCAGTTCAAAGCTCAGGCATGGGATATTTAGTCTGGCGGCTGCTAGTCCATTTCAATTCGCATACCAGTTATTCTTTCCCTGGGCCTTCAAAACTTGGTTGACCCATGTAGAAAGACTGTATTAATACCTAAGTACTCCACATGCTATTTTATCAATGCAATTACTCTAAATAGAAATCTGAGGCTTGTAAGTTTAACTACTGATGCAAAAATATCATTGTAATTTTTCCATATTTGTAAGTTTACGCCTTTGCTAGTAATCTAGTACTACAGCATTAAACATACCCATTAGTACCATAGTTAATTTTGACGCCCCCCCTTCCAGTCTATGTTTCTCTTGCTCTTTCTTAGTTTTGAAAGAATCCATGTTTTGTGCAAAGATTCCCATTTTTTATGGGAAGAAATGATTCAACTGTTGGTAGTTCCTGTATTTCCCCCCATGAATGGATATCAGACACATCCCTTGCTCTATCTGTGCAGCACATTCTCTTAATTCCTGTATTAAATCAGTGAGAACTCCTTAATTCTAATAATCTGTTTCAGATTGTTTGTCAGTAGCCCCTTCTGAATCTGGTACTATTTCAGATTCTGCTGACTTATTTTCAGTAACTGCTTCTGAGTGTGTGATGTTATTATTAGCTGTTTTCCCTTGTGTACTTTCTGGGTATACCCAGATGCTACTGGTAAAATCAGGTTGGTGTCTCTGTCTAGATATTACATGTAGATATTGTAGTTTATCAGAGATTATCCTTCATTAAAATAAGTAATACTGTCTGGATTTACTTTTCCAGTTTTGAAAGTCTAAAATCCAATAGCCTTTGATATCCCAGCATTATTTCCAACTGGCTTTTATATTTTACTCCTCCCCCACCCTAGAGATATATGCATAAGCTTTACATCCAAATATCTGTAGGTGTGGTACATTTGGTTTGTCCCCCTTCTATAACTCATACGGGTTTAACATACTTAGCTGTGTTAAGTGCTTCTCCCCAGAGATCATTAAATTAAAGAGCCTTGGTGGTGCAGGCTGTTAAATGCCTAGCACTTAATTCCAGCTGCCTGTAATTAGGGCAGGCTCGAATCCCACCAGGCTCAAGGTTGACTCAGCCTTCCATCCTCTCGGGGTAGGTAAAGTGAGGACCCAAGATTGTTGGGGGCAATAAGCTGACTTTGTAAAAATGCCACTTAGTAATAAGCAGGCATATACAATGGAATGAAGGCTATTGCTGAGTGCATTGGGTTGTATCCCAAAAATTGTAAGCCGCCCTGAGTCTTCGGAGAAGGGCAGCATATAAATGTAATTTAAAAAAAAAGCAAAAGGTGTTTTATCATGGTTAGTGGGCTTTGATTCTTTCTTTCTGCAACCCTATTATGCTCAGGAATATTAGGCATGCATCCTGATACTCCTCTGGTTGCTCTAGGTTGCATAAATTTCAGCAAATAAATTTCATTGTATTTTTTTACATCATGTGCTTTCTTAAGGACAATCTCACATTTACACTGCATTACATAAGACTTATGTAATCTGAATCCACTTCAGATATATATGTGCTTCTTGGAATATTATATACCTGCTGTCATTATAATTTATTAGGCATTTCCATTTACTACTACCTTTTCCATGTTTACCAAAATTCCATTAGGTAAATTAACTTTTTCTTGGTGACATTAATCAAGGCTTTTAAACATACCTGTGTTGCAGGTGTATTGAGTATGCACTATTCACTTGCAGAAATCAGTTTTTCTTTTCAAATTATAATCATGTTCAATTTCAAGTAAGCAAGTGTTTGCTAACATATATTCCTTATCTATAGCTATTTTTGTTACAGTCCCTATGCAGGTCCGATTTTTCTTTCAAGATATTTAATTTCACTGTATCTTTCCATTATGTGAATTTTAGTTCTTTAAAGTTTTTATCCCTTTAATATGGTCATTACCACTACAATAATGTATGAGTACACTTCCTTTTTATTTGGGTTAGAGAAATGCCTTCAACTATGTCACTCAAAGGATGCTGGTATACTCTAATTGCCAAACATTCTAAAAGGAAACTATATCATGAATTCTGATTAATCTACAATGTATTAACATACAAAATGTATCAACAATGTATTTATAATTTTCTGATAATAATCTTAATAATAATTTGTTGATTATATCATCAGAAAAATTCATGCTGTTTCACTTTAGTTTCTTTTAAATAGAATGATACTAATATCCACTAAACTTCTAATCCCTGATAGTTCAAGATTTATATATTTTTAAATATTAAAGTATTATTGTTCATTTCAGAGTGCTGAACATCTTTTTAACTTGTCTTAGATTTCCTTTTCTGAAGCACAATGTTGACTCTACCATATGTCATGCTCAATTTCAGAATTATTTTAAACTTAAATAGTATATTGTCTTTCCTCTAAGTTACCCTGGTTGGGGCATCTCTAAAATGTCAGACAGGTCCTATTTTTTAACCAGTGCCTCCATCTTTATGTTCCAGATGTTGTACTCCTTCCCATCTGTATGAAAGTTTCTGGTTCTAGTATAATAATTTTTAAAAATGTTGCTAGCTTTATAAGAGGTAAAAATATACCACAGTTAGAACATCCTACGTTTTTATGAGTATCCATAATTTTGGGGCTCTAAATGCTGGTTCAGCCATATATTTGACAAGGGCCTGGAATAAATTGGGATAATTATTTTTAAATAACTGGATTCATCTCAGTGTTCAGTATTTAGTTATGGTCCATAGCCTTTGGTTGGAAAATGACTTTGGGCAATTTCCAAACACACGCCCCATTAATCCTATAACCCAATCAGAGTATGCATATAAGTTCAGCTAGGAAAAATATAGGTTGAAGCTTATTTATTAAACATCAACAAATATCAAAATAGTTAATTGGACAAAAGGCAGAAAAAAGGCAGAGAAAACTGGGTGAGGAAGACATGAACAACAGGAAAGAAGTACAAAGGCAGAGAAGACTTAATTCCAGCAATCAATATTAGCAATATTTCTATATCTGTTTATTTCAGAATGCATAGAACTTTCCAGGACAACTGAAGGCAATATTGGGAATAAATAGCACGGACAGTCCCAACAGGAGGAGTTTTTGGGTTATTCCAGCTCTAATTCTTTTTATATACATAGCAGCAGCAGCAGCAGCAGAAGAGAGTGTGACCCCACTATTCTGTGCTATGAAAAGAACAATATGGTGGATGGGAATGTTATATGCAACAAAATCTTGATCTGTGGTTTAGTTTGATTGGAGTTCACTTTTCTGAGAGTACTTTCACCCAAATATATGTATGTGTGCGCTGTGGCCTAGGTAGTGACTTGTCTGTTTCTTAAATAGACAACCCAGGCAGACTTTTGCTACAATCCCAGTAACCACACAAGTTGAGGGACTGAACCCCTCATCTCGAGCTAGGCCCTATTCTGCCTTTGAAGAACCTGCATCAGCTTCATCAGAACCCGGTATGGCATTCTCTGAGAGTCCAACCACAAAGAAGAGAGTTTTATATGCAGGTAAAGGAAATTACAGGGATTATTCAGTTAAAACGTCTCATCTTTTGAGATATTTTGAACATAGATTTTTGTCCTACATCATATGTTTCACATTGATGCTCACTGTAATAGTCCTTAAGAATCCCAGATTCATGCAAACTATATTAACTAGACAAAACAAGGATCTGAAAAATGATCATTGTGATTTAATAATACCAGATCTACTGCTTGTGGCCAAGTAGTTTTAAAAACTTCTTTCTTACTTCATAGCATGAAGTCTAGTATATAAACCTTGGAGTGTAGAAAGACAGTTTGCAGATGGGAAGAGTCCCACTTGTAAACAATATTTCTGTTGCTTTTTCTGATGTTTATACATTTCTTGTGCACACACACAACTCTACAACTTCTCAAGAAAGAAAAAAAAGAATAGTCACATATTGTATGTAGTATTCTGTGGGAGATAATGGCAAGAGTCATCTATTTAGAAGCATCTTAGGCTTGTGTCTTAAGATGTATTGTCCTTGGTTAAAAAAAGAAAGGAATTATCTCTTAACTTGGAATTTAAGTACAAATTGAGGAACTGTTGAGGAACTGAGAGTTATTCCAATCCTACAGTCATTAACTTTCTGAGTTAACTGGGTTCTTTACTGAATTTTTAATATTCATCAGTATCTAAAATAGTTGAAAAGTACAGAATAAGTGATAGAAAAACATGTCATTGGGAAAATATTCTTGTCTAAAAATATTAATTATTGGAACTCCTTTTCTTATTTATGCATATGTGTTAATGTCTTTTGTAGAGCCAACAAAGAGTAGCATGCTTAGAACTCAACGCTATGCAGCCAAACCTCAACAAAGTCAAGATGGAAAAGCTTCAGCTGAAAGAAAAGGTAAGTTTTCCAGGTGAGCTTTCTCACCTATCCACCTATTCATTCTGCATCAACAGTTTTAACAGTTAACCTTCCATGCATATTGCGTTCCTCCTCTGCTCATTTTCTCCTGATTTGGGGCAACTATTTACTTCATAGAGATAGGCTAACTTACTTTAACTGGATAACAAATAGCATTTGGTGCTTATCGCTGGATGGATTTTTTAAAAAATAGACTGCATTTGTGTAATCTTTCTTCCGTTGAGATATGGGAACTGAGCATGATAATTTCCATTCATTTTATCCTGGAAATATTGCTATGAGAGATTTAAGATGAGAGCACCTTTGAATGAATATTTAAACCTGGTTTAAGCCAGGACAATGTCATATTTTAACCCTATGTTTATTCTCTTTTAATGTTGATGTCATATTGTGTGATACCCCTGCACCTTCCAGTAGTTGACTTATGTCCTTTGACCTGACTTGCTGTAAATGCATCTGGGGTTCTCCTAGTTTGTTCCCCTGAATTGTTGGTGTGGATGCCTAAAGGGTAGTCCAGCTTTCACACACTGTAGTTTTCTTACCTATTAAACTTGCTTTCAGTTCTTTTTTATTTAATCTCCTTGCCCAGATTTTATTCTGCTCAACTTAAATGTTTGATGATCAAAGTCAACAACACTGATACCATAAAACATTTTTTAAAATTTCCCTTACAGAACAGAAGAACGCAAAACCTGAACAAAAGAAAGTTGATGAGTAAGTATATACACAATAAAAAGAGTAGGTTCCTTCTTTTGAGAATAAACCATCACTATTGGTTGGTCATGATGTGTTTCTTTCATCCTCTCTTTTAAAAAGATCTTTAGATATCCCTTCAGCTCAATGGCTAAAGATTCATGGTTTGGCTGCTAAGAGACTTACTATAATGGATGCCTTAGCCCCAACAGCAGTTTCTCGTACAACAACTTATGTTCCAATTATAGATAAACATGTCGTTTCCAAAGTATTTGATGATGTAAGTCTTTCTTTGTGCTTTTTCTTGCTGCTTTTAAAACATGACACTCTCTTTTATTCTAGTCATAGACTGCAATCAGATCTGCACTGTCTATTCTCTCATTTTAATTGTAGCAGAAGGTAGCACACGTAGGAGAATCTAGGAATATTTTCTTATAAACATTGCCTATGTTGTGAGGCTATCATGTTTGGGACCACCTTTTTGGTTTCTCCAGATTAATGGTATTCCATCCTAAGAAGATGGTAATATAGTGGCTGATTGACAAGAGTAGCAATAGCAATAGCACTTAGACTTATATACTGCTTTGCAGTGCTTTGCAGCACTCTCTAAGCGGTTTATAGAGTCAGCATATTGTCCCCAACAATCTGGGTCCTCATTTTACCAACCTCAGAAGGATGGAAGGCTAAGTCAGTCTTGAGCCAGTCAGGATTGAACTGCTGGCAGTTGGCAGAATTAGCCTGCAATACTGCATTCTAACCACTGCGCCACCACAGAGTAAGAAGGTGAAGTTGTGTTTCAGAAGAATGCAATAGGGGGATGGTTGTGCCTGCATTATGTGGGTGACACTGTAGAACACTGAATGTTAAAAATGGTGGCCACAAATAGCATTCCCCCTTTACATGTAATAATCTAGCTAGACAATGGCTCATTAAATGTGTAATGATCTCTGAGAGCTTTAAATAGCAATAATAGCAACCACACACTGTCTCAATTTAAGCTAACAATAAAACTAGTAAATGCTGTTATGAGATTTACAACAGTTCTATTACATTCTTTTTTTTTTGCCAATGTTCTTAAAGTACTCTGTAATTTGTGATAGTAATTTATATTTTATTGTTACTCCAATTAGGCTACTGCTTACATCAACTTACCTGATGCTCATTTAATTGCTACCTGAATACCAGGCAAATGTGTGTTGCCTTTTTGTTTGTTTGTTAAATAAAGTTGGTCTTCCCCTTAATGGTGCTTGGTCAGTTTTATTAGTTATTAATATGAATTATTTTTAGCTGTTGTCAGGCTTTTAATGTCATTTTAAACTGTCCTGGGAATTTTGTTAAAGAGGAGTGTGTAATACCCGTAAGAGTCTAATAAATGTTAGATTACATGGGAAAGCAGGGAGATGAGATTTCAAGGTCTTTAGATACAGGAATAAATGTTTTGTTGTATTATGCTACAGATATTCCCTTTCGCCCATGTGAGCAATGATAAGAAATGTGTCACCCTGCTTAATCCTCAAGCAGTAGATCTTGATGCCTACAGAAAGAAGGTGCAAGAAGCAATAAAAATATATGAAAGGCAAGTCTGATTATAGGATTTAACCTATTGGTTTTAATTACGTAATTGGGATGTTTATTTAATAGCTTTTTAATTTTATATTGTATGTTTTTTATTGTTGTGAGCCGCCCTGAGTCCTTTGGGAGATAGGGTGGCATAAAAATCCCAATAATAAATAAATAAATAATAAATACTGGATATTTTTCTGGCGTGAGAACTCAAGATCACAGATTGATGGGCTTTTATGAGGGAATGATTATTATTGAAGAGTAGTTTATGTTAATGTTCTATACTACACTGACCAGAACTTTTTGAGTGGATGCTTGCTGGATTATTATTTTTTTTGGTAAATATTGATCAGGACTGTTCCTACACCCAGCAAGAGGAAGTATCTACGCATACCTTCTCCATTTCTGACAGATATTTTGATATGAGATCAGCGTTGTGTTTATGAATTGAGTGGAGTTTTTTTTAGCAAAATATTTTTGAGAGAGGCAGCATTGTGAGCTGTTTAGCAAAACCAAAAGAGTTCTGTGATTTCCAAAAGACTAATGTTTTTATTTTCCTGTGAGCTTTTGAAGATCACAGTCCACATCAAATGTGAATTTTCTTGAGGTAGATTTGTCTAGGACAGGCCTAAGAGTCAGAAAGGCAATCCTTGACACCTCCTGTTAAACAGTTGGATGATGGAAGACCTCAGTGCATGGAAAGCCATTGCCAGGCACAAAGAGGACCCACTTCTATGCATACTGAAATTGAGAAGCTCATTCTTTTTGGTTTATTCATTGCCTTTGAATATAAGTGGGTTGCACTCTGAAAGGTTGTCTCATTTACCTTTATAGGCGCCTTGATCAAATTGTTTGGAAAGCATTACCACAGAAGGAAAAAGAGAAGTAAGATACCCATTCTGTTTCCTTTATCAGATGTTAATATGTTAAAAGTGTTAATGGGGTGGATGTTGCTAAGTTACCTTATTTAGAACACAACATAGGTATTAAAAACTTTTGTATATCTTCAGCACTTCCCACATTCATATTGGCTTGGGGGGCAAAAATTATATGGAAATTCTGTCACTGGTACTTTATGAATTATTGTTTCCATGCATGGAAACCATTACCTGATGCTTCTCCTGAACAGGGAAAAAGCTTTTTCTCTAACTCATCTCAACAGAAGTGCATTAACCTGTTTTGCAAACATGATAAGATTAATTTATTAAGTATCTATATGAACCTAACCGCCATTAATTAATTATAATATAAAGTAAAAAGCAGGAGCTCACATAGTGAATTCTACTGAAAACTGCCCAATGATAGCAAGTTAATGGGATCAAATGGAACCTCACTAGTTGCTTATGTCGTTCTAGTTGTGGTAATTCTGTATGACAATTTGCAGTGAATCAGCAGATTTCTATGTAGGGCAAGGCAAGAAAACACATTTGGTACCCTTCAAATCTTTTTAATCTCAAAGTCAGCTCTGATGTAGGAGTGACCTTGGACCTTAAATGCCATGACTTTAATTTTTTTAATGATTGAGTTCTACCTGGCCGTCTCTGCAATATTGTGTTTCTGTTTTCCATGCTCTTGTAAGGCCAATAGATTTTTCTTGAAAGGGTTGCTACATCAGCTGCATGGTATAGGATGCAGTAAGGTTTGGGGAATGAATGTTGAGTTGTCCCTCACGGAGTTGATATAGAATTTGAAAAAGAGTGGCCAGTATGCATCCTTGCTTGATGCCTTTCTCAGTTTTAATGGTACTAGTGAGATGGATGGTTAGCTCTTATTTAATTCTTGAGCGAGGTCTGTTCAAATATGTTTTAAAGTAGATTTTAGTCAGTTGAAGTAGCTTCCAGTTTTTCCACAATTTAGCTGAGGACATGGAATCAAATGATGCCTTGAAGTCTATGAAAATGGTATAAAGGGAGGTTGTGTTGCAGGAAAAATATTTTTCAATGAGTTGATGGAAAACTAGACATTAATCAGTGGTGGATCAGCCTTCCCTAAAGCCCAAATTGTTCCTCTACAATTATGTTTTCTTGTATCAGCCAGCCTGGGAATTTCCATTAGAGGTGTTTTCCACGGGATTTGCTGATTGCCTTGAAGAGGTTGATTGCTTTAAAATTAGCAGGATCATCCTCTCCTTTTTTTATATGTAGGGACAATGTTGGCCTTTGGATTCTTTGAAGCATCACAGTCCACACCAAGAACTCAAAAGTAATTTCTCAAAATAAAATGGTAGGGGAGTCTGTCCATACTGACCTTGAGAAGAAGTATACCAACAGCTGTTTCCGCTGTAGACTTCTTGTTGTCCTTTGCTATCTGCTGCCTCACACCATCTTTGTATGTAACCCCCACACCTGCCCTTTCAACAGCAGTCTTTAACTTTGCTAGCCCTGAGTCTACAGGGATTTAGTCAGGAGCTGACTTTAAGTCCCTACAAAGAGGGTGTTTTTTTCTCTTTATCACAGTGACCTTGACTGAAGTTGTTCAGGAAGGCCTGTCTCTTCTGTTGATCCCTGAATCTGACATCTGCTATGCAGGCTTTCTTGACTGTGAGAAGACTAGATCCTCTGTATCCATAGTCATTTCCCTTTCTGTCTTTTAAAAGGCTAATATAAATGGAGGCTGTGAAGCCCTGAAGTTGAGTAGCCTTGGAAGAACTTGTCTTTTATGCTTCTATTACTCATTAGGGTCTTCATTGGCTGCTCATCAGTTCTTTTCAGGGGAGGTCCACCATACATGTAGCCCGATGCAGATATGGCTTTGATGTTTTTATTTCTATTCTTTTGAATGATCAGAGCTGTATATCTAGTGTGACAACAGAACATTAAAGTTATGTCACAGATTCCAGTTTGTAAATACTTGTCTAGTAGCTGCACTCAGCTGCATAAATTTGGAGAACTTATAGATGGAAGCCACATCATATCTTTTCATTGCCACTTGGTGGTTGATAGGTCAGCAAGTCAATAATCATTTTGGAGGAAATATAGGAATGCACTTGAGAAGTCCATATTATTCAACATGTGTGTTTCACACACCAAAAATCCTTTCTTGAACTCAAAAATACTTATGCAGTAGCTGCATCAGGGCTGCACAAATCTAGGTGGCCATTATCAGAGATGAATTGTTAGTTATCATCTAGTGGTCATTAGATCAGCAGTCCTTGGAAAAAGAATAAGAAAAGAAAAAGATTGGCTGGAGAGCTTGGGCCTTACAAGCACCACTCTGCCACACATTTGGTGTAGGTTCTTACATTAATGACCTCACTTGAGTTAGGAAAGACCATCAAGCATTGTTCTTACATGGAGGAGGTATATGGACAGCAGAACAGCATGCTAGAATCAAGATCATGTGAAGTATTAATACCACTCTATAATGCCTTGGTAAAACCATACTTTGAATCAACTACATCCAGTTTTGGTCACCACGATGTAAAAAAGATGTTGAGACTCTAGAAAGAGTACAGAGAAGAACAACAAAGATAATTAGGGGACTGGAAGCTAAAACATATAAAAACAGTTGTTGGAATTGGGTATGTCTAGTTCAATGGAAAGGACTAGGAGTGACATGATAGCAGTGTTCCAATATCTAAAGGTTTGCCATAAAGAAGAGGGAGTCAATCTATTCTCCAAAGTACCTGAAAGCAGGACAAGAAGCAAAGGATGGAAACTAATCAAAGAGGGAAGCAACCTAAAACTAAGAAATTTCCTGACAGTTAGAATGACTTGTCTTCAGAAGTTGTGGGTGCTCCAACACTGGAAATTTTTCAGAAGAGATTGGATAAACATTTGGGCAGGGGTGTCAAACTTACATCATCATGGCATCGTCACTTGATTTCCCCCTTTGCTAATCTGGGCGCGAGTGTGGCCAGATGTGTCACATGCTGCCTTAACAGGAGGTTGGACTAGAAAACCTCTAAGGTCCCTTCCAAACTGTTATTCTGCTCCCATTCCAAATGCATACTGACAGCACTTTGTGGGGTAGCATGATTTATGTCATGGTGATTTCTTCCCAATTTTGGGTTGGAAAGGAAGCATAGCAATGGAACTATGGGGAGAGCCCTAGAATGTTCTGAGTTATCTGGAGCAAATACAAGAAAAGGTGAGCATGGAAACATAGGAATCTTTTAACCAACAGATGCCCTCTCAGTAAAGAACACGCTTGATACAGTTAATACATATAATTGATTTTGGAATGCTAATAGCATATTACATATAAGTAATAATACATAACCTTTGTTAAGACATAACCTTTATTACTAGATTTGAACAGGATCGGCCAGTGTCCTATGTGGATCGTAAAGAATCTTTGCTTGAAGCCTTAGCCAATGCAAAGTGGCCTATTGCCAGTCAGGAGCTTGTGATGTTGGAAGATGAGATTATAACAGCATTAACATACCTGCAGCAGGCTTCTGACCTTCAAATAGCATCCAAAGAGGAACCCCAGAGAATTTGCCCACTCCACATCTGTCCCACTAAAGAGGTTGGTAGTTGCTATTATTTATAATTGTTGTCTTTTGAAGAAATTTCCAAGGCAGCTTCTGTAAATGAAAGAAGAATGAAGAAATAGAAGCAAGACTCCATAAACAAAAACAGTTTACAATAGCAACCAGTGTTTCTTAACCTTGGAAGCTTGAAGATGTGTGGACTTCAATTCCCAGAATTTCCATGCTGGAAGTCCACACATCTACAAATTGCCAAGTTTGAAAAACACTGCAATAGTGGCAAATATGCTGAATGTGTGATTTTGAACATTACTTTTTAAGGATTTCTAAAATGTTGCAGTATGGAAGAGTCAAAATAGATCTATTTTTTAAACTGTGTGCATACTGAAATAACACAACAAGCACTAAAAAATAAAAAAAGGATTAATTTCATTGACAGTTTCTATAGCTCAATCAATTTGGACATGTTGGGTAGTTAACTACAGGGTAATAGTATCAGATAATATTGAGATCACAAATGTCCACATTAGACATCACAAAACATTTAATGTTAAACCTTGGCAAAATAAAATTACTTTGATCAACTTGAAAGGGGAGGGATAATATCTGAGTTGATTTTGCTCAATTTAGCTTGGTTCAACCTTTCCAGAGTGTTTCCAATTCATCCTTGTAATGCATGCTTAAATATCATCAGCATACTGATGACATTTTACTTCAGACCAATGGAGGATCTCTCCCAGGGAACCCATATATGTGTTAAATAAAATATGCAAAGGTTCCAAACCTTGTGGGACTCCACATTGGAGCAACAACAACTTTGGGGTCCAGCTCTCCATAACTATAGACTAACATTGCCTACTCTATTTGGAGTGTAATTATCATGCCATAATGCCCACATCTGGATGATGAAGCAAGATGGCAAGGTAAATAGTATTGAATGCCATTGAAAGATCTTATAGGGCCAACAAAAGTACATTTCCCCATCAGAATCTCCATGAGGATCTTTGACCAGAACCACCAATCTAGTTCAGCTCCATGACTGGCTTTGACTTAGCAGATATCAAGAAAATCCATTTGTCTTAGAATGCCATTGGCTTCTCCAGGAACATTGAAGACTAGGTAAAAATGATAAAAAACTGTTTTATAACAGTATTAGGAAACCTATGGCCTTGTAGATATTGAAGTAAAACTTCTAGAAGACTGATCACTGGGAGTTGTAATTAAAAGTGATCTACAGGACAGTAGGTCCCTTACCTATGCTTTAAGAGCAAAGTATGCTATGACATTTTGTTATGAAACTTCCTGAAACTCTCCCTAGTTTCTGAGGAACCTGAACTAATTCTATAAAGCTTCTGAGGTCATTTTGAAAGAGCCCTGGTGTTAGCATTGCAATGCTTTGTTAAAAAAACATGGCTGCAATGTAATGAGTAGTTTGTTCTTAAATTTTTTAATCTGGAGATGTAGTCTCCCCGCTTCCTTCTCCTAACTACAGTTTAATTCATTACAGTAGGAAGGGAGGCACCATTACAATTTTTGAATCAGAAATTGCCTTTTAAACAAGCAGGTCTACATAGAGATTGTTTCTTGATTGCAGCAAGTAAAAAAAAAGAATGAAACAACCAATTAATGAGTGATTGATTGAATGAATGAGAAATATTGAAAATAGTTGCTAAGGTTGCCTGATGTGATCTTAGCACGGTCTTTGACCAAGTCTCCAAAATCTGCTCTATTTAAATAGTTTTAAGAATGCATTATGGGCTATGTTGATATTTCCCTGATAAAACAAGGCCAAATAATGTGAATGTACTATCTGGAGTGCAATTAACAATACTTCAAATTTGAATAATGCTTTTCCTACACTTTAGTATGCATGTATGTATCCAAACATTGGGTATCAGGCAAGCTCTTCATTCACAAGGTGCCTGCTAAGGTAAGGATTTGAGAAACTAATCTCCCCAGTGGTAGTTTGATTAGAGAGGCCTAGAAGCCCTGTCAATGAATGAACAACTGAATAAATTTGTTGAATCCTTAACCTTTGTTAAAATGGTAAAATTGCTGATTTTATCTGTATAATGGAAGTACTCTTGGGTTTTTCCAAATAAAATAGAGATGTGTTGATTTTCTAAATCATTACATTTGGGGTGCAAGGGACATGAAACAGCTTTATTTAGCTATCAGATTAAATATTCATTTCAAGAAAATGGGCACCTTTTACTTGGCTAGGAATGGATGCTTTGCTTTTTTTGATTGACTGATGTAATCTGTAATTGAAATGGACAGATGATAAATGAAAACTTGCGCCTTTCAAGGATTACATTCAGTCAGAGAAATGGGAATTATTGACAAGAAAGGTTATTAAAATGCTAATAAAGACATTTTTAATAAGGTCTTTGGCAAGCATAATATAGGGAGCTTATCAGCAGGAAAAAGCCAGACTTCTGGGAGATTTCTAATTGTGTGTTTCTTCCACGTTAAAAAAAAATCTGAAAAGCTTTCTTTTCATTTGCTTGGGCTTTATTTTTTGGTGTTATTCAATTAGCTTTTTCTGTTCCAGTTGGAAGCCTACCATAATCTGTTCCAAAGATTACATAAGATTTCAGTGTTAATAGTTATGTAAAGAAATGATCAACCCGTAAACAGCTCAAAAATAAAATACAAGCATTTGAGTATCTTTGGATTTTATTCAATAGTCTCGTGTGTAGGCACAATCAACATAAACTCTTCTGTCTCCTCCTCTCCTGCAATGAATAGCCAAGAAGTGCAATCCTGCATGTCCTTCTAGCCTTCCATCTATAATTGGTGGAAGAAAAGGTTGCAAATATCATTCTAAAAGCAAGCAAGTGCATATTGGCACTTGGAAGCAGGATGGTGCAAATAGAACAATTGTAGCAGAAAAGGCATAGGTGGAAACCTCCCTTTTGCTCTGCCTGGACAAACACTTGTTCAAGCAGGAGCAAATGAGATCTTGCAGCAGTTCAGCTTTGATAGAAGAGAATATTTGTAGCTCAGGATTGAACTGTGGGGTCATTACCAAGCTGTCATTACCAAGCTAGGTGACACCATTAGTGCACTGATAGTGTTACCCAGTTTGGTAATAAAACGTCTGCAAGAAAACCATCAAGCTCAGAAAGCACCAAGGACCTCACAGTCGTGCTTTACCTGGATAAGCTTCCCAAACTGAATTATCCTCCTCAAAGTCTGGAAGTGTTCCTGGTAGTTAGTCCTTTTGAGAACCCTTACATTAAGGTTATTGTTCTCTGAACTTTCTTAAAGATTTGATCTATACTTCTTCTCAGATACATCAGGTTGATAAATTAGGCAATGATAATTTTGCTGTGACCTTGATTTTGTACCAACTCATCAGTTTCCCTAGTTCATAGGCTTATCCTGGCTCTTTTCCTCTGCACACACACACCCTGCCCCCAACTGCCAACATATGCTATAGACATGATGTGATTAACACACAGCAATCTCTTATCCTGAAACAACCTTTTTAGCAGCCCAGTCAGAACATCATCCTTAGTAACTGTTAATCTACATCTTTAAAGCCTTAAGAATTGAAGGGCAGAAATGTAGGCAGCATTCAAAATTTCATTTTTGCTCCAAGAACAAATAAAAAGCTTTAGCTTTTTGAATTACATCCTCCTAAATGAACTTACAAGTTCTCTTTCCCCAGAAAAATAATTATTTAAACATGTGATTAGCAGACATTAATCATTGCTTATTTGTATTAACAAATCCCGTGAAATAATTAAAATCTATTTTATGTGAGAATAACTTTCTTAAGAACCCCTAAATTTATTATCTTTTGAAGAGAAATAAAAGTCTTTTATTGATGACCTTCTGTGACACAACTCTTTGCAGATTGTTACATTCATGTGGATTATTAAATAGATTAAAGAATTGCATAAATAAATCTGTAAGTGAGACTGTATTATCACCATTATAGTATAGAAGTAGATTATTGTGGAAGATTTGTATTGCTTTACAAATCTGGATTTTGGAAGCTCTTAAAATGACTACATGTAATTCAGTTTTGAACAAAATTCAGTGAAAGGTATGTTTGAGTAATTAAAATCAGTTTATTTGGGGAAAATGAAGATACAGTAATTGCCAAATCTTGTATCAAAAACAGGAAAGAGAGAAACAGGGATAAAATACTTTGTATTTTATATAGTACATACAAAATGTTTCATATTGTTTATGTTTACCTCAGGAAGAAGACATGTTTTATACTACATAAATTTTTAAAAATATTTTTTATCCCACCTTTATTATTTTCATCAGTAACACAAAACAGCAAACATACAGTACCTAATATTCCTTCTCCCTCCTATTTTCTCCAGAACAACAACCCTGTGAGGTGGGTTGGGCTGAGAGAGAATGACTGGCCCATAGTCACCCAACCGGCTTTCATATATAAGGCAGGATTAGAACTCACAGTTTCCTGGCTAGAGCAAGTGTTAGACTTGATAGCCTTAAATGGCCCCTTCCAATATTATGATTCTGTCTTGTTAATCATATTGTATGATCTAGTTGTCATGGACAATCTGAGGTCAAAATTGTAGTTTCTTTTCCAGCTTTATGACCTGACATCTTTAGGAACTAAAAATGCAAATTTCTTATGTGTCTATTCCAAAGTCTATGAAGCACTTTGGAAATGTTGTGCCTGGAATGTTATGAAAAATGATTAGGTTCTTTTGGACTAATGATCATAAACCAGATTAAAGGCTGGCAGAACAAAAACTTTCAGCCTTTGAATTGGCTTTATGTTGCTGATGATACAATGATCAGACAATGAGATTCTTTATAGTTTTGGTTTAATTTATTTCTCAAAATTTGATTGACATGTTTTCTATAAATCCCATTTTATTATTTTTTGATACTGTAGAAAAGTAGAAAATTTAATTTGTCTTATATTTTGTTTTCTTTCATTTAAATGGACATAACTTTGGAATTCAGTTGCTGTAATTTGTACTGTTAAAAAAAAACGCATCAGTAACAATTTTACAATTGAGTCATAATATTTTAGTTCATTACAAATATTCTAATTACATAGGACCACATTTTTGTCAAGCCTATTCTGTTTAATCTTAAATGTGTGGTGCATATCTGTACTTTGTTTTCTGTTGATTCTGTTTTGATACATTAGAAAAGCAAATATTTGGTGTTCCCTATATAATACAGGCATTTTTATTAATTTCAGGCAAAGAAACAACCGAAAACAAAAATATTTGATTATCTCAAAGGCCAAAATGTCATCGCAAGATCAGAATGCACAGGATTTTATTACCCAGGTAAATATTGTCTATAGGAATATATGTGGGGTAGAATTTTATTTGAAAAATTAAAAAGTTCAGTCTCAAGATCCAGTATGCACCTGTAAATTCTTTTACAACTAGTAGCACAGGGGTGATTTAATCAAGTGTTCCAACATTCAGCTAACACTTCTGAGAACTGGTACACATAACAGAGTTTACTGCAACTCTTTAAGATCTAAACACAAAAAAGAATATTGGCAGCAAAAGTAAAGATTTGAAAGAACAGGCTTGGATGATTATATATTTGCCTGCTTTGAACAGAATTTTGGAAGACGTGCTTCCCATTTGACACAAGTACAGCACTACTTAGATGTGTATTAAGGCAGCCTATTTTTTTAATAAATTTTCCTGTAAATGTGTCACTTCTGTTACCTTTCATAAGTGCCAAGGCAACTTTTTTCAGACTCACAACTGTAATGAATAGCAGAGTGTTTGATGTATGCTTGCGGTCTAAACTATTTTTAAAAATTCCACAATGTGAGAGTTTGTTCTCACACAGGTAGTAAAGACAAAGAGCAAATCTGACCACTTCCAAAAGAAAGGATAGAGGAAAACAGGCCAGTCTATTCAAATGAGACAAATATAGGTAGTCCTTGGTTTTCAAAGTTACAATGGTACTGGAAAAAAATGACTTATGGTGAAACTGGTCCTAACACTTACAACTGTTGCAGCATCCCCATGGTTACGTGATCAAAATCCAGCTGCTTGGCAACCAGCAGGTATTTATAACGATTGCAACATCCCAGAGTTCCTTCCCAGCTTGTTTCTGACAAGCAAAGTCACTTAATGATCACATTAACAATTGCAGTGATTTGCTTAATAATTGTGGCAAAAAGAAAAAGAAAGATTAGTTTCCATTACTCAGCAGTGGAAATTCTGGTCTCAATTGTGGTTCTAAATTGAAGACTATCCGTAGTCCAGTGGCAGGTAAGACAATAGAAGGGTGTTAGATAACTGTACCTTTACATAGGGCTAGTCTTGAACTACAGTAGTGGGTTATGCTTCCTGGCTTTCTTCAATAAATATTCCTGTTTTCTTAGAGGTCTTGTGAAGTTATCTGAGCGGTTTACATTTCTGCTTGATCAAATAAAGCTTAATCTTATCTCTCCACTCTCATAGCGTCCGCAGATAATCGCCCGGCCGCCCTGTTTCGGGTTACTCGTTCCCTCCTTCATTCAGAGGGGGGGCTGGACCCGTTGCGGGGTAAGGCTGAGGCATTTGTTCAATATCTGTCGGATAAGATTGCTCGTATTCGGGACGGGTTGTCCTCCGATTTGCAGTGGTCTGAGGAAGGGGGTGCAGGGAGTCTGGCTGTTGTTATCTGGGATGAGTTCGATCCGGTTTCCGAGGATGAAGTGGACAGGATCATGCGGCGAATGAGTTCCACCACATGTTTGTTGGACCCGTGTCCCTCCTGGCTGGCTTATGCCGCCAGGGAGGTCACCTGCGGTTGGCTCCGGGCAGTTATCAACGCTTCCTTAAGGGAGGGTGTCTTTCCCGCCGCCTTGAAAGAGGCGGTGGTGAGACCCCTCCTGAAGAAGCCTGCCCTGGACCCGACTGTGTTAGACAACTTTCGTCCAGTCTCCAACCTTCGTTTTTGGCGAAGGTTGTTGAGAGTGTGGTGGCTCAGCAGGTTCCGCTTTTCCTGGATGACGCGGACTACCTGGATCCGTACCAATCGGGCTTCCGACCCGGTTACAGCACGGAGACGGCATTGGTCGCGCTGATGGATGATCTCTGGAGGGCTCGGGATAGGGGTTTTTCCTCTGTCCTGGTCCTATTAGACCTCTCATCGGCTTTCGATACCATCGACCATGGTATCCTTTTGCGTCGCCTTGAGGGGTTGGGAGTGGGGGGCACTGTTTTTCGGTGGTTCTCCTCCTACCTCTCGGGGCGTCGCAATTGGTGTTGGCGGGGGGGGTTAGGTCGTCCCCTAGGGTGCTCTCTTGTGGGGTCCCTCAGGGGTCGGTCCTTTCCCCCTTTTTTAACATCTACATGAAGCCGCTGGGTGAGATCATCCGTGGTTTTGGGGTGAAATTCCATCAGTACGCTGATGATACTCAGCTGTACATTTCCACCCCAGACCAGATCAGTGATGCCCTCTCCCTGATGACTCGGTGTTTGGATGCAGTACGGAACTGGATGAGCAGGAACATGCTTCGACTCAACCCGGCCAAGACTGAGTGGCTGTGCATATCGGCGTCCCGGCCCAGTCTAGATTATCCATCTTTGGTGGATAGGGCGTGGAATCTGGGGGTCCTCCTGGATGTACGGCTCTGGTTGGAGGATCAGGTGGGGGCCGTTGCCAGGGGGGCCTTTGCCCAGCTCCGCCTTGTTCGACAACTCCGCCCTTTTCTGGACCGGGACGCCCTGCGCACGGTCACTCATGCCCTTGTTACCTCTAGGCTCGACTACTGCAACGCTCTCTATTTAGGACTGCCCTTGCATACCATCCGGAGATTGCAGCTGGTGCAGAATGTGGTGATGGGAGTTACCCGGTTCTCCCATACGACCCCCCTCCTGCGCAGCCTGCATTGGTTGCCGGTTGCGCTCCGGGTGAGATTCAAGGTTTTGGTGTTAACATACAAAGTCCTTCACGACATGGGTCCTCAATATTTAAGGGAGCGTCTTCTTCCAATATCAAATACCGGTCGCCCTGTGCGAGCCCATAGGCAAGGACTCCTCGGGTCCGTCGGCGGCCAATGCTGGCTGGCGGTTCCCCGATGACGAGCCTTTTCTGTCGCGGCCCCTGACCTCTGGAATCAACTGCCTCTGGAGCTCCGCCTGGCCCCTGGCCTCCGCACCTTTCGCCGTGAGTTAAAGACCTGGTTGTTTGACCAACCCGGGCTGTGACCCCCTTGGGGGAGGGATGGTTTTAAGGTTTTATAATGTTTGGACTTATAATCTAATTTAATCGTTTTTTAAGTATTTATTGTTCCTGTTTTAGTTGTAAGGCCCAGTCTTCGGAGATGGGGCGGCATATAAGTTCAAATAAATAAATAAATAAATAAATAAATAAATAAATAAATATCCATCTGTGGTTTTCAGAACTGAAGAAACAAAAAATGATGCATGGCAGGAAAAAGAGTGGGAATATGTATATTATTATGAAGGTTGGGAGTTGTGCCGACTGTAAAATTTTCCTTTGTATAATTGGCATTGCCCATGAGATTATCTTCGATTCCCAGATCTTAATATAGTTCTTGTCTTTCAGTTCATAGCTCAATTTTCCATAATGTTTCCAAAAGCAAGAATGACTTAAAACAGGCTTTTTTCAAAATTGATGGGATTCCATAAGACTAAGGGCAAAAAAAAGTGAACATTCAAACACAGCCAGTTTTCTAATTGCTAAAAATGTTGCCTCTTGATACGAGATTCCAAGAATGTATTATTTTGCCTAATGGTTTCAAGGCCTGAAAAACTTTTAAAATCCCTATATTAAAAGATCCAGTATAATTTGTTCAATGTGCAAATACATGCTGGTATATTTTCAATTATTTGCCATTGGTAAATTGCAGATATGAAATTGGAAGTAGGGCCAGCTAAATTTTATGCATGAACATGAAAACAGGTTGCAGGGATATTTCAGATGAGGTAATGTATGTATTTAGGTATTTATGTAGTTTTAAAAACACCCAACTCCAAACAAGATTCTCTTCCATCATGGAGGAATATGCATATAGATACATTCATACAACCCTTTTGAGTTTTGTCAGATATGTGGCTGAGGGGAGAACTTTCTCCCTCAGTCCAGCTCCTTAATTCCTTAAATAGTCATGATACTCTGAAAATCCTGATCTCATTTGATTTTGGAAGCTAAGCAGGGTCAGACTTGGTTTATACCAGTATTTGGATGTGGGGACAGTTTGGGAATATTGGATGCTTTAGGTTTTATTTGTACTCAGCCCAGAATTTCCGCTTTTCCTGGATGAAACGGACTACCTAGATCCGTGCCAATCGGGCTTCCGGCCTGGTTTCAGCACGGAGACGGCATTGGTCGCACTGATGGATGATCTCTGGAGGGACAGGGGTTTTCCTCTGTCCTGGTCCTGTTAGGCCTCTCAGCGGCTTTCGATACCATCGACCATGGTATCCTTTTGCGGCCTGCGGGTTGGGGTGGGGGCACTGTTTTTCGGTGGCTCTCCTCCTACCTCGGGGCTGTCACAATCGGTGTTAGCAGGGGGCAGAGATCGGCCCCGAGGGCACTCACTTGTGGGGTCCCTCAGGGGTCGGTTCTCTCCCCTTTATTTAATATCTACATGAAACCGCTGGGTGAGATCATTCGTATATCATCAATATGCTGATGATACACAGTTATATATCTCCACCCCAGGCCAGATCAGTGATGCCCTCTCCGTGATGACTTGCTGTCTGGATGCGGTACGGATCTGGATGGACGGAAATATGCTTCGACTCAACCCGGCCAAGACTGAGTGGCTGTACATACCGGCATCGCGGTCCAGTTTGGAATGTCCATCGTTGACCATAGGGGAGTGGTGCTGCCCCTGTGGATAGGGCTAGGAACCTGGGGGTCCTCCTGGATGCACGGCTCCGGTTGGAGGAGCAGGTGGGAGCCGTCACCAGGGGGGCTTTTGCCCAGGTCCAGCTGGTTCGCCAGCTTCGCCCGTTTCTGGACGCGATGCCCTGCGTACGGTCACTCATGCCCTTGTTACTCGGACTCGACTACTGCAACGCTCTCTATCTAGGACTGCCTTGCACACCATCCGGAGATTGCAGCTGGTGCAAAATGCGGCGGTGGTGATGGGAGTTCCCGGTTCTCCCATGTTGCCCCCTCGCGTGGCCTGCATTGGTTGCGGTTGCGCTCGAGTGAGGTTCAAGGTTCTAACTTTAACATACAAAGTCCTTCATGACATGGGTCCCTATTATTTAAGGGAGCGACTGTTGCCGACATCGAACACTAACGCCCTGTACGATCTCACAGACAGGGGCTCCTTGGGTCCCGTCAGCGGACAGTGCCGGCTGGCGGTCCCCGACGACGGGCTACTCTGTTGCGGCCCCGGACCTCTGGAATCAGCTTCCCTGGAGCTCCGCCTGCCCCTGACCTCCGCACTTTCCGTCGCGACCTGAAGACCTGGTTGTTTAATCAATCCAGGCTGTGACCCTGGGGTGGGGTGGTTTTTTAGAGTTCAATGTTGTGATTTTAGTGTTAATTCGGCTTGATTGTTTAATTTGGTTTTATCTAACTTATTGATGTGTGATTTTATTTTGTAAGCCTTGAGTCCTTTCGGAGAGGGGGCGGCATATAAGTCGAATTAATAAATAAATAAATAAATAAATGTGAGGGAGATGAACAGTTTCTAAATTTGATTGATAAACAAACAGCTTAAAGTCTTCATCTCAGCCCTCTTCGAAGTCCAGTTGATGATGGGGCCAGAAAAATGATTTATCACATTGAATCAATTGAACTACAGATCATATTGTTTAATCCCACATGATCTTTTCTTGATAATGTGGGATTATCTTTAAGAGCAGTAGTTTTCTTGCTTTTTCTCCAGATGGGAACTTTTTCAGTTCCATTACTTAAATTCCTTTTAAATAGAGAGAATGGTGATGAAATGTGACAATGTATTTGGATGTTCTGCATGCAATTTGAATTGTGGGGATTTCCACCATGTTTTTGTTTCAGGAACAGTGGTGAGGAGCATCACATCATTTTATGCACTCGTTGATTTTGTTAATGGGCAGACTGAGATTGTCCCCTTGAAGTTCATTTTGTTTATTGGAGGTGCGATTGCTTGTCCACCCTTGCAAGTAAGTAACATGCTATTTCTCAAGACAAGTTTGGGTTTAGGTTGGATGGTGCTTTTTAAGGCAATATGCTTTTTATTTGAATACATTTGGAAATTCTCTATGAATGCAAGATCAGAACAGCTGGTTTACCGTAGCTGTATGCTAAAAGTCCAGCTTGATCCAGAGAGTTCTTCATTCCTGTGAAAATGGAAGGCGTGTCAAACTGGTGGCTTGCAGGCTGGATGCGTCGTGCACAGGCCATGCCCACCCCAGCTCTGCAAATGGAGAAAACGTCACAAAATGTCACATGATGTGATAAATGTGATACGGCAAGTTTGACACTCGTGGACTAGAGTATCAGAATAATAGAGTTGGAAGGGACCTTGGAGGTCTTCTAATCCAACCCCTGCTCAAGCAGGAAACCTTATACCCGTGATGGCGAACCTATGGCATGCAGACAACCTCTTCTTGAAAGTCTCAAGTGATGGCACTCCCACAACTTCCGAGGGCAAGGTGTTCCATTGGTTGATTGTTCTCACTGTCAGAAAGTTTCTCCTTATTTCCAGGTTAAATCTCTCTTTGTTCAGTTTCCATCCATTATTCCTTGTCTGGCCTACAGGTGCTTTAGAAAATAGTTTGACCACTTCCTCCCTGTGGCAGCCCCTCAAATATTGGAAGACTGCTATCATGTCTCCCCAGGTCCTACTAGACTAGCCACGCCCAGTTTCTGCAACCGTTCATTGTATGTTTTAGCCTCCAGTCCCCTAATCATCCTGGTTGCTCTTCTCTGTACTTTTTCCAGAGTCTCAACATCTTTTTTATAATGTGGTGGCCAAAACTAGATGCAGTACTCTAGGTGTGGTCTTACTAAGGCTTTATAGAGTGGTATTAGTACCTCCCTTAATGTTGATTGTATCCCTCTGTTAATGCAATTTAGCATTAGCTTTTTTGGCTGCTGCTGCACACTGCGTGCCAGAAGTGGCACGCAGAGCCATCTCTGCAGGCATGCAAGCTGTTGCCCCAGCTCAGTTGCACTGCACATGTGTGTGTGCCTCCTGTCAGCCAGTTGATTTTTTGATTCTCTGGTGTGCATGCATGGGGGGTGGGGTGCATGCAGAAGACATATGCACATGTGCAGAGGGGTGGGGGGACAGCGGGTGGTCCTAAGTGCATGTGGATGGGGGAGTCTTGCATGTGCATTGCATTATGGGTGCAGGCTCATGCACACGCTCTTGCGCACGCATGCATACACTTTCAGCACGCAATGACAAAAAGGGTAGGCATTCACTGCCCTATACCATTCCAGACAAGTGGCTGTTCAGACTTTTTTTTTGATGGAGCACGCAAAACTTCAGAAGGCAAGCTACTAACCAGTGGTTTATTGTTCTCACTATTAGGACATTTTTCCTTAGTTTTAGGTTGGTTCTTTCCTTATTAGTTTTTATCCATTATTTCTTGGCTTGCTTCCTGGTGCTTTGGGAAATAGGTTGACTCCCTTTTCTTTGTGGCAGCCCCTCAAATATTGGAATGCTGCTATCATGTCACCCCTAGTTTTTCATTTAGTCTTTGTATCTAAGTCTAGAAAATTCAGCTACCTTTCTTAAAAAGAAATATTTCTTCATAATTTACTGAGTGAAAGGGATCTCTATTATGTAGGGGATAATACATAATTTTCCATTAATTGTTCCATACAGTAATAAATCATAATAATACATGTCTTTAGCATAGACAGGGTTACGGATCAAGATTTGGGTTGTGAGGAATGGGAGAGGGAATGATCCTATTTTTCTCCCACTCTGCAGTCTTGATCAACTTAATCAAATCTACTCTGCCTTGCTGATCATCTTGGAAAAGGAATTGCTATAGACATCATTGCAATTTTCACCCTGAAAGTTAGAATAGTTTTTGTTTGGGTTGTTGTAAAGCACAAATGTTTGATAAAAATTATTACAGAGTTGAAAGGGAAATAGCTTTTCTGGAACAACAATTCCATGCAAATTTAAATAGATTTTTTTAAAAAATGGCTAGTGTTGATCAACAGTCTCCATCTGTGATTTGATGTGGTTCATTTTCAATTTGTGCACAAAGCTGTTTGCAAGATGCAGCTCACCATATCAAATTGGAAGTGAGCCGTATGAAATTGAGTAGTTTTTATTTTCAGATAAGTATCAGAGTTGGGCAATGTTGTGTGAAAAAACATCATGTACCACATCTGGTATTGCATGTTTATAAAGTAAATTGACCCTTGATTTTTTTCTTTTTCTTTTTTTCAAAACAAAAACACCCAAACTAGTATGGGTCCCATGCAGAATTGTAAACATCTTTTTACATTGGAGGTTATAATCTAATAAATACCTGGACTTATTTCTATTTTCCATATTTTATAAATGAAGATGGAAACTCTATATTCCAATGGCCAGCCATTCATTCATTCATTCATTCATTCATTCATTCATTCATCTTTATCCAAAATCTTAGGTGGCTCATGAAAATGAAAGGTTACAAAACTCATAAAACTATGAGTTTTATAAAACAATTGTAAAACCATAAATCATTACACCGACATATTTATATGTAGCAGCATCAAAAGGTGGCAAAGTGTAAAGATGCATGTTAAAAATAGTTGACAAAACTTCTATAATTCTTAGTATACCCCAAAATCAATGAACTTTGTAGTGAAAGAACCACAGTAACCAAACAGCTAGTGTTACCATTAGACAGTAACCAGAAGAAGCAGGAAAAAAAATTGCTGGCATTTGGTGGCCATCTGGATTTTTGCAAACTAGACCTGTTTGTCATAGAATAACTTTTTAAGTGCCTTTCCCATCAAGGGAAAATGCTTTAGATCCACTTTAATGACCAGCATGGTATATACCAGGGGTCTCCAACCTTGGCAACTTTAAGCCTGGTGGACTTCAACTCCCAGAATTCCCCAGCCAGGCTTAAAGTTGCCAAGGTTGGAGACCCCTGGTATATACAGTACTGGGGAGGGAGTATTGTGACCGTGATGTGGGTTTGAGAGAATTAGTATCCAGTGTAGATAACTTCAGTACAACACAGAGAATAGAAGTAGGTGCCATTTGCTGACTATTTTAGTATTTTGTATCAGTTGAGGCCTGTGTCATCAAAGGTAGAATCCTGTAAAATACATTATGGCAGGCAAGATAAGAGGTTATTGAGACATGATAATTGTAGCTAAGCTGTCCCAGTTCAGAACATACTATAATTAACAAATCAGATGGAGCTGCAACTGAACATATTCTGCCCTTTCAGCTTGCACTAAAGGTTATATATCTATTTTTACTTTTTAGTAGATAAAGCATAGGTTCATTTCTGCTCACTGCCAGGAGTTCAACTCTGACCAGCTTAATGTTGACTCAGTCTTCCATCCTTCTGAGGTTGGTAAAATGAGGAATCAGATTGTTGGGGACAATATGCTGACTCTGTAAAACTACTTAGTGAGGACTGTAAAGCACTATGAAGCAGTATGTAAGTCTAAGTGCTATTGCTATTTAACTGCAGAGAAGAGTCAGGCATGGGTTGAAATTTTTAACTAAAAATATGTATATATGTTTGTATACTCTTACTGGGTTCTTGTCTTTCTTCAAATTCAAACATTAAAACCTTAGGACAGTTACTTTTAAGATTGGTGTGTTCAACCCACATTTATTATTATGATTCAACAGGTTGGAGATTATGTATTCACCCGAATAAGGAAACCGTCAGGTGAAGAGTATTATGTCCCTGCTGTTGTCATAGCAATACCAAATAAAGCTGATTTAGATGATAAACTCTACACAGTTTTGAAATACAACAATAAAAAGGTAAGCAGTCAATGAGTAACCCATATCTGGCTGGAATGGCAATGTGCTGAATGTACCAATTCAACACTCTACCAGGGAAGGAATTATTTCCTCATCTTTTGACTGGTTAACTCAGTGTACCTCAACCTCAGCAGTCTGAGGAATTCTGAAGGCACATACATCTTAAAATTGTCAAAGCTGAGGAACAATTAATTAGCTAATGAAATGGGAAGCATACAACTTCTTTTGTCTTTTCTTAATTTAAATTCTTGCAATGTGTTACCTAGAAAGTGCCACAAGCACTAATTTTATTGATACCTGGTGACTTTTGAATCTTTCCTTCAAGAATATGCTTTTTCCTCACCTAAGACTTGTTCCTGATAATTAAGTATCTCAGTCATTAATCAGATAGACAAAGTAGATCCTATAGTAATAGTTATATCCCAAAAATAATGAAGGATGAGGAGAAAAAAACTTACAATTTTTTCCTGGTGATTTAAAAAAAATATCATTAAAGACTAAAACTTTCATAAAAGACATGAAAATTATTTTGAAGAATTCCTCTTTTTTATGGTTGTATTAATACAAATCCTTCACTAAAAAATTAAAATTTATAAACAAGACAAAGAGGAAAATAAAAGCTTCTAATTACATATTCAGTACAACCTACGCTAAAATTAAATAAAGTGTTTATATTTGCTAAATGGGGCCTTAATTCACACAAGGCACTTAAAACAGATATGTATTTAATTCCAACAATATTGGAACAAGGGAACGGTGGGTAAATTAGTCTCCTCTCAACTGAACTAGCTACTACAAAGTAATATTTCTGTTACTAAGATGCTCAGCCCAAAAATCTACATACAATAAAGCCTTTTGTTTAGCTGCACTTTTCCAGAAATATTAGGTACTGTTAAATCTATGAAAATAGTTGTACCTCAAATTTATAATCCTGGATTTTTAAAAATATGTATAAAAATATATATTTACTCCCTATTTATAACCAGCTCTTTGTTGGTGCAATGGAAAAATAATAAACAAGATTTAATGATGAGTTTTCAATATGCACAATATTTTAGAAGACTAGAAGTCCTCCAAGGTCACTCCCATCTCTGTTATTCTGTTTTTTTCTTCTTCTTTTCAGTATCTTTATTTCTTAGCAATAAAACAAGTGGCCTAGAGGTGGAGGTGCTCCCCTCCCATTTGGAAGGTTGACAGTTCAGTCCTAGGCAGCAACAGATGTGTCTCCGTTAGGGTGCAAAGAGAAGATATTTGCTGTGAAATCCATGTAGGTGTCAGGGAGGGCATCCAGCCAGTAAATCTCAGCTCCATTCAGTCACCCTGACTGTACCCCAAATTAAGAGATTACAGGGTTGTAAAAAGAAAAAAAATTCTTAGCAATAAAAATAGGCAATTATAAAATGGTGACATATTTTGCTTTTGACACCAATTTGTCCCTAAAACAATGAAGTTAAGATGGTTGTCTCTACTTCAGTTCCCTAAATAGGTAAAATCAGTATCTAGCATAAGAAACATACATAATTAATAACACAGAGTGATTATTCAATATTTTGTTCAATCTTATTTTTGACATTATTTTGAAGATGTCTACTGTAGTAATAATCTTTGTTGTGGAAGATTGAAGAATAGTCAACTATTTTTAGTAAATAATACTTGCCTTTTAAAATAGTCTGAGAAATTGAGATCCGGTACATTGTGCCCTACAGTTAATCAACTCACCATTTTTTCTTGCTGTGTAATACATTTCTTTAATTTGAATGATTTTTACCTCATTATATTACAAATCAAAGTTTAATTAAAAAAATGTTTTGTTATAGGATCATTGTGTACGAAACGGTCTTATTAAAATTAGTCATAGAAGGTACACTTGTTCCTGCTGCTACATCAACATGACCAAGATGATGGATTACCTCATGTGAGCATGAATAAATGCTTTTCGTTGTATAAATTAAATGCATGTGATGCATACAGTCAGACATCTGTTAAATCAGGTTCCTGCTAAAACTGCTCATGTAACTATCAATACTTCTAACAGATGCTTCATTTCAGAAAGTATGAACACTATTCCCAATGACTTCTGTCTTTTGTGGATTCTGTTTGCATTGGAAAGTAAATCCTTAACGGTTCTGAGAAAAACTATCTGCCTGCTGCAAATAACTGAGGATGATAGTTGTTGGAAATGAAATAGGGGGAAAAATAAATCTTCCCTCCCCACTCATAAGATCTCAGGGCTACATAAGTAGTGTCCATTCTTAGTTTATCCTTCAGTACAATAAATTATCATGAAATTTGCCAATGCAAATTAAACTTTTAGTGTAGCAGTACAATCAAGAATGAGGCATTCAAGCCTCAGTAATCAAGACCTGTTAAAAATTCAGTTTTGTTATAGAGAAATGGAAGAAATTTTAGCAGTGACACTGGGCTTTATGTTATTTTTCAAGAGCTATCAGGAACTATCATGTAATGCTCTGCACTATCAAAGCTATGCCTTTCCATTTCAGTTCTATTTTATTGAGCAATATCTTCTATTCCCAGAAGGGCATCTCTAGCTAATGTATTATGGCCGGAATCCAATTTATTTGAAAAATAGTTGTACTATTTAATGATTGAATCCTTTTAAAGCTATTATCTGGAGCAGTTCTTTATCAAAATGAGCCGCCAACATTTTCTGAATTGCACTGAGGGCAGGAAAATATATTTGCTAAAATTTAGCTAACTGCCATAAGCATCTGCAGCAAGCTATAATGACCAAAACATGACACTTGCGCAGTGATGTGTCAGCGAAAACCCTCTTCTTCCCTGGTGTTCTGATACACCTAAGGAATGTCAGAAATTATATCATGATGTCACAACACAGGTTTCATCAGATGCTCCCTTCCAGTCCTGTAGATATCTATGCTTACAACAAAAAAGACTGTATGTAATAGTAGGAAGAAGAACAATGACAGCATTGTTACAGCAAGGACTGTTAATTTAGTTTCTATAAGAAGTATGCAAAGATGATCTGCTGATCATGAGGTTTAATTCAGCTGATCTGGCTGGCTAGGTGGGTAGCCCATAGTCCCATCACTGTGCTACATGTGTCCCTCCTGAAGATGTGCGGTTAGCGGAAGGTGAAGAACAGAGTGTATTGTTCCTGAAGAATATACAAGAGCTAATATGTCAATTGCAGTACTTAACCATAAATGGAAAGTATGTAGGATGGGGATTATCAGTAATGTATTGGAATGTAGATACAATAATGAATAGAATAGAGGACAGATATAAATATATTAACAGCTGCTGTAGTTCTCTCCTTGTCATTCCATAAACAATAAATAAATAAATAAATAAATAAATAAATAAATAAATAAATACTTGGGGGAAATTTGAGGTGCACCCTACCTACCTTCATTCTGTTTCCTCCTTTGAATTCTAGACCAAATGTAAAGGTCCCAAAGTGCATCCATACAGCAGTTGCAGATGCCGAGAGACGGAAAAAATCTATTTCTGTAGGAGGGGATTGGAAGAAGAAAAAGAAGAAGAAGAAGAACAGAGGAAGAGATAACAGCAAAAAGGAGCGTTGTAAAGAGTGGACTTCATCTGTCTGTGATGAGATGTTTGTCCCCACAACTAAACGAAGAGGAAAGAGTTCGTCACCCACAGTTCGTCGCAAAAAAGACAGTACAGGTACAGAAAGTAAACAGGAAAAAAAAGTAAGGCAGGTTATAAGTTCAAATGTAGCTAAAGTGGAACTGCTTCATTAGGTCTTTTTATCCATTACCTACTTGATTTTTTTTTGTCTTAGTATATTTATATTTGGAATTTTGCCATTTATTTTATAGATTCTTACATAGCCCAAAAAGTAGATTGTCCAGATGTTACTTCATGCATATGTATACATACATATACATTCTACATGCACATAGACCCAAGTTAACTCAACTACTGTTCCAATGATAAGATGGCTGTTCTCTTACAACAGAGACCTTCCAATAGTTCCTTTTATCATTTCCAGCTGCCATTATCTATTTTTTTCTCTTCCTCACTAAACCTTACTAAATGGAATAATTTGTTCTGGTCCATCATCTGCTCAATTAACATGCCCACAATATGTTATTTTCTGCTTCGTGAACAGCCAGTTTTATCTGATTCAGAACTGATTGATTAGTTCTTCTTCCATCCCATAGCACTCTTGGCAAATTGAGAAGTTCTGTCCTTGGTCAGAAAGATACACATTAACCTTAATACATTCCACATTCAGGCATGATTTATACCCTCAAAGAATGGGTTGAAATCAATGAAGCAAAGATAGATCTTATTATATACTCTTTTCCTCTCTGTTATCTCTTTTTTTATTGGCTGTTTGATCTCGTGTTTCTCTTTACATTGATTGTTCCTTTGGCATTTTTCTCTACCTGCAGCTCTTTTTTGTAGTATTTTAGGAAAACATGGCTTGTGGGAGGAATCAGTGCAATGGTTCACTAAAATTGAGCATTCTTTTGCATCCCTCTTTTTCAGAACAGATGTATACCATGTTCTTTGCCAGTCTATGCTTTTCCACTGCCTGTTCTGTCTCTTAAATTATCCCATGGGTATTTTATCTTTACCTGATTAATAGCTGATCTGTTGTCTGTTGTACCTCTTTCTCTTGGAATTGATTTTTAAATTTAATCCCATTATACTATCCCATTTTGTCTATAATAGTCTATATGTCTATTTTAAAAAGATTTCAGTGATAGGCATCCATAGAGCATGTGTTTACACAAATGACAAAGCTTACATTGTGACACAAGCTCTGCCCTTTTACCGTCACAAACAAATACATCATTATTTTGATGAAATATTGACTTACTATGAATGCCCGTAATGACAGTATAGCATTTCCATCTTTCTTTCATCTCATTTGTCTCTATCAGATATTAGCCTTATTGTTGAATATTTGTGTCCTAAACACAAATTTGTGATTGGCTCAGTCTTTATAAAAATATCTTTCATTTTTCTTTTCTTGTAATATTCCTCCATTGGTTGAAATAACCTTCCTCATTCTTGCTTAATATAGGTAGTCCTTGGCTTATGACCTCAACTGAACCAAAAATTTCTGTTGCTAATCAAGACATTTGTTAAGTGAATTTTGCCCCATTTTACAACCTTCCTTGCTATGGCTGTTAAGTGAATCACGCAGTTGTTAAGTTAGTAACATGATTGTTAAATGTATCTGGCTTCTCCACTGACTTCATTTGTCAGAAAGCCAGAAAAGGTGATCACATGACCCTGTGTTGTGGTTCGCTGGCAGCTGGTGCAGACAGCAGAGGTATCAGACCGTGAAGAAGAAAGGAAACCAGTCAGGGAGTCTGGAAAGGACTTGGACAAGGGTCCTGCGTCCAATGCAGGGATGGGGCCAGGACCATTTGGAAGTGGGGTGCTGCCTTCAGAGCCTTCGGAGTCTGGCAGCAGCGAAGCAGAGGATCCCGGAGAGCCTGTTCCAAGTGCGCGTGTGTGCAGGGCTACTAGAAGGTGAGAACAGTTGAAGCAGCAGAAGTGACTCGGGAGTAAGGCTGGAAAGTGACTGCCCCTCCCATCAGGGATAAAAGTCAGTCCTCGGGGATGTGCTCTTTGCAGGAAGCAAAGAAATTCATTAGATTCTGATTCCTCATTGAAGCCTTGGAAACTCTGGTTTGTCTTTGCTGGAACTTCTGTCAGTATATATTCTAATTAAGTGGGCTTCTGTTTCGTGGCAGCCTTCTACAACCCTGAAAGGCATGAGTTTATCTCAGAGAATTGTGTCTAATGAGTTTTGGCTGGGAATGCAAGGTTTGATTTTACACTCAGTTTGTGTTTCCTTAATTTGGACGAAGCCTGGGTCAGAACACCCTGGGACACTGCAACCATCATATATACGAGTCAGTTGCCAAGCATTTGAATGTTGATCATCTGACCATGGGAATGCTTCAATGGTCATAAGTGTGAAAAATGGTCGTAAGTGTGTTCTAACCTTGAATGGTCACTAAAGAAACTGTTGTAAGTCAAGGACCACCTGTATTAACATCAGCATACACACAGTGTGCGCAAGGCTTCCATCCTCGTTTCTCTGCTTATCACATGCCTTGTTCAGAAAGCCACTTTGATCTTTTCCTCTTTGAAATCTTGTGATTTTCCCCCCACTGGTTTTCAAAATATCTCTTATCTCTTGCTGAGAGGTGCTGTGCACTCCCTTGAACTCCAAATAACTTTTCAGAATCACATTGGAAACACTGCACAAAAATTCGGGATATAAATATAATGGATATAAATATAAATATAAAAATACTATGGATATAATAATATAATAAATATTATGACTATGATACTAACATTCAGAGATATTTCCTTAGCAGATTCCCCAATGCCTCAATGGCAGAACCTCTGTTGTACAGCCTTCACTGGGGAAATTGGAATACATTCAGCATCTGAATGAACAGCACAGTCAAACATCAGCATAGGAAATGTTTTATGACACTTTGTACCAGATCCTAAATCATTTTATAATAATTTTTATGTCACAAAATGTTTTATAAATTATGCCAAATTCCAATTCCATCTGGTTCCCAGATTTTGGACACATTCTGTCAGTTAGCCCATTTGAGGCAACTTGGTTCAAAATTTTTTGCTCTAGGATGCAACGTTACACCCAGTTAAAAGTTACAGGAACAAGAGTTTTAGTAGTATATAGAAGATGATTCTATGCTACATTCAATTTTAGCCAAACACACATCTAACGATGTCCTTTTTGAATACCATTGTCATTCATTCCTTTGTATGGTCATCCCTTGAATGGTTTAGTATATAATTATCTTTTTTAAAAAAATTATCCCACTCGGATTGGCCTTTACATTTATTTTTAAAGCACTTATTCTTAAAAAACATGGAATGCAATATATCACATTTCAATTTTACTAATTTCAGATTTCCTTGATTCATACTTCTCACAGACCATGTTACAATGGTTTGTGCCCTGTTAAATGAGAAACTTTTATTTCAATACTGGCCCCATCTGTGATCTGATGGCATTCTGACTTTGCCTTGACCACCTCACAATCTCAAAATCTATTTATGATAGTTTGAGGCTTTTCTTCAGTAATTAAGTAATTAAGTTGATATCATCATCTGGCACCCAACACATCTAAATGTTAGGCTTATGCTCCTGCCAGCATCACTCTTGAGATCATTGATCTGATAGGAGGACTCAGAAACCCCAAATAATAGGTAGTCTTCAACTTATGACCACAATTGAACCCAAAATTTCTGTTGCTAAACGAGACATTTGTTAGGTGAATTTTGCCCCTTTTTATGATTTCTCTTGTCAAACTAAATGACTTAGTTTGTACACAATCTCACCAAAAAAATTTAAATCAAGGTTTGTGGAACAAGTTGTAGTCATCACATTAGGTCTGGGTTCACTTTTCATACTAAACCAAAATGCACTTGCCACATTAGCTTTAGTGTAGTGTACAAATCAAACAATTGTAAACCATGGATAGTGGTTTATGTCTTGCATGAAGAATGAATAACATATTTTTTGCAATGTATTCCATTTGAAGTAGACAAGTGATTTTTAACAGTTATATGGTTTAATTTAGGAACTACTCAGAGTTATTATGCTGCAGAATGATAGGACCTGACTCATAATAAATATTCATTTTTAGTTTTGCATGTTTTGTAGAACTGCGGAAGATGAATTTTAAATAGTAAATTCTGAAATGAATGAGTTTATATTGAAATTTGCTGTCCTGATGGAATGTTTGCACCTTCCATTTACTAGAAACTATCCATCTCTTGTCTAAATTATAATCTTGTCGATTTCGTATTATATTACTATATTTTCCTTGGTCTTTAGTTTCATTAACTTTACTTCCCTTTATTGATACGTTTTCCTGAGTCTTTTATTGTAATATTGTACACAAAAATCATAACACATGATAACAATAAAACACAATGTGTTTATAAAACATTCTTAACCATGGTTTTCTCATTTCAATCATTCCACAATGTGAATTTACATGACACATTGAACCACAATTTGACCATGTGAATTGTGTTTGTGCATCATAGAAGACTAAAATATGACTAGTTTGTGATTGAGTGCAGTGTATGATTATTTAGAGTGGGGGTGGGTGGTTTATGAGATTCAGTAAGGTTTCTGTAAAGCATTTGTAGGATAAATAGTAATACTAAGCCAACATTTATACTGTACACTATAGTAACTGAATTTATGCATTGTTTTAAATCAAATTCAAAGCCACCACATATTGAACAAGTTTACACAGCACAGTAGATTAGGATAAAGTGGGGCTAAGCAGTTTATGGAAATTCAAACAATTGTCTCAGCTTGTTGTGTGAATCAGGCATGTTTCTTATATAGTTGTACATTTTTTAAAAATAGGTTTTCTCATGATCAGTGAATCCTATTATTAAGACTCAAGAGAGATATGATAGCTACTTTCAAAAAGTATGTTTAATAACTTTTGAAGTCAGGCCTGATAATCTTGACTTTGGTAGTCCCAAAGGTGCTTTTCAAAAGGCAACTGGACTTCCTTGTTCTGTTCCTTGAAAACGTTTTGCTTCACATCCAAGATGCTTCTTTAGTTCTGACTTCTCATCCAAGAAGTCAACGCAAACATATGGATAAATTTAGAAACAGACCATGAAATTGCTCAGTAAAACAATCACCAAGAAGCGTACAAGTTCCGATTGTCAAGTCATAAATTCTCTTGTGTTCTAATCTTCACACTAGTAGCTCCTTGATCTTTAATACATTAACAAAAATCTTATTAAAACCAATGATTCAAGAATAGGGGAAGTATGGCTTCCCAAAGTTGGGAAGCAATTTTTTTCAATGTTCCTCACTATTAGCTATGGATGTTAGAAATCTAACGTCTGAGAGCTATTTGTCTTCCCATCCATGGTTGAAGGGCTTTGGTTCGTGGTTACAAGTGAATGAAAACCATAAAGGCTTTTTTCTACATTTCTATATATCCACCCATCACATTGCCCTACCAAGAAGAATTAAATAGGTTGGCTCTCCACAGCAGGGATAGAATCAAACAGGGAATGTGGGAATCAGCAAGATATCTGAATGATCTGACCTTCCCAAAACAAAGAATAGCTTTCTTCAGAGCCAGATTTAATATTCTCCCATCAACACTTCTTCAGGGCAGGTATAAGAAAACACCAATAGCAGAACAGGTATGTATATGTGGTAAAGGAGAAGTTGAAGATACCTCACATGTTTTATTGTACTGTGAGCTATACAGAGTTTATAGGTCATTGTATATTCTCCCCTTACTAGAGAGATTGCCAGGGAGGGCAGACAATTTTTATGTAGACTCTCTCCTCCAGGATTCAAACCCAGCTATTATATGTGCAGTGGCAAAATTCTGTGTTGCTGCAATGTCTACTAGAAAAAAATTGGTTACAGAATGATAGCTGTCAATTTGTGACAATTTTTGGAGATAGAACAAACTTTGGAAAATGATATTTACACACATACTTATTGGCTCTCCACTCATATAAACCAGGGAGTGCCCCTAACTGTTTGAGAGCATGTATTTTTTTAACAGATGTTTTTATCCACTATTAATGTATTATAATGTGTCAGTGTTTTTATGTATATTGTAAATAGTGATGTCTGTTGCTGGTCTAAGACCATAATAAAGTTATATTCATTCATTCACATTGCCCTACAGAACAGCAAAGTTCCACCCATGCATTCTTTGACCCATAACAGCATGCTTACTGTCACACCATTTCAGAAGTTATTGCTGATGGAGGATCTCCATACAGCTAGACCTTGACTTATGACCACAATTGAGCCCAAAATTTCTGTTGCTAAGTGAGTTGTCAGTTTAGTAACATGGTGGTTAAGTGAATCTGGGACATTGCAACCATCATAAATATGAGTCAGTTGCCAAGAATCTGAATTTTGATCACATGATTACAAGGATGCCTCAACAGTCTAAGGGTGAAAAATGGTCATAAGTCACATTTTTCAGTGTTGTCATAACTTTGAACGGTCACTAAACAAACTATATTTATTTCAGCCAGATTTGTTCATTTGTCCCTTTATTCTATAGAATAGTTTGCATTACAGGTAGTCCTTGTCTTACAATCACAATTGAGCCCAGCATTTCTACTACATAAAATCATATGTTACAATGTCTTACCAGTTAATGAATATTTCAGCTTTAACAACAACAATACAAGAGCACAGAACAGATATAAACTAAATGTAACCACTCCTAGCTTGATTGCAGGAAGTACAATTTCTGCAACAGAGTGATCAATGTCTGGAACTCACTACCTGATTCTGTTGTTACCTGCTCAAACCCCCACTCCTTTACCCACAAACTAACCTCTATTGACCTTACCCCATTCCTAAGAGGTCTGTAAGGGGCGTGCATAAGCGCACAATCGTGCCTACCGTCCCTGTCCTATTGTCCCCAATTACTAGTTCCTATTCCTTATATTTAAACTGATGTTTATTCTTATTTCTATTGTATTGTAAGCTTTTGACAAAATAAATAAACAAATAAAAATTTCTGTTGCAAAGAAAGACAGTTAAGTGACTTTAGCCCCATTTTATGACCTTTCCTGCCACAGTGGTTAAGTGTATCGCTGCAGTTAAGTTAGTAACACGGTTGTGAAGTGAATGTGACTTCTTCACTGAGTTTGCTTGTCAGAAGGTGATCACATGACCTCAGGACACTGCAACCATCACTAATACATGCCAGTTGCCAAGTGTCTGGATTTTGATCACGTGACCATGGGGATGCTGCAATGGTCCTAAGTATGACTTTTTTCCCATGCTGTTGTAACTTTGAACAGTCACTGTACAATTAGTAAGTTGAGGAATGCCTGCATTGCTAACAATGTGTCTTCTTGTCTCTGGCTAAGAGTCAGCAAATCAGTTTCCACTGTTCTCACTCAATTCTTTCTCCCTTAATCTTCTTCTTTTGTGTCGGCAGCTGCTTGCAAAACCTTCCCGCTCAGTTTTTCCTCGAGCACTGAAAAGATCTGTCTGTCTTCAAGGGCTTCTGACTATAGGCCACACAAGGATCTTTGGGGCTCTCAGTACACTTCTATGTACCATCAGAGCATCTCTGATCAGGCTACCAGTTATAGCAGCA
The DNA here is from genome assembly GCA_009733165.1 of Naja naja. Classification (NCBI taxonomy): domain Eukaryota; kingdom Metazoa; phylum Chordata; class Lepidosauria; order Squamata; family Elapidae; genus Naja; species Naja naja. Next base: position 16,847,118 of record CM019153.1, on the reverse strand, counting down.
GCAGCAGCAGCAGCAACAGCAGCAGCAGCAGCAATGCCTCCATTTCCAGCATTGAGAAGGTGGAAGAATTGGCAAGACGGCTTCAGCAGTATCACATAGCTCAAAGGAAGGAGAATTCCATGAGTTACAAATAGCCAGCACACAGAATGGAAAACGAGGAAGGGGGATTTGTTGCCGCTTTTGAAGCTGTACTATGTCAATCCTGAATAAACCATTTAATTTGATACTAAACTTTTTATATATTAAAATTATATAGCATTACAAGATCTTTGTAAGGAGATCTTTTCAAACATGGCCATCCGGTTGCCTGATATATTGGCACAGAATAAAGCATCAATATTCGATGTGGGACCAATGTGTTATGATGACAATTATAGGGTCGTGATTGTCCTACACACCAGAGGTGGCATTCAGCAGGTTCTGACCAGTTCTGGAGAACCGGTAGCGTAAATTTTGAGTAGTTTGGAGAACCGGCCAATACCACCTCTGACTGGCCCTGCCCCCATCTATTCTCTGAGTCCCATCTGATTGGCTAGGTCTTCTTTTATTGCCCTGCACAGGAGAACAGAGCTGGAAAACAGGTTAGTGGGGTGGGGAGGGAATGGGATTTTGCAGTATCCTTCCCTTGCCACGCCCACCAAGCCACGCCCACAGAACTAGTAGTAAATTTTTTTGAATCCTACCACTGCTACGCACCTACTCAATGCTACCAGCAACAAATTTCACACTATGTTTCAGTGATAAGCCCTCCCTTTGCCTTTTCCTACTATGCTCCTCTATGTAGGAGTGTAGGTGTTAATGGGAGAGCATGGCAGACAACTTTGAAAAGGGTTCAGACAGCAGATAAAGAGAAGATAATGGAAATGCTCAACAACTTAGCAACATAAGGCCTATATAAGTAGTCCTCGACTTATGACCCCAATTGAGCCCAAAATGTATGTTGCTAAGTGAAACATTTGTTAAGTGAGTGTTGTCCCATTATACGACCTTGCTTGCTACAGCTATTAAGTGAATCACTGGTTGTTAAGTTAGTAAGGCAATTGTTAAGCGAATCTGGCTTCCCCATTGAGTTTGCTTGTCAGAAGGTTACAAAAGCTGACATGGAAACCATCATAAATATGAGTCAATTGCCAAGCATCTGAATTTCAATCACGTGACCATCTGGATGCTACAGTGATGTTAAATGAGTGTTAAAATCAGTCATAAGTTACTTTTTTCAGTGCTATTGTAACTTTGAAGAGTCATTAAATATTGTATGTCAAGGACGACCTTAAAGTGAGATTGAAGAAACTGGATATGTTCATCCTGGACAAGAGATGAAGTGTGACTATGACAGCATTCATCAAATACCTAAAAAGACATTCCATCAGAGGTGGTATTCAGCCACTTCTGACAGGTTCTGGAGAACCGGTAGTGGAATTTTTGAGTAGTTCGGAGAACCGGTAAATACCACCTCTGGTTGGCTCTGCCTCCATCTATTCTCTGCCTCCCAAGTCCCACCTGGTCATCTGGGTCTTCTTTTGTTGCTGTGCACAGGAGAACGGATCTGGAAAGCAGGTTAATGGGGTGGGGAGGGAATGGGGATTTTACAGTATCCTTCCCCTGCCATGCCAAGCAAGCCACGCGCACCAAGCCACGGCCACAGAACCGGTAGTAAAAAAATTTGAATTCCACCACTATGTTCCATAGAAGGTCAAGTATTGCTCTCTATCCATCAAGTGCAGGGCATGGAAGAATGGATTTGTGTTGTGAAAGAGTCCAATTGAATTTTAGAATAATCTTATTAGTGGGAGTAATTAGATAATGAAACCTGATAGAGATGGTGGGATTCCTAGTACTGAAGGGAGATGGACCACATAGTCTATGTAACATCTTTTAAGTCTGTGCTGCTTTTAATTGAGATTGGGTGGGAATAGCTATATATTTAAATTTGGACCTCTATCACTTTTAAAACATTCACCATTAATAAAAAAAACCCACAATATAGTAAGGTGCATTAATATTTCAATTATGCAGCTTGAAACTCTAAGGAATGCTGTTTGGCTCCAATCAAATTCAATTTACTATATGGAGTTCAGCAGGTTCTCAATTGTTTATTCTCTGTCCAGAGTAGCAAATATCTACCCCTACCAAACTGGCACAGAGCAGTTCTCTTTTTACTTTCTCTATATCTGTTGGCACCAAAAGAGCCATGGTACTAAAAGTTGATCTATGAAGATTATGAACCGTGTGTCATGCATTTATGGACTGTGGTCCTTGAAACTTTTATGACATAATAAATCTTTAGATGGTCATAAAACTTACTGGAATCTGGAATATTTTAACAATACTACGAACTCTGTTACTCCTACCCTGAAGCAATCCACTCAGGGTTAACTAAATGAGCCGGAGCCAGATTTGCATTCTGATTTCACGTCCTAGCTCCACTTTATTTCTTGGAAAGGTTATCAGCTGTACAAAGTACAACTCTTGAGCTGTAAGTTGTTTCCCCTAATGGCAGCTGCATTGCTATCTCTCATGGAACTGATCAAAAGACTCCAGCCGATTGGTAGCCATCCTCTGGCAGAGTGCTAAATTAAACACTAAGGGGACAAAAGGCAAGGAGTGGAAAACTGTTGGCTACCTGCCTATTCCATACTTCCTTGAACAAGGGATGAATGAGAACTAGGAGCCCAATTTTGATAAGGAAGACAAAAACTCTGGGCCTTGTAGTCTCTAAAACAAGCCTGGTCTTTCTAAGAATTGTAAACCTGCCCCTTATCAAAAGTGAATTTCACTATGCTGTACATAAAAAGGCTGAAATAAATATAGTATTTAAATAACTTACAGCATTACCATACAATGACATTCTGATGGGAAAATTGTACTTTTAGGGTAAGTATAAAATAATTCAAAATGCTGCAATTTAGAAATAACTTGTCAATAAAGAGAAAACAGTGTTAGGGCTAAGCGTGTGTCATTTAGGAGAGCATTACAAGATTGGAGCACCTTTCCCAATAAGCTGTGTTTTGCATACACATATAATTTGCTTCCCTGTAGATTGTACTATAGAGAAACTCTAATGATTATAATGCTCTGATAGTTTATATAGTAGGAAATGTTCCTTCATTTATATGGACCCTAACTAGAGGTGGTATTCAGCAGGTTCTGACCAGTTCTAGAGAACTGGTAGCGGAAATTTTGAGTAGTTTGGAATACCACCTCTGACTGGCCCTGCCTCCATCTATTCTCTGCCTCCCGAGTCCCAGCTGATGGGCTGGGTCTTCTTTTGTTGCCCCGCACAGGAGAATGGAGCTGGAAAGCAGGTTAGTGCGATGGGGAGAGAATGGGGATTTTACAGTATCCTTCCCCTGCCACACCCACCAAGCCACGCCCACCAAGCAACACTACGCCCACCAAGCCACGGCCATAGAACCGGTAGTAAAAAATTTTGAATCCCACCACTGATCCTAACCCTTTAGAACTTTTAACACATACTTTGAACGGGCAGTTTTCAATCTAGGTTCTTTGGAATCTATATCATATGTCATACACTCCATTAAGACTAGATGTAAAGGCTTTTATGGGCTGTAGGACAAACTGGTTACTATCAAATCCTTTACTTTCATATCCCTAAGAACAGGCAGGGCTGATGATGATAGAACAGCAATGGATGGAGCAATGCATGCACCTAGGGGCAAGGCATAATGTAACATCTATATCTCTCTGCTATGAGAGTTTAAGGGAAGGATGGCTATGTACCATTCAAATATCCCTTTCTGTATCCATTGAGCTTGAAGACCTAGATAGCTTCTAAAACTTATGCACCTTATATAGTTATCTTAAGTGTGAAGTTCCATGAGTTTAATACCCAGTAGAGGATTTTGCCCCCATAAATTCCGACTATCCACATCGGATAGAAGATTAAATTAGTCCCCTGATCACTCCTGGTGGTCAGTGTTCAGTAGCTGATCTCTCTTTCTCCAAATTCCTAGACCCAGTAACCATTAAACCAGAATGTCTCCATCATGTATGATTCAGCTACTTTATATACACCGGCTTCTTGGTCCAAATACACTATCTGACCTGTTGTTACATCCTTAAACCCGCACTCCTTTAACCTTAAACTATCTATTATTGACCTCACCCCATTCCAAAGAGGTCTGTAAGGGGCGTGCATAAGTGCACAATCGTGTCTACCATCCCTGTCCTATTGTCCCCATTTATTCATACCTATTTCCTGTATTCATACGCATGTTTATTCTTATACCTATTATTTTGTGATTGACAAATCAAATAAATAAAAATAAAAAAAAAATCCCAAAGACTTCATCCAATTGTTTTAAATTCATTTATAGAGTACTAAAGTTTTAATTGTATTTATCTGTTTGTTTGTTTGTACCATCAAGTTAGCCCAAACAGTGCATTATGCCACAACAATTTTTGAAACAAAGTACCTAAAATCTGCTAATTGAAAGAATGTGTAAAAAATCCAGGACCATCATTCCTATGAATTGAAATGTTCATGATGTTCAGACCCATTTTATTTGCAAAGCCATGGCTTTGTAGTGTCCCTCTGATCACGTGGTACCATTATTTCCAATTATTCCTGCCAGCCTCCTACAAGCAAAGTCAATGGGGAAGCTATCAGAAAGTTGGAAATTGTTCTTGTTCCCACTTCATTTTTGTAGATAAGTAAATATTGACTATTGAACTACATTTGCCATTATGATTAGAGCCATGGTGGTGTGGTGGTTAGAATGCAGTATTGCAGGCTAATTCTGCTGATTGCCAACTGCCAGCAATTCAGCAGTTTAATTCTCACCAGCTCAAGACTGACTCAGACTTTTATCTTTCTGAAGTCAGTAAAATGAGGAGCCAGATTGTTGGGAGCAATATGCTGACTCTGTCAACCACTTAAAGAGGGCTGTATAGCACTATGAAGCAGTATATAAGTCTAAGTGCTATTGCTATTTTCCTACTTGTCCCAAACATTTTTTCAAGAGGCAACAGGATTTTTTTGTTTTTCTTTGAGGATGTTTTGCTTCTCATCCAAGAAGCTTCATCAAGAGCTGAAGAAACTTCTTAGATGAGAAGTGAAATGTCTTCAAAGAAAAACAAGGAAGTCCAGTTGCCTTTTGAAAAAAAAAACACCTTTGGAAACAACCATGATGATTGAGAAACTGCATAGATATTTTCTTATTTATGATATATAATCTTCTTAGATAATCATTGATCGTACAGCTTTGGGGTAAACTATGTTCAACCTAAAATTTCATATTCATTCTGATCACATCAGAACTACTGCTGGTGTTGACCTATAAAGCCCTTCATGGCATTGGACCAGGATATGTGCGGGAGACCCTGCTGCCAATAACAGCTTCCCAACGTCCCGTGCGCTTCCACCGACTGGGCCTTCTCCGGGTGCTGTCAACTAGGCAATGTTGGCTGGCAGTCCCCAGGGGTAGGGCATTCTTGGTGGGAGCACCCACCCTGTGGAACCAGCTCCCCCTGAGCTCCGGGTGGCCCCTGACCTCCGCTCCTTCCACCATGGCCTAAAAACATGGCTGTTCCAACTAGCCTACCTGGACTGATTGGGGAGGGTTTTTAGTATAGTTTTAATTGGTATATTTATGAGACCCTGGGTTTAATAGTTTTTTAATATTTGTATATTTGTATCATTGTTTTTACTTTGTAAGCTGCCCTGAGTCCTTAGGGAGATAGGGCGGTGTTCTGTCTCCCCTTCCCTTCCCCAGAAGGTAAGGAACTTGGCAGCAACACTAGCACAGAGAGTCACGCTGGCCTGTCTCCAAAATCCAAGTTATCTCTCCCGATAAGAGTGTTGGCAGTCACCCAGGCTCTCACTGCCAAATTCGGAGCTGACAAGAAATGAATTACTCACAGAAGGAATGATTTATTCCCAAAGTCCAGAAACCAAATCAGGTACTACAACACAGATGGAATCCTCAGCTTATTCCACACTTTGTCACGTACAGAGTTTGTAACGTAGGCACACCCACTTTTATACCTGGTGGGGTGTGGTCCAGCTCAATCTCTGGCCCTCCCCCCCCATGTTGCTGCTGACATTTCTCCCTCCGACATTGCCTGGGATCAAGCCAGGAATCCTCCTCCTCCCTCCCTCGCCGTGGCCGTACCGATACGCGTCTCTCAGGCTGTTCCTCTTGCTTTCCGAAGAAACGTGAGGCATTGCCAGGGAGGAAGGTCCTGGGGAGGGAGGCCTTGCCAGGGAGGAAGGTCCTGGGGAGGAAGGCCCTGGTGAGGAAGGCATTGCCCATTCCTCCTCTTCTTCATCATCCAGGTCCTCTTCCTCTGTCAGCACAGGCTCACGAGGCGGGGCCACAATAGGGTGGCATATAAGCCTCATAAATAAATACATACATACATACATACATACATACTCTCAAAGGATGACCCAATAGATCACAGCGATATATAGCACTAAACAGTAGGGAGAACAATATGAAATAAGCTGAAACTTCCAGTTCAAATACTACCAGGATGAAATATATCTCAAGGGCCTTGGTGGTGCAGGCTGTTAATAGTCTAGCACTTAGCTCCAGCTGCCTGTAATTATTGCAGGCTCAAATCCCACCAGGCTCAAGGTTGACTCAGCCTTCCATCCTCTTGGGGTAGGTAAAGTGAGGACCCAAGATTGTTGGGGGCAATAAGCTGTAAAAATGCCGCTTAGTAATAAGCAGGCATATACAATGGAATGAAGGCTATTGCTGAGTGCATTGGGTTGTATCCCAAAAACTGTAAGCTGCCCTGAGTCTCCGGAGAAGGGCGGGATATAAATATGAATTTAAAAAAAATGCTCTGTTGGTATAATCGTATTTTTTTCAATGTCAAATCTTAACTGAATCTTAACTGAAATGAATATACCCAATTCATTTCAACATGACCACTTGTAGTTGTTCCATTGTCACTCACTCAAGCTTTTCTCTAAAACTTCACAACTGGCCAATAAATTGTTACAGTAATCTATATGATTGAGTGAGGATTACTTAAAACCCAGTTTGGCATCCAACTACTTCAAAGCAGATGGGGCTATTGGATAGGCTTAAGACGTTGCAAAAGCTTCATTGAGGAAGTAATAGTTCCAGCTGCTTTGAAGTCAATCTCTCTTGGGTTGATTGGAGAATCCAGTATTATAATGGGACAAGGTTAGCAGAACCTTTCCACACAATGTAACCATATTGCCAGATAACAAGTGAAAATAATTCTATGTAATCAGACTAAACAGTAATTTGCAGTTTTCTCTGGAATAGCACCCATGTTGGTATTTTAGAGAAATTATCTCCAAAAGTGTGTCACAAATCCTCTTATTTTCTCATACTACATCTATTAATGAAAGTGTTAAGTGTTACTTTCTTCACAGGAGTTTAAAAAGGCTCGTTGGAAAGTGCGAGCCAATAGAAAGGATGTGGATTAGGTTCACAAGTAGGTCATCTGGTAAAACTGATGAACAGAAAAACCTCAAGGAGCTCAAATGATACATGCTATCATGTGGTAGGCAACCTGGAGCAATCAGAGAGTAAAAAAAACAACACAATACTTGCAAATGATATAGTAAAACAACTCTAAAAATAAAGGCCACCTGAAACCAGGCGAGGGCAGTGTAAACCTACAACAGAAGTGAATTTGGTACATCACCAAATTGCCCAGTAAGTTGTGTTCATTGACAGAATTTTAAAAACCTATATGTTGGATTAACTTAATCAGTTTTTAATTATGTAGAGAAGAATTCAAGCTCATTCTAAGTGTGAATACATATATAGCCACATCTATTTTAGATATAGCCACATCTACTTTATCATCTTGTGCATGTTTACCCTGAAGATCTTACTGAATGCATAAGGCTACAATCTTAATCAAAAGAGGCTCAGACTAAAAAGTTATTTTCCCACATGGAAAATGCAAGTGGGGAGAAGGAAAAATGTATTTTTTCTGCAGTCATGATTCAGATCAATGTACTGTATTGTGCAGGATTGATTCCTGGGAAGCAGTGAGCAATTCTTTTTCCGAATAAAGCATTAGTTGAATAAGAAATGTTTCTTTTCTATTTTCACAGAACATAAAAGTTGAAGATCTATGTGTGGTATTTCATCTGGTTTCCTCTTTCATCCAAATCTTATTATAGTTTTAGCTGTTATCACTGAATTAGTCATATTTGGAAAGCATCCATTTTCCATTGCCTTTTGTAAAGGGATGGAGTCCAGCAATTATTATGGTTATTTCATGTGGTTAGAAATAAGTATGAAAAGAGTCTTCTAATTAGCTGGTTTTAAATATCCCATAGAGTTCTTCATGGGGTATTTTTACATGACAAATTGTAATTTATTATTTCTGAACTTTTTTATTTGATAACCAATTTCTTAGAAAGAGTCTTTTTAAAAAAACAATCCTATAACAAAGAAGAATATTATATGGTAGATTGATAGATCTTATAGCTCAGCATCTATGGTCCTGATAAGGAAAAACATATATGTAAGAGATGACCTAATCCCTAACAGAGATTGCATCCTTTTTGCAGTAGGTTAACACCGTGGTTCTTAACCTTTTTGAAAGAATCGCCCCCTTGAGCCATTGAGGAAGTTGTCATCGCCCCCTCCCCCAACATAACCACCCCCCTGCCACCTCTTAGCGTCCCCAAGGGGGCCAGCAGAGGGGTGCTAAGAGGCGGCAGGGGGGCGTTTGAGGCACCAGCCCTGCAGGTTCATCCACTGACTGTAGTAATGCTCCGGAGCCGGTGCCTCCAATGTGGAAGCAGTGGCACGTTATGTGCCACCGTGGTCACATTCGACGCGCCGCCCCCTGCCACCTCTTAGCATCCCTGAGGCCAGCAGAGGGGCGCTAAGAGGTGGCAGGGGGACATTCGAGTCACCAGCCGGCCCTGCAGTTTCACCCATTTTGGCGCCGGCTCCGGAGCGGTGCTACAGTCAATGCAGGGCCAGCACCTTGAATGCCCCCTGCCACCTCTTAGCGTCCCCAAGAGGGTCAGCAGAGGGGCGCTAAGAGGCGGCAGGGAGGCGGTGCATCGAACACAGCCACGGTGGCACGTAATATGCCACTGCTTCTGCATTGGAGGTGCCAGCTCTGGAGCAGTGCTAATCAATGGGTGAACCTGCAGGGCTGGCTGGCACCTTGAACATCCCCATCGCCTCTTAGCGCCCCTCTGCCGGCCCCCTTGGGGACACTAAGAGGCAGCAGGGGGTGTTCGAGGCACCAGCCTTGCAGGCTCACCCCATTGACTGTTGTACCGCACCTGAACTGGTGCCTCAAATGCGGCAGCATGTTGGGAAAAGCCGCCACCACCGCTTTCCTAAAGTGCTGCCGATCTTGCATTCTTTCTGTCCGTCCGTCCGTCCATCCATCCATCCATCCAAAAGGTCTGTCTGTTTGCCTGCCTGCCTGCCTTCCTGCCTATCTACCTACCTGCCTGTCTTTTTGTCTGTCTGTCTGTCTGTCTACCTACCTACCTACCTGCCAATATAGATCTCTCTCTCTCCCAATATATCTCACTCCATCGCCCCCATATCGCCCCCCTTCCGTTCCTTTGCCCCCACGTCACCCCTTTTCATTCCATTGCCCCCCCTGAAAAACAAAAACACCCCTTGGGGGGCGATATCGCCCAGGTTAAGAACCACTGGCTTAACAGATAGCAGGGTAACAGAAGTTAAGAGCTTTATTGTATTATATAACACTTTGTCACTAAATCTGCCAGGATACAGGAGGTTACTCTGATCATGATCTTGATCTGCTTTGATCATGACCAAGATTATCCACATGGAACTGGATTCAGAATGGATCTTATATCTGAAGCTCCTAAACTCTGCCCTTCCAACATATCCACACAATGAATATGGATCATCTATCGAGGAAGCATTTATATCCCACTGATATATATGATTTTTCTGGTTTTAACCTGATGCCTTAATCACTACACCCAATTGGCTCTTTGTTTTTTGTCAAAGTGTGATAGATTATAGATAAGTAGATAGATTCCTGATTATCTTAAACTATTTTCAAATGTCATTCCCAGAACTGAGTCTTATAATTTTAGCTTGAGCAATACAAAACAAAAGTACTATTTTCCATGATTTTGAAACTATACTTCTATTGATCTAAAACAGAGTTTGCCTTTTTAGCAATAACTTCACATTCCAGACTCACATGGAGTTTACAATCAGGTGCAGTTTCAAATTCCTATTACCAATTAGTTATCACCCATCCTACGCCTTGGATTACAGCTGTAAGCAACACTGTAGGACTGATGGGATTTGGCTGAGTAATGAATCATATTGCTGTGTATATCTGAACTACAAAGCCAGATTTCATATATATATTTATATATGTTTCATATATATATGAAACCTTCTATTCCAGAACTTGTAAAAGTCAAATCAGCCTAATCTGGAGAATAGCTACTGTCAGTGGATCTATTATTCTGCTCATCCTCCTCTCATTCAAGGGAATGCACAGGGGACTCTATTTCCTCTTTCTACAGACAGGCACTGAATCTGTGCTGAAGTTAAAGAGTCTAAAACTAACTGCACATTTTAAAGAGACGCAGCATTTGGCAATAAGCATGGGAAAGAAACAACAAAGCATTTTGTTCACTGGGAGCACTGGAAATAGAGGTGTCAGGACAGTTATCCTTGAAAAGAAACCATTGTTCTGTCCTAAGAGAATTTCCTTCAGAATTTAGTCAGCTGCATTTAAAAAAAACACACACTTTGCCTATCAAACACAAACACATGTCTTTTGAAGGAAAGATTTTTGCCATTATACATCCACTACTACTACTAATATGCGTTGTAACACACTGACTTATAACAGTTCATTTAGTGACCATTCAAAGTTACAACGGCACTTTGTTATGACCATTTTTCATACTGACAACCATTGCAGCATCCTCTTGGTCATGTGATCAAAATTCACACACTTGGCAACTGACTCATATTTATGACGGTTGCAGTGTCCCGGGGTCATATGATCCCCTTTTGTGACCTTCTGACAAGCAAAGTTGTCATGCCCTTGGTAGAGTCAGACTCTGAGGAAGAGGAGGAACAGCCGACAGGAAGTGGAGGTGTGGCTCCGGAGGTTGTGGAGGAGGAAGGGCAGAGGCTGGCTAGGCACTCAGAGGAAGAACTAGGCCCAACCCTGCTTCATCCTAGGACATGCAGGGAGGAACGGAGAAGGAAACAACTTGGCTTACAAGACAGGAAGCGGCCATGATCCCCCTCATTAGTTGCAGATGGGGAGAACAGTATATAAGAGAGATGGTTACTGCACAGCATTGCCAGAAGCAAAGAGTGTTTTATTTTGGGCTGAAGTTATCTTGGTTGGCGTCCTTCCAACAGACTGTGCCTTGTTATCTCCTTGAAGTTGGTAATTACTTATCCTGGTCCCTTGTGGAAATCCCTTCATTGCAGTTTGTTTGGTTTTTTTTATTTCAGCTCTAACTGCTCATTAAGTTCAGACTGTATTGCTTTCTTTTGAAGACTATTTTTGAATAAGTTTTATCTGCAACTCAGAATTATTGAACGGTGGGGCCAAGTTGGTGGCATTAAAGGACATTTATTTACGTTTTGGATTTTGTTACGTTTGTGTTACACTCCGGGTCATCACAAAAGTCAACAGGGAAGCCAGAGTCATTTAATAGTCGTGTAACTAACTTAACAACTGCAGTGACTCACGTTAGAAATGTAGCAAGAAAGGTCATAAAATGGGGGAAAACTCACTTGACAAATGTCTGACTTAGCAACAGAAATTTTGGACTCAATTGTGGTCGTAAGTCAAGGACTACCTGTAATCTGTATTTTTTTTACTGAGGGTGTATTGCATACGAATGTCTATTCCTGAAATGTATTTATGTTAATCTGCTTGTCAGATGCATTTCTCAGCTCCTGAGCAATTTCCTTTGAACTTAACAAATGTGTGCATTTGATCTGCAAGTAGCTTGTCAAGTAGGTGTATGTATGTTTGTATGTATGTATGTATGTATGTATGTATGTATGTATGTATTTTCTGCAAAGGAGATAATTAACTCTTGCCATTGCAAATAATATTTTTTTTTCGGCAGAGTATAGTCCTGTTTTTAGCCATTGCATTAAGCAGCCATGCTTTATAATAACTAATGAGCAAATATGATTTTCAATAAAGTCTATTAACTGAACAAGAGCAAATTTATAGAGGAAGACGAAAGATAATTGCATCAAAAGGCATTCAGAAATCCTATGTGGCAAGGCTTTCTTATAATTTGTTATTTATCATGTTTTATACCTTAATGTGTGATTTTTTACACATTTTCTCCACTTTTGGAACTTGTGCTCTTTTCTGCCTCTTGAAAAACAAACCAGAATTGCTTTCTCATGCCTGTTTACTCTCTGAGTTGCATGGGGCTTACCTCTGGGAAAGTGTCCATAGAATCACAAGTATTTATTTTGGAAATTCCTTCCTTCCCTCCCTCCTTCCTCCCTCCCTCCCTCCCTCCCTCTCTCCCTCCCTTCTTGCCTCTCTCTCTTTTACAGGGGAAACAAACATTTAGTGGCTGCAGGGCATACAACATATGCAAAGGAGAAGACAAAGGGTCACAACAGACAGGCTACCCACACACATACACTTTGCATCACCTTCACACCACATCCAATCCAATCAATTTGTGACTAGGTGGGTAGGTAGAGATGGTGGAGGTCTCAAGGAGAGACCCATTCCTGTGGATGCCAGGACTGCTACTTAAGAACAATTCTTAAGTCCAGGTTCCAGGGTTTCCCCTCTGTACAGCTTTTTGGACCCTTAGAAGCATAGGGTTTATTGAGACTTCTGCGCCTGGAAGCCTTTCAAATTGCCACCCTAATGACATCTACAAGGTGCTGTCCCTGAAGACTACCCCAGAGCTACAGTTGGACTGAATGGAGTCTTGAAAAAGGAGTTGGCGAATATAAGGCAGCTGTCAAACTGCCTGATGATGCCATCAAAGTGATAATAATAAAATCACTATTTGTGAGTAGTAGATGATACTGTTCCTGTAGAAGAAAACTTTGTATTGAATAATCAGCTCTATGTTTGGAAAGTTGGGATTCTAGAGGATTTTTCTATGCTTACTAAAAACAATGGAATGTTCAGTGTTCTGTTCTCACTACATGTTAGTCTGTCAACATGTAGTTGACATGCAGCAAAACCCACTTATCCTCCAATAAAACAGACCACATGGGTAGATGCAGATGCTTTATTGAAAGAACAGGATATGGTGAAACTGGGGAAAATAGGAATACATACAATGAGAACCAAATACAAGATAGGCAGTATTGAGTTACTGCTGAACATAACAATTAATAAATACAAGTAATTTAAATCTCACCAGCAATGCTCTGTGTGTAGGTTGTAGGTTTGTCCTTGGATGACCATGTGCCACAGTTTAAGGTAGATTCTTCTTCGTGCTTCTGCCTTCTCCAAATGCTAAAGGAAATGAAGCCTGGCTTCCCAGCATGCATTTGTTTTGGGATTGCACGCTGATGGGTAAAGAGGTTGGGTCAGCTTCAAACAATATACTTGGTATTTGTCCCTCCAGCCACTAGATGGGACTGGAGAACAACAACAGTATATAAAACTTATATGCTGGGGCATGACATTCAGTGTGAATGTATGAGTGTAAGAGAGAGCTGAATAATTATACTAAAATAACATATAGATACAAAATATATTTAAGAAAAGACATTCATAAAACTTCAATGTAGTTTTATTCATTGTGGTTATAGTTTAGCTTTTTCTCACACATAGTTATATCCAGTGAGAAACATTATTATTCTATACAATTTATTTCTCTATTTATGTTAATAAGTTAAAACAGTTACAATGTTTAGACTCAGGAATGAATAGCCTGAAGCTTCAGAGGTAATCACATAATTGAGCTATATGGATTTTTACATAGATATTAGTTTCCAAGGTTCTGATAGTGTTGAATGTAGAATCAGTTTACATGTGTAGAAAAACTTGCTAGTTTCAAAGAAATTTCATTTAGCAAAGACCATATTTTGCTGCTGGATCCTATTTATGTTTATCCAGAGATAAGCATCAACAGGTCTGATGTGGATAATTCCCTATTTAATATTCTTTCAGCTGTTACCTCAGTAAATATAAGTATGCAGTAAATAGTCAAGATAATTATTTTAAAAAGGAGATACATCTAGTACAGGACTGTCAAACTCCCAGCCCGTGGGCTGGATGTGTCATGTGCTGTCCCACGCTCATGCCCGGTTTAACGAAGGGGGAAAAAGTCCTGATACATCATGTGATGCTGCCATGACGATGTGAGCTTGACACCCCTGATCTAGCAGGTTTAGGGCAGAGGTTTCCAAACTTGGCAATTTTAAGACTTGTGGACGTCAACTCCCAGAATTCTCCAGCCAGCATAGGATCTGGGAGTTGATGTCCACAAGTCTTAAAGTTGCCCAAGTTTGGGGACCCCTGGTTTAGGGGATGAACAAGGATCCTTTTAAGAAAAGAAGCTCAAGACCCAGTCTGCCTATTCAGTTCTCTTCTCTCCCATTTTCCTAAGAATCATGATGAATTTGGTGAAAACAGAAAAGTACAGTTTGTGGTTTCAAAAATGATTCCAATGACATGCTTGGTTTTTGTGACAATCAATATTCTGATTTTTAGAAGTTCTGCTATAAACCAGGGACGACAATAGTTCTTAGAATAAATGCTATGAACTCAATAGTATGTACAGCAGCTATGCCTGGGTTTCAATAACAAAAATTTTATGCAACCAAATCAAATAGCCAAGCTTGGAGCTCAAACCAATAGCCTAACTATTATATAAGCCTAGGTGGATCTACTTCAAAACCAATTACAGTAAGCCATTGGCCAATGCTCAAGTCTTGGAGTACTGAGAAGATTTGTATGTAATAATATCTAATTTTTATTATCAAGGAGCAGATTGCAAGAAGGGAGTAAGGAAGCAGTTAGGAAGATGTTTGTCTTCCTCACTCAAAATGGTACCAGGTACCATCCAATGAAGTTGATAGGAAGAAATTTAAAACAGATAAAATAAAACACCTTTTCTTACTTAAATAATTTTTGAGATTAATTATGGCAGCACATAGCAATGGCTATTAAATTGGACAGCTTTCAGAGTGGATAAATTCATGCAGGACAAGTTCATAAGAACCTGGTTTGAGGACAGCATGCAGGAGAAGAACGATGAGCACTCAAGGGGCATCTGTGATTATTCTATGCCTCTCAGGAGGATAAATATTGTGGGCATAGCATAGAAAAGTGCTGGAATCTAAATACAGGCCAGAAATAAGTTTCTAGCATAACTTTATTGCTTCCATTTTTCCAGTTTCTCATCCTCAATTTATGATAAGTCTGAGAGAACTGCTCCCAGTATGAAAAGTGAATGAGGAGAAATTTTGGAGGAAAAATTATTGTGCTTCCTGGAGTCCTTAGAGTACAGGGATAGAAAAACCCCTGCGGCAGAATTGTAAAAGTGGTAGTGTCATTATAACCTCAGGTAGTAAGTCAATTCCCTGAAAGGCTGGATTGCATTCCTTGCAACGAAAAAGATAAGTAGCTGGGGATTATTCCTTTTTTTGTCAACAATAGGCTATGATTGTTCCCTGATTACACCCACTATTCCACCAAGGCAGCGGTCGTCAACTGGTGGGCTGTAAGAAAATGTTGGTGGTCCGCAGAGAAATGTCACCCCCAGAGCACCCTCCAAAGAAATTAATCCAGGCTGCGCAGGAACACAAGGCTGTGCTGCCCATATGGCCCTCCCTCCCTGCCCACTCACTCCTTACCTGGGAAACTTGCCTGCTAAGTTGCTATTTTTCCTTTTTCCGACCATCAGCTGTTCTGCTGTGCCAGGAGATTTAGATTAGCTAGAAAGCAGGAAATGGTTGGATTTCTTGCTTTCTAGCTAATCTTTAGATCTTAAAAGCAGAGCCGAACCTTCCTTAGGACTGAAGCAGTGCAGACTCAGCTAGCCAATGGCAGAAACACAGGTGTCTGAATGAATCTGTGATTCAGTGAGCAACTCAATCTGCCTTCCTGCTTTGCCTGCTTTTGGGTAAAACTTGCTCTTTTTTATAAAAAATTCAATATTTATATAAATATTTATAATATTTACATACAAGCCATGCCCAGCCAGTCACATGACTACCAAGCCACACCCACAAATTAGGCCACACCCACAGAACCGGTTGTTAAGAAATTTGAATCCCACCCCTGCCTCTGTGTGGTTTTGTGTGTGTGTGTGTGAGAGAGAGGGGGGGAGGGAGAGAGAGAGGTTAGATCAGATCTCTCGATCTCTCTCCCACCAATATCAGCAAGCCACCATCCGTCAAAATTCATATTAGTGGTCCCCGGGATTTAAAATTATGAGTTTGGTGGTCCCTGGGGTCCAAAAGTTTGGCGACCCCTGCACTAAGGAACTGCTGAGCTGTTTTCAAGAAGGCAAGATGAAGCAATGTGAAAGCTAGGATTGAAGCATTGGTGATCAATATCTATCACTGCTGTTCCTTGAAATATCCAGACAACTCACTTAATACGAGGTGGATGCACTTGTAAGTACTTCTTAGGTTAAAGAGAAAGCTCTTGGTTGCTCTTAGCATGCTACACTTCTTCCTGACATGGAAGACCAATATGAATTTTGACCGGTAGTCAGGTTATTGTTGCTGGACTAACACTTTTTTGCAAGAAAAGTGAATAGGTTTTGCTCCAAGAAACTCTACATTCTGTGGTGAAAACTCAAAGGCTGAAAATAACAGCTTCAACAGAAGGATTCAAGCAACAAATTTGGCCCTATCATTATGACTTTTTTTACCCCTTCCCTCCTGATTGTGAATGTTTTGGTGTTAATTTACTATGGGTCTTTTATTTGTACATGCCATGTATGTATATAATGTTGCTAATCATGGGAAGGCTACGGGACTTGGTAATATACAAGCGGTCTTCAAAGAGACAAGTAGTCAAACCAGGAATTTTTTTACCACTTCCAGTTCACTAGGGAGGGAGGGAGGGAGGGAGGAAGATTCACTAAAGATATGTAGTATTAAGAGGATGCAAGCTCCACTCAGTTCAGAAATTTGTAGGAGAAAAAAAGGTGAAGCCAGCCCCCTCCTTAATAGTTCTCAGGGTACATGCTTCATTTAATCTGTTTCAGTTTGGCAAGATTCTGTCTATGGGTGTGGAACAATAAAGAAATCTGATTAGAAGAATCGTCACTTGCCTTTCTTGATTTTGAGAGCCCGACTGGCACTTATATTTAGAAGGCATTTCAAATGAAAACTCAATCCCATTTTCTTCCATTTTAACTTCTGCAGCCAAGTTATTTTTGCTGAAGCTATTTATACATTGCGATTGTTAAATAAATGGGGTTTAGAAAACTTTGTGCATCTGTTGATGATTACTCAGAGATTTAAATTAGACCCTAATATATCTTTTACCCAACCTTTGCATCCAATACTAGTTGTTCAAATGGCTATTCACCCTTCAGCACCCTGAATGAAAAGGGTCAAACCTTTTGTAGAAACTGACTTGGCCAGCTCCTTCACTCACCCTTGGAAGCTTCAGCTCTGCCCTCCAGGAAGTGGCCATAAGAGATCTGAGACGGAGCAAGGGGGCAGAGTTGTGCTGTTGAATGTGGGAGATTTTGCTGGGATCAGCTATGTGCATATCCGCTGGACTCCTGAAACAGACAGAGGGAGAGGAAGGGAGGAGGACTTAAAGAACCGGAGAGAGATAAAGAGAGGGGAGGAAGGTGAGGGAACAACTCCTGTTGGCGGCTCTGCGATCCCCCTTGTTCCGCCTTGCGCTTCCATTGGATGCTGTCCATGGCCACTGGTGCTGAACCTCTTCGGAGCCGAGCCCCCAAACTGGAAGAAGAGATCGGCCGTTTGTTCCCTTTGCTGCTAAAAGGTAGCAGGGAGGGGCGAGTTTCCAGAACAGCAAATTGAAGCTTTGCTCTTAAAAGGAATTACCTGAAAGGGGAGAGGAGCACGCGTGGAAGATTGTGAATCTGGGAAGATTCGCTTCGGGATAGATCCAGGGTTGCTCTTCCTTAGGGCGAATCTGCAGGCTGCCCTCGGATTATAGCTGGCGGTTTGCTTTTTCCTGCTTTGTTTTTTTTTTGTTTCCCGTCTTATCTCCATTGTTGCGAGAGGGTAAGACATACTGTGCCTGCAGTTAGCATCCACTGGATCAGAGCAGGTAGGAAACTTGCTGACAACTCCAGCAAAGTATTTACATTTACGAAGGAGAATCAAGGAAATGGCACATACTCACCAATCTACAGGGTTTCTTATTTATTTATTACAACAAGGTCTCTCAGCTGCCTTGCACACATACAGCTACAAAGAAGTATCTGCACACTGTTCAGTTACAGAGGAAAATATGACCCACGTAGTAATTATGATTAGTGGAAAGTTCTCACTATTTGGGCTGAGATCTGGGATGTCTGGAATGAGGAAAATAGGTTCCTCTAAGCATGTGCCAACTGTTCTTGAGCTCATTGCTAAATTGATACATTAAGAATCTAGTTTTGTGGGAGTAACATGGAAGGGCTTCTGTGGCATGATTCCTTTGGGGTCTGATGTTCTCTCTAAACTATACAGAGACAATCTCCCTACAGAGAAAACTCATATACAAGCCACTCAAACCATCCCAAAATTTCTTCAGGCATTTAAACCTATTGTGTTGAGGTGGCTAGAAATGCACTCAGAGCTCATGGCTTGACTGTTTGATCCTTGCAAAGTCCTTAACAAGATAGTCAAAGCCAAAAGCTGCTTTTCCTTTTAGCTGGTTTTAACCCATCTCTTTCTCTCCCTCTCTCCCTCCCCCTCCCCCCTCCTCCTTTTCTCTCTGCCTCTCTTTCTCTCTCTCCATAATGTGAGAATCAGAGAGGTTCTTCTGCAGAATTCAGAGCTCCCTGACTTCCACATTCTCTCCAGGTAAGGGAGCTGTACTGGTATCATTTCTATTTTCTCATTTATCAGCTGAAATACGTTCTGATTTTCCTTTTCCTTCTTAACCCAGTTTTGACAAACCCCTTCCCCTCCCCACCCACCAAGATATCTATGCCCCAAGTAGCTGTACACATGCTATCACATCAGCTTTTTTCTGATAGATTCTTTTCTCATGTTACTTTTTAACGGCATCTATTTCCATTTCTCTGTAAATACATGAAAAATATTAGTTGTATTTGTGTTCTTTTCTGAAAAGTGGTACATGACTTCTGAGCCATGTTTAATTTTTCATGCAGAACCTGATGGGAATCGGGTAACAACTAAAACTGGCAGATGCTTCAAATTTTCTTTTTAAAAAATCTGGCACATAGAACCATAGGACCAATGAAAGTGGATCGGGTAGTTAATCTGCAATTGACAGATTCCTCTCTCCTCTCAGTCATGGTTTTTTCATATTTATTTAGGATCATTTTAGATGCATGGTCAAAAGCCTAATTTGAGAAGAGTCTTTGACTTCTGCTTTGTTTTCCACATGTAAAGAAATGGAGCCCAAACTGAGATTATTCCAATGAAGGGATGGAGTTGTACTAAGTACTGACCTTATTCAAAATAATCTCTTCTTAATTATAAAGAGCTGTGAATTCTATGGCACATCCACCCAGACTGAGAACATTTCACAGGCACTTAAATAAAGGCCAGATGCATCAGAGCAGGACCAAATAAATGCTACCAAATGAACAGGTTGTGTCTAAGGAGGAGCTATTGCTTGGTCAATTTAATAAAGTTTCTGGCAACATGCAAATCAGTGATCTCTGCTTATGACACATTGATCAGTTTTCTATCCTCACTAGCAAATTTCCTGTCAGGATGCTGCACACTATGTTGTCATGACAGTAAAAGCCTTATTATTGCCTTCTCTTGTCAGGATCTAAAACTACAAATGGGCCAGTTTTTCTCATAGAGTGTTTCTGCTCAGAGATCCAAACACCTAAACATGCCCTTTTCAAGGATATACCATTTCATTTCATTTCATTTTTCTCTAGCGCCTCTTAATAAATATTTAAAGGATATGCTTTATTTTCATTTGGCTCTTCAGATTTTGCCCTCTTATCTCTCTCTCTCTCTTGCTCTCTACAGTTCTGGTGCCCTAAAAGATCCTCTTCTATAAAAATCAAATAAACATTGAGTGAGAGAAAAGGAAGACAAGCTGCTGGACAAAGGAACATCAAACATAATATCAAATGAAGCACATGGAGGTTAGTCAGTGTATAAGAGTAAAATTCTGCTCCCTTATTTGTTCTTTAATCATGAGAAAATGGCAGTTTCAAAAATCACCATCAAATTCCTGTGAAGCATTCCTGGGGTCCCTGGAGAGTAGAAGAAGGCTATAAAAGTTGGGTATAAGTGGGACTCATAAGCAGTTGGGACCCTGAATGCATCACCAGCTTATATTAAACAAATGTCTATATGTTACTGGGATTTTCAAAGATTTGGGTATATATTGCAGACAATAAGAGGTACAGTGATGCACATAAAGTTCTATGAGGTCATGTTTCACTGATGCATAGAGGGCTTATTATTGGTCTTTCCAATATTATAATGTGAACATTTAGTTCTTAAGGGGGGTACTGTAAAAGGTACTGTTTCCACTTCCACTTTTATTTGATAAATTTGAGGTCCTTGTGCTAATTAATATTGCCTTAAATTTGTTTCACTTTGCTTGAAAACTCACAAAGCTGCTGAGTCTATATTGGGCCTGTATTTAGGTTGTAAAATTGGCTCCTTTGCATTTAATTTGTTAAAAGAAACAGCTGATTCATCTTATCTAATGAGTTGCTTCAAAGTAAAGATATTTTCCCCTGCTTGCAACAAGAATAATCTACCTCTTAAAATCTGGACTGGTTCAAATAATGAATGGGTTGATTTACATTTCTTATTTAGGGAGAACAGAGGTTTGTTTTTTTCATCCAGACTGGGTGATAATTGCACAGATCCTGCTATGGGTTTTATACTTGCTCATCAATTCTGATTGGTCCACAAAGCTGACAGAATTCTTTTTGAGTAGGGTGGTCATATAGATAGAGCAGAACTTCTATTTGGCAGCTCAGTGGCCATGTTTAACTCCTGACACTTAATGTACTGATAAAGGGAACACTCTCTTTGACTCATCTCTTACAAATTTGCATAACTCATATTCTCCATTCTCCTTTCCATTCTTGCATATGGCTCAGATCCAACTAAAGTTTTGCTTTGGTCTTTTTTCTGTTGCTTCTCTTATTCTATTCTAAAGTTCCTGCTTTTCATGCCGCTACCTTAATTGCTCTGTTGCATTCCTTTGTCTTGTGTCTTTGGTGTAGTCTTCCCTCTAATATTTCAGAATGCTATATTAACCCCTCCTGATCTTCAGCCAGGTAAAAGGAGAAGGTAAAAGGAGTCCTTGCAGATTTTACTCTGCTAGTGGTTGCTGAATATCGGGGGTGGGGTGGTGCTCATCTTCGTTTCAAGGCCATTGAGCCAGTGCTGTCCAAAGCCATTTCCAATGGGCATGTGGCCAGCATGATGTCATGGAGCACTGTTATCTTCCCACCTATTTATCTGCTCGCATTTACATACTTTGAACTGCTAGGTGGGCAGGAGCCAGAGTGAAGTTGGGAGTGTCAGGGTTCCAATGGATGCCCTAATTAATTCATGAGCCTTGAGCCAAGTTTCAAAAGAAATCCAATTATTTATTAGTAGCAACATGTAGGCACTTTTCCCAAGTGCAGTTGGCTCTGCCCTATGTAATTTACTGCCCACCTATGACCCTGTTTCTCCCCTCCTCCCAGGGTGTATTGTGGATCACATTCTGCAACAGAGCACTTTCGCAGGCTATAGAAAACACTCCTCTCCAGCTGGCTCTGGTAAACTGGGACACAATCTGGAGAAAGATACGCGTGGAATGTGCTTCTGGTCTTAGCAACCCAACTGCTCCATCAGATCTCCCCCCCTCCTTCTTATGGCAACTCGAGAGCAAGCCAAGAATGCTTTACGAGTTGACAAGGAGCTTACATCATCGTGTGGAGCTCCAACCTGGGCTGCTGACCTTCCAGTTGACAAGCCCAGCATCTTAAGCCTCAATTTTCTTCCTCTGTCCTTTTTCTCAAGCTTTATTAGCCCATTTCTCTTCCTTCAAATTTCCTCATCTCATTCTCTATTCATGGATGCATAGATGGAAATACATCTATTTCATTTTCTATTTCATGTGAGTAAGATAAGATATGAAAGGATTTTTTAAAAAGGGAATAATTCATAAAAGTGTCATCTTTTTATTTAACTGTAATTACATGTGCTTTTCGAGATAAAATCTCCGACAAACCTCTTATGTCAAATTTCTATCATGACTTCTTTTTTGATGTAAAATCATCCTAGGCAGACTTTTTAAAGTATATATTTCACCAATATCTGTAGTATCATGTATCTTTTAAAATGGTGGTGGTTTTGAGAAAACCCCAATCTATGCTTCCCCTTATCAACTTTGAGTTAAAAGGATTTACTTACTAGCATACATCTTTCACAAAACATTTGGGGGATTTGGGTTTTTGACTAGAGACAAACATTAATGGATTGTGTCCATTAATTGTGTTCCTGTCTGAACAACAAGTTCATTCCAGCAGATGATCCTAAATTATATACATATACACACACACACACATACACACACACTAATCTATTAGTTCTTCCACTGTCACTATATTTCAAAATTAATCATACTGGGAGACATAGAACCATTGTGGTGGAGTCCTCTCTGTATGCAGTTGGTTACTAAATGATCTATCAATTAAGTACTATAAGCTTGGTGGCAGAATTTGGCTCTGAAATACCTGGGTTCCAAATATTTTATTTCAAATATTTTTATTACAATCAGTAAAAATTATATCTAGATTATAGTAACTCACTTCTCACCAATCCAATACCTTTTGGGAGTTGTGAGTGTTATAGGCCAATGCATTTGGAAGACATGAGATTATGAAGGTAGCACTATATTCTTGACAATGTCTCTTAACATGTCCCCAAATTTTTAAAAGACTGCAATGAAAAACAGAATTGTATATCCATGAAGCAACTGGAGTCCACCACCATGACCATTTCTGATCAGGAATGAAAGCACTGATTAAGATCTTATTCTCATAACCATTTGAGGCATGTTAATCTGCTTCTCATTTCCTAGCTATAGAGTCACGTGAAAACCAGCATTTCTAATACAGGCTGAGCAACTTTGCATCAAGCAGCTTTGTGCATACCATTACTGTGGTGGAATGTTGTTCAGAGTCGCAGAGGGATGGGCTCTTTTCAAGAGAGCAAAGAGACAGTGTCGTTTGGAATATCTGGTGGACAGGAATAGGTCAAGGAGGAATCTCCCCACAACTCACAGAGCATATCTATAGTTAGTGCATGTAGGAGCTGTGATGGTGCAGTGGTTAGAATGCAATATTGCAGGCTGACTTTGTCCACTGCCAGCAGTTTGATCCTGACTGGCTCAAGGTTGACTCAGCCTTCCATCCTTCTGAGGTTGGTAAAATGAAGATCCAGACTGTTGGGGGCAATATGCTGATTCTGTAAACTGCTTAAAGCAGAGGTCTCCAAACTTGGCAACTTTAAGACTTGTGGACTTCAACTCCCAACTTCAATTCTGGGAGTTGAAGTCCACAAGTGTTAAAGTTGCCAAGTTTGCAGACCTCTGACTTAAAGAGTGCTGTAAAGAGTGCACTATAGTCTAAGTGCTATTGCTAGGGCTATTGTTAATTGCTTTATTCCGGCAAGATTTCTATTTGCAGATGAACAGCAATAAAGGAGCTATTCAGAAGTAACTCCATGTATCATTCTACTTAGTTCTTTGGGCCTGACAATTGCAGACATATTATGAAACCCTAAATGTATTGTAAGTGGTAAAAAAAAATTCACTGGCTGCAGTTGGGATGTTTGAATAAGGCACAGGAAAGAACAGATGTTATCTAAGGTGATTCCAGGTTCTATTGAGAAGGCCTGAACATTTTTGGTACCAGATCTGCTTTTTTTTTGGTGGATTAAGAGTTCCAGCCAAAATTTTAAAAACATGAAGTTGATATAAAAAGGATGACTATGTAAGGCTCAAGTGACAAGATATGAAAAACTTTGAAGAGATTTAACAGGCCAGGACTGAGCTGGGAACCAGATTATTATGGAAGGATTTGGCTCCTGTTACTGACATTTTCAAGTTGTCCTCTTCATCTGTCTTCAGAAAACATAATCCTTTCATGGATTCTGTGCCTTACCTCTGTCTTCATAACAGATTAGCTTTAATAGTTACTCCTTAGGGTGGTTGAAAGGCAGAAAGTGCAAATAGCTTACTTTTCTACCATTGTTAATCCTAGGAGTGACTGTGCTGAATAGAACAATTTCTGCTCAGCTCATCATTTAAACTTATTCATTACCTCGTGACCAGCTCTTTCAAGGATAACATTGTTATGCAAAGGGATTTGCACCCATCCTCCACAGTTTTCACTAAGCTAAACAAGCCATTGGCTTTAAAGGAAAGAGTTATGGGCTGCCTCCATTCAGTGATTATTCCTGACTGTTTCTAAGTATACTCTTTACAGTTTGCTTTCATTTTTCTCCACAGTGGGAAGCATTACAAGTGTTTTCTGGCTAAATGGACATTGTTTTAGAATCATAGATTTGGAAAAGACCCTGGAAGGCATCTAAGTTCAATTCCTTTCTCTGCTACACAGAAGGCAATTGAAATAACTCTGACAGATGGTCAAAGCAGTCTCTGCTAAATGCCTTCAGTGAATCACTGTTACCCAGTGTGAAATATTCACCTCCCTCAATGCTACACGCCCCCACCCACCAAATCCTGCAGTTTGAGCTTGGTTTAAGTGACAGCATGTTTTTGAGCTGGAACAAAGAGCATATATTAGTAGTGACAACTGATTTTATCTTTCTAAAAAGCCTTCCAATTCTCTCTCAAACTAATTGATGCACATAGATGCACATCACATATATGGGAGGCTCAACAACATTTAAACTCAAACTCCCACTCCTAAAATTATCAACATTTGGTGAATTTC
Source organism: Naja naja (assembly GCA_009733165.1). Classification (NCBI taxonomy): domain Eukaryota; kingdom Metazoa; phylum Chordata; class Lepidosauria; order Squamata; family Elapidae; genus Naja; species Naja naja. The sequence goes on along the minus strand of CM019153.1, from coordinate 16,822,058 downwards.
AGCCTATCTTTTTAAAAATTGTGTGTGCGTGTGGTGTTTTATTTACAGATGAAATTGTGAGAGATGACAAATGTGCAGGAAGTTCCAGGTACCATACTTTTTATCTCTGATATTTGCATACTTGTGCAGAGACTAAAGGCTTGCTAAGCACACTTTGGTTTATTGTACTGTATGTAGGGAATGCTTTTTAATGGAAAGAAAAACAAAATGAATATTAAGAAGCATACTCATGTGTTTTTAACATGCTTGTTAGAAATGTGCTTATTTTATACATTTGCCTCCTTTCCACTTAATGTATTATAGCACTGGGTGGCACTAAATAGCACTGATGATATTACCTAGTTTGATAATGAAACGTCTGCAAGAAAACAGGCAAGCTCAAAGAGTACTTGCGGACAATTGCATAATATCTTAAAACGTGATGTTGCAAGTACAGACTATGACATAGAAGTACAGTGATCCACTTATTGTGTATGTGTGTGTGTTTGTGTTTTTTGCAATGTCAAATTCTTATAGACAAAAAAAACTTTTCATCTGTCTTGACAAATGATACTTGTGAGTCAAAGATGAATGCAGCCATATTTTCAATATTGATTCAGCCTCTTATATTCTTCTGTTGCTCCTGTTTAATTTAAGGGTTCATGTATGTCACAGTGGAAAAATAAAATGCTATAGTGGATAATTGGCTACGGTAATAAAATGTTCATACAATTCTAACACTTTTATTTCAATAAATATGTTACTGTATATTTCATAAGTAAATGAAAACTGAAAATAAAAATAATAATAATTGTAATCCTACAACGTAATCGTTATGTGCCACTTTTGCTTTATCTGTAAAGTTATATGAAATTTTAAATATTTATTTGGCCTATAAACAATTCTTGGCAAACTAAAATATTCTGAAGTTTGAGGGAAACAGTGTTGACTAGGTATATTTAAGAACATGAAGTGTAGTTATAAATGATAGTCTTTTTCTCCATGAAACTGGAACAATCTTTTAAGCCATTCAAGTTGAAGATTTTTGCAGAAGCAAAATTGGATGAAGACTGGATGAATTTTGTTTGAAATTCTTCTTTTTCTTTATTCAGCTTCACTGGATAGTCAAAGTACTGTGAAAACTGAAATAATTTTTATTTATTCCCTACTGTGCCTAATTCTATCCACCTTATTTATGCAGTTCCCATCCAAGATGATCAGAAATCAAAGCTGTGAGATTTGCAGCCCAACAACGGTTAAGGTAAGGGTGTCCAACCTTGGCAACTTTAAGATCTGTGGATGTCAAGTGTTAGAATTGCTGGGTGGGGAATTCTGGGAGTCCACAAGTTTTAAAGTTGCCAAGGTTGGACACACCTGACTTAAAGGATCTGTTTCTGCCTATTGCCATCTCAAGCACTTCCACTTACGTAGAACAAAGTTTCATCAAATTCAATAAAATTCACTTTTGATAAGACTTCTATAGAATCGAACAGTAAATATCTTTGAATTAAATACAATTGATTTCTAAGAAAAGATTCTAGGGAACTTTTTTTTCATCTTTCTTTTTAAAGTGTCATTTTATCCTGTAGAATTTCTAATATTTTCTCCTTGTATCACAGGTATAATTTGGTGGCTGATACATTAAGCAAAATGGCTAAAGTTAACACTTATCATTCCCACCCTGCTGCCCATAGATCTTCTGGGAAGGCTGTTAGTGATGACCCTGGTAGACTTGAAAATGGAATTAAGAGGTAATGGATTCAACCCATCACCATCACCACCATCATAAGAAAAGTTTCATGATTGTTCACTGCCCAACTGTCACTTGTTCGAGATGGGTGGCTATAGCAATTAAATAGATGAGTAAATAAGTAAATCAATATTTTTTTCTTGAAGTAGAGGAGAGGAATTTTATGGAGATGGGAAGGCAAAGAATGCAAAAAACAAAATTCCATTCTTAAAACATATATCCATAAATACAGTTTGCCAACCACTGAAATTTAAATATGCAATCTTATTATTTACTTTCTTAGAAGCAGCCCCATAAAGTTTAGCAGCAAATTCCCATCTTGCAAAGGGATTTATCATTCGGAGCTTCCTTTCCACATGTCTCAGACTGTCTTGTTGCCTTCTTCCACATTTGTAGGCAACAGATAATTTCCCTTTTTATTATCAACAGGAATTAAATGAGGTTAACTTTTCTTTTAAATTCACATTTATATCCTGCCCTTCTCCGGAGACTCAGGGCGGCTTACAATCTTTGGAACACAACCCAATGTTCTCAGCAATAGCCTTCATTCTATTGTATATGCCTGCTTATTACTAGGGCTTTTTGGCCCTCAAGCGGCATTTTTACAAAGTCAGCTTATTACCCCCAACAATCTTGGCTCCTCAATTTACCTACCCCGAGAGGATGGAAGGCTGAGTCAACCTTGAGCCTGGTGGGATTCGAGCCGGCACTAATTGCAGGCAGCTGGAGCTAAGTGCTAGGTGTTTAACAGCCTGCACCACCAAGGCTCTTTTACTTTGAGAAGACTGTTCCCATTTACTTTTATATCTATCTCCTTTATTTAGAAGACCAGAGATTGTGCTTTCAAATAGAGTGGTCTTTTCAAGTAGTTGCTTGATGGAACTGTTCTATTGGAAAAAATTAGAAACATTAGCGGGCTTTTCCTTATGCAAAAAAAGCAGTAGATAGCTAAAAAAACCATCCTTTTTCCCTACCAAATTATAAAGCTATCCATTCATCCATGAACTTGCACAAAATCATACCAGCATAACATTTGTCATCATCATTGTCACTAACCCTACATTGTCTTTGTTCTGTCCTTGTTCATCATCTGATCTCCTTCCAAGGTAATAAAAAGGTTATGTTTGACAGATTCGACACATCTTGAAACTGCCCTTGGACAATATCAGGAAAAATGGGGGGAAACATTGATTTCATTACGCTTGTCTCATTCATGGACTGGGCATAAGATAAAAGCAATGTCATGGAGGTAAATGCAGAGAAAAGGTATTTTATGCACATGAAAATGGAAGGCAATGGTGATGGCCATCAGCGTGATTCTTTTCATGCCCCCTGTGGTTGACATGGTGAGGACTATTAAAGCTATCATTTGGAAGTGAGAATTTAAAGAATATTTATTGAATGTTAGGATAAATATGATTGATCCTACCTCTCTTGAAAAAAGTCTTAATTTTGTTACATTTGTTCAATTATATGGTATTTGGTACTTAAACATGCATCTATACATATATAGCCAGGGGTGGGATCTGACCGGTGTAACTACTGGTTTGGGATTTAGGTTTTGCTGCGTGCGCGCTTGAAATGTCATCATCTTGCTGCCTGGACAGCTGAGCAGCACTGCACACGGGTGCACAGCGTTTGAAAAAGCACTTTTTTCCTGCTTTTTCAACTGCAGCTGTGCCGCGCAAAGCAGTGGTTGAAAACGCATAAAGGTCAGATAACAGCCTGGGCGGGCAGGCGGGTGGGCCAAAACAGCAGCAGACATAGAACCGGTTCTATGTCTGCTGCTCTTCCGAGCTACCGGTTCTACAGAGATGGACAGAACTGGTAGAAACCCATCCTGTAAATAGCTACCATGTTATTGTGTTAGGTGGTTCTCTTCCTTCTTCTGGGGACAGTTCTAATTCGTTTTGTTGGGGTTGACATATCTAGGGTTACCCAAGTATGTAGAGGTGGGCCTTAGAGCTCAAAGGTCACGCTACTCTTATTTAACATCTAGATGAAACTTCTGGATGAGGTTATCTGGGAATGTGGGGTTAAGTATTGTCAGTAGTATGCTGCTGATATCCAGTTATATAGAGGTCGTTCTCAACTTACAACCATCCATTTGGTGACCAACTGAAGTTACAATGGCACTAAAAAAAGTGACTTATGACAGGTTCTTGTGCTTATGGCTGTCACCCTATCCCCATGGTCAAGTGATTAAAATTTGGGGGCTTGGCAACTGGCACATTCAAATTTATGATTGTTGCAGCACCTCAAATGTGATCTTCATCTGTGACCTTCCTGTTAGATTTGCATGAAGAGTCAGACGCGGAGTGCTTCAGTGAAGAGTTTATTAGTGACTACAGCTCATAACAGACCCCATTTGGCTGGGCTGTGGCTGCTACTTATAGCCAGCAGCCGCAGTTGCCAGCCAATCAGAGTGCAGGGTTTTTCCCGCACTTTTTAAACCAATCATATTTGACATTTTACAAGAACAGTTCAAACTAAACCAATGACATTCAAACCTGCATACATAACACCCTCCCACTAGGTTCAGTCCATACTCAAACCCCAACCTATCTAATGTAGTCTTTTAAATAGGTGGGGCTCTTACGTGTACGTTGAGACCTTCGTGGTTCAGAAGTTTTAACGTTCTCATCCAGTGAGAGAGGAAATGTGTCTGTTGACATTTCCCTAGTTGGACTTCCTGTGAAAGAAGACCCTGTTTGATTGTTAGAATCTGGTCTCTCCTCCCAACCCATTTCCAGCCCAATGTCAGCAGCCAAGTCAGGTAGTGATGTGCAATCTTCCACTTGTAAGGATGGATTTTGGCATTGTGACAGGTTTTGGGATGGTTCCTGTCTTAATGGCTCATTACACATGGGGTTGATTCTTGTTTGCTGATTATCCTCATGTTCCTCCCCTCCCCCTAGAAAAGGCATTAGGTATGGGAACTAGAGAGGAACAATTGCGATGTTCCTGAGGTAACCTGGATCTAAGCTGATCAATGTGCCTGCTCCAGAGGACACCATCATCTGTTTGTACCCTGTAAGAACGAGGGCCTGTGATTTGAGTTATTTCAGCAGGAATCCATGAAGGTTCACCCATAAGGTTCTTAGCAGAAACAGAATCACCCACACTGAACATGCGAACTTTGCTAGTGGAATCAAGTGGTGCATTGGGTGCGTAAGTGGGATGAAGGCGGTCAAGGGAAGACCTAAGTTTCCTACCCATCAACAACTCTGCTGGGGATAAGTTAGTTGATGGGTTAGGAGTGATGTGCTGAACACTAAGAAGTGTGATGTCCCCAGGACCCAATTGCTAAAGCTTTTCCTTGGTAAAGCGTCAGCCCGCCATTAGCGAAGGGTGCCCAGGGGCAGTAAGGGCATGTCTGATACCCTGTTGTGCTAGATAGGATTCAAAAAGGTTGGATGTAAATTGAGGGCCATTGTCAGAGACAAGAACATCAGGTAACCCATGGGTTACAAAAAGCTTTTTAAGCTGCTTGATGACAGCATCAGTTGTGGTGGATGCCATAGGGATGACCTCTAGCCATTTGGAATATGCATCTACTATAATAAGGAAGGTGTGCCCTCTGGTAGGGCCAGTGAAATCAATGTGAATCCTAGATCATGGGCCCCTAGGACATTCCCATTCCTGTTTGGGGGTGAGAGGTGGGGCCGGCCTGACTACCTGACAGTTGGGACAAGATGCAACCCAGTTTTCAACCATTTTGTCAATACCTGGCCACCATACATAACTCCTGGCCAATCCCTTCATCCTTACAATCCCAGGATGACCCTCATGTAACATTTCCAAAACCTCTCTTTGCAGTTTTGCAGGAATAACCACCCTGTTACCCCACAAAATACATCCTCTTAATACAGATAATTCAGTTTGCCTGGACTTAAAAGGTTGGGCAAGGTGAGGTAGATCTTGAAGAGGCCAACCTTTCTTAATCCAGCCTATAATAGGAGCCAATAAAGTGTCTTTGGCAGTCTCTCTGGCAATTTCAGCAGCGTGTACTGGAAGCTTGGCAACAGTTTCTAGGAAAAAGGTGTGTGCCTCAGGTTCAAAGTCCTCCTTGTGACAAGGAAGTGGGCAACAACTCAAGGCATCAGCCTGTCCAATGTTCTTGCCAGGCTTGTGGATAAGTTTGTATGAATAAGCAGCAAGAAATTCAGTCCACCTCAGCATTCTTGGTGAAAGGATAGTGGGTGTAGGTTTGTCTCCTGCCACAATGCCTAACAAAGGTTTGTGATCTGTGACAATGGTAAATGTTCTCCCATATAAATACTCATGAAATTTCTTGATAGCTGCAACAATTGCCAATGCTTCCTTGTCCAATTGGCTGTAATTCCTCTCTGCTTTGGTCAAGGTGCGAGAGTAAAATGCAATAGGGGCTTCCCTCCTGCTGGTGTCCCATAACACCATAGATAAATAGGAGCCTGAGTCCACTTCCATTTGGCAAGGCCTTCCTTCAATAAGTACCTTCACATGTACTTTTCTGCTTCTTAAGGTTGAAGAACGACCAATAGTGACTGTTTGATGAGTTTCATTCTTCCCATTTGCTTCTGTGTTGCGCCCCATTTTCTCACTGAAGTTGTTATGCTTGAATTCTTTATCAGGAAACTTCTTTCTGCTTGGTGGAGTTCTGGATGATTTGCAGACTCTTGCTAGGTGACCTCTTTTTTCACAACGGAGGCAGATGGTATCAAAAAACTTGCATTCAGTCGGGTGGCCCCCAACCTCTGCAATAAAAGTCTTGCTTTTTTCTTCCAAGGTCTTTCCTTTTCTTCTCCATTCTGAGTCTATAAATTCCTTCCTCCACCTCGCTACAGTCTGAATCAGAATCTATTTGCTTGTAATGGGTTGTTGTGGATTTTTCCACATCAGGATGGCTTGCAGCCTTGTTAATTTTCTTCATGGCTGCTGCTGAGGACTTGGTAGCTTCCGCTGAAGAAGCTTCTTCTATGGCCTCCTTAAGCGTGATCTTAGGTTTCATTAATAATTTGCTCTGCAAAACCTTGTCTTTTAGGCCTAGAACAAATCGATTGCGCATGGTCTCTTCTAAGTTGATAAATTCACATGCACCCCCAATGTCCCTTAAACTTGCCACGAAGTCATTAACGTTTTCGCTTTCCCTTGATCCCGACGGTAGAATTGTGTCTCTTAATGAGGCACGATACTTGTGGCGTAATGGGCTCTTAATAACTTTTCTAAGTCGGGCCAGTCCATTACCTTCATGTCTGCAGCTCCCGCCAATGCCTTCGCCATCTTGAAAACGGCCAGACCACAGTGGGTGAGAAAGACCACCCTCTTCCGCTTGTCGGAAATGTCGGCGAGATCGTTTCCCTCCAAATACATTTGGAAACGATCTGCATACGAGTCCCAGTCTTCTGCCATCAGATCGAATGGGGCTGGGGGGGTGTTCAGCGCAGCCATCTCTCTCAGCTTGTTCTCCGTGTTGTCTTCTCTTCGGGAAGGATCCCACCCTCATCGCCAGTGTTAGATTTGCATGAAGAGTCAGACGCGGAGTGCTTCAGTGAAGAGTTTATTAGTGACTACAGCTCATAACAGACCCCATTTGGCTGGGCTGCGGCTGCCACTTATAGCCAGCAGCCACAGTTGCCAGCCAATCATAGTGCAGGGTTTTTCCTGCACTTTTTAAACCAATCATATTTGACATTTTACAAGAACAGTTCAAACTAAACCAATGACATTCAAACCTGCATACATAACACTTCCCATACACCTTCCAACAAGCAAAGTAAATGGGAGAAGCTGAATTTGCTTAATCACCACATGATTCACTTAATAACTGCAGTGATTTGCTTAACAACTGTGGCACAAAAGTCACTTAATAGCTGCCTTGTCAGCAACAAAAATTCTGGTCCTATTTGGATCTGAAGGCTACCTGTATCTGTATGCAGGCTGACCAAGTGATAGTTTCAGTGTCTGAAAACTGTGAGAGTTTGGGACAAGACAAACAGGCTTAGCTTCACCCCTGGTAAGACAAAGTGGCTATGGATTTTGAGGCCACTTGGCCCTAGATATTTTTCATTGTTAGTTGAGGATGGGCTTGAATTACCACAGACAGGAATGGTATTCAATTTGGGGTTTCTGAATGGCTCCTGGCTCCTACTTGACTAGCAAATAGTAGCTATGCCTAGGATGGTATTTGCACTTATTCTTCTTGTGTGTCAATTGTGTCAGTTCTTAGATTGCTAGGGAGGAAATCGCTTATTGCTTCTTATTCGGAGTATTTGTTATGAAGCCACTTGGAAGCTATAGTTGATTCAGAATGCAGTGGCATAAATTGTTATAGGTTCATAACCTGTTCCCTAAATTAGTTAGATTCAATCCTCTCCCCCTTTAAAAAGCTATTGAAGACTGGTTCTTAGCTGGACCCATATAGGATGTAGTCTGTAGCTAGTGCATGCAATATATTATTTATTATTTTAATGATTCTCCTCTTCCTGCTGATTTTAAATGCTGGTTAGCAATCCAGAGAGAGTCAGTTTGGTATAGGGATTAAAGCACCAGTCTAGAAACAAAAACCATGAGATCAAATCCTGCCTTAAGCACAAAGAGAGGTAAGTAACCTTGGCCAGTTATTCTCTCTCAACCCTGGGAAAGAGGCAATGGCAAACCATTTTCGAAATCTTGCAAAGTAAACTGGAGGGACTTGTTCAGGCAGTTGCCAGGAATCAATGCTGATTCAAATACACAAATAAATAAAAAATAGCTATCCAGAGTCAATCAGTGAGTGTTCAATAATAGATTGTCTCTATTCCAGAAAAGAGATAATCTGAGTAGATATACTCTTCAAGCTTATATTTCATTTCACATATATATTCATTCACCCACTCTATTTCAACAAAAAGGACAAGTATAGTCCTAAAGATGTTAATAGTATGATCCGTGGGGTTATAAAAGTCTCATATAATAGCAGGTTTCAATTCACTGAATGACTTTTCAATCACTGAAATTAAATTTAATCATTTGGATTGATGAATGCATAAAAGGAAACCAGAATATAACACTAAATAGGCAGAAAAAAATAATATGGGAAAGCTAGAAGTATTTGACACTTGATATAAGTTAAACAGTTCCAAATTCCCACATTACTTTGATCTCACAGTAAACTATGCAGAGAGAAACCTACCAGTACTCTGTTATAGATGGTGAACCTGATCTAATGAAGAAGATAAAACTGAAACAACTGAAAATATGGTAAAAGTAATGCCTGTTTCAATATATATTTGAAACTTATATTTAACTTATATAAACATCTGATATAAATGTCACTTGGAAGCACAATATTTCCTTCCCTTCCCTCATGTTAATAGCATCTGTTGAGGTATTTAGTTTTTGGTTCCTCTCAGAATTTCTTTCCTTGTTGTTTTTTTTTCTACTGTGATCACCTGAAATGGGACAAGTGAAAAAAATCAGACAAATACAAAGATTGCTGTGTTTTTCAGGAAAGGCTTTCAGCACTGAGAAATATTGAACTTGGGCAAAAATGATTAATATATTGACTATTCTCCCTTAGTATCACTTATGACAGTAATACACTGGTGATTGATCAAGGAATGCACATTCTTTCACAGGTGCCTGATTGGAAAGGCTTGAAGCAAGCACATGTTGAAATGTGACTAAATGTCTTTCTGCTTGATTTTGAAGGACCCTCTCCCCAGGTGAGGATAGATCTTCAAAATTAGAGAGTGCCATTTCCATGGCGGAAGCAGGAGGGGACACATCTGCAGAAGGAGCAACGAACAGGTAAACTTCATTTATACTATGTCTGGATAGTGGCCTTGTAAAAGGTTATCAGGACCTTGTTTGGAAGCAAAGGAATGAAATAAAGGTAGATAACAATATTGCTAATGCAATGAATTTTGTCTTCATGAAGTCAGAAATGAAAGGGATGAGCAGAAGAATAAGTTGATCTTGGTTTATACTACTAAGTCAGTCTGGACCAATGTTTCTCAGCTTTGGGAACTTTTAAAAATGTGTTCAGTAGGGAATTCTGGGGGATGAAGTCCATGCATCTTAAAGTTCCCAAGGTTGAGGAACACTGGTCTAGTGTGTGAATATGATGAAAGATGAGTTGCAGTAGATGGGAAGTGTGTTATCTGGCTCAACTGAAGAACTTAGAATGAGGGTGTAATTTATATATTATTGGGAAAACTTTCTTTAGCTTTTCATCAGAGCTAGTTTATCACATTAAGGATGAGCAAACTCCCAGCATCACATTCCGATCACCCTGTTCGCTCCCACAGGAGGGGCCTCCTTGGGATACTGTCGGTTAGGCATTGTCGGCTGGCGGTTGCCAGGGCTAGGGCCTTCTCCATGGGAGCGCCCACCCTTTGGAACCAGCTTCCCGTGGATCTCCATTTGGCCCCTGATCTCCGCTCCTTCTGCCGGGACCTGAAGACCTGGTTGTTTCAACAGGCTGGCCTGGAATGACCCGGGTGGGGTTTTTTAACTGTTTAGTTTTTAAGGTTTTAATGTTTTATTGTTTATTTCGACTTGTTAGGTTTAATTTGTTTTTAAGTAAATTATATGTAAATATGTGTTGTTTTATTGTTAGCCGCCCTGAGTCCTTAGGGAGAAGGGCGGCATACATGTCGAATAAATTATTATTATTTCCCAATCTTTCTAGGAGGTGACGAGTCATGATCATGAGAATGATAAAGCTTAATGAATCTTGTCTCATTGCTGCATAAAGTATGGCAGGGTGAAGCTTCACTAACTTCTTACAGAGCATAATATTCTCAACACTTTGTGTATTGTCGCAAAAGTACTGTATATCTGGGTACAAATTTGTTGTCTGAAATGTGCAAAGTTTCTGCCTATTGGTACATGCACATCAGTGGTGGGATTCAATTTTTTTTACTACCAGTTCTGTGGGCGTGGCAGGGGAAGGATACTGCAAAATCCCCATTCTCTCCCCACCCTACTAACCTGCTTTCCAGCTCTGTTCTCCTGTGCAAGGCAACAAAAGAAGACCCAGCCAATCAGCTGGGATTCGGGAGGCAGAGAATAGATGAGGGCAAGGCCAATTAGAGGTGATATTTGCCAGCTCTCTGAACTACTCAAAATTTCCGCTTCCAGTTCTCCAGAACTGGTCAGAACCTGCTGAATACCACCTCTGATGCACATTCAATGCATCAAATGAATATATCAGGGAGAAATCATTCTACATGCATCATCAGTCCAGTTTACGGATTTGTTCCAACTTCCACCATCCACATCTGCTCTTGGCTGGGATGATTTGACATACTTGGAAGCCACCAGGCTGGGAAAGCCAATATAGTTGTTAATGCTAGATAGCAAATATTAGATTGTCAATGGCAAAAATGAAGTCCGTTAATGTTGGCCCTTTGCATGTTCCCTTTTTCCTTTCAGGTCCTCAGGGTTTTTCTCATCAGTGAGAACTTGGTTCAGAAAGCACTTCCGTCGAGATGGCCAAACATCTGATTCTTCAGTTGAGGCTCAAGCGGGAGAAAACAAAGACAACAAAGCTGAGCCAAAGAAGGATGGGAAAGACGATCAGAAAAAGTAAGAGGATGATGCTTCCATGAAACTATATAAACTTTTAACAGGGCTAAGCTGCAGAAAAAGGAATAACTTGTTTTTAGAAGAGTCAGGTTTAGTGAAGAAATCCAATATATAAACCATTTATTTACATGCACATATATACACATAGATTTGAATGCTAGCTAACTGACTTATTCTGTCAGAATAGGAGCAATATTCTAGTGCCCTAAATCAGCCAAATAACCAGTTCCTGTTCTCCTGGTTTTTATGCTAACTGCCAAAAAAGAAACAAAACACATTTTCATAATTGATGGTCTGTTCAGAAGATTACTGGTTAATTAATTACAGAAATCAGTTTTCTTAAGTTAATTTATGACTAACGTGGAAATAATGAATGTTAGTCTGGATGAAAGTCCCTACTTTAAGTTGTGCAAGTTCCCATTTCATATTATCATTCATATTTTCCATGGACCCCCCTTTTTTTTGGAAAAAATATATAATGGGTGTTTGAGTATGTGATGTTTTCTTTTCCCTCTGGAGTTAAATATTTTTATTAGTGTTAGATATTATGAGAGTTAGACTTTTTTTATGAGAAGAACCGTATGCTTCTCATATCCTACGTGTTTGCAGCAGGAGTGGATATTTCTGCTGGCTGTCTAGCAGATTTTCACAATTCAATGGTGATGGTGAGGCTTCTTCAGTGTCCCAGTCAAATGCTTTCTATAAATAGCCAGATCTTCAACACAAAAGTGTTTGGCAACATGTGACTAAGGTGATGTCCTGGATAATTCTGTAATGGGGCTTAACCTTGTTATTAGAGTTGTCTTCTTTATTTTTTTCAGCATTATGGGAAGACTAACAATTGAATCAGTGATGATGGCTAGAATGTATGTGTGAAGCAGAGAAGAAAGAGAGAGAGAGAGGGGAGGTGAAGGGGGAGGGAGAGAGGGAGGGAGGGAGGGAGGGAGAGAGAGAGAGAGAGAGAGAGAGAGAGAGAGAGAGAGAGAGAGAGAGATGCATGCATACACACTCACATTTACAGTGGCCAGGAGGGTTTACTGGTTTTGCTCATTATTTTTTCCATGTGTATGTGTATTTATTGATATATCCATCCATTTGGCCAGATTTAATATCAACTACTTCAACATCAGCAGAGAGCAGATACAACATGTAGAATTTTGTCTAGTCTTTCCTAGTTTTCACTTTGTAAATAGGTTGCTACAATTGTAAGGCGGTTCCTTTGTTCCTTACTTCTGAAAACCTAAATTCCGCTAAAAATTCTCATAATGGACAAGTGCCCTTGAAGTAACAAACTAGCCTTTTCCTTGCTAATAATGCAAATTTGAAAGTTGTCACAGATTTGATTAAAAAATAACATTGTCTACATTAATGCTGGCTGCTTTGAAAGAAGCTGTAATGCTCTGCCTGTTTAGCAGGCCTTTCCTGGATCCAGCAGTTCTTGTTAATTAACCTTCTATTTCTAAGCTACTCTTGTGAGGGAATGTTTTTGAATTTTCAGTCAGTGGACAACTCAGAAGCACCCAACAATGAAATGGATTATCAGGTACCTTTCAGACAGCTTTCAGCCTTGGACATGGGATAAAGCCAGCGCTTGTTATTCTTAAAATAACTGTATTAGATTAAACCCCTCTGGTTTCAGTTCTATATTAATCTTTAAAATCTTCTGAATTAATGCATGCATATGAATCCAAACCATTTTGGCTTTTTTACATATTCCACCAAGCATGGTATTAAAGTCTTCTCTTCCTTTATATATTTTAGACATTTTTTTCTGGTGACGAATACCAAAAGTATATCATTTTATTAAAAAAATTATCTGTAAGATTATAACAATGTAAATTTCAAACCTTTCACCCACATCTTTCACTGTTTAATTTTTAGTAAAATTTTCTAAATTTTATCAATAATATGTTGCTCATTTGCACATGTGTGTGTGATTAATTAACATTTGTCTTGTTGGAATTATCATTTGTCTTGTTGGAACTTGGCTGGAGATAGCCTGAAGAACCATTTTTGTTGGCTTTTGATACCACTGATCTTAATACGTTTTTGTTCTGACCCAAACCTTGTTCCAAGGAAACAAACGTGAAAGAGAGGTAACAGAAAAACCTTTTAATGATTCTTTACAAATTCTGTTCCTTCATGGTTAAAAGGCTGTTTCAAATTATTATCTCTGATAAGAAGGAACCTTGCCAAGGTGGTGCAAGGCTGCCAAGAACATTAGATAAAGTTACTAAGAAATATTTCAAATACAAAGAGTCTCCAAACACCAACCAAGATATTCCGAACGTCCACAAGGCTTGAGTGCAAAAACTTCTTTGCTTCCTGCAAAGAACTCTGGTTTCTCAGCTGGCTTTTATCTCTTGAGGGAGGGGTCATTACCTTGCAGCCTTACTCCCGAGTCGCCTGTGCTGCTGCAGCTGCTCTTCCCTTTGAGCAGCCCTGCGTGCATGTGCACTGGGCACAGGCTCCTCGGGAACCTTTTCATTACTGCTGCCAGTCTCCACAATCTCTGAAGGCAGCATTCCACTCCCTGATGGTCCTGGCCTGCGTCACACACACCCTGCGTCACACACAGGGATGGGGCTTCATCTGAGTCCTCGCTCTCCGAGACCTCAGCCATCCATACCTGCTGCCGGTGAACCATAACAGTTTTTGAACTTTCGGTGAAGGTTGGATATTGGAAGTACTTCCTAAGGGAGTGGTTCCAGTAATGTGGAGTGATTAAACAAGCAGCTGGCTGCAGGTTTCACTATTTTCCCTCTTGCCTTTTAATATTTATTTATTTATTTTATTGGACTTATATGCTGCCCCATCTCCGAAGACTCGGAGCGGCTCACAATTAAAACATACAAATACAATAAATAGATTAAAAAAGAATTAAACCATTGTGAAGTCCAATAAAGCTGAATTAAAGTTAAAAACTATCCCATACCCCCCGTGAGGTAGTCACAGCCCGACTTGGTCAAATAGCCAGGTCTTCAAATCGCGGCGGAAGGTGCGGAGGTCAGGGGCCAGATGGAGGTCCAGAGGCAGTTGGTTCCATAAGTCCGGGGCCGCCACAGAATAGGCTCACCGCCGGGGGACCGCCAGCCAACATTGACTTGCCGATGGGACCCCGAGGAGCCCCTGCCTGTGTGTCCATACAGGGCGGTTGGTCCTCGATATCGGCAGGAGGCGCTCCCTTAAATATTGTGGACCCATGTCGTGGAGGACTTTGAATGTTAAAACCAAAACCTTGAACCTCACCCGGAGTGCAACTGGCAGCCAATGCAGGCAGGAGGGGCTAATATGGGAGAATCGGTAACTCCCATCACAACCCGCTGCCCCGCACCAGCTGCAGCCTCCAGATGGTGTGCAAGGGCAATCCTAAATAAAGAGCATTGCAGTAGTCGAGTCGCGAGGTAACAAGGGCATGAGTGACTGTGCAGGGCATCCTGGTCCAGAACGGAAGCTGGTGAACCAGCCGGACCTGGGCAAAGGCCCCTGGCGGCCCCACCTGCTCCTCCAACTGGAGCTGTGCATCCAGGAGGACCCCCAGGTTCCTTGCCCTATCCACAGGTGGCAGCACCACTCCCCCTATGGTCAACGATGGACAATCTTGACTGGACCGAGATGCCAGTACAGCCAGTCAGTCTTGGCCGGGTTGAGCCGAAGCATGTTTCCGTCCATCCAGGTCCGTATAACTCCATGAAACTGCAGGGATAGGTCATCATTCATTGGTTTGGGGTGGGCAGTGTCATGTATGCTGTTGATATTCAGTTGTTCATCATCATCACAGGCTGAGTCTTGTCAACATCTTGTCCTGCGGTATAGAGGCTGTTTGGATATTAATAAGGCAAAATGACTGAGAATGACTCCCTGCATGATAGAATTGCAGTTTGTCCACTGAGGTGTCTTAAACATTGACTGTCAAAAAGGAGGTCAAAAGTTCAGAGGTTTTCCTCTTTAATGGCCAGGTAGAAATCAAGGTCTTTGCCACTAATGGTGCATTTATATTAGATACTAGCTCTATACCTGTGCTTCACTACAAAACTATGTGATCAGGCTTAGTTTTTGGGCAGGAAAATAAGGGGGGGAAATTCTGCTTCTGCCTACCAGCATCCATCGGTATTCATCTGGTTAACGTCCTGTCAGTGTGTGAGAGAGTTGAGGGCTGTTTGGAAACTGAAGTATTTGATGTGTGAGCAAGGAGACAGCAAGGAGCCTGGGCGTGGCTTAGCTCAACTGTTCTGTTCTAAAGCTGCTTGGTGCTGTGAAACTAAAACTGAAACTGAAACTGAAACTCCTCTCCTCTGCTTGTGTTTTGCATTTGGAACAGATTTCTTTTTAGGTGGGGAGAGGGAGTAGAATTCCTTAGCATCAGAGCGTGTTAATAATAATATAGGAAATACTAATGCTCTGATGGTCATTTTGAAAAATACTTTCTTAGTGAGCACCTAGAAGCCAAGAGGAACATACATGCCAAATTTCAAGTTTGTAGGCTTTACAGTTCTGGAAATTTTGTGATGATGCATGAGTGGTATTTTGCTTTTATATATATAGATGATCCTCCCTGGGGCAAAGGACTCTTTGAAGCAGCAACTCATCTTTGCTCTAGGGCCTGCAATGACTTCATTTTTGCTTTCAGGTGCAATTCAAAGTGCTGGTCATTACAGGTAGTCCTCAACTTACAACAGTTTGTTTAGTGACCATTTCAAGTTACAATGTCTCTGAAAAATGTGGCTTATGACCATTTTTCACACAATGTCAGGACTCCAACAAATCCACCCTCATTCAAATCAAAAGTCTTTAGCTGCATCTCAGAGAAAAGTAAATTGATTTATTAGGAGTGGCCATGTTGGCGCGTGGCTGGGTGCAGCCGATACTAAATCACATCATACATTTCCGCCCTGACCCTGGTCTTCCCCCCACCCCCTGGATGTGACTTCTCCAATGGGACACACCTATCTCCAAGAGTCATCCATCATGCTCTCCAATAACCTTCTTATGCTCTGACAACTTTGGGCTGCAGAGGTGATTATCTAGGCAGGGATGGGATTCTACCAGTTTGCACCTATTTTCTAGAACCGGTTGTTAACATTCTAAGAAGTTTGGAGAACCGGTTGTTAGAAGAAATTACTGGCCTAA
This sequence comes from Naja naja, assembly GCA_009733165.1. Lineage (NCBI taxonomy): Eukaryota > Metazoa > Chordata > Lepidosauria > Squamata > Elapidae > Naja > Naja naja. The sequence goes on along the minus strand of CM019153.1, from coordinate 16,805,647 downwards.
TCCTGTAAGGAAGGCAGGAGGGAAACATTCTGGTGTTGCTTATAGAAACTGCTTCTCCGTTAACCCTTATTACATTCTTGGAAGGACTAGACTTCCTGTCTATGGAACTTCTCTGGAGTTTTTTTCCCCTCCTTTGCTGATATTTTGCTTGTGTGGAGTGACCATTCAAAGTTACAATGGCACTGAAAAAAGTGACTTATAACCATTTTTCACACTTACAACTGTTGCAGATCCCCACAGTTATGAGAGGCTAGGCGAGGAGATGCGTGCCTTGATGTGAGTGATGTTGAGTTGGCCACGCCCAGCCAGTCACATTACTACCAAGCCATGCCCACCAACTAAGCCACGCCCACAGAACCGGTTGTTAAAAAAATTGAATCCCATCCCTGTATCTAGGCATTTCAAGAATGCCTTGTTTTCCCCCACTGCCTTTTTCTGGCAGCTAAAAAGACCAAAGGAGTATCTTTTTAGTTGACACTTAAGACCATTACAGCATTCCCATGGCATGTGATCAAAATTCAGATGCTTGGCAACCAGTTTATATTTGTAACGGTTGCAGTGTCCCGGGTCATGTGATCACCTTTTGCAACCGTTTGACAAGCAAGGTCAATGGCGAAGCCAGATTCACTTAACAGCCACATTAACTAATTTAACAACTGCAGTCATTCACCTAACAGTAGTGACCAAAAAGGTCATAAAATGGACCAAAATCCACTTAACAACTGTCTCGCTTAGCAACAGAAATTTGAGGCTCAGTTGTGGTTGTAAATTGAGTGTCAATTTCGGGCTTGACAGCTTTCCAAAATAAAAGAAATCTTTTTGAAAGATGGACTTTGTACTTTTCTTTTTAAATGGATTTCATCACTTGGAAACCTGACACTGAGGACTACCTGTACCTAGAAAGCCTTACCTGGCTTGGCACTGAGACACCTGCAGGACTTTCTCCACCCATTGGAATTGACCTGCCTGCATTTTGTATCCTGAGAGAAGCTGCCACCGAGCCTCCTTTCTGTGATACAGATAGTCACCTCCCAGTCAAAATCAGGCTGATGCAGATGATTTTTATCTTCCTGGGAATTGTTGAAGGCTTATAATGAGTCATAGGATTCTCAAGATTTTATCTTGACAGTTTTATCTTTTAATGCTTTTTTTTACTTTTCATCATCTTTTTATTGGCTTGATTTTTCACTATGTTGTCCTTTGTTTACTCTTAATAACTATCAGCTGCCAAGAGTCTGAGAGATTGCAGTGGGTGAAAATATGATTTATAAGTGGGTGAATGAATGGATGGATGGATGAATGGATGGGTGGATGGGTGGGTGCTGCAATGGGAACTTATTAAAGTTTGTCTCTTGTTTGTGTAAAGCATTTTTGCAGGGATCTTGGTAGAATATTGGATTAAAGGACCGAGAGGGCTGTCCTCAAGTCAGAGTGATCCATCAGACCATCAGTATTTGCCCTAATCACTGCTTTTTAGATTTTAGATAGCAAAATCATGGAAACAGGGCATTTGGGTCTGTCCTGGGCCCAGAAAGGCAGGAGACCAACCAAGTTAGTTCTATCATGGAGTAGGGAGGACTCAGTCAACTGGAATTTAAAGCTGTTCCATATATTATTGAAGCCCTAGTTCTAGTGATCGAAAAGATAAATTTGCCACTTTCAGTTTAAGAACGTTTATTGATTGAATGGTCAATACCAGCTATAAAGGATTTCTTTCCTAGCTGCAGACATCTGCTTTTGGTCCTTAAAAGCAAACATTATGAAACATAAAATATTTGAGGGGTTTTAGATGCTCTCCTAGCTTGGTTGTTTTCTTGTTACCCAAACTAAGTAACTAACAACAGTGCTAGTGATGATGTTACCTAGTTTGGATAATGAAATGCTTGAAAGAAAATGTGATGGGGCATGGCACAAAGGCAACACAGTTGGATAATCATTAAGAGTCCCTTTAATAGCTCCAACTTTGCCCCTAGTGTCCAGGTTATCTTCTGGGCTGGAGAAAAACTCTCCCAGGAACTGCTTTTGGCTACAGGGAATCAAGTTAAAAGAGCCTTGGTGGTGCAGGCAGTTAAATGCCTAGCACTTAGTTCCAGCTGCCTGCAATTAGTACAGGCTCGAATCCCACCAGGCTCAAGGTTGACTCAGCCTTCCATCCTCTCGGGGTAGGTAAAGTGAGGAGCCAAGATTGTTGGGGGCAATAAGCTGACTTTGTAAAAATGCCACTTGCGGGGGGGGGGGGCAAAAAACCCTAGTAATAAGCAGGCATATACAATGGAATGAAGGCTATTGCTGAGCGCATTGGGTTGTGCTCCAAAAAATTGTAAGCCGCCCTGAGTCTCCGGAGAAGGGCAGCATATAAATGCGAATTAAAAAAAAAGTCCAAAACATGGTCAACAAAAACTGTAACTTTAAGTCCAATCAAGCCAAACTGAGGTAATTAGTTTGGCAGGGCAGGAGCAAGAATTCCAGACGTGAAGGCATGGCAAAAATCAACATGGTTGGAAAGATGCCAAGAACACAGATAAGCAAAGACAACACAAGATAAAGTCACGTTTGCTCCCAGCAGCTGCCACAGTCAGCATTCAGTTCTTTTAAACTTTCATTCCCAGGTGTGGCTAATGAAAGGAATCAGGGCCCTTTCCTCCCCCGTAAGCCATGCAACCCCTATTGCTTTCTTCTGCCTGAGTGCCCAAGGATGAAGAAGGGATGGGCCTAGGTCTTCCTCTGAACTCCCTCTCCCTTGTTCTATCTCTTCCCTGTCTGCCCAGCTGGAATTTGCCCTTCCCCAGCATCCTTCACAGCCAACGGAGCCACACTCTCACTCCCTGTTAGCTGTTCGTCTTCCTCCTCGGATTCAGACTCTGACAGGGGCATGACAGAAAACAAGCAAAATCAGAGACCACCAACGACCTCTCATTTCAATCCTGAGCTACAAATGTTCTCCTTTATTGGTGTATAAAATATTTCTTTGATGAGAGTTCTTCATGAGCCCATAAACCTCCTTTTTTTTCATTTCCAGAGAAAAGAAAGAAATCTTTGTGATAGATCCGTCAAGCAACCTGTATTATAGGTGGTTGGGAATCATTGCAGCACCAGTATTCTATAACTTCTGTCTATTGGTATGTAGGTAAGGATGATTTTTAATGCATCCCTGTGCTGTTACTGGTATTTTTGTCACCGGCATCTGGGATGATGGTGGTGATTTTAAAAAGTTAAGATTGTAGCTAGAAATCAAAACTCTGTAGTTATTTACACGTGTTACATATATGATTCACCTGAAAAGAGAAGGAGCTTCAATTGTACAGTTCCCGCCAGCATCCTGATTTTCCACCCCTCTGCAATTGCTTCTGGTTCTGAAATTTAATCTGTCTGTCTGTCCCTTACAAAAGGTTTATTTGCATCAGCTCCTTTTTAGGCAATCACGTAATGAAACAATACTACAGAATGGGAGGTTGTGTATGCTTTAAAAATAGTTTGACAGAGATACTGTGGGCTTTCTGAGAACACAACCTTTCTCACTAAAACCTGCATAATGTAGAACTGAAACAAGAGGATGTGAGCGAGTTGCTCTGAAGATAGGCTGACTTAATGATTATTCAATACTTCAGTAATCAGCTAAAGACAGTCTTTCATTAGATTCACACAAACAGCAGCTCTTTGGTTTGTTTTAGCTGTGTTTAGCTGAATAAGCCCCAATGGACTCAATTCTCACAAACTAAGCAAGAAACTAAGAACTGCAAAAACACAACAGTCAGATTCACACCACATGCTTAGCCAACCAACCAAATAATATACAAATCTCTGTCTAGCTAACTGTTCATTCTGAGCACAAGAAGACAATGGTTTGGATTCCTTGTTCAATTATGTGCATGTATTTGATCCTTACATGGTGACTCAGAAAATACCATGTTTGTAGCAGCCTGTAGGCGCCACCTGGTGGACTCATTTGTCAACCAGGAACAGCTCTATATTCCTTATTTTTATTATTATTATTATTATTATTATTATTATTATTATTATTATTTAGACTTGTATGCCGCCCTTCTCCCTAAGGACTCAGGGTGGCAAACATTTAAAAACCGTACAAATTACAATAAAAGTGAATTAAACAGCTACAAGTGTAAAGCCAATTAAAATTAAATTAAAACAACTAAAATAACCCACCCCCGGATCAATCCAGACCGGCCTGCTGAAATAGCCAGGTCTTCAGGTCTCGGTGAAAGGAGCAGAGATCAGGGACCAAATGGAGATGCACAGGGAGCTGATTCCATAGGGCGGGCGCTCCCACAGACAAGGCCCTAGCCCTGGGAACCACCAGCCGACAATGTCTAACCGATGGAATCCCAAGGAGGCCCCTTCTGTGGGAGCACACAGGGCGATCGGAGTGTGATGCTGGCAGGAGGCATTCCCACAAGTACCCTGGACCCAAGCCATTTAGGGCTTTATAAGTTGTTACTAGCACCTTGAAGGCAACCTGGGAGGCAACCGGCAACCAGTGCAAGTCGCACAGGAGGGGTGTAACATGGGAGTATCGGGACACCCCCATCACAGCCTGCGCAGCCGCATTCTGCACCAGCTGCAACCTCCGGGTGGTCCGCAAGGGCAGCCCCATGTAGAGAGCATTGTAGTAGTCGATTCTGGAAGTGACGAGCGCATGAGTGACAGTTCGAAGGGCATCTTGGCTCAGATAAGGGCGGAGCTGGCGAACCAGCCAAACCCTGGCAAAAGCCCCCCTGGCCACAGCCCCCGCTTGCTCCTCTAAACTGAGCTGTGAATCCAGGAGGACACCCAGATTCCTCACCCTATCCACGGGGGGCAACACCTCTCCCCCCATGTCCAAAGATGGCACATCCACTGAGAACCGAGATGCCAGTAAGAACAGCCACTCAGTCTTGGCCGGGTTGAGCCAGAGCCTGTTACTCCCCATCCAGACCTGCACCGCCTCCAGGCACCGGGACATCATGGAGAGAGCATCACTGATTTGGTCTGGGGTGGAGATGTAAAGCTGGGTATCATCTGCATATTGGTGATACCTCACCCCAAAACCACAGATGATCTCACCCAGTGGTGTCATGTAGATATTAAACAGGAGAGGTGAGAGAACTGACCCCTGCGGCACCCCACAAGCGAGGGGCCTCGGGGCCGATCTCTGCTCTCTTGTCAACACCGACTGCGAGCAGCCCGAAAGGTAGGAGGAGAACCACCACAGAACGGTGCCCCCCACTTCCAACCCCCGAAGCCGTCGAAGGATACCATGGTTGATGGTATCGAAAGCCGCTGAGAGATCTAAAAGGACCAGGACAGAGGAAAAACCCCTGTCCTGAGCCCGCCAGAGATCATCCATCAGTGTGACCAATGCTGTCTCCATGCTGTGTCCAGGCCTGAAGCCCGATTGATGCAGGTCTAGATAATCAGTTTCCTCCAGGAACAACGGAAGTTGCTGAACCACCACGCTCTCAACAATCTTCGCTAAAAAGCGAAGGTTGAAGACCGGATGATAGTTGTTTAAAATGGTTGGATCCAGAGCAGGCTTCTTGAGGAGGGGTCTGACCACCGCCTCTTTCAAGGCGGCGGGAAAAACCCCTTCACTCAAAGAGGCATTGACAACTGCCTGGAGCCAACTGCGTGTAACCTCCCTGGAGGCATAAACCAACCAGGAAGGACACAGGTCCAATAAACACGTGGTGGAGGACAACCTCCGCATGATCCTGTCCACTTCATCCAGGGAGACAGGGTCAAACTCAACCCAGATAGAATCAGCCAGACTCGTCGTCACTCCATCATCCGCACCCTGCCAGTCAGAGTCCAAGCCGGCCCGAATCTGAGCGATCTTATCCGCCAAATGTAAACTAAATTCCTCTGCTCTGCCCCGCAGAGGGTCCCCCCTCTCCTCCAAGTGAAGAAGGGAGCGAGTAACCACAAACAGGGTGGCAGGGTGATCATCTGCGGATGCGATCAGAGCAGAGAAGTAAGCACACCTCGCCGCTCTAATCGCTTCCAGGTAGGTCCTAATATAGGCTCTTAGCTGGACATGGTCAGACTCGGAACGTCCTCCACCTGCTCTCCAGGCATCTTCTCTGCTGCTTCATCCCCCGGAGCTCCTCGGAAAACCAAGGGGCCAACTGGGGTCTACGGCGAGGAAGAGGCCGCAAGGGGCAACCCGGTCGAGCGCTGCCGAGGCCGCCTGCTGCCAGGTGGCCACCAAGGTCTCGGCCGGGCTGTGTTTGAGGGAGGTGGGCAAGAACCCCAGCACCGTCTGAAACCTCTCAGGGTCCATCAGGCATCTGGGGTGGAACCATCATAGTGGCTCCTCATCCCAGCAGCAAGGGGCAGCCGATTGGAAGACCAGCCGCAGGAGATAGTGATCTGTCCATGATAGGGGTAGGGTAACTGGTGACCTGTCCCCCAGATCACTACACCACCATCCCGAGACAAAAACAAGGTCGAGTGTGTTCCCCCCCTCATGAGTGGGCCCCTGAATCACCTGGGTCAGGTGCATGGCTGCCATGGCTGCCATGAACTCCCGGGCCAATCCTGACACGCCCCCGCCAGAGAAGGCAAGTTGAAGTCCCCCAGAACCATAATGGCTAACACACTCTGCATTGGTCTTTTCATTCAGTAACAGGACTGCAGTGTTTGTTCACTGCCCAGAGTCCCCGTGATGAGGGGCAGACATACAAATATAAATACATACATAAGTGCCACCAGGAGTTATTTAGAAGTAAATCAGCAAATGCATTCATAAAGATAGAGAGAAATGGCAGCTTGCTTTTTTAAAAAATGGCCATCTTGTTGGCAATGCCAAACCTTTCAAACGGATGTCTATTCAGATTATCAGATATCCAGGTCATAGTTGTCCCCCAAGGTGCTTTTTCAAAGGGTAACTAATTGGACTTTGTTGCTGCTTGAAGATGCTTCGCTTTTCACCCAAGAACCTTCTTCAGTTCTGAAGCTTCTTGGATGAAGAGTGAAATGTCTTCAAGCAAAAACAAAGTCCAGCTACCTTTTGAAAAAGCGCCTTTGGAATTTGTAAACTGATATTTTCAATACAAAACTTAACAAAGACATTGTTAGCTGAAGGCATGCGAACCAATGATTTTGTGGTTACAGGACTTGGTGTTTACTTAGTTTTCAATCCTGCTAGGCTTTATTGTTTTTTAAAAAGAGTGTTTTATTTATAAATACTGTAAGCAAATGAGAGATTGATCTGCTGCAAAATCAGCGACTGGGTTGGAGGTGTGTTACTAAGGTCCATTAATTGTAGGGAGATGCAGTCCAATAGATTGTTTAGAAGTGTGCACCAGCAGAGAAAAATAGAGTGACAGGAAATATTTCAGGCTGCTAAATGGAGAGACAGGTTCTTTGGTAAACAAACGTTTTGTGATTGGCCATATTTATCACAAAAGTTATTTTCTAATTAGGCAAATTGTATTGTGAGAATACCCAATCACATCATGTTCTAAGCATTCTAAATGTGCTCCAGTCCTCCAAATTTGTGTATTACTTTATTTTATTTTATTTGTCAATTGCTTACAAGATAATAGGTATAAGTATAAACATAGTTATGAATACATGGATACATATAAGAAAAAGAAAAATACTTGCAAGAACCATATGAAAATTGAATCGTATTTATTTGTTTCTATTCTAACTCTAACCAGATCATCTGGTTTATCTAGGGCCTGCTTTGATGAGCTTCAGATGAATCATCTTGCACTTTGGCTGTTCTTGGATTATTCCTCTGATGTTATCTACCTCATGGACACATTTGTCAAATTCAGGACAGGTGCGCAATTGTCCACCAGGGGGCTACACGCATCAATTAATTTCTTAAGAACATTGACCATATGGACAGAAGTCACCAAGTTTATCAGAAACCTTCCCCTCCTTTAGCTTGACCTGAGAATCTCTCACCTACAAAATTCCAATACTGCATGGTAGATATACTACAAGGCAGTGCCTATGAGTAATTCTCTTTTCTTACTCACCCCCCCTCCCAAATGTAGCCTTTAGTTCAGGTTTATGCCAATAATGCCAATAGGCATGCAGGATAAAACCTCTATTGTAGGGAGATTGACTAAGTAGTTGAATATATTGTATACAGAAGATTGAAAGGCTGCTTCGATGATTAACATTTAATCAATGCTGTCATCTTCACTGTAAGAGGAAGAGGATGGTACATTTTAAGGCAATCAGAGCCGAGAAACATTTGTGAACTTGCTTCTGAGAGAGGAATGACTCTGAAGTCCCTCTAACAACCCATATTGGGTGGCACAGCATAAAGCTTTGGTTTTCAGGCAGATCAGAAAGAGGGGAAATTAATTTTGCAGGCTTCCCCATCCTCCATGAACTCCTGGAGGCATTATCAATCCTTTCTCCTCAATGAATGAAAGCACAGACTAGTCCTTCTTTCTCTGATCCATTCTTATTTCTTATCTATTATTAAATCTTTCTCTATTCCCCACTCATCTCTCTGTCACCTAGCGGGTAGCTTTTCAATCCCCCTTTTCATTTGCTCTCCTTCTCCCACTTAATTTCTGCCTCCCCAATTCTCCCCATTTGCACCAGTACCCCTGCCTTCATCCCCTGGTGTATCCAAAGACAAGAGTCTCCTAAGGACCATAGGTGGGACTTGCCTGCCTGTCCATGCAGAGTGATGTCAACATAATCAGGATGGCAGTTGCAAGTCCATTCAAAGTCCCACATTTGTCCTATCCACAAGGAGCAAGGTTCAATTGTGCCATCTTGACTTTTTGACATAATCCTCTCTTTCCCCAAAGAAGTTTTCCCTTCCCCTAATATCTGTTTGCAAATGTTCCCATTTCTAGCTCTTCAGTGACTTGCAGTGCTGGTAAAATGCTGTTTCCCCAATGACTTCTACTCTTGCCTTCATTGTTGTTGTATTCATTTTCTGCTTTCATTTTTAAATTTTCCTTGTTTTCCTTGCTCTTTAGTAAAGTCTAACCCAGTTCTTTGAGGAGAGAGTGGGCACTATTTTTGAGATTCAAGCTCTTTCTCTGGGATGCATAATTTTAAAATATTCTTTAGTTCAGAAATCTTGCTTGCATGCTAAACCATCTCTACATAACACGTCATAGCATCCCTAGGATTTCTTTCCCTAATTTGCCAAAAAACCACCTCTATTTTATGGAATGTGAATTCAAAGGGCAAAATAGGTAATTTTAAGTGTTGTATAAATTTAAGACTTTTCACCCCTTAAAACACTTGAACTCAAAGAAACTTCACAAAGTTTCTGGCTCCAATTTAAAGAGCAGCCTTGACACACTAGACAAGTGCCTGGGGTCACCCCCCCCCAGATAACAAAATTTGTGTATGGGAGTTAGAGCAAACAAACCTATTATTAGGAAACTATTTTTTAAAAGGGGAGAGATTTTAGATTGATTGGAAGATTGCAGTCTATTCCCCCACCCCCGATAGCCAAAACTTTCTTGGCAAGTCATAAAATACAGATTAAACTAATAATGTAATAAAAAGAGAACAGTAGCAGCTTCTATGTCTGTAGAGATTCTCAGTCATCCAGGTCATGGTTTTCCTAAAAGTGGTTTTTTCAGGAGACAACTGGACTTCCTTGTTTTTTTCCTTTTTCTTTGAACATTGAACTTTGAATGTTTTTTTCTTTGAACTGTCTGAAAGGTGACCCTGAGGACACAAATAAATCTCCAAGTACAAGGAATATTAATCCTTCCATTCCCTGCTATTCTGTCAGGGCTGAAGAAGCTTCTTAGATGAGAAGCGAAACGTCATCAAAAGAAAAAAAAAACCAGAAAGTCCAGTTGCCTCCTGAAAAAAGCACCTTTAGGATAGCAGCTTTTACATGAATTGAAAACTGTTCAACATAAGAGGTACAACTGACAGCAAAAGCCAATGATAACGCGTGTCCTAAACAGGGCTAAAGTATATTTTAATGTGAAAAAAATGGAGTTTGCATTCTTTGATAATATCTTTTATAAGGCAAAGCCCTTTATGCTCTTTTCAGCATATAAATGAGTAAAACAGGAGGGTACCTCAGGGAAGGTGAAATGAAAGGTCACTGCAACATATTTTGCACTTGCAAGTTAGTATGGAAAGCTTTATGATTTTTCTGCTCAAGACATTCCTTGCCTTTTTTCCCCCTTCTTGATTCTCCTTTAAGGTTTCCTTGAACAAGGACTACTAGTTAAAGATGAAAAGAAATTAAAAGAATTTTATAAAGCAACTCTGCAGTTCAAGTTGGACCTGTTGTCCCTTTTCCCAACTGATTTGGGGTTTTTACACTTTGGACTGAACTATCCTGAGTTGCGATTTAACCGGTTGTTGAGACTTCCCCGGCTGTTTGAATTTTTTGATCGTACAGAAACAAGAACAAACTATCCAAATATATTTCGTATTGGGAACCTCGTCTTGTACATTCTCATTATTATTCACTGGAATGCATGTATATATTTCGCCATTTCCAAACTAATTGGATTTGGAACTGACACTTGGGTTTATCCCAATATCTCCCATCCGGAATATGGACGACTGTCCAGAAAGTATATTTACAGCTTATACTGGTCAACCCTGACATTGACAACTATTGGAGAAACTCCACCTCCAGTGAAAGATGAAGAGTATCTGTTTGTGGTAATGGACTTTTTAGTGGGTGTGCTTATCTTTGCTACCATCGTGGGTAATGTAGGCTCCATGATTTCTAACATGAATGCCTCTAGGACAGAGTTCCAGGCCAAGGTTGACTCCATCAAGCAATACTTGCAGTTTCGAAAGGTCACTAAAGATTTGGAAGCAAGAGTGATTAAATGGTTTGATTATCTGTGGACCAATAAGAAAACAGTAGAAGAAACAAAAGTCCTGAGATACCTCCCTGATAAGCTGAAGGCCGAGATTGCCATAAATGTCCACATGGATACACTAAGGAAAGTGCGGATCTTCCAAGATTGTGAAGCTGGACTCCTGATTGAGTTGGTATTGAAATTAAAACCTACTGTTTTCAGTCCTGGAGACTATATATGCAAAAAAGGTGATATTGGAAGAGAGATGTATATTATTAAAGAAGGGAAACTGGCTGTCGTGGCAGATGATGGGGTGACGCAATTTGTAGTTCTAAGTGATGGCAGTTACTTTGGAGAAATCAGCATCTTGAACATCAAAGGCAGCAAAGCTGGCAACAGGAGAACTGCAAATATCAGAAGCATAGGTTACTCTGATCTATTCTGTTTGTCTAAGGATGACCTGATGGAAGCTCTCACTGAATATCCTGAAGCCAAAAAGGCACTGGAAGAAAAAGGACGGCAAATTTTGTTGAAAGATAACTTGATTGATGAGGATGCAGCTAGAGCAGGAGCTGACACAAAAGACCTGGAAGAGAAAGTAGATAAACTTGAAGCAGCTATGGATATTCTTCAGACAAGGTTTGCAAGACTTTTAGCAGAGTACGGCCTCACAGTCTAAACTCAAGCAGAGACTTGTAGAAGTTGAGACCAAAGTGAAGAAGTCTGGAAATGATGCTTTGTTAGATGTACCAGATGAAGCTGGAAAACCAGAAGAACAGAAAAAGAATTAAGTATGTATGGTCATCTTCATTTATCACAGAACTACTGCATCCTAAAATATGAACACAACTTGCCAATATGTGAACAGGATTGTTTTTTTATCATCATCTGGAACCAGCAAGTTTGTATAGTTTTTAATTGAAGCAATTGTCTTCTAAATAGTAAACGCTGAACTTTTTTTGATCTTTTTAGAGATAGATTTCCACTTTTCTTTTATTTATTTTGTATTGGGGGAAGATTTTCTATGAGTGATGATGATCACATCTTATTATTAGGTATTTGTATAGACCTCATCACATTTATCATTATAGCTTTGCAACAAACACCTGCTGCAAAGAGAAACTTCTCTGAATGGAACAGACTTTATGATACGGATGCATAAATATAACAACATGACTTGCCCATTTCCTTCCCTGAAACAGCAGTTTTTCCATTAATATAATGCATCCATTTCACATTATGTCTTTTTTTGCTCATGAAAAAAAACCTTAATGTGTGATGTGTAAACCTTAATTTAGCAGATGTTGTCTAGAATGTGTGTGATGGAAAACGGAGAGTGGATTTGGCCAAATGCAGACACGGGCAACAGCAAACTATCCACATTTCTCTGTCATATTGCAACAGCAGAAAAATCCATCCAGCAACCCTGTTTGTGACTCACATCCTGATGGGCTTCATGCTCAACAATTTCCTGACAAAGTCACTCATGTTTGCTCAGAGTTGGATGCTACTTTGACAAATGTGAAAGAACTAAGAAGGTTAACATGAGTTCTGCTACCTGTGGGCTATGAGTTCAAGAGGTGATTAATGCTTCTTTGAGGGAGGAACCTGATAGAGTATATGCTTCTTGAAAGGACCCACTGTCAATTATACAATGTTAAACAACTTCAATCTCTGATCTACACTTTTGGGGAACATTCTGGGGAAGGTAGTGGTAGAGCTTCATTGAACAGATGAAGCTGACTATTTTAATCTCTTATAGTCATGGTTCAGTTCTGGGCATGGACAGCAGGGATATGAAAAGAACCCCCTCGGAGGTCCCCTTGGCAATGGTGATGTCACTGGCTAATCTTCTCAATCCAGAAGTGCCTTGGTAGGTACTTCTGACACAAATGCTCTCATGGATGACCTCTATTGGAATCTGGATGACGGAAGGGCAGCTCTTCAGGTCTTTCTGATGGCCTGAACTATTTTATCCATCTAGACCACCTTGAAGAGTTAGGAATGGGGATTCGACAGTGATTCCACTGTAGGTATCATTTTGGGAGGTACCATTTAATACTGATGAGGGATGAATGGTCAGATCCTTAGGCTGTCCATTTGGATGCCACAGCATGTGATATTCTCATTTATATCTACATAAAATTGCTGGGAGAGTAAAATAAAATAAATGAAATTGAATTTATTTAGATTGAGGTACCATTGGTATGCTGCTGATATACAGTTATTTGATGTCTTTAAGTATAGATCACTCTAAGTATAGAATGGGATGAAAGAAAATGAAATTGAATGCCATCACAATGGAATGACTGTGTGTCCTGCAGTCACATGATAGGTGGTTTAGAGGGATAGTGCTCTCCCTAGAGTAGATCTGCCATTTAGGTAAGTTCTTTAACTTACAACTACACCTAGACCATTAGGTGCAAATCATGGCCAGGAATATTTTTGCCAAGTCATGATCAGTATGCCAACTGTGTAATATCTTGGATCTGGACCTCTCAAAAACAGTTATCCACATCCTCATTATCTCTAGATTAAACTAGTGCAATGCACTTATCCTAGAGCTCATATTCATGTCAAGTTTTCAACAGTGGTTGGCACAATTAGGAATAAAACACAGACGCACAAATCCTTATACAGCAGCTGAGAATGGTGTTGTTGAGAGATGGAATGGAGTCTTGCAAACCATGAAGGACTCACTGCTAGAGGATTCTGGTCTGAGCAGGTCATATTGGGGTGAAGCCATATTGACTGCTAATTATTTAGTTAATAGGTTGTGGAGTTCCTCCATTAAGATGCTCCATATGCAGTGCTATATGGGAGAAAATCACCTCTTGCACATTTAAGGGTGTTTGGAAGCAATGCGTGGGTGCATATTCCAAAAACAATTAGAAGAAAGGGCAACCAAAGGCTAGAAAGCTCAGGTTTGTGGGCTATGAGCCAGGCTCAAAAAGTTATCACTTTAGCGATGGGAGCAAAATAATAGTGTTTTTAAGGTCTGCAACCTTTGCAGAACAAAATTGGAACAGAATTGATGCAAATTTGTGGAATGATTCACTTAGTGATGGTAATCCACTTAGTGATGGTAACTCACTTAGTGATGATAACTCACTTAGTGATGGTGTCAGTGTTCAGGGAGGAGAAGCTGAGCAAGATATGAAGCAAGAGAGGATTGACACACAGGAGCAGTCAGTGCCATGCAGGTCAGAGTGATGGAACAAGGGGATTCCACCTGACAGGTATTCTGCTAGTGAAGTTAAAGTCTGTAATGTATGGCATGAGCCAAGGAACTACAAAGAAGTATTGGCATTACCTAAAATTGAACAAGTAAAGTGGAAAGAAGCCATGGACAAGGAAATGAAATCCATGGGAGAACATGAAATGTTCACATCTATGACTTTGCCATAGGGTAGCAAAGCTGTAGATGCAAGTGGGTATACAAGAAAAAGGTGCTACCCAATAATAAAGTACAATATAAAGCAAGGTTAGTGGCACAGGGGTTTTCACAGATGAAAAATGTGCACTATGACGAGGTGTTTGTACCAACTGTAAACAGTGAGAGCATCAGGCTGGCTCTAGCATTGGCAGCAGCACATGGCCATAAAATTTGGCATTTTGACATAACCACTGCATTTCTGAATGCAGAATTAGAGGAAGAAATTTACATGGTTTGAGCACCAGGTTATGAAAGTAAAAAGCCTAACACAGTATATAAATTGGACAAGGCCATTTATGGGCTGAAGCAGTCAGCCAGGAATTGGAATATATGTCTAGATAAGGCATTGAAAGGTCTTGGGTTCAAGAGTTGCGAGGCTGATAGTTGCATATCCACTGGAAAGTTAAAAGGTGAGGATCAACACAATTGCATTGGATAGGTATAAAAAAGGAATTCTCAGATATTTGGAGGGAACTGTGAATGTGGTTCTCCAAATACAGGTATCTGAAGAATATTAAAGGTAATTGAATTTATGTCTATTCCAGTTATGAAGGGAGGAATGTCAGAGTATATTCATGAACTGGAATAGAGCATGGTAACAAGGTCAGCCAATGAACAGGCATAGCAACTAAGTCAGCCAATGAGGACTGTTTTGGAAACTGATACTAGAATAGACTAGGCTGGAAACTGAAACTAAAAGTAGCTGAGGCATGGCTCTATATTAAGCTCTGCTGCTCTGCAGCTATGTTGAGCTCTGAGTCTGTCTATTGAAATGAAACTGCTTCTCTCCTCTGCTTGCCTGGTGACCTAAAGTGAAACTGGAAGTTCTCTCTGTTCTGCTCTGCTGAGAGTTACTTGCAACATGTTTCTGTCGGAGTTTGCTCCATGTTGGAGAAATCTACAACTGGTTTGTAAAATCTACTTATTATGTTTATAAAGATGTTAAATGAAGCATCAGCCATCTGTCTTTATTTTTCTGGTGCTGAATTAACGCTGCAAAACTCTGAATAGTCTACTATAAAGCCATAATCAAAATATTAAAAACACTGTAAAACAAGTAGCAGATAAGTATTATCATAAATAAAAGAGCCAAAAAATTCTAAGGTATGAAACCGGCTGCATTCTAAGGTATGAAATTGGAGCTATCTGTAACTCTGTGGCGAGTGTATTCTGGGCAGAAAGTTTCATTGAGTGAACTTGCTACAGAAAAAGTGTGGCCTGATTTAACCTCTACCATAAAGAGCTTTCAAAGAGTTGGATTTGGAAGCATATTGGAAGCCGTGCAGTGATTTCAGGATAAGGCTTATTCTTTACCTTTTTTAGGGTTGTTCCAGGAGAAATCTAGCATCACGGCTTGCAGAGTGGTAGCTTCTAGATTATCTGGGTGGGCTCAAACTTGAGCTTTTTCCAATGCCCAATGGTGCCCACCTTTGGCATCTTTGCCATCATGGGAACAGTAAATGGACAAAGGACTTGCCAGAGTGATTTCATCCAATGCTTTGGCTGCTCCCACTTTTCATAGTAAAGCAGGCCAAATATGGAGTAGAGTCATTCCCTCATTTTCTTCCGGAAACTTTCTGAATTGATTAGATGCCTAGGGATGTTGTGATCCAAGCTGACAAAGAAATGATCTCGCAGATATTAAAATTCCCCATTTTCAGACCAAGTCTCATCTGTGCTGAAATAAAGACCAGATCAAGCAAGGGCCCACCAAAATATATCAGACTGTGATTGCTTGAGAGAAGCCAATAACCACAAGGCTCATATACTAAATGAGAACATTTCTAGGGCATGAAGGTCAAAATCATTCAAGATTCAATGTCTTGGGAACTCAACTGCAAACTTCTGAGATTCAGGAACTCATGGAAGGTCATGTCTTATTTTAGGAATGTGTAGTATTTTATATACTTTGGTATGGCTGAATGTAGTTTTATTATGTTTTTATTAATATATTTTGTGAACTACTTAATTTTTTATAGTTAAACATTATATAATCATAGTAATAAACAAACACATAGAGGCCTGAACAGTGAATGAAGTATTTGTATGCTTATCTCAAAAATGAATCTCCTATTAATACTCTTATCCCAGTGAAAAGGCCTGATGAAATGCCAAGTTTTTATTCTTGTAAATCTATATAGTAAATATTATTGAGCAGTGGTAAGCAGCTGTGGAAATGCTTTTGCTGATTTTTTTGGGCGGGGAGGGGGAATAGGTTTTTTGGGGGATATTTATTCTGTTCCCACTCACCCGATATGTGGCTCAAAGGCAGCTGGAGCTGTTACACTGATTTTTTTTTAATTCATATTTATATGCCGCCCTTCTCCGGAGACTCAGGGCGGCTTACAATTTTTGGAGCAATTTTAATGCTTTGGGGAAGGATCCTTCTGTGTGCTTTGCACAACCCTAAGATTAACGAGGACAGCTGCTACTGTCGGCTCTTTAGAGCAACATCTCTAATTGGTTCTGGCCTTCAATTCCCAAATTTCAAACCAACAAGGCCATGCTGGCTGGGAGTTGACATTTGGCAATTGCCATTCGCTGGGGCTTTGGCTTTAATTGATGTTGCTCGGTGCTCCTGGTGTTCAAACTAAAATTAATACAATTCTCCCAGTTAAACAATACAAAATAAAATCGCAGACAGAAGTTAAGATGACCTAAGATGGTTTGAGAAGGATGAAAGAGAGAGAATGAGCAGTCATAACCCACCATTTAGAAAGAGATCAGTTTACCCCATCACCAAGAATTCTGCTTCTGACCAAAGGCAGAAACTGCAATTTACCTCATTCGGTATTCCCCCCCCCCATTTTGGAAAAATGTTGGCAAAGTTTCTTTTGAAACTGGCTACATCTCAAAAATAAACCATTTTTTTGTACTGGCTAAAAAGATGGAGCCAGAAAACAGAATATCTATTTGATTCTTACTTCTGATCCAAACTCAGAAGCTGGGCTTAACTAAATCTCTGTTATTCTCAACCAGTCTCAATCCATCCCCCAGTTGCAATATAGGGAATAAGATTACTATTTTATTTATTTAATTTATATATACCCTCCATTTTGCTGCTTCTGGCAACTCCAGGCAGCTAATACTACATTATTAACTTAGTTGGTTTTTGTAAAATTGCAACTCAATAATTCAGGATCTGAATCTAGCACTTTAAGTATGTATTAAAAATTGTTGTCTAAACCATGTGAAAACATGTATCCATAAAGTCTGCTTTTTGAAAACAAAATATGTTTTTAACAGTCGTATTATAATGCTTGTGTTAAAAAGCCTGTTGTTTTTGTACATATTTTTCCTCTGTGTGCATAAATAAAATAAAAGGTAAAGGTTCCCCTCGCACATACATACTAGTCGTTTCCGGCTCTAGGGGGAGGTGCTCATCTCCATTACAAAGCTGAAGAGCCAGCGCTGTCTGAAGATGTCTCCGTGGTCATGTGGCTAGCATGACTAAACGCCGAAGGCGCACAGAACGCTGTTTCCTTCCCAGCAACTACTTGCATTTCTACTTGCATTTTTACATGCTTTTAAACTGCTAGGTTACAGAAGCTGGGGCAAGTAACAGGAGCCCACTCCGTTATGTGGCACTAGGGATTCGAACTGCTGAACTGCCGACCTTTCTGACCGACAAGCTCAGTGTCTTAGCCACTGAGCCACCGCATCCCTATTTCTATATGCATACTATCATTTAAACAGAAGTGACATAGGAAATCTCTGGCTGCTTACAACTGATGGTTTTACACAGGTAGAAAAATAAAACATAGGGCTTAATTATATTTTCCATATTCTTGCAGAAGGGTGAAAGAATCTGCATCTTTCTCATTGAAAATGAACTGGAATTGCTTTAATAAACAGTACCCTGCTGGATCAGTCCACCTAGTCCAGAGGGGTCTGTTCTCAGAGTGAAAAACCAACTACACAAGGAGGCCAGCACTGTATCAGCAGATGCACTTTAGAGGCAGCCACACTGTCACACAGAACAGTAGTTTAATACTGGCTAGATTGTATTAATCACCAGTTTATTCAACATCCTGAAATTTTCCTTTCCATTAAAGCCTGCAGAGAGAATAGTTTTCATGCAAGGAAAAGTAAAAACTCTTTCAAACCAAGCCTGATCCATGATTTCATGAACATGATCAAGTATTTTTCTTAATAACAGAGACATTTATGGGGGTGAGGTGGGGTGGGTAGTAAAAAAATCAAGATGGTAGCTATAATCATGTGACAAAGATTGCATACTTATTATTGTCCTCTTCTCTCCCCTCTTCCCCCATGGACATTTCTGATGGAAGAGTTTGCTTTTTCCTTCTTTTAGGATTTTTTGGTGACTTTTTCTTCCAAATATACAATAATATGTACATTCAGTTCCAAACGATCAGCAACGGAAAACTTTGTGGAGAATCTCAATGAATTGAATTGTTACAAATTTTTATTTTAGGTGGTTCTAATTATGACATCTTTCATCCATTTTTATTTTAACAAAAGCTATTTCTCCTGCTTTTGGTGCTTGAAGCTGTTTTTCATATTCCTTTATTTAGATTGTATAAGAATAACAAATATAATATCCAGTCAGAATCAAGTGGTTCTCCTATTGATTCTGAAGGGTCAATGGGTAGCATGAGGTTGATAATCTGATCCTTACAGACCACTGTGCATCAGTAAGTCTCATAGAAACTCAACAATGAGCAGTCTCTGTTAAGTGGAAGCCTAAAGCTTCAAAGGTTTGGTAAAATAATCTCTTTAGTTGGGTTTAAGGCCCGGAAAGTTTATCAAACCCACAGTGATTGGGCTTATGGATGACCTGTGAGATATTCAAGGTAATCATTTGTATTCCTGGTAGACCACTTCATGGCTTTGGATATTTTTGATCAAAGTATCCTAATGGACTATTCTTTTTTTCCTAAAGGTTCCAATCAATGGAGGGAAATGGTGGGAAAACATTGTGTCCTCCAGCCAATCACATTGCAAGGGCCAATGCAATCATTCTTACTATTTAACATACAGTATATATGAAACAACTTATCTGTTGACAAGACGGCCAGGTTTTAAAAGCATACTGATGATACCCAGATATTTTTAAGCAGAGGTTGTGATAGTGCCCTATTCTGATGCCTGAAAATTATGAAGTCTGGATGAGGAAGAACAAGCTCAGATGGAATTCGGAAAGGTAGAGTTGCTGTGGGTATGGAAGTCCTCTGACTCCAGAGACATACCATCTTTGGTTCTAAACTCAAAGCTCCTACTTGAAGAACAAGTGGCAGCAGTGGCCAAATTTAGGATTCATTGAAATAGGTTTAGTCAGAACCTTTTGCCTCCATATTGTACATTTGGAGAGAAGACAGAAATGTGGAAATCAACCATACAGAATGAATGACTGTTCCATTTAGAAGAAAGTAAGACTTTCAAAGGTTTAAATTTATGTTTAAAGAAAAGATGATAAAGTTATAAGAATCCAGGCAACTACAGATGACATGAAAAAGATACAAAAACCTCAGAAATGCAGCTCATATCTGCTAATGACTTACTCTCCTATAAATATGGAATTGACTGTAACTTCAAATATTCTTGTAATGTATAAGCAAAATGTGGTACATAAAGTAATACTTCAAGAAAGTTGAGCCTGCTATTCTATTGCTTGGTCTCCTGTCATACAGAGTTTCCACCTCAAGAAGCTGTCTATCTGGGACATGTAAATATTTCAGGATTTAATACTAATTTTTTCCTCTGAAACTAGTGAAACAGCAGACAAACCAACTGATTGCCCTTTCCGCTAATATTTGTACGCACTCAAAGTCTGGCACATTTCTCTCTCTCAAATTTCATAGGTTTCAAGAAAACAGAAGGAAAGGAAATAAAGTTATCTTTAAGCTACATACCCCAGATTTATAGCCTGGGTTAAACAACAGAATATTTATAGTGTTTTTAGAAAAAGGTCTTCTAATACCCTTCATACTTTTGTAGTAATTTTCTGAACAGTCCTATTAGCTTCCCTTATTTATTTATTTATTTATTTATTTATTTATTTATTTATTTATTATTTGAACTTATATGCCGCCCCATCTCCGAAGACTCGGCGACACAACTAAAAACAAGAAACAATAAATACATTAAAAAACAATTAAATTAAGTTATAAGTCCAAACATTTATAAAACCATTAAAACCAACCCTCCCCGGAGGGTCATAGCCCGGGTTGGTCAAATAACCAGGTCTTTAACTCACGGCGAAAGGTGCGGAGGTCAGGGGCCAGGCGGAGCTCCAAGGGCAGTTGATTCCAAAGGTCAGGGGCCACGACAGAAAAGGCTCGTCGTCGGGGAACCGCCAGCCGGCATTGGCCCGCCGACGGAACCCCGAGGAGTCCTTGCCTATGAGCTCGCACAGTAAGCGAGCTCAAGGCAATACATTCCCAGAACAAAAATATCACTTAATAGCTTGAAATATAGTTTTTTTTGTGCACGTCATCACCACCTCTGTTCACGACAATGGAAGAATAAGATGATACAGCACAGAAGGAATTTATGGTACAAAACATGCAAACTTAAATTTGAAAGCTATACCTTCAAAGTACATCTCACCCATAAGGCACATATAAACAAACATAGTGATCTATAGCAGTGGCCTCCAACCTTTTTGGGATCAGGGATCAGTTCTGTGGAGAGAGGTTTTTCCACAGACTGGAGAGGGTGTGGCTTTGTGTGTTGCCTGCATTTCATGGATGGGGTTTCACTTGTTTCTGCGGCCCATTTTTGGCGTGCTGCAGACTTGTGCCAGTCCATGGACCTGGGGACCTCTGATCTATAGGACCACACTTGTCTTGGCATGAAACGATCAGCACATCATAAAGAAATGGCTCTGAGCAAGTTGTCAAAGAACATGGGAAAATTCTCTTTGCCTGAGGCTACACTGAAAGCAACTCATTTTCTATGTCCCACTTTATCTGCAGTCGCTCTTTTCTTCCCTACATCTCCCTTGCTTTCATAAACAGTCAATTTTGTTCATGACTGCTAGACAATGGAGTGTGGCTTAACTGGCTTTCCTCACCCCTTCCAGCAATTCTATATTAAAAGGGCTGGTTTCCTATTGCGTGCAATTTGATCTGCAAGCAGGGTGCTAAAGTAGAAAGGGAATCAATGCATAAAAACTTATTTACTGAACAGTGGGGGAGAATGTCAAGAGAAGGGGGGGTAAAATAATTTATTGCATGATGTTTATATGGCATCCTTTGCTCAATTTCTTTAAAGGGAGGGGAATAAGGGAATGGGAAGACATCTACTATATTTGACTTCAAACACATAATCCCTCAATGGAAGGACTGTTAGGTTTGTGGGTGGAGAAGGTTTACTACTTCCTTTTTAATTACTTAGTTTTAAAATCACAGGTTTTATATTACAGAAACTCAGAGATCTCCAAGCAGGTTATTTGGAGTGGGGTGGGTAAACATTTTTAGTCATTACATTTGTTAGGAGTTATGGTTGTTATAGTTCTTTTTAGTCAATATTGGCTCCTGGTGATTACTTGGACAGGTAATTACCTGTTTTATTGGCAATCTTTTTGGTAATGATTCAATGTTTTTTTCCTAGGGCTAAGAAAGAGACTGTCCCAAAGTTATATGCTGGCTTCTGGGTCCGAGGACTGTAATTCAAGTTTCCTTACTCCTAGTCCAGCACTTTAAAATATACCAAACTGGCTCTTTGTTTTTTTAAGGTCCTTGCCTTCTTCTGAATGTTTCCCACCACTTCCCCAAATAGCCTATAGTCTTGACGCTCTTTCTGACCCTGTTTTGCTTCTCAAGTGCTGCTGAGAAGACTTAAAACAAGTCTAATAGTCATTTATTTGATTCCTAGTGAAGCCATGTACTATTGTTTTTTTTTAAGTCTCCACAAAGTCACCAGGAATGAAATAAATGGGAACTGATTTAGAATGAGAGCCAGAGGTATGGCTTCTTTACATTCATATACATACATACGTTAGTTCTTCCACTTTGGAAGACTTGATCTTTGAAATTGGAGGAATTTCTTCAAAAAAATGAAATATAATGTATAACATTTAATCTAATGTTATAGAAAATGGTAGCATACTCCTGCAAAATTCAATAGTTAACTAGCTGCAGAAGGTCTTTCATGGCAGGACTCAAATAAATCCACCACCCCATGTATTATCTTTCAAAAGAAGACTTTCATTTTTGCTTCCTTAACAACAAAAGATAAGGAACTTGATGTGTTCAACAAACCCTTGACTATTGATATAGCCGGTCAAGGTTTCTTGTGATTCACAATCAGTCTTGGGGGAAGTCCAAAAACATGTTGCTCACGCCAGTAACACATATTGTTGAAAGCTAAATATGATTTGCTGTTGAAAGAATGAGCAGTCAAAAGATTATAAAACCTAAGCATGGGTTGTGGCTTCAGATTTAAATTTCCAGGTTCCTGTTTCACGATGGATGAAAAAGCTAAATTCAAAGATGGAGAGAAATCCCAGCTGGCTTCCTCTTTCAATGAGAAAGAAAAGATCCTGTTAAATAAGCAGCTTAGGATTCTAAACACCATGAAGAAACAGGCTGAAAATTCCATAATTGTTGACCAAAGGATCTTGTACAAAAGATTCACCATGAAGCTCAGAAAATCTGAAGTGGCTCATGCCAAACTATTTGGTGATCGGGGGCTCGTCAACCAGCTCTCTCGGAGTCTCTTTCCAAATCTGCATTCTGTTGTGACTGACGATAGTAAGAAAGCGATTGGAATTCTATTGCAGAATACAGAAGCCTCCAGAGCTATTTCAGCTCCATGCAGAATTCAGAAGCAGCAAGCTGCCGTCTCTGTCACTAACAGTCACAGCAGCTACAAAATCTGGCAAGGTAAGGAAGCTGAGATTAAAGAGCAACAGAATTCTGTTCCAGCTACAGTGGAAATGAATGCTCAACTGCAATGTCAGAAGAGAGTCACCTCAGGTGCGAAAGGAGTTTCTGAAGGTCAGCTTGTTTTTATTCAACCTGCCAGCACTGCTAGATGCAAAAGGCCCCATACTTCCCATCATCAAGAAAATGGCAGATTGTCCAGTGTAAAGTATGGCTTTGCAAAAATCTCCCCCCAGCTATTGCATTCGGCACATCAGGCTACAGATCCTAGTATGTCTTCATCCCTGAGATGTCCAGAAAGGGATTTTTCGAAAGAAAAATGCCCAAATGCTAAGAGCAGAAGTCACAAATGGAGACCAAATTCAAGGAGTCTTTTCCTGAATTTGGATCACATACCTTTAGAAATATGCAACAGGAAGAGTAAAAATTTAAAAGTACACAATTATGACTTTTTAAATGATAAGATCAAGCTCTTTCTTGAGAAAGTTACCACTTTAAAACAAGAACGAGTCTGCCATTTACAGGACTATTACTCTGACAGACTGCAGGAACAGATAGGGCAGAAATGTCAGATAAATTGGGATTTTGTATGGGATAATACTCAGGAGCAGAGAAAATGGAAACCAATTGGTTCGGAGAACAACCATCGAAGCATTACAATAAAGAAACTGGACATGGATTTCACCAAAAAAGACAGGCCATTAGATATTTTAATATGGGAATATTACAATAAGTTACTTACTGAAGAGAATCTCATTGAAAGACAGTGGCTGAATAATAACCCTAATCAACTGATCACAAAACAAGACTTGGACAATTCCCCCCCACAAGATTAAGAGCTGTTCTGGGATTAATATTGACTAAAACAGACTATCCTTCTTTTGTTTCTTAAGTGGTGTTTCATCATTTACTAGAATCCAAGTATATATTGGGAATACCTTCTGCAAATGTTTTCTATCCCTGCCCTGATGAAAAACAGGCAGGGAAAGTTAGTGATCTTAACCATCATATATTAGAATGATCCTTACCAATCTTCTATACATTTGATTAATAAATATGGAAAATATGTGAAAATTACTTTTTAAGTTTAAGTTAAGTTTGTTTCAAGCTTGTGGAGACAGACATTTCCTATCTTTTCTGTACCTTATTGGCTTAAATGCATGTTGATCTTCCGTGTAAGTAATCAACTTTTATTCTATACTTTGTCACTATTCAGATTGTATTATTCCAGTAATCTGGATCGTGACAAAGTATAGAATAAAAATTGATTATTTATATTGAAAATCAACATGGATTTAAACCCCATGATTGTAAAAAAATATAATTACTTCTTAAAACATGAGAGCTTAATTTGAAGCAAAAATTAAACTGGGACATTTCAGCCCTAATATATTATAGATTAAGAAAGTATTCTTTAAATATAAAAAAAATCATATATTTAAATCAGATCTGACCATTTAGCAAAACTAACAATAATGTTGGGATCCTCTTGGTGGCCTTTTCATCAAGCTGCCTTTTCTTATTGTTTTTAAGAATTTGATGCTGCTGAATTCTAAAACGGTTGAACATTATAGTTGAGTTTTTTGATTGTATGCAAAATTAAACTTGTGAAGTAATCAGCTCTCAGCCTCTCCATTTCTTGGAACAGTTGCAATTTACTACCATAATTATTTTTCTGCCTCTGTTAATATGCAAATATGTGATTTATGTAAATAAAAACAGGTTAAGAATTAATTCCCATAGTAATTTAAATGATTTAGTCTGTGAACTTTTATCTATTACATCAAATGTGCTAGAACAAGGGTCACTAAGAATGCAAAACCTTTTTTTCAATATAAAAATTATCCTGTACTTTTGTCATTTTATTGAATGTTTCTAGACTTGTGATGAAATTAAAAATGAAAACTAAGGGGCACTCAGAAAATGGTACACTTTTCCTCCCTCTTAATATGAAAAGATCAGGGCAGGCTGGCCCCAAAGAAATGTCAATGGGCACATAATCCATGTATGCTATATTGGTCCTCTATTAAAATGAAAATGGTTCTTTCTTAACTTGATTCCCAAGAGATACTCTCTCTTGAATTTATCCCAAGATGAAATTTCTGATACTGGACTGAAACTGAAGCCTTTATTTTTTAGTACTTAAGACTGTGCCTGAGCCTACTGTGTTTCCCCGAAAATAAGACCTACCCCAAAAGTAAGACCTAGCACTATTTTCTAAACCTGCCCTAATATAAGACCTACCCCAAAAATAAGACCTAGTGTAAATCTCCAGTTCCAGGAAGACTTTTCAGGGAGCAACCATGCACCCGTGAAACACCCCCCCCTACACACTCACACCCACTATTTGGCACCATAAATATATAAGACCTACCCCAAAAAATAAGACCTAGTGTGTTTTTGGGAGCCAAAAAAATATATAAGACAGTGTCTTATTTTCGGGGAAACACGGTAGTAAGGAAAATCAATAGTTCTAGTGCACTCCAAAATAACTTCTTGGTTGTTAGGGTTTAAATAAGAATTATATGCAATCAATGTAATTTTAATCTATTAGAATTCTTTGCCATAAAATTGTCATACATGAAATCTAATGTGGGTCTTATAGCTCAAGTGGGGTGGGTGGGTCTTGGAACTTGGGAAAATTGCCAGCAATGTAAGGTAGCTGCTGGTGTCAGCTCAACAAGGTAGGCCAGCACAGAAACTATCCCCACAAGAAGACTTTAGCCTAAGCCAGGGCTGTCATACTCACAGCCTGAGGGCCGGATGCATCAGCACTGGCCACGCTCCCTTTAGTGAAGGGGGAAAAGTCGCGATATATCACGTGATGATGCAGTAACGACGCGAGTTTGACACCCCTGGCCTAAGCCAATCTAGTATAATCCTAGCTTTCCTTTGGAATCAGTTTCCTGAGCTGGTCTATCTCCTATAGCTGACATCAATCTTGGAAGTCTGCTGATGTTTTACTTTTCTACTCTCATGCACCACCAATGTGTCAGGGAGGAGCCACTCTGAGCATCTTCCCAATACTATGTGCATTCTCAGACCTTAAGGAAGTCCGCCCTCCCCGCCACAACCTTTTGGGCACCAGGGACCGGTTCCATGGAGATAGATTTTTCCACGGACTGGAGGGGGTGTGGTTTTGTGTGCTGCCTAAATCCTGTGTATGGGGCTTTGTTTGCACTGCCTGGTTTCTGGCATGGTGCCAGTTCACGGAATGGGGGTTGGGATCCCTGCCTTAAGGAATACCGCAAATTATTTCCATGGTCTTCTAAGCTGGGATGTGACATTTGGCAATATCCACAGAGCAGATTCCTGTAGTTAATTTTTATTCTGACTGATTGTGGCTTGCCAGAATTCTCAGATGAGGATCTTTTCTGATCTCACTATAATTGATTCTAGGAAGTTGTTCTTTGACAGTGAACTCTTTCAAATAAACCTGTAATTTAAACCATGTTGGACAAATTAGTACAGGCAGTCCTTGACTTACAAGGGTTCAAAGTTACAATGGACCATTCCAGAGCTACTTACAACTCTTTTTCAGAGTTATAAAGATCATAATCCCCTTCCATAATCATGTAACTACATTTTGAACACTTGGCAACTGGCTCACTATACAGCAGTTTTCAGTATCCTGCAGTTATGTATTTTGATTTGTGACATTTTAAATAGTTTTTGGTGTTTACTTGTAGTTTCTGGCAAAAAAAAAACCCCTATTGGGGAAAAACGCATTTGCTTAATGACCATTGTTAAAAGCAGACTGTACATTCTCAATTCTGTTGAGAGTACCTGTAGCCATTCACTTCACTCATGAATGGATATCATTTATCAAGATTCCCACAGCTGCTATTTTTAGTACATTGAAAGTAGTCGCAATATAGCTTATAAAAGAAATTAGCGATCATTTTCATTTACATAAAAGTGAGACATTTACTATGTGTAAATCTAGATTAACATAACATTTCTGTTTAAGGGCTAGCAATCCTGAAAGACATTTTCCCCTTCAAAGGATTTCAGAGTTTAGTCTTTTTCACTAATACCAATTCTGCACCAATTACAGGATTAGCAAGGCACAAGCTCACTTCTACACATCAGCTGACATTTACAGTGAGAGGAATACCACCTGTATCGTCTTGATAAAGCATCTATGATCCTTTTATTCATACTGTAATAGCAGCAATGAGCAATGTGTAGGGATGCTCTGTAGGAAGGTAAAAGTTTTACATTCTGAATTTATGATATGCCATGTAAAAGAGAGGAGTGAATTTAGGATTTGCTTTCTACACATTGAATGAATAACTTGGAGTATTACAATGCAAAGGTGTCCTTTAAAAAAAATCATTTCCCCCTGTTGCTAGATGAGGAGAAAAAAAGGCATCTCCTTGCTGCAGCACTGATCATATGCCTTGATAACGAAACAGCAGTACATTTAAAAAAAAAAAAGCTTGCAGGGAAGACTGAATTGTCTATTTAAAATGTCAACTGAAGAGAAACCAATAGCTTCTTTTTAAGTGCACTTCACATGCTTTTGTTTATAGACCCAACATTCTGATTTCTCCCACATTTTCCTATACTCTAAAGTTGTTTGGCTGAAATGCACTTTTCCCAGTAAATATTTTTTCCTTAAAAAAAAGGCGACATTAACTATGTTCACATTTCTATATGGCTAGAAATCTTGCTAATTAAAAACCTGGTATGCTACAAGACAAGACATGTGAAAGACAACATATATAATGAAATGACTTTTTGTTTTTGTTTAATTGTTGTGCTGTGGCTAAAAGTAAAGGTCTGAAGGCTGTAATTTAACATTCCAAGTTCTCCCTTCCATCTTTATTGATTCTAATGTTTTTCCACAAATGTCTTTGGGGCTAGAACAGCAGTCATTGCATCACACCATTTTGATTTCCAAGACTTCAAGTTTCAAAAGCAAAACTGTTCAAAAAGTACAGTTCCCGATTTTGATTTGATAACTGGGACAAAAATGTAGCACATACTTAAAAGGTTACACAATCTACAAATGATGGCAATATTTTCCTTGGGAGAGTACAGTTTTGTTTTCTTGTAAATACTCAAAAAGGCTCAACTTCAAGCAGTAATAAAACACAAGCAAAAGTGATTTAACCCTTTAAAATAAATATTCAGGAAAACCTCTCTGTACATACAAGTGAAAGAATATGTAACACTTTCACGCTAAAAGAAAATACTTTGTTCATAGAAGCAGCTGAAATCTGCTGTTCCAGCCCAGAGTCCCCAAGTGAAGAAGGGAGGCCCAAATACAGGTGACTACGGTAGCTTGCTTGCTATAGCTTATGGCCTTTTGTGGGTTTTCTCTTACTGATTTTGGGACAGGGACACCATTGCCACCAATCGTTTTATCCCTTTTATTTAATTCATTACAGCATGCCAAATCCTTTGGCATATGTGATGGCCTTCAACAATCTCTCCTTAAGTTTCTCTTTGCTGGAATATTCCGGAAGCAAGAGGACATTAAAGCATGTATGAGATGTAGGTAACCTGGAGAAAGAAAAGAACCGAGTCTCAGAATTGTCTTGAAATATAAACAGTTCTATTAGCTTAGCATAAGAAATACTGATATTTTATCCATGTTTTATTTTTCACTTTTCAAAGAATTAGGTTATTCAAATAAGGGCCTTGGTGGTGCAGGCTGTTAAATGCCTAGCACTTAAGTTCCAGCTGCCTGCAGTTAGTGCAGGCTCGAATCCCACCAGGCTCAAGATTGACTCAGCCTTCCATCCTCTCAGGGTAGGTAAATTGAGGACCCAAGATTGTTGGGGTCAATAAGCTGACTTCGTAAAAATGCCGCTTAGTAATAAGCAGGCATATACAATGGAATGAAGGCTATTGCTGAGCGCATTGGGTTGTATCCCAAATATTGTAAGCCGCCCTGAGTCTCCGGAGAAGGGCGGCATATAAATGTAATTTTTAAAAAATGCTATTAAGAGTGAGTTTATGTAACCCTCATGTGAGATGAAGTTGTAAACCTATTGCTTAACTACATTTCCTACCTATTTCTGAATTTTAAGGACTTTTACCTTTCGGTGTCAGGGCCATTTTTGGCTATAATCATCTTTAGTTTTCCAAGCCCTCCTACTGGTGCTCTGTCTGTCCCTGTTGTAAACTGGAGGAAGAGTCTTTTTTGCTCATCTGTAAATGAATGGACTATTTCCCAAAATTCCCTGCAGAAGTGAAAATTAAACAGAAAAAGAAACTGTATGCAGAGCAAATAACACATGACTACTTAGAGATAATCTGCATAAAACTTGCCTTTTGACATTTGCTTCGTAAGTAGCCAACACAACATTATAATCATCCCAAAGGTGCTTTTTCAAGAGGCAATTGGACTTTCTGGTTTTTCTTTGAAGACATTTTGCTTCTCATGCAAGAAGCTTCTTCATATCTGACTGGGTGGTGGGTAATGGAAGGATTTATACTCCTTGCAGCCAATCTAACATACTCATACTCATTTGACCAGCTTTCTGCAAGAAGTATAAATCCTTCAATTCCTCACTATCCAGCTAGAGCTGAAGAAGCTTCTTGGATGAGAAGTGAAATGTCTTCAAAGAAAAACCAGGAAGTCCACTTACTTCTTGAGATGGCACCTTTGGGACAACCATGACCTGGATGACTGAGAATCTCCACAGACACAAGATATAAATGTAATTTCCTGTCTCGTTAAAGACATAATCCCTAAGATAACTTATACAGAAGGAAATCTGGTTACATCAGTCCAGCTAAAATATGTGGACTACAGAAAGCACAGCATAGATTTATTTTCTTTTTAGGAATGATTGGAGCATTTCAAAATTGTATAAAAATGACTTTCAAAATTGAAATCCCCCTATGTATGGAGACTAAAACTGGTCAGTTATGATGCTTGCATAAGCAGAGTATCTCATATATCCACATGGATATTACTATGGCCAGATTCCATCTTTAATAGTGGTAACTTTCTTATTACCTTCTTCTGAGGGAAGCAAATAATTTGCTTTCATCAATGCAATAAAGCACCTCTCAAGTTAGTCAGTTGAGAGTAAGAAAGCTTTACTCACTGGTTAGAGATGTCTAATGTTTCCCCTATACTGTCCAAGATTGTTGAAGTGCTAGTAAGCATACACTGCTAGCTGGTAAATACAGGAATCGTGAGACAACTTGGTCTTGCCTTCTTTTTTGGAAAAGCCCAAGAGGTCTCTATGCCGACACAACTAACTTTATCAACCACACAAGGTAGTTATGAAATAGAAATTATTTATACATGATACTTAAAATATAAATTTTAAGGCGTAAAGAGACTGATTGTGACTCCAATAAATGCATACAGAGAATTAACTGATGCTTTGTAGGATCTGGCAATTTGAAAAATAGGAAATGGAGATCATTCCTATTTTTACTACTTTTATTTTAGCAACCATGCCCATCACTTGAAATTTCTTGTTTGAAAGTCTAGTTAAAGATTTGAGGCTTTCAAATTTTCCCCCCTTTTTTATAATTGTGAGACTTGTATCATATTTGGTTATTCTCCTTGTTTGGAGATATAAGTATCACTTTCTATAGCTACACATAAAAAGCCTAGTCCCCATACCTAATTATAAGAGAATCTCTGGTATAGCCGCCATCATATTCTGTGGTTTCTTCTAGGGCCTGGAAGTCTAGATTCTGTAAATAAAATATACCATATCACCATTATACAATTTAGTACCAACAGCAGAACCAATAATTTTTTCCCCATTTAATTAAAATGCCTTACCCTGCTTCCGCAAATAAGCAATTCAATCTCCTCAGGTCTAAATAAATATTTTAGGGGAGATTCATTGGTTACCATGTGAAATCCTCTTCGAAAGGCCTTAAATTGTTTTTCCACTGATTTGTTCAGAATGTAGTCAGAATACAGATTAACAAATTCCTGTTTAATAAAAAAGCAGACAACACCAAGCTCCTTTACTAAGTCAGACATGAGCCTTTGTCTCAAATAAAGAGAACTATGCTCTTCCCAGCATCCTCTCAAAAACTAGATATGAACTTCCTCTTGTTTAGTAACCCTAAGACTTACACATCTGTAAGATTGCATTGATTCTACAAACTTCAAATTATTTCATAAACAAGTATTTCATGTTTTGTTTATTTACCATTCACCTCTACAAGGCTGAAACCTAATGAAGTCATTAGAATTTTTCTTAAGTTGCTAGTGAACAGTGGCTTTTGATTCCTTAACAAAGGAGTCCCTATCTAACACAAGATATATTTTTATTCAGAGTAGTGTCTTCACTTCACATGCTATGATTGTCAATTAATGGAACTTAATAGTAACTAATAATCAAAGTTACTGATATGCTTTCCTGACTTGCTTTTGTATTATTTGTCAACTTCTTATTTTACTTTTAAATTAAAAAAATATTAGCTTTAAAAAAACCCAGAAAGCCTTATTTTACATCAAAGCACAGGTTGCACTCATGGTTCTTTTCTTTATATACTACTCTTCTGATGATAGATAATATATGTAGCTCAGGGCTGAAGGCTTGAATCGCTAGGATTCTCTGGCCTTAGTTTTTCATTGGCAGATGTTTCATTACCCTCCTCTTCCCATAACATCTTCAGGACTAAAGAAGGATTTAAATAGGTAATGAAATATCTGTAAATGAAAATCCAAGCTTAGAGAACATATCCATTACCATCTTCCTTCAACTTAGTGCATTCTAGGTAACGGTTAGGAATTCTGAAAGTTGTAATCTCAATGCCTGTAAAGGAAGCCAAACCGATATATACCATGAATACCAAGATGCATCAGAAATGCAGTTAGAAGCATCAGAGAAATTCAGCTTCTAGTCAGGCACAAACTTCACTTATCTGAAGTAAAATTCTAGCTCTTGGGAAGCTTTAGTTGAAATCTTACTTAGAATGGTTAAAAAAAGGTTGGGAACAGACTTTAGTGCTCTATATACTTTTTGTCCCTACTGTGGCATGGTTCATTGTAGTATTCAAAATGATGCAAATCATATAAGCAGAGATGCTGAAAAAATAAATGTGCATAATACAAACAGGTTGCAGAATGTATTTACTCAATATGCTATCTTTGCAGTTTTAGAATACCACTTACTTAGATAATCACTGTATAATTGGTGGCAGCCATATTATATTACCTTTCTGTTTTCATTTGTAATAGGGATTTTATCTCCATTTTCCTTTAAATCATGCATCATTGGATTACCAAAGAGATCTGTATGAGATATCTGGAAGGTTATCATCATATCGTCTTCCACACTTCCTTCATACTGCAACAAGTCTCTTAAGCTCTGGTAGAGAACCTAAAACAGTACATACATTTCATGTAGCCTTAAAAAAACACTACAAGAAGCCTGATGTATAGAATGTGTATAAACATTAAGAATCAAGCTAGATGTAGGCATCTAGTTCTAACAGTAATTTGAATATTAAAAATAACTGTTGGAGGTTGAGAATTTGATGAGAAGAAGAAGGAAGTGCCTTAATTTGTTTCTTTCCCCAAAGGATGCCTTGTTTTAATGAAGCTATCTTTTAAAAGCTGGTTTTTTTATATCCTGGAAAAATATTGCTTCCTATAGCTGGAAAAGAATTGGCAAATTTGGTTGAAAATGTCAGAAAATTTAAATCACTCATCATCATTCCTCTAATCAGATACATAGCTTTTCCTAATTTAAAAACCTATGCAATATTGGGAGCATACTGATAACTTAAGTCACAACTAATTATGCTTCAGAAACTAATGAACCTGGGAGTTGTTCCCTCCTCAAAATGTGGCTTTGCTATCTCATACTCCACTAGCCTCTATCACCTGAAACAAGCTAGTGTGCAATGTTAAAATTACACAACTATTTAAAAAGAAATAACAAAGAACACTTGTTAGTTAAGGCATCCTGAGGAAAACCCACGATACATTCATAGCCACATCACTGCTGATCATGGCAGTGTTTTTCTAAATAAAGCCTGAAAATATTGAATTCTGTTATCTTTTTTAAGGTTTAGCAGAGTTCTAGAGTATATTTAATAGATGTGTACAAATCTTATTTGATACTTAACATTCTTAAAATCCACATTAACACTCATATGTTTGATAGTTTGTATAAACACAGTGCAGAATGCAATCTCAGCAAATTATTATTACTTCCCTATGGAATTCTGAGACAATATTGATCCTCATTTTACAAGCTTTTTAAATTAAAAATAAGAGATGTACACACCCATACAAAGGTAAACATTCAGAATATACTATAGTATTACTAGGTTTAAAATATAACAACACTGAAGTGTGGACTTCCAAACAGTAGGAAAACTTTAAAGGACTTACAGGATGAGAATCTGCCAGATCACGGAAAGTTCCTTTTTTGCCCATTAATTTCCTGTAGACAACCATTGGAAAATGGACATCCAGAATACAATTATTGTAAATAGCCAGGCCCAATACAATCCCAATCAGTGTAAACTGTCCCTCAGTTTCAAAAGAGGATGGGTTAAACCAAAACAATTTTGTGGACTCATCGTAAGTGAACATTCCTATATAAAAAAAAGTTACAGGATTTCACATTTAACAAGAACAGTTCAACAGCTAGACATTTTCTTATGAATTTTTCACTTTTCACTGTTATTTAATCACTTTAATTCACAATATACTGTTCATCACATTGAATAGACATCTGCACTTTATATAAAAGCCCCAAATGATAAAGACACCATTGTTCCCTAATATTCATTTTAGATGAACAGAACTTTAAAAGCTGAGCATTGAGAGAAGACGACCAAGAGTTCAGGCTTTTATCAAGAGTAACAAATGACTTTTGTGTGCATCTTTAACACTATATAGATTCAGAAAAAAGATATAGTATGAACGTTTCAAACTTTTGTACCCACATACGAAGCGCAATGGAAGACAACATGAAATGAAACTGCTTATTGAATGCTTATGTCAAAAACAACTTGCACACTTTTCCTAACATTTCAGGGAAACATTAAACTGTAACTATCTTTGAATGTGCAAGCTATTTCTGCTGAAGGAGACATTTTATGTGCATTTTTACAGGAAAAAATGGCATGTATCTTTTTTAGAAGGATATTGTGTAATTTTACTGAAGTATTTTTTTAAAAAAATCTGAACAAAACCCAATCATCACTGAGTGAATAGAAGCAAACTTTTCTGAGATAAGAAAATGAACAATTTCTATCTTCTGTATTAAATAGATTCAAAACAAAAGCATTCAATTACAGCAGAAATCAACAATCAATTTAGGTAATAATCAGGACCATGTGATTTCCACACAGTATGTGTGTTTGTACAAATATTTAAACATCTAAACAAATTAATAGTTGGCCCCAAATTCATAAAATCATATAAAAACTTAAAGGTATTTCAATTATTTGGGTATTGCATGAAACTATGTCAATGAGGTCAGCAGATTCCACCCAATAATATCATGGGTAAATGTTTTATTTATTTGGTAGATTTTGATTTCACTTCCCTGCCCCAAATCAGCTCAAAATAGCTTACAAGGAGATCTTCATTCACTTTTTCCTTAGGACAGCAAGGCTGGGCTGGTTGAGTGTGGCCCTCATCCAGCAAATTTGCATGATAGGGGATGGACTTGAGGCTGGGTTTCCTCAGTCTTGGCACAATACTTTAATCACAGAACATGTGGTGAAAAAATTGTGGGGAGTGCAATTCCCCACACAATAACCATGAAAATTACTTACTTACCAATATCGGGATTGAAGATTTCTTCTACAACTAGTTGAAAAAATTCTTTGGAAACTCCTCCTTCATCAACCCCTTGTTCTCCTTCAAATTCTACATACAACTGCTTTTTCAAATCTGCTGGATTTTCCATTGCAATCATTTCTAACTGCAGGGTGAGAAATAAAATAATCTCTGAGTAAGTGCATATCATTGCACATGAATTTAATGCAAAAGCTTCAAAAACATCTTCTAAAGTCCATACTGAGAACACTGCGACTTCATTTTGGGGAATAGTTACAATGGGTTTTTATAATATAAATAATTTACTCTGCTAGAGAGAACAGGGTCATAATGAGATTGGTGTGGAACAAGGACATATAAAATAGTAACTTGCTTTATAAACTGTTCATCAGATAACTGCCAAAGAGTAAGTATCAAATTGGGGTGTTGCTATTTGCAACTTTCCCAATCTTCACTCTGGGGTTAGCTTTCAAGAGTCTGCATCTTCTGTCAGCTGTGACTAACTTTCCTTAAAGAAAGTCTTCGCAGTCTTCTATACTTTTCCACTGTCCCCCTCAAATTCTGGACACGTAGCACTTTTAAAACAAGTCCCAACATAAAAATGACCTGTAGGTGTTTCCTTTAACAATCTGGAGTGATGATGATGGTAACCAGCTTTAACAAGGAACTTAAGGAAAGATACCACATTATTATGGCTCATCAGAAGCCATAGCAGTTATCTAAGTATCTAGTAACTATTTAAAATGCTGTAGGACCAGATTAGCTGGTTTGGTAGCCTTTGAATTGAACTGTTTGTTACTGAAATCATTAAGGTTTTTCTAACAAGGATGGATGGACGGACACATACGTGGAGAGAGTGAGAGGGGGAGAGAGTTTTCTGCATCCATTACCCATCGTGAAATTCTCCAATTTACAGAATGACATTCTTCCCCTCATCCCTCCCACTCAAGGATTCCCACTCAGCTAAAGAGTATTTCAGGAAAGTTCAGGTCGTCCTTTCCTGAAGTTTGCTTCATTTTATGACTTTTCTTGACACAGTTGTTAAGTGAATTGCTGCGGTTGGTAAGTTAGTAACCCAGTTGTTAAGTGAATCTGGCTCCCCCATTGACTTTGATTGTCAGAAGATCGCAAAAGGTGATCACATGACCCCTGGGGCACAGCAATGGTCATAAATATGAACCAGTTGCCAATCATCTGAATTTTGGTCACATGATCAATGCTGCAAAGGTCATAACTGTGAAAAACAGTCCCTAAGTCACATTTTCAATGCTGTTGTAATTTTGAACGGTCACTAAATGAAGTGCTGTAAATTGAGGACTACCTGTATGCTGCAAGAAACTCAATGAATTTCAGGATATACACCATTAGTCTGAAGCATCTGAGCCCAATCATATATTAAAATATCAATAAGCAGATACTTCTTTTGTTTTGCGTATTCTACTATTGGTGTCTTTCTCCTTTTCCATGAATGTACCATTTAAAAGAAATGTAAAGTTTTCCCTGGGAAAAGGGATTTTGTTGAGATTCTTGATTTCAACATATTCTAATGACTAATGGCTAGATATGACTTGGATGAGCATCAACATGTGACAATGAACAATTTAGCCTAAGTTAAGATTAAACAAATAATTGCTTAACACAGTAACTGTAGCACTTGCTCAATATAAAAAATGCAGTATCTGGAAAAAAAATGGAAAAAAGGGAATAACTTCCTGAACTGAAAAATTCATACTTTTCAGATCCATATTAAAACAAAGATGGTAGTGTTTTCTTTTTTTACTCTTTGTATCATTGCCCATGTATGCATCAATATGATGGGGTTATTATGATATAATGTTAACCCATAGATACTACTGTATATATTCCAAACTTATCTTTTAAAATATGTATGCAGTGCAATTATTTCATCCTTGTAAAATGAACTTCAAATGCTTAAATTTTGTTTGAATAATTATATCTGGAATGAAAACTGAAGCAAAATACTTTAGAAACGTTCATAGCTAATTGCTTTGGTCTTGGTCAAAGAAAAGCTATCAACAATTTTTTCTGGTTAAATTTGAATACCGTTTTATACATAAAGAAACCACACACAATATGGAATCCTTTTCATTCTACTGGATCAAAACCTTTGTTCTTTGGTCAGAAACTCTATCTAGTGTATAAATAATTTTTTAAGGTACATATCATTTGGAATGTATCCAGAAGACCCCAGAGAATATTAACAAAACATTAAGGCTCCTATATTATTATTTTTTAGTAGTAAAAGATGTTTTATATATCAAGCCACTTACCCGAACAAGCGCATCATCTATGATGTGATCACGTCTCACTTTGAGTCGCAGATATGGGTTTAACTGCTGGCCTTGAACTAAACTATAAAGGACAGTTATACGACGTTCACTGTACATACGGATTCTGTTGTCATAATACAATCCCAGGTTCTTGGTAACGGCATTCAGTATAAAGGGGCATGTCATAAAGGAGAATTTATTTTCTGTTTCTACCTTGAAAAATGTATAATCTTTGTCCATTTCTAGAACATCATTCAGTGGTTCATTGATAAACTCTTCGAAGGGGATAAGTGGCTTCCGGCAATCTATAGTTTTTACGCCAAGTTCGGTTTCTAGAGGGTCTACCCGAGGTCCTTTTTTATTTCTTCTTTCCTCACCCAGGAGTTCTTGTAGAGTCAATTCGCTAGATTCTGGGATAGGCTCTTCATCCTCCTCTTCATTGTGATCTGTGTCTATATCTCCTCCTACTACATTTGCATAGTAAACCATTTTTAAGCACTTTGAAGCAGCAACAATAGCATCATCATCATTCACTAAGTTACGACTATTGAATTCATTGCTTATGACTTTGTAGGTTATAAGCTGCTGAAAAGTTTCCATCATTCGTCGAATCTGGTCTGCGCTGTACTTTGACCACAGTCGGACCAATTTTGCTTGAGCTGCAAGGGGTAGCTTACTCATTGCTTTGCAAAACAACGGTAGTGCCATTTCCAGGTACTCAGGACTATGAAGATTACCATTTTCCATAACAATAATAAACAAGTTGAGATAGTTAGGATCTCGAGAGTACACATTATGATAAGTCAAGTCACATTCAACGTTGGGTGACAAGTACACAAGTGCATTTAAAAAGGCAGTTTCTATCTTTTCATTAGAAAGTAATCTATTGTAGACTCGTCTGATTGCATCGATATCTACAGATACTTCATCTGGGCCTAATTTTTGTAGGTTGTTATCCCCCTGTGCACTGTCACCCATTCTTGATGACGACGAGGATGACGACGATGGTGCAACTAAATCTTCTTCCATGGCAGAAGAACATGCAGCCTTTTCTTTTTCATCTTCATCTTTATCTTCATCTTTTCCTTGTAAAGACTTCAATTCTTCCTTGGTATGCTGCTTGGCTTTTCGAAAACTCTGTACCAAGGCCTCAGCACTAGAAAATACTCTCCCAATGACACGGATCAAGGGAGAATAGTCTTCTTTTTCTCTACATAGTTCAAGAATTTCATATACTTTTTCTTCTGTTAAAAAAGTCACATCTAGATATTTAAAAACAAAACCAAAAATATCCTTGAAGTTAAATACATTTACATAGAAGGCATTAAAAGAACGACTATTTACAATCTTCAGCAGTAATTAACAGATTCTGCACACACAACCTATTTTCCTACTTACAGAAACTGTATACCTTACTATCTGCTGCCACCAATCCAGGTTCTGCCTCTTAATCTCCCAAAGAAAATATTATAAAGAAAGAAGCCAAGAAGTGGGGAGAGGCCATGAAGGATACAATTAGAATAATATATCTATAAAAAACTATATATCCTGAATTTCCAGGGTAGAATGGAAGACTGAAGATGGTTCCATAAAAAGCAGAGCTGATATTTGTAGTTAAGAACAGAGAGTTGATATCCTTCAACCTTCTCTGAATGAGATGATGTGAAATTGCCCAAGCTACAATCTCTACAGTTGCTTCTCACAAAGAAACGACAAGGCAACAGACTTTGTTAAAAGTTAAAAGATAAGATGTAAAATACTGACTTTTATATATGTCAATGTTATTTATGGTTCTGCTTAGACTTTTTGCTAACTAGAGAGGAGAAGATATTACTTATTGGACCTATACTTAAAAGATGAGTTATGAGACAAAAAACTTTACATCTGTTAATTAGAAGAGATGAAGAGATAATGAAATGATTTATATTTGTATTGAAGATATCAATTATTGTTTCTTTCTATTTCTTATTTTCTTACATATTTCTCTTTCTTTTTTTAGTTTGAATAAACTTTACTTAAAAATTTCAATAAAATTATTAAAAATGAATATATTCTCACATACTGGTGTAAGACGCACCTAGTAATTTGTGGATTTTTGTCTTCATTTCTATGATTATGTAAGCATATTACAAATTAACAGTGATGAGCGTTGCTCATCAAATATTATAGGAAAAACAATGCAATCACTTAAGTAGTTAATTGTGGAGCTTAAGTTCACCCTTTACAAACTTTTAAAAGTATTCTGGTTCTAAATTCTGAATGGAGGAATAAATGATCCCAACCTGATATATACACATATTTTTAAAATTATGCCAGAATGGAAGGTGGATTATTTTTTGGTTAACATAAAAAGCATAATCAACATCGCTAATGGTTAGTTTTCAGTTATAGGTAATCCTTGATTTATGATTATAATTGAGCCCGGAATTATGGTAATCAATTGTGGTGATTGTAGAGTGGGTCGGCATGTGACCTAACCCAACTTTAGAACTGACTTTCTTCATAATCCTACCTTCTTCAGCCTAGTGCTGCAGTTCCCCTCCTGCCCACCGGCCAGACTTTGTCCTACACAGGGTGAAATCAATTAGTCAGGCTGTGCTTTTGCTCTCAAATAAGCTGGGTAAAAAAAATCCTCCATTTTTATTCAGCCTCCTTGACAGCAAAAATGTTACTTGCCAGAAAGATTCCACCTTGTTTGGGGCAAAATTTCTCTATAGGGCAGCATTTTTGCTTTCAAAGAGGCTGGATGAAAATGGACTTTCTCGCCCAGCTACTTTGAAAGCAAAAACGCTGCCTGATGGAGGGACCCGAGTCTTTCAAGCAGTGCATTTGCTCTCGAAGTGGCAGCAAAACCACTATTTTCTGGAGACTGGAGTCTGTTGGGTAGCCTTTCTGCACTTAAGAAAGCTGGCTGAAAAAGGCTTGTCCCAAAATCAAAGCATAAATCCAACCCAATCTTGGATTTCTGGAGAGATCATTTTCAGCAAGCCTCTAGGTGTGTTGTGACTTTCTGGGGAAGCCTCAGGAAAGATTACAAATGGTGATCACATGATCGCAGAGCACTTGGTGACCTGTCATAAGTGCAAACACATTGCCAAGCATTCAGATCACAATCGTGTGACTGCAAGACTGCTGTAGGACCCGCAGATTCAAATGGGGGTTGTGAGCCCCTTTGTTCAGCGCCATTGCAATGTCGAACAGTTGGGAATAAATGAACATTGAGTGAGGACTATCTGTATTATGCTAGATAATCAGGATAAGAAGTTGCTCTGTTGTATGATACAATGCAGACTATACAATGTTGTATCCACTATTGCATCCTTGCTGAACGTTCTGTAATGCTTACCTTTAAAGTCATCTCTTGGACCTTGCATTTCCTTCCTGTTCATTTTTCTGTCAGTGCAGGCGTTGTTGTGGGCACCTTTGGAATTATTTTCTAAGTAAGCTGAGCTTGTTCCTTTCTTGGAGGGATGAGGATCACAGAGTTTTGCATTAATCTTATAAAGGTCGAGGGCCTTAATGGCTGCTGCATTGTTATCCATACGCAGAAAAGTTGGACAGGAAGCACAAAATTCATTCGTGCAGGCTTCATTTCCACAACCCTCAGTTAACTGATGGTAATAGCGTTCTATTAGATGCTTTGCAGCTGCTCGCTTCCTGTACCAAACATTCAAACAGTAAGTACACGGATTAGTATGGCTTGCATATACAATCTCATTCAACTGGTCAGCAAAGCACAGATTAGCGAAGCTCTCAAATAATCTCTCTCAGTTTAAGAGATCTAGAATTGTAAGATGCATCTATAAAATAAAATGTAATTTTATGTGTGAATTCTGTATAGCTTAGCCTCCCTTTTAAAAAAATGTGAAGTGTTTAAGAAAGCAATATTTCTTAGACAAAGCTTTATTAAACATTAACTTTCAATTCATTTCAGTAACAAAAATCTAAGAAGTCCTTAAACTAAGGCCTAAGCATTGTGACAGGAAAGTGACTGTCTTCGTTGTATGCAATTTTAGTTAAAACCATGTAAAAATGAAATGAAGTTATCTTCTTTCTGGAATCAGTTCATAAGTTTATTTCTGCAACCTGCCTTGACTATTGAAAAACAGACAGGTGACACAGAAATTCGACCCATCAATCAATGCAAGTTTAGTGCAACCTCTAGCCAGAAAACAACACATATCCCTGGTACAGGTAGTTGATTTATGACCACAATTGAGCCCAAAATTTACGCTGCTAAGTGAGACACTTGTTAAGTGAATTTTATCCACTTTTATGACCTTTCCTGCCACAGTTAAGTGAATCATTGCAGTTGTTACGTTAATAACATGGCTGTTAAGTGAATCTGGTTTCCCCACTGACTTTGCTTGTCAGGTCAGTAAGGGGGATTAGGTGACACTGGGATAGTGCAACCATCATAAATATGAGTCAGTTGTCAAATGTCTGAATTTTGATCACCTGACCATGGGGTTGTACAGTGTGAAAAATGTTCATAAGGCACCATAACTTCGGACAGTCACTAAATGAACTGTGGCAAGTCGAGGACTATCTGTATAAGTAACAGAAATTAAGTTATAAAAAAGTCACAGACATAGTCAATTCCTTTTTTTGAGGAATCAAGCTCAGATGAAAATGACATATTTTGTTCCAGGTTGTTTCGCCAATGTTCCATTGCCCCATAATTGGTTTACAAAAATATTCTAAGCAAGACCTAGGCATTTCACCAGCTCCAGTCCTTTGGCTGTCTAACTGCCGTTACATCAATTGGAAATTAAAAATCAAATATAAATAAGTGTATGCCATGCACCCAATATAACTCCATTGCTTTCACTTGCTTTCACTATTCCTCCCCCCCCCCAATTTATGTATGTGTGTACCTACATGCGTACCTATACGTCTTCACAGCCCTATTGGTTTAACCATCCACAACAGTTCCAGTTTCTCATGTGACCCCTCCCGATTGATCTTAGTCATGTAACCCCTTAATATTAAGTGCCCACTCCTGTTATAAGCCATGAAAATCTGAAGAATGCATTTGCCAATAAAACAATAAACACAAGTTCAATTTCTGCTATCTTTGGATGGAGCCACTTGAAAAAAGGACCTGATGGACCTGAACATTCATTGTTAACCATTTCCTACCAAGGCAATAGTTCTTCCACCTTAATATTTGTAATTATTATTCTTGGGAATTCATTAAAGTAATATTGAGTCCAGTCTGGGGTCAGGTAAAAAGAATCTGAAGTAATCTAAATTTGCATGAAAGATAACTCTTAGCAATCATTTACAATATATGTGCATTATAGATAACCTTGCTATGATGCTGAGCTGTCATGTTGTTAAATACAAGTGAACACTACACATCTACATTATAAAGAAGCCTTAAGCCAGTATGCATAATTTTACTACTGTAATGGGCCATGCTGAAGTCAATTATTGCTGACAGTCCCTCATGGGGTATATTGTAGATCTGGACAGTATAATCTTTTGAGTCTGGCAAGATTTTGTCTATTGGTGTAAAAACTCAGCTTGGAAAAAAATCACGTCATTCTTGATTTTGGGCCTGACAAATTAGTGGACTCAAACTTGTGACTCAAACTGTGTAGGTCCAGATGCCAAAATAATAAATAAAAACAACACTCAACCTAACCACCCCATTAGCATTTGCTGTCACTGCTTGTTATGGGGATATTAATTTTGCATAAACATTGTCTCTGCCAAAATATCTGTAGGTTGGGTGGGAGTTAGCAGTCAGCAACTAAAGTAAATTCGATTTACTTTACTGGCCTAGGATGAACAATAAAGAAGTACGTTTTACATCCCCATTATTCTCCATATCAGAACACTGGAAAGATTTTTAACATTTGTTCTAACATCTTCGTTCTAACAAAACACTTAAAAGGTTTCAGTAGAAAATTCCAAGTATTTATTCTGTTCTAAGTTCAGAATAAAACTTAAAAAAAGAAACCTTGTGCAAATCTTGTCTAAGATACAAGAAATTAGATTTTTTTAAAAAAATCTGCAAACTGCTGCAGGCAGAAAAGGCAACCCTTTTAGGCTTTCAAAAATCTGCTAGAACAACATGGGGTAACTGGGAGCTGCAAGCAGAGAGGGGTACGAACTAAAATTGCTGTCTTTTTAGCAAAAGCTGAAACTACTTATCTGAATGACAGATACTACTGAACTAAATTCATTTCCATAAGCAGAAGGAGCCTCTCATTTGTGCAATACCTGGACTTAATCCATTAGAAAGAGATGCACAATAGGTATGATGATAAACAAATATATTAGTACATGGTTTTGATTTACAATCTACTGATTCAACTATGCATGATTACATAAAATCAGTACATTAATTTTAATTTTATAATAATTTGCATATTTGGTAAAGAACAAGAGAAATATTTTTTTAAAAAAATCAACAGATTAAGCAGTAGGAATGAGCCATGACTTAAGATGATGATTTTTGATAAAGCTGGTAATAATAATTTCGCATGAATTTATAGATAAATGGTTTCAGCTGAATTTTGCCTTGTTCGCAGAATGGATTTGTGAGCACACAAAATATGTGATTGTACCCAGATAAGAACATATGACCCAGAATATCTCCAAAATGAGCTAATCCATCTTTTTTAAGATTGTCTGAAAATTCAGATTTATTTATTTATTGGTAGCCTACCTTTATTATTTTTACTAATAACTCCAGGGGGTAAACATATATCCAACCACCTTTCTCCTCCTATTTTCCTCACCACAACTCTATGATGTGGGTTGGGCTGAGAAGCCTGGTGGTGCAGTGTCTAGAATGCAGCACTGCAGGCTAACTCTGCCCCAGTCAGGAGTTTGTTCCTGACAGGCTCAAGGTTGACTCAGCTTTCCATCCTTCCAAGGTTGGTAAAATGAGGACCCAGATTGTTGGGGACAATATGCTGACTCTGTAAACCACTCAGAGTGCCGTAAAACATATGGAGTGGTATATAATTGCTATGTACTGAGAGAGTGAGTGACTGGCCCAAAGTTACCAAACAGGCTTACTGGGTGAGGCAGGACTCAAACTCATGGTCTCGCAATTTCTAGCCTAATGCCTTAGCCATTAGACCAAACTGGCTGTCAGTTAACAAATCTAAATCACAGTGAACTAACCTTATACCTT
This sequence comes from Naja naja, assembly GCA_009733165.1. Classification (NCBI taxonomy): domain Eukaryota; kingdom Metazoa; phylum Chordata; class Lepidosauria; order Squamata; family Elapidae; genus Naja; species Naja naja. The sequence continues at coordinate 16,761,409 of CM019153.1, read as the reverse complement.
GTAAATGACCATCAAAACATGGTTTTGATACTGTCTTGTAATTGTGGCTTCTTAAAATCTCTAAACTACTCACTTTGAATTTAAACTTAATTTACATTTAAACTTAATTTAAAATCAAAGTAGACAAGAAGCAGACTTACGCCTTTAAAAGCAATTTAAATATGCCCCAATTATATACAATATTAACTAAAGAACACTTGATTTTAAGAGTAAAAGGAGTGGTTGAGTACAAGAACTAATCCTCTCGTGATATACCTGATCACTTGGTACTCCCCCTAATGCATTAATGCTGCAGGATAAAGATTCTGACAGGAGATGAGGGGGAAAACTGAAGGAGTAAGGAGTATGCAATCTGATGCTTCTTAGATGTTTGAGATTATGCCTCCTTCAAAATCAAAACGAATAATAGAAATCATGCAAGTTTAGTCTAAAAATATCTGGTATGGACTTAGCATCACTCATCTGCTATTTTTTCTTTAAACTGGATTGCCTATGTTATTTCCAACTGGGACAGACTTTGATATAGACAACTGTCTGCTATATATCCAGATTTTTAGTACTGTATTTTACTTAAAATGACAGAGAGGTTAGTATGTAACAAGATTGGTACTGAGAGACTGGGATACAAGAATAATTAAAAGGCTTTGTTTTGAATAGCTTTTTTTTTACCATAATCAAATAACACTGGAAGGTTCTGGTGGGTTTGTCTTAGCTAGTATGCTACTATCACAGCTTAATATGCAGGAGAGAAAGTTTCAAATTTGCCTATAATTAGACAAATTTCTTAAATAAAACAAAAGTATTATTTAGACTGATCCAATTCAACTTTCAAGAATTGTAAATCCCTTAAATAGGAGAGGTTCAAATATTTATAAAAATAATTTCTCAATGTGCAAAAAATATTAATACTTTAAAATCAGTTTCATTGACTAAATATTTCAGCACAACCTCATGCAGAGCTTAATGTCAGCTTTATTCAATGAGATTTTACATGCAAGGAAATATTAAAGAAGAATATTAGATAACTGATAGCATGCAGTAAGTTCATATGGTAAATAAAAAGAAGAATCATCAATCTTTATGAAAGGAAGACCTTTCACATTTTTTTTGCGGCATAGAGACTATGGATTTTTTCCCCAAAACAAAGAACTAAATTGGATTTACAGTAGATCAGTTACAGCTCTTGGACAGATTTATTTATTTATAGTACTTTTATGCTATCTGGCTCAATCATGACTTCTGACAGTTTACATAAAATATAAAAATATTGAAACAGCAGAATAACATAGAACCAAAACAACAAATGAAAACAAAATAACATAAACAAGGAAACAATCTAAGTTACATAGAATTTGGTTAGCTTTGTTTATTTTATATTCATTTTTTTTCTTGGACAGATTTATTTATTTATAGTACTTTTATGCTATCTGGCTCAATCATGACTTCTGACAGTTTACATAAAATATAAAAATATTGAAACAGCAGAATAACATAGAACCAAAACAACAAATGAAAACAAAATAACATAAACAAGGAAACAATCTAAGTTACATAGAATTTGGTTAGCTTTGTTTATTTTATATTCATTTTTTTTCTATTACGGTTGCAACTCTAAGGGCAAAGAGGTATCATTTTACAATAACAGTATTACAGTATTAAGTTTGTTTCCAGACGTAATTCAAAGGCAAACCTGGAATTTGGAATTTATTCAGGTAAAGAATTTGGACGGTTTCTGCAAAAACCTGGATCAAATCTGAGGTCTTCTGTTCAGGTTTTGCTAGGGGTGATTTCTCTTTTGTATATGAGATACAACTACATGATTTTCTTCTTCTATTATGGCCTAGTCATGCTTATAACATGTGTTTATATGTGTGCACATGCTTTCAAGTTATTGATTCCTGGCAACATCCTGGACCCTGCAGTTTTTCTGGAAAAATTTCAGAGTGGTCTGTCCTTCCTAGGGCTTTGAGTAATTGGCCCAAAGTCATATAGCTGGCTTTGTGCCTAAGTGGGAGTGGGTAGGAACCAGAACTCAGTCTCCTAGATTGTAACCAAGTTCCTTAGCCATGACACTAAACTGATTTTTGTATAGCATGATCATATTTGTAGACCATCTTCTTTGTTCACCTTCAGATGCTAAAAATAAATAAATAAATAAAAATCTCTAATGAACTTTATTTTGGTGGTATTTAAGCAATATTTATTTCTTGGTTTCTGTTCTTGGTTTCTAAACTTGGATTTGTTTTAAGGATTTACTGGAATATGTTATTTTATGTTAGGGTGTAAGGAGTACAGTGGTTCGCACAGGTGGGATGCTTGATTGACAAGCAACCTTTGAGATCCAAGCGCTGACATGGAGCGGGATGACTTTCTGTCCTTTACTCCAGCTCCTGCAATGGACATGAAAGGAGCCCTCAGTTGGATGTGTCCCTGGGCAACGGTGATGTGTTTTCAACCTAATATTTTCAACCGTGAAGCGCCTTGGTGCTTTTCACACGAATGTCATATGATGTTAGGTTGTTCAAAATATTCTGTGCATGAGCCATTCCATGCACAGAATAGCTGGTTTTAGGTGATTCGTGCCCGTAATGACATTTGTTCCTGTGATGCCTGGTTCTGCATAGAGGATGAAGCAGATACATTTTGTTCTGGATGAGGACTGTTAGGAGATCGTTTCAGAAAGAAATGCTATTGCTGGTGGTATGAGACAGGAAATGGGGAAAAGTCAAAGCCAAGGAATATCCCATGCAATGGCACTGACAACAGGGAAATAAGGCCTGGAGGGCTCTAGGAAGAATCAGGAGGCAAGAGAGCTGGTGCACAAACCATGCAGAAGAGGAAGGGGCAGCTGTGGTTGGGAAGCATATGCCTGTTTTGTCCTACTTGTCCTGTACATTCACTACTGTCCCTTCATATTTTGTTTGGCTGAAACGTGGAACAATCAGAATATTTGGGGTTTCATTTCTGTCAAATCACAACCAACCCAAAACGTTCAGCACGCAATGGTTTGTATCAGGTTTGAACCAAAGTCATTTTTTCATTTCATATAGGCTCCTACATTGCAGCCACCTTGGAAATGCTTTACTGGATTTTAAATTCCTCTCAAAGTGGCATTCTTTAGGATCAAGTCTAAGTCAAAGAATGCCTCTAGGCCCTGGGTCCCGAGAAAATAAAACTCATGAGGGTGGTAGCCCAGTGCTCCATTTGCAAGTGAGTTATCTAGGTAGGCCAGAAACAAAAACAAAATAAACTTGGGATTGTAGAGAGCAATCTAAAGATGAAAACAACTTTGCCAGTATGCGATCTGAAAGATATTTAATGACTAGCAGTCATTAATATTCCAAATGGGTAAATTGGCACAAAACACTGCCCTCATCTTCTTTGTACTATGAACAGTAAAAATATTTATTTTGTTTTAAGAAAAATTATGATAGAGGCCATACATAAGAGCCTTGGTGGTGCAGGCTGATAAACGCCTAGCACTTAGTTCCAGCTGCCTGCAATCAGCCTGCAATCAGTGCAGGCTCGAATCCCACCAGGCTCAAGGTTGACTCAGCCTTCCATCCTCCCGGGGTAGGTAAAGTGAGGACCCAAGATTGTTGGGGGCATTAAGCTGACTTTGTAAAAATGCCACTTGGGGGAGCCAAAAAAAGCCCTAGTAATGAGCAGGCATATACAATGGAATGAAGGCTACTGCTAAGCGCATTGGGTTGTGTCCCAAAAATTGTAAGCTGCTCTGAGTCTTCGGAGAAGGGCGGCATATAAATGTAATTAGAACAAAAAAAAAAACAAGATAAGATTATGAGACTGAAAATCAATTAAACCAACCAAGTGACTAATGAAGTCAATCTTGCAGATCTAAATATCAGAAAGAAAAAAAGCAATAAAGTAACTGACAATCTAGTGCTGAAAACAAACATTTTTATACAGTGAGGATTAATTTGGGGTTATGTTTCACTTCTCATTCAAGAAATCAGAACTGAACTGAAGAAGCGTCTTAGATAAGAAACAAAATGGCTTCAAGAAAGCTGGGATAGGTAAATATTGTTGTCTAATAATATTAAAGGTACATCACAGGAGATAAACTGTTCCAAGTAATGCTGCCCTTTGCAACTGACGGATGGTGATTTTGTTAATGCCAATGGTATTCAAGTCATATGTCAGATGTTTTAGAATTGCACCTAAGTTGCCTATTGGTACTATCTTTTATTTCTTTTGCCACAGTTCTACTACTATTTGCAGGTTTTTGTATTTTGTGATTTTCTCTAGTTCTTTCTCTTCTGCTGTCTCTCAGTACTGCAATTTTTCCAGATTTTTTGGTCTATTTTATTTAAAACAAAAATTATTTATAGACATTATTGCAAACCAAATTTATAGATTTGGAGAAAAAAAGGAAAACAAGGATTTGCTGCCTATAGAACAGAAAGGGTACTGTAAAAATTCAAGAGCAACCAAAGACCAACTGATGATTGATAAACTGGTGTTGAACAATCCAAAGAAAAGACAGACAAATTTGTTTGTGGCCTGGATTGATTATAAGACAGCATCTGATTTTGTTCCACACAGTGGATTGAGAAATGCTTAGACATTTTTGGAATTAGCATCAACATCAAGAAATTCCATGAAGCTATGGCAAAGTTGATAGCCTGTGGAAAAGAACATGGTGGAATCTTCCAAGGTGCCTCACTGTCACCTCTGTTATTTGTACTTTCAATGGAGCCACTAACAAGCATTTTGAACAAGACAAACTATGGCTATGAGTTGTCTAAAAAGGGTTTGAAAATTTCCCATTTGCTCTGCATGGATGATTTAAAATTCTTTGGAAAAGCTGAATTGAGCTCGCTGCTGAAAAGCACTGAGGAGTTTAGTAGACACTCTGAAATGCAATGGCACTGACAAATGTGCAACAATACCTAAAGGGTTGTCTACATAATGGAAGTTTATCAGATCTAACTTATTAAATCTGAATATTCCAACTTTGCAAAAAAACACCTTACTGGGAACTGCCTAATACTCAGACATTACCTTAACAGCTCTTAGGTCCTTGGTTAGGTCTTCAACTGTAAAGTTTTTACCAGTCACAAATTGTGAATCGAATTGAAGAATAAATCAAAGATGATGATGATGTTGATAATAATGATAATAATAGGTACCATATCAAAAATCTTGGATGGCACTTAGAAAATATGCACATTGACAAAATTTCCTTCTGACAATTACAAAATACCAGATTGCTTGGGTCTTCATATACAATAAATTAGTGATACATTACAACAACATCCCACGTTCTTGAGAAGAACAGGATGTGCAGGAAGGTCAACACCAGCTAAAGAACTGGCAACTGTAATTTCACATTCTTGTGCATGGTAACAATAAAGATAAAATCACCATCAGTCAATTGCAAAAGCATCTTTACTTGGAAGAGTTTCTATCTTGTGATAATACCTTTAACACCATCAGACAACATCTGCCTATCCCAGGTGCTTGGGAATGATAAAAATGCCAAATCCAGATTAAACATCTACACTGCCCAACAATAATCAAAGAAATTACAATAAAATAAATAAAAGTTAAAAATGGCAATTGCCATTTGATTTTCTAAATTGGTTTCTGAAGAAGAAATATCAGATGAAGATAATTTTTGATTATCTTAATTTTTAATACAGGCTTATGTACACTTGTTCAGTAGCTGTTCAAAGTTATGGTTACGTGGAAAAAAAAAGGAAGTATGACAATTTCTCAAAGTTCTGGCCATCATAGCATCCCTGTGTCACGTGATCACTGTTTGTGAATTCTCCTGCTGGCTTCACACAAGGAAAGTCATTTAGGAAGCCAGCAGGGAAGATTTGCTCTGGTAAATTGTTCCCATTTTTTCTAATGCCCATAGAAACCCATATTTGCAGTCTCCACTGGCTCTCCTTGGATGCGATAACCCAATGACTACTTCTACTTAAAGTTAGATTTAAAACCACTTAGAATTACTGCATCCATTCTCTGGAATAAATGCATACAAGTAGGCCTCTGTTAATAATGGTAACTGGAATCAGAATTTCTATCATTAAGTGATGCAGTGATGTCATGTGATCACACTGCTTAGCGACTGCTGTTATTAAACTAAGTAAGGTATGAGATTGTGTCCTCTTCAATATCCCCCACCCATCTATCTTCCCCACTTCTCCCTTTTTGGCTGCTCTGCCCTCTGCCACCTACTGCCCTTGGCTCTTTTGGCCTTGCCACCCTAATGGACTTCCACCATTTTCTTCCTCCCGCTGCTGCCAAGGCATGCCTCGCCTGGCCCTGCCACCCTTGTCCAGCCTTCTTGCAAGTCTTTGGAAGGTTTCGAAGCCTTGCAAGAATGCCAGATGTCTTGGACAATGCTGCATGCAGCTCTGGGAAGAAGGTTTGGCAGTCAGCAGGATCTTGTGAAGGGCCAGGCTAGGTGTGCCTGATCAGCAGCAGGAAGAAGAAAATAAAGGTCAGTGGGGAATGAGCAGAGTGAGTGGGGCCAAAGCAGCAAGGCCAGAGGAGTAAAGAGAGACAGAGGCAGTGAAGTATAACACAGCTAAAAGAGCAGAGATGAGGGGAGGCAGGTGGGTGGAAGGAATTGAACTACTTCTTTGGTCATAAGTATAGTTGGGTTGCCAAGCACTCAAATTTTGACCACGTGATTGAAGAGGCACTGCAATAGCCAGAAACGGGTATAGCTACCATTTATTCAGCTGCACTGTAACTCTGAATAGCTGCTGAACAAATGATCATTAAGCAAAGATACTTGTAATTGTTTTGAACATCTGTATGCACAAGACAGTGGTTTATTAGAACTACAGAAGAAGAGTACTGAATCAAATCCCTCCAAATCGGACTCAAATTATATTCTGTGGTTTTGAAACATGTGACTTTTGGTGTTCTAACAGTCATGGCCATTAGAAATTAGTTTACTCTTTTTATTTTAAAAACAACTTTACTTACAAAATGTTAAAAACATACAAATGAACAAATACACAAGATAAAAATACATAAATAGTGCATAGAGCACTTTCTTCATTTAACTTTGGATATCAAATTAGATATAAGATATTAGTCAAAGATTAATTATAAATGGCATATATTGATTAACACACACTACTATTTATTTACTTTGGATTATAACTATTAACTAATCTACATAACCTTCATATAACCTTCATATTTACTCTATAATAAAAAGAACCATTATTATAATTATATGTTCTGTACGTCCAACTGAATATACTATTAGTTTACTTTTATTCTATGGAGAAAATATATTTTCCTGGCATTTCATTTTTTTGTATCTAAAGTGTGACACATATTAAAATTAAAGCATGCTATTGTTTCTAACTGTGTAACAATGAAACGGATTTTATTTGATAGCTATTTAGAATACAAATAGATTATAACTGAATCTCAATTAAATAATAAACAATTTATTAAGCTAATGAAATAGGAGATAGTCCATTCTTTTGTACTAACAGAAAACTGTTTTTGGCATGAAGCAGCAAAAGCATTTATTCATTGACATATTATTATTTATGCTTCTTAAAGAAGAACATTTAAAGTTAAATCTCTGAACAAGAAAATTAAAGTACTGGCAATACTTTAGGCATGCTCCTGAGGGATACGGATCTTTAATTTCTGCTAATTATAACTCAAGAAGCTCAATGGCTCTGAAATAGAATTTTTATTGCCTTTTATCATGCAACAATATTTAGAAAAGGAAGAGAATTTCAGTAATTTTTAGACAATGAAGCCATGCAGTTCTTTACTGCATGCACTTTAGCAAATATAAACAGTTATTAGATCAACTGTTTTTAAGAAATACGTTCTAAATTATGTAGTTACACATTTTTAACAGCAGATGATGACAAAGATGCTTTTCTACAACAACTGATGTTCTGTCTCAGGAACTGGGTTTGTAATTAATTTTATAAAATTTAGGTAGAGTGTATTGATGATACACAAAGCAAGCTTGGTTTATCTTTTTCAAAGACGGTCCCATGTTTTACCTTCAATGAGGGTACTATTATAGCTTACCAAGAACGGCAAGAATCCAACCATATAGTGTAATTATATATATTTTTCTAATTTATGTGAATGCTACAATTTTAATAATAACCTTACTTGTTGGATTACAGCTTGTTTTTTTGACAAATCTGTATAAACTGGATTTATTAAGCCATTAAGCTTCTGATATTATTAGATTCATAAATAAGCTACTTTAAACTCCAAATAGTGAAAATCTAGCAGCCATTATTTTATTGGATATTGAGCAGCTTTTGATGGAAGACAAAAATATCAATTATATTATTATTCAAATTATGCCATTTAGACAATTTGAATTAAAGAGGCACTGGCATTTAATGGACCCTCTGTTCTGACCCAAACCTTGTTCCAAGGAAACAAACATGAAACAGAGGTAACAGAAAAACCTTTTAATGATTCTTTACGAATTCCGTTCCTTCATGGTTAAAAGACTGTTTCAAATTAATTATCTCTGATAGGAACGAGCCCTGCCAAGGTGGTGCAAGGCTGCCAAGAACACTAGATAAAGTTACTAAGAAATATTTCAAACATGAAGAGTCTCCAAACACCAACCAAGATATTCCGAAAGACCACAAGGCTTGAGTGCAAAAACTTCTTTGCTTCTTGCAAAGAACTCTAATTTCTCAGCTGGCTTTTATCTCTTGAGGGAAGGGCCAATACCTTGCAGCCTTACTCCCGAGGCGCCTGTGCTGCTGCAGCTGCTCTTTCCTTTGAGCAGCCCTGCGCGCATGTGCACTGGGCACAGACTCCTTGGGAACCTCTTCATCACTGCTGCCAGCCTCCACAATCTCCGAAGGCAGCACTTCACTCCCTGATGGTCCTGGCCTCATCCCTGCATCACACGCAGGCCCCTCATCTGAGTCCTTGCTCTCTGAAACCTCAGCCATCCGCAGCTGCTACTGGCGAACCACAACACCCTTTCTCCCATAACAATCAGTTAAATCAAGGTTGAATTGTACAACACCTTAAATTTAACTTTATACTTTAAGACTAAGCATATTGTTGCTAAATATGCAGCAATGGATGTCTGAAATACGATCTATTTAAATTACTCTTTTTTGGATAAAAAATATTTCAGTCATTTTTAAAACTGTTTTCTTTATGATGCAGTTTACCATCTTTTCTTCTTTTCATTCTAAGGACACGTTGTTAATAGTTTTATGTATGAAGTTACTAAAATGCCCTTCAAGCTTCAAAACTTTGGAATCAAGTTATGGTTAAAAAATCAGGACATGGCTCAATTGTAGTTGCACATAATGAACAGTAGGAAACTATGCCTGTTTAGAAACAGTTTACCTTACTGGTTTGAAGACTGAAAATTAACAGTACCAAAACTACCATAGGCACTTCATCTGAAGCTACCCATGTTGTATTCTGAAGATTGCAGGTGCTATAGAATGCAGTGGTGAGGCTTTCAAGTGGGTGCCTGACAATCAATATCTTATTCCACTTATGAAGTAACTGTAACAGCTGCCTATTAACTACTGGTACATGTATATCATTTTGAAACAATCTGATGTAGGAAACTCTGTACAAATATTTCACATATGTACAAATTGTAGGACTGCCAGAACCTTCCAAAGGAGATCTGCACCTCTTTAGAACGTCTCTTACAAGCCCTAATAAATTGTACACTTTAATTTTAGTTAATAGGTTCAATGGGACATTGAATATTACTCAAACACTAAACTGTGATGTTATATTTGAAAGTGTAACTTTCTGAAAGCTGGATTTTATAGCATATTAGGATCCTTAATATCTTTATTATTATCCATAATAATCCTAATTATTACGGGCATTATTTCTGTCATTCTGCTGGGAGAATCAAGCTTTCCAATTAGAAGAAGAGGCTGAATTTATACCCACTCCTCCATTTCCCAAATCTTGTCCAGCATAATGGGGACTCTCTGGAATAAATTTTGGAGCACAAACAGGGAAGACAGTGGGAGGAAATTCAAGGACAGTTCTGTTGCATATGCAGCACCCCATTAAATAAAGTTGAATACAGTTCTATAGGGTTTCAATGTTGAATAATTTCTCTGAAATACAATTTAAAGGTAGCTATTACAAAACTGCCATAATACAACCCTGATGTTGCATCTGGCTTTAACACACAATATACCAAATGCATTCTTTAATAATGCTATTTATACTTACATTCGGCTAGTTTCAAAGTTTTCAGAGTGAGGTTCTCCTGGTGATCTGAAATGTTTAAACAAAAACTTAAGCAACTTTGCATCTAGGTAAGAAGAATGTGATATGGCTCTATATTATGTGATGTTAATGCTTTATACTAATACCTAGTTTTCATAGGAAAGATGTTTATAAATAAGGATGCCTACAGCCAGAAGAAGCATCAATACAAGCTCTGGTCATATTGCTTACAATTAACCACTTTAAATATTGATTTATAAGGCAAATAAAACTCGTAAAATGAAACCTCTAAGTATGGAGATTAAATTTCAGAATATATCCATTTTCCTCTTCTCAACTGCAAAGCTTCAGATCCATGAATGTTAGTTGATTATACAAATATTATGTCATTATTTGAGGCAAAGTTCAGCTGAACTGTTGAATAGTACTACAGCTGAAGCAATGAAACTTGTTACTAAGGAATATACAAAATGTTTCAATGTGGGACAGCTGTTTCAAGTGCAAATCAAGATAAAAACAGCCCATTTCACATGCAAGGTGTTTCACATTTAAAATATTTTGCTTATTGCTGCTGTTGTCTGTTTGGGTTCCTCTTTTTGCTTTGCCTTTAAGGCTTTAAGGGGTTGGAACTAGAAAGGACATATTCTTTAGCAAGGAGAATCATATTAAATCACTTTTTAAGAAATAACAGAAAGCTCATTATGAATATACTTTTGCCTACAGTTTTATGCAATGGTAGATAGCTCCAGCTTGTCAAAATTATTGTGTATCACATGGTGAAAATTGTTAATATCTATATAATGGAAACACGGATCTATTTGAGCAACTGCAGTAAAACTTTAAAGAGTTTGTTAAATCTGACACTAAAATGAGAAAGAAAAGTCATCCAGAAGCATTCTGAACAGAATAAAACATGTTGAGATTTCTGAAATAATATGATGATGTATGTGACTGGTATATTTTTGGATAAAATGAGCTCCAAAATTTGAACAATTTGATTTGATGTTTAAAATTAATTTTTAATAGTTATAAAAACTAACCTTTCATTCTCATTGATCTGGTTAGTGTCTCCTAAATAACAATTTCGGTCCAGCTGTAAACAACAAACAATGGTTTGCCATAAACCAGGGCTCAATTTCAATGCTGAAGGGAAGATGAAATATATAACCCTTGAGGTCCCTCCTAGATAATTCACTAGGCATTAAATGTGACTTTGGGTCATGTTTGAGTCAATGACTTAGCATACCAATATTTTATTTTACTGGACATTTCAAATTCAAAACTACGGTGGATTTGGATGACTGATAAAATTAATAAATAAACCTTAATTTCCAGCTTTTTAAACAGTACCAGCAGATTTTTATTTAAATATACAGTCTTCCAAACTCAAGTTTTGAATATATGTGTACTCCAGGATTTATTGGCCAGATTGTTCCCTTTCTCCTGCTTTAACACTTAGTCTGATGAAGAGTGCTGGAGAACACAAAAGTTTAGCAACTATTTTGTGTTATTTATGTTGCCTAATAAGGATATTGTTCAATGGTGCGCTTTAAAAAAAATATGACATTTTATTTTTATATCCTAAATGCTTCTTTTCACAGAGCATCAAATATTCCCTTGATTCAAAGATGTATTTATCTTTCTTGTTAGTCCATAAATATTAACTGAGATGAAAAATAATTTCCATGTTACAAGTGTTTTGATTTGTCTTTTAAAATTTTTCAGAAACACAGCTGACCTGGTTTTTATCATCAAAAAGTATAAAATTATTGATTTTATAAAAACTGTTTAAATTAATGCTGATCAGCTTCAATGCAGGACACATTAGGGCATTTGTATGAAAGCTTTGAAATCCTAAAAATTTCATTATATTAAGTAATCCAGAAAGAACTACAGAACTACAGAGTAATCAAATGTTCAGCATAAAGCACTTGCAAACCTTTTAGTTATGTATTTAATATAATTTCATCACAAATGCTTTAAATTTTTAGCCCTGAATTATACTGCAGAAAATGTGATCACAACACACACCCACTAATCTGAACACTGCAGCATGAACTAGCAATTTCAAATGGTGGCTCACTTCCAAAAACCCTCGGAGCAACTTCTCCATTCTGCAAGCCACTCCTTTTACCTCCACTGTAACTCCCTAGGAAAGAAAAAGCAAAGGTATGCAAGTTTGCTGCATTTAGCAAGATTACCAAGTTTCCTAATAAAACAAAATTTTAAAGCAAAAGATAAAATTTGTTTGTATACTATTGTTATATGAAGGATTTTTCTCTTTAAAAAACGTTCAAACAGATTTAGACAGTGGTGGGTTCCACCAACTATATGGTAGACCAAGGTAAGTATCTTCCAATGATAATTCTGAAATGATAATATTTTAAATATTATCACGAACATTCAAAATTATACAAAAAGAGATTGTCATCACTAATTTACTTGCCTTGATAGTGTCCTCCTAAAATTTAATAATTAAATAGTTATGAACGCAGTTGATTTGTATTTAAAATATTTGTTTTATAGAAGTTTTGCTTTATCTTGATAGTTACCTTTTACAAGCTGTGGCCATTCGGTGACATTGGGGTGATCACAATTTTGTGTCGTTGATTAAAAAATATGTTCTTGCCAGTCCTCTTGTGCTGAGCCAAACATAGGCTTAACAGTGCTAAATAAATAAATGTATGGCAATTAGTTTATATATTCTGTATCCATTTTTTGCCAATAGTTTTTAAGAGCTATTTTGACTTCTATAATCAACTCTGAAATTGTTCAAGAATATTCTTATCAGGTCAGTGAAAGCCATTCCTGACAGAAGTCATTTTAAAAACATGATTAGTTCAACATTTCTTATCTGCAAAATTCTATAAAGATCTGAAGCCTATTCCTTTTGGTACACAATAAGAGACCTAGTTGTTGATATGACCCAGTAATGCCATCTAAAGCATTTGTAAGTTGACACTATATAAAGAGGTCAAATCCATGACAATCAACTGTTGCTTTCCCTGAAAGCTTTTCCTGCATAATACCATTTGTACAGCAATATAACTGCTGAAATCAGTTTGCTTCCAGTTTGTACCAAAGATTAAGTATGTGAATTTAGTCATCAACCGATCTGTGATTTTCTGGCTAGAGATGAACATTTTCCTTGACTGTGCAATAAAGCCTAAAGAGGCTAGCTTTCAATTATCCTTCATGTTCTATAAAACAGAATAGTATTCAGAAGAAAAGGGGAAGGATTAAGAGAGTCTGCCTATCAACATCTGAATAGTCATCTCAAATGACTTATTTCAATGCAAACTCTTTGCAAAAAAATTCTGGACACACTCTAAAACCCAAAACCTTCTGCAAGGTAAATAACTGGTTTAGCTAAGATGACTGAACTGATTTCATGTGGAAATCACTGAATTCTCTTGTTTTTTCTTTATTTTTCTTTGCAAGAAATTCTTCCTTTCAGCTAGAGAATTAGCTTCATTGGTTTAATAAGATTTTTTCTAATAAAATTAAAACCTTCCTTATGAAAAAGAATAATAGTTAAAAAGCTGTCTTTTCAGGATAGTTTCAGGATAGGCACTTTCTTAAGTTTTATATGTTTTGGCTTTGGGCAAGTGGATCAAAAAAAATCTTTTTATTTTGTTAAAAATGAACGATTCGGGCACTGGCAACTGGCTTGCAATTATAATGATTGCAGCATCCTGTGGTTTGCCATTTGCAACCTTTACTTCTGGTTTTCCACAAACAAAGTCAATCAGGAAGCTAGCAGGAAGTTGCAAATAATGACCATATGACATCACACCTAGTGACCAAGTAGGATTTGCTTAATGACAGCAACCAGAACTGTTGCAACTACTATTGAATGTCACATGACATTGTGCATTAATGAGCGACAGTGTTACTGGCCCTAATGACATGTTAAGCAAGGAATATCTGTATAGGCCAACTTAGCAGTGCAACAGAGCACAAGATTGTTCTTCATGCCTACAATGGAATATTTTTTGGTCTCAAAATCACTATAGGTGAGTGAAAGATGGATGCTGATGAGTAAATCAGAGTGGCCGAAAATATTTATTTGCAAAGGCTCTGTTTTCAATATTTATCCCAAGCTCAATAGATGAATAGATTACAAATTACATATATATTTTCAAATTTTGATCATTTGTGACTATTCCATCAACCCAACTGGTATGATTAAAGATTACAGATGATGCTAGTAGTTGTAGTCAGGCCTCTAGAGGTCATCTGCCTCGGATCTAGAATCAGTTTTTCTAATAACCTCAGACAGAGCTTCAGGCCCAATTATGGGAATGGCATGAATTTACTATCCTTTTTCAGATTTGTCTTTTAAAATATTGAATTGATTTACATGGCAACCCATCTCATAAATGTGAGCTGGCTAACAAGGATTAAATATTATGAGTGCATTAGCAGATAAAATGCTAACCCACTAATCAGAATGACATTAATTGTCAATGGACTGCATCCCCACTGATATTAAATGTTAAATTCAAGGAATATACAAAAATTAGGTACATTATAAAAATCATAAGAATATGAATTCAGTAACTGCATACTTGGCACTATGTAGTTCAATGCAACTTGCTGAGTCTTCATTCAAAAGATATGCAGCATTCTTTTTACCCTACGGTAAGGTTTGAGAACCATCGTTTTATATTCTATTACTTACAAAAAATATTAAAAGAGGGCAATACAGTTTGATATGCTTTGAGTCTTCCCACATATTTGCAGTAGATATTTAGTTTCAAGCTTACTTGTCAATTGTTTCCTGCAGTTTGGCTTCACTGATATAAAACGTAAGGCTGATCTTCTACTCTGTCATGTCGCTATCAGCCAGTGATTATTCAGCAATACTCGTACCCACAGTACCCTGAGGCCTCCCATTGGTTTTCTTCTCTCCAACTGAAGACATCCATTGCTGAAACAGAACCAGATGATGTCTTATACGTTTCTATTACCTTACCTTATTGCTTTTAATATACAATTCTTAACTGTTGGTTTTAAATTGTTTTAACAATTTAAAACATTTTGTAAGTTAAGAATACTATAAACTATAAACTAGTTATAAAGTGGGATTATCAAAAAGCAGAGATTAAAAAAAATTGTAAAGTATTGCCTGTTCAGGCTATCAAATTCTACAGTTATGGACAGCTCAAAAGTGACAACATTGTAAAATGGAGTAAAATGGTGTGACCTGTCCTTTGATAATACTATTTAATTTTTCTTAAATTAAAAATTAAGTTGGCTCAAATCCCAGGAATTTTCTTAAGGCATTCACAAATTATGTCTGTGCAATAAAAGAGAAGCATCACAATACACTGAAGTGCAAGCAAAGTCTTCAGGTTTTTGCACGGATGAAGGAAAGTGACTATGCACTGGAAGTCATGAGGAGATAGTTGGGAGCAATTTCTGAAAGTTGTGTAAGCCTTGTAAAAAACATTGCTGCTTTAATAATCCAAATCCGTAGATTATGGAGAATGTTATAAATACATTTATCAACACATAGTAAAATAATTAAAACAATAACAAACATTAGAGGGTAAGGAAGGTAAATTAAGCTAAATTCAACTCTTATTACCAGTTTAATTCTAAATTTCTAATTCTCTAAAATGTTGTCTGCTAGAATCCAAATATTCAGTAACTTGCTATTTTATTAGGGGTTTTTAAAGATATTCGAACCATCAAATCAAACTGTTTAAAAAATATTAGGCACATTTATGGAGAATAAAACTATTAGTGGCTTCTAGCCTTATTCTCCAAGAAGCTGTTAGTGCTTTCGAATAATAGGTCCTTGGATTAAGATGGAAAATGCATTCATATTCTGTTTATGTTTTTTTCATATGCATCTGATTGAGTCCCTATATAAATAGAATGCAAGGGTCTTGTATTTTGCTAAAGGTATACGGGAATCCAATTAGAAAGACTACAACTTTCTTTGTTTTCAATGGATTGGAAGCAGCAGTTGCGTGCACAGACTTTTTCAAGGTACAGGCTGTATTCAGAATCCAAAATTTTGGTTAGAGAAGAGAGGTATAATTGAATTAGTAGTCTTATATCTTTTGCCTCAGGTGACTGTAAGGAAGTAAGTGGGAAGCATTTAATGACTCATATAATAAGTCTTTAGTGAAAAATAAATAGCTAGCAATATAGAAATATTAGTAGAAAACATAATACTTATAAGAGCCATATGCTCTTATGTAGAAAAATAGACTAAAACGATTCTTTAAAACTATGTATTAGAAACTTCCCTTCAGCAAACATTATATTTCAGTTTCAGCATGCATTTTTTCAGATATAACAAATTATACTACAAAGAAGCTTGATGAGTTTTTTTGTTATAAAAGTAGCCCAAAACTCTTTTAGTTAGAGCTAATAGCCATAAAATTAGTTTTAGTATTATTCAAAGGAAACAAGCAAGAATATTTTTAGTATACAAATTTATTGGAACAAAATGCATAACAGATGGATGACCATACATTTTAGATATACAAAATGTATGCAATCCATTTTTGTGTTATGAAAATTCATTGAACAGTTAAACTAAAATAAAAGTGGCTCAATTTCTATCCACAAACAATTGGCATATAACATTCAAGTAGAGCTGCTATCAAACAATATCATTCCCTTCATATAATTATTACAGGAAAATACTTACATTCCATAAACACTTGTATATTACATGATAATTGATACTTAGCAACTGAACATCATAAATACCCGTGTAAATATTTATATAAGTTAGATTTAGTAAATGCAGTTATTTTTGCTGCTAGGAATACAGTAATCAAGATATAACTATTCTACTTACCATGTTTTTCTAGCACTTCAGCAGAATGTTCTTGCACAGTTGCCAAATAGCCTTTGGTGGGTTGCAAACCTAGAATACATTATTTTATTTTATTTTTGAAATAATGATATATAATTTAAAATACATAAACTTAATGTTAGCCTCTTATTAGACTCACTTGGGAAATACAGATCCTACACTCAAGGTATGTTTTAACAAGCTGTGAATTACAAGTTATATTTTAATCTTTAAAAAAAATTCTAACAATAGTATGTAAAAGAAATAGACATATTTTCATGTGTATTTAGACATTAGATTCTTTGGACTGAGTCCTCTTACTGTTTCACTACTATCAAAGGCATAATTAACAGTAATATGAAAGGAGAATTTATCCTTAAGACTGTTAAGGGGTGTTAAGGAACAACCTATGTATTACAGCATGCTTTATTCAAACTTGTGTTTGCCATCCAAGCACAAACCAAGTTTTAATCCAGGATATGCTTTTTCTCTCTTAGTGATGTGATTTTCAAACTTAAAAAGTTTGAAATAAACACACTGGAAGCTCTCATTTATTGTTGGCTGTGCCAAACCCTACATTTAATGGAAAGACAAAATTGAAAATTGAAAATGCACACATTCTGAGAAGCAATAAAATATAGGGTTTGGAAGCCTGGCCTTTTAAAACTAATAATTCCTCTCCTCTGGTCTAATAACCTATATTTTAAAAATATGGCTACCATGCCCCTTAACATGTTCCTTATAATTTTAAAAACTGAATGGAGAACTATTGTACAATTTGAAAACTGTTCCCAACTGCTAGCTGCTTTTAAATTCAATAAATTCATGAGGTAGTGATATGTATCTCCTTTTATGTAAAATAAAACTAGAACTCCTAATTTTTAATTGTTGTTATTAGTTGAAATTCTCTACTCAAAATTCAACAAGCAATGACAATAAAACTTTCCATAGCATTCAAGGCACTCACTCACTATATTAAGGAAAATATAACAAAAATACTTTTACTATGATAGATCAAATGAGGTTTTTTTGTTTTCAGAGGCTAAAAGATGGAAGGCAACTATCAGCAATAACTATAGCCCTTTTAAAGTATTAAATATATTTTTAGTTAAAAAGTGCTTGATCTTATTTCTAAATATGATGTTGAATTTTGCTGGCATAAATTTGAAGGGTTTAAGACTATATGCAGATTACAAGCCATGGACTGCCTGCACATTTTAGATTATTTTTCTGATAGTGTCATTTTCTCCCCAGAGCCTTCGTTCTTTAAATGCACCCAAAGGGTGACTTTCACCTAATTTAGCTTGACTTTTAAATAAATTTGGATTAATCTCTTGGTTTAAAACAAATCTCAGTTAACATTGAAATAAATCAATATTAAATCAAAATTTTAAAGTAACTGGTTAAACAAAATACAAATTCTTATTTGAAGAAAATTATTTGAAACAAATTAAACTTGCCAAGAATCTTCTCCTAGCTGGATCCAGCAAGAAAGATGTTCATCTAAGTCTAACATTTTATCTGCATTCCTGAAGCATCATTCCAACTGTGCTAAACCATAGTTCAGCATTACATGCAAATACAGTCACTATTAAATCAGGTTTCCTTAGAGCAAGATCAGAATTAATCAAGCTGTTTATCTTTTAAAAATAACTTGTACTTAAGAATTGCTTCAATTTTAATGAGGGGATTTCTTAAAGCAACTACAACTTTTTAGCATTGCTCAGAGGCTTTAAAATAATGACCTTCTTTAATGAATAGCAGATAAGTGCTGATCTCATGTTCACAAGGGATTCAAAGACCTTTTACCTAATTATTTTCCAAGTGTCGGCAGCCATTATATATAATTAACCACACACTAGTGTGTTATACACAAATCTAAACAACTACTCACAATCAGATATATTTAATATGGAAAAAGAAGTATAACTCATCATAAAACTTGTCATGATAAATAATTATATGGGATCATTCTATTATTTAATAATCATAACATCCATTCAAATGTTAATGTCATCAATTCATAAGTTTTCTCTCTCTTCTCGACTATGTATCCTTTTCCATTAAAAAAAACCCCAGCATTAATTATACTTTTATCACATATCACAACCAACTTTTGTTGGGGGAAATTTGGAAATTTAGGGGGAGGAGTAATTTTTCCTAATTTTTTGAGCATATGAATTAAGCCATAATGAGGCAAAGTAAACCCCCAAATCTGAAAGTCTCTGTTTCACCAATATCATGATGTATTGCACCAATCACTGCAGTTGTTGCAAGTTTAGTAGTGAATCTGACTTGGTTCTCCAAATGGATGACTGTCATTGGGCAGTCTTAAATTTCTGTTAGTTCAAGCCAATAATTCTGTTAGTTCAAGCCAACAATGGTGACAGATTATGAAGGTTTTGGATGGAAGAAACTGGACAACAGGAGTGAACAAAAAAGACAAATCTTAGCCATTTTGTATGGTTTGGCATTGAATATACTGGCTATTCACAGTACTGAACTAAGGATTTCACTGACTTCAATCAAATAAGTTAAGATATCATACTCTTGGCTTGCTTTCTCTCCATTACAGACTTTAATAGTTGTCCTGCTTTCTTTATCCTATCAGCAAAATCTTAATATATATGTGGAAGCTTCTGTAAAAACTATTAAAGGACATGTGTACTACATGCATTCTATGTAATTTTTGTAAACCACATAGAGCTCGAGACTAAAACAAAAATAATTTTGCAAATTTATTTAGAAAATGCTTATGGTTGCCCACTCCTTCTCTGTGACTCTGGGTGGCTCACAACAGTTATCTGCTGAGTACTTTCAGTACGTAGAAAAGATAGCATTTATAGAACTAAAGATTTTCATGGCACAGAAATAGTTTTAAGGGAACATAGGAATGGAAAAATTATCTACAGTGTGCACCAAACCATTTTGCATATAAAAGACAATTTTATTTTCCTCTCCAGGTTACATGTTTATCACACTGCAGTTTACTACAGTTTCAGATGAAGTCAGAATAAAATAGGGATGAATGTAGGTAAATATTTCTAATTCCCCACTGGTGTGTCCACTACTTAGATATGTTCCCTGCCTCAGTGACTAGATTGTGTACCCCAGTCAACATAGTTTCTTGAGAACACTTTTCCATTGCTTAAGAATAATTCAGTTCCACATACAGGATTCCCTGGGCTACGAATGTACCTTTAGCGAACATTTGAAGTTATGCAATAAGCCCCTCCTAGCATTTATGAACAAGTCCCGAAATTATGAATATTGCAGCATCATGGCAGTTGTTCACTGTTATGATCGCAGAGGCTCTGCAACATTCACCCCACCTATTCCCCTTCCTCTGCTGCGTCTTCACAGGCACTTCACCTGTGGAGACTCACTTACCTTGCAAAGAACTCCTCTCTGTTGTAGTTTCTTTGCCTGCATTTGCAGAGAACATTGTGTGATCTTGTATTTTAGGCCTCTATTTTCTGGGAATTGAGGCCTGGACGTTTGCAAATGGAGGGAAGGCTTCTGTCCTTCAGGACTTCCCTCCGTTTGTCATTTCCTTGCCGAAGCCTAAAGGGATATCACGCATGTTAGTCAAGCGCTTGAGGATTGCGGCCCTGTAGGCTTCAGAGGCCCTTTGCAAAAAGCCTTTGTTGGCACCAGTGGAACTTGGGAGGAATAGGTGCGTCCCTCTGAAGCCCTGTTCCTACTGGCAAAGGCTTTTTGCAAAGGGCTGCTAAAGCCTATAGGGATGCCATCCTCAAGTGCTTTACCAACATACGCCGCCTTCCAGACCTCCTTTCTCAACAGAGATCAACTTGACGAGGACTCTGGCGGCGAGAAAGCAGCCCTGTAAGGATGAATGTAGGAAAATACAGCCTTCTGCAGCTGCTTTATCGCCAGATATCAGCTTGACAAGGCCTCCAGCAATGACAAAACAGGCTTTGAAGGCTGCACATGGACTTATGGGCCTGCTTTCTTGCCATCAGAGGCCTTGTCAAGCCCTTTGCTGATGAGAAAGAAGGGAGCAGGCAAAGAAACAGGCTGGTGAGGAGACAGATCTTCATAAGACCAGCAGGATTTGGGGGGGGGGACACAAACAATTGCATGGACCCCAGGGGAGGGAGAATGAGATATCTATGGGACAGGAGAAGCCTTGGATGGTCTGAAGCAGGTGGCCTGTTCCTTCATTAGGGCCCCCATGGCCTTCTCCACCCCAAGATACGTCATGTGTACTTAACGAGCTGCGCATTCTCCCATTCATTAAATTAGCAAATGCTTGGGCAAAAGCAGGGAGTGATCTCATTCAAGGTATGAGATTCACTCCCATGAATTCTCGAGTTATGGATGGAATGGGCAGGCTCCATTACATTCATAACTCGAGGACTACCTGTATATTCTGTCTTAAACCTATGGATGGTGGTAATTATTTATTGATCATTATTTATTGATCATCAGGAAGTGACTCTGGACAGCACACAATTAAATAAAACAACAAATATATAAGAACAATCACGATAAAACATTTAAAAATATTTATTAAAGATTAAATATTGTAAAAATTAAAATATACACACTATAAAATATACAAGCTACAAGGCACAGACAGAGTAAATAGTACTATAATGTCTCTGATCCCTTGAGACCCCTGGATGTGGTGTCATAAGCAGTCTCAAGCGACTTCTGGAACATTTACAGGGATGTAACCTATTCTGACTTTGGGTGGGGAGGAGAGAATGTTTCATAAGATGGGTGCCACAGCTGACAAAGCTAGCCTCTTAAGTCCAAATGTGATGGATTACAGTAACCAGCAGGTTCCCAGGAAGGAGGGAGTATATTCTAAGGATGGAGGTGATCTGCGCAATCTGGAGCTAGATTGTGTGAAGAGGTAGAGATTTAGGATAGCCACTCTCTAGAACTCCGAGGATATCTATTAGATTATGGTAATACAGTTTAGTTTGACAAGATTCAGTCTATATGACGTAAGCAAATAAAGAACTGACTTTTGGCAGGATTGTGCCATGGCATTGTTGGGCTAGGCCTGACAGTAGTAGATGGTATCTGCAACATGCCTTCTCTGTCAGATCTAATAGGACAGGGTGATTTAATTAGGAGACAATCTCCTACATAACCAGTCCCATGCCATGAGTGACTGTCTCTCCCTGATTACAAAATTTTCAAAGTAAATCTAAGCTTTACACAACACAAGAGGTCTATTAAAAATTAAATTAAAAGATGTGGAGGGACTCTGTTGCAAAAAATACATGTATGGTTATGCAAATGCCTCAGCTTATATATTTACATTGGACACTGGAATGCAAATATGTAATGGTAGCATTTATATACTGTGTCATTCTGGCTTACTGTTTATACTGCCACAAACTGAAAAATATGTGAGATGCTGGGAAGATTCTATTTTTAGTTTAATCTAGAGTTACGCAATCTGGGCTACAAAAATCCTGACAACCAATAGAAGATATGAGCAGACATCTCTGCTGATTGTCAAGGACCCAACTGACGAACCCAAGCAAGCAAGCACTGCTGAGAGCACACTTTAAAGTTGACACTGCTAGTGAATTTTTGTAGTTCAGATCCAGTAACTACAAGTAATATCTGCTTTATAACCATCTTAATATCCTTCAGCAGTCAATGCAGTGGATTGTAAGAACTGTTGTCCTAACCATTTGGAGAATAAGATATCCAAAACCTTTTAACCATAGAGCTATAAAGAGCCAAGGTAGCACAGTGGTTAGAATGCAGAATTGCAGGCAACTACTGCTGCGTGCTGGCTACCTGCAATTTGACAATTCAAATCTCACCAGGCTCAAGGTGAGATGTGCGCGTGATCCCCCCGCCGCCCCCTTACCTGCACTGTGCCTCCTAGCTGATTTTTGGCCCATTTGAGGCCTTTTTTGGCCTCCCAGAGGCTCGAGGGAAGCCTCTGCAGCCTTTGGAGGGTGAAAAATGGGCCCATTTAGTCACTTCCGGTATTTCCGGAAATACAAGAAGTGATGATACGGGCCCTTTTTTTGGCCTACAAAGGCTGCAGAGGCTTCTCTCAAGCCTCTAGGAGGCCAAAAAAGGCCTCAAATGGGATGAAAATCAGCTGGGAGGTGCGTGCATGCGCAGTGAGGTAAGTTTGCCTGGGGCTCTCGGGCCCGCACAAATGGCTCTGCGTGCCACCTGTGGCATGCATCATAGGTTCACCATCATGGTTTTAGGGCATTCTAAAAAATGCAAGATTTAAATGAGATGCTTGTGTATTTTATGCAGATCTCTACTGGAGGACAATGTGTCACTACCATCCAAAAAAAAAGTATGCTTTTTTTCTTTATTTTATTTTACATACTTGTAACTATGTTTAATGAAGCAATGATTAGGTTGACACATAATGTTGTCTGGGGTTAGTAAAAGTTTGAATAATATGATACAGGCTTTGGTGAATCAAGAACAGAAGCTAATATTCTGAACTGTTTTTAATGCAAATAAAGAGAGGGAAATAATCAGGCTTAATTAGGCTTACTGTGTAATACTTTAACATTACACTTAAATCAGCCTGTAAACTATTTGATGGTACCGGTAGTATGTAGCAGATTCTGACTGAACCCAAAAAGCCAAGCCTGGTTAATACTTGGAGTGGGAAACTATGTATCTGGAAATATCAGCTAAGCTGATAAGTAAATATAGGGTTCTTGTAGGAAAACACTTTTGCATTGTTACTTATAAAACTACATGGATTTGAACATGAAGTCATCAACAATCAAGCTCAGCTCAAAGGAGACTATTTTTTACCATGTGATATCAGAGCTTCTGTCAGTTTTAGTCATTACATGTTAATAACTATCAAAATAGGCATCCCATTAACAGAATAAAACAAAATATGCATCTCCTTCATAATTTTACTAAACTCAGGACAATCACCTTCATTAAGTTCCCAGATCACCTTTTCTGGATCAAGCTACTCACCCTCTAGAAAACATTTTATGTATCATTTTAGAACTCTATGACAATGGTATTGCACTATTAAAGCACATCTCAAAATCTGACAGTGCTTTAAGCAGAGGCTACATAGGAACTCCAAAGAAGTCATTCTGAACTTCCAAAGGATAGATTTCAATAGGGCAAAATTTTAATATTCTTGCTATAAGCTCCATTACTCCAAATTTGCAAGTTAAAATCTGAAGAAGAAATTGCTTGAAGTCTATCCTCATTCTGCAAATTCTTGAAATTGGTAATATTTAAAATCAGAACTTGAATATGAACTATTGGTTTTTTAAAAAAATTTCTGCTCCAGTTATCTCCTGATGATGAAAAGAAGTATTCGTCCACAAAAGAGTACAGCATTATTGTTCAGTTTTTGTGTCCAACTCTTTGCAATCCTGTGGACACAGAATGCCATGCTCCCCTGTCCTCCCGTCTCCTGGAGTTTGCTCAAATTCATGTTCATTGCTTCGATGGTACTATGTAATCTCATCTTCTGCCATTCCCTTCTCCTTCTGAATTCAAACTTTCCCAACATCAGGGTCTTTTCCAGTGAGTACTCTCTTCTCTCTAAGCGGCCAAGTATTTGATCTTTGTAAAACACTGATATTTTCAATCCTTAACAAATGTTACTGGGAAGAAATAAAATAATTCCTTCCCTCTTAAGCCACCTGATTTTACTAGTAAAAGTATGCACATTCTTTTTTAGTCTTGTTATGGGAAATAACATGTGGCATAAACTAAAATTGCAGAGGAACTGGCTCTTCTACTTTCAGTTTTATTTCTCCAAACTAAAGGATTCTGTTAAGTGGTTGCAGTAATTTATTTCAATAAAATTAATATATATTATGGCATTCATCAAGCAATTTCACCTGTCCAAATCATAAAAAACTAAACAAGAACATTTTCCTCCTTGGAATCCTAACTTACATAAGGTTTTTTTAAATGTCACAAAGATCACTCAAGTTCAGTTTTATTCTTTTTGCTCAGACAAATATTTGGAGTGTTGATCTGAGGTAAGGAAAACAAGTAATACACTTGATAGATTCCTCATGTTATGGCTCAACCTTGCTGCCCCTCCCCTCTGCCTACAATGTTTTTGTGTGGAAACAGCTCAAGATATAGACTTATATGTAATTCAGGAATCTCTATATACAGATTTCTAATTTCACATGATACTTATATCCATATATAGAATAAGTTCCATTTCTTCAACAATTCAACCCCAAGTTGTAGTGTGTGGCAAAGGCTGACCTCTGGGACCATAATAGGGCAGCAGAGGATACAAGCATATTCCTTCTTTCTCAGACTTAAAACAGCTACTTAATGATTAAAGCACTATGCTACAACACTGGGTGACTATGGCCCAATCACTGTTAGCACAACCCACCTCACAGTGTTGTTGTTATAGAGAAAATAGAAGGAAGGAGTACAGGTAGTCCTCGACCACAATAGAGCTCCAAATTTATGTTGCTAAGTGAGACAGTTAAGTGAATTTACCCTGTTATATCACCTTTTTTGCTACATGTTAAATGAATCACTGCAGTTGTTAAATTAGCAACATGGGTATCAAATGAATCTGGCTTTCCCATTGACTTCGCTTGTCAGAAGGTCGTAAAAGTGGATCACATGATGCCGGAATACTGCAACTGTCATAAATGTGAGTCAGTTACCAAGCACCTGAATTTTGATCACGTGACCATGGGGATGCTGCAACATAAGTAACTTTTTTCAGTGCTGTTGTAACTTTGAATGGTCACTAAATGAAATGTAGTAAATTGAGGACTACCAGTATTACGTACTGTTTGTTGCTGCTTTGAGCTACTTACAAAAATAATAAAGGATAAAAAATAAATATAGTTGGAGTTCATTAGAACTTGAGTACTGACATTAAACTTTAAAAAGCACAAGATTAACTAGCACTAATGAACCATTGATATTATGTTGTCTGAAAGTAAAGGCTGGATATGTCCCTTGAGGTAAAGAATGAAATGTAGCTTACATGTCAGTTAACTGAATATTGGTGATTTTTGTTTAGCAACAATGAACAAACAAAAATAAGAAAGGCAAAACAAAACATATTGCATTCAGAAAAAGGTAAAAAACAGAACAACACTGTCCATCCAAATAGTTCAGGATAGGGGTTACCTGATTACCTTACTTGTTCTATGGGAAAAATACAAGCATAATAAATATGGCATGAATATTTCTCACATATTTGCAAGACATAATGGTGTAAATTGAATCCGAACAGCCTCATGTTTTAAGCTAGGCTTGTTTGACTTATCACACGCTTGCACCGATTTATGTTATTTTATATCATTTATTTTATATAAATCAAAATAAATGGATGTCAAAATAAAGCCTAGGATAACTTTTAAAAAATGAAAAAGCAGCACATCTGTACAAGGATCTACACAACACTGTGAACATTTAAAGTTGGTTTCCCTGCTTATACTCTAATGAACCATCTTACTCTCGGGTGATGCAGCCATTTCTATATGTTTCAGCACAATTTCAAAACTGCACTGGAGCCGAGTCCATGGGCAAATTGTTTCTAATTCCCAGATACAGTAACTCCCCACAAGAGTTCTCACTATTGTGTGCGGACGGTGGCGGGTAGTGAGTGGGTGGAGGCCATGGAGGAGAGGAGGCCTGAACTGACAAGCAAAATACCCCATTTTCAACGCAGACTCCACACATCGGCATCCGGAGTCTGGTAGAACCGATGGGGTTGAACAGTCCTTTTAATCCGATTCAAGAAGGGCATTTCCTCGTTTTTACAGCACCATCCTGCCTACCCTCTACCCGTCCGAAGTGAAGTTGCATTGTGTTCAGTTGTGTCAATCTGCCAAGAACGTGTGTCCTGGACAGCGGCCTAACGTTGCCCAAACGCACCATCTCGCTCTCCCAGCGTTTCTTCCTAGGCACCTGGCAGGCACTGCGCTAAACCGCGCCGCCGATAAAGGAGCTGGCCCCAAGGAACTTCTAGCGGCTGCCCCTCGCTCAGCCCCGGATGGCAGCCCCTTCCCAGGGAGAAGAGCGACCTCCCCTTCCTCGCACCGGGGATAGGCGCCCGCCGCCTCCCCTTAAAGGCGCGACCGGGTCCGAGGGGCTCTGACGGGCAGGGAGGCCTGACGAGGCGACTGCTGAGCCGGCGCGATGCCTTTCGAGCGGAAAGGGCAGCGTGCACACCGAGCCCGACTTGCCCAGCCGCCGACTTACCTGTCGTTTCCCGCTGTAAGCCGGCAGGTTCTGGCGAAGCCGGTCAGCTCCGGACGCTGGGCGGGCGGATGGTTGCTCCTGCAGCCGACGCCTAGGCTAGGCCGTGCGGCCAATTGCAAAGGACGTGAAGCGCGCGGGGAGCTGCCGAAGGCTAAGGCGGGGAGGGCGCTAGGCCGGGCCAGGCGAGGCCTGGGAATGGGAAGACCGTCGGCGCTCTAGGCGTGCGCGTGGCTGTCGAGATGGTGGCGGCTGAGTAGGGCCAGGCTGCGCCTCCGCCTTTTCCTCTTGGATCAACCAGAACGCAGCACCACCATCTTGGAGGAGAAGGAGGAGGAGCGGGGGGGGGTGTTTGCTGAAGAAGGGAAAAAGAAAAAAAAAAGGTAGGAGAGACGGATGTCAGCGCGGCGCAGCCTCGGAGGACTGACGAGAAGGAAGCTGCGGCCCGGCTTGCATTTCGCGCAGGCAGCAGCGTGGGGGACAGAGCGGCGCGCGCTTTGGTATGCCCCTGCCGCTCTAGGGAGATGGAACCATAGAGTTAGAAGAGAGAGGCGGGGCAGGCTTGGGGTTGACATGTGCTCCTTTCGTGTTCCTGGGGCGCTCGGTCAGCTGAGGGGTCATCATTCCCCGGCAGTGTCAGAACACTTGGATGGCGGAAGCAATTAACCGGAGAGGGAGAGGGGAGGAGTGTCAGTTCCCTAGACAGCCAACTGTCCGAGACGATTTTAAGAGGGTTCCGGCGTTGAACAGGAGATGGGATAGACAGCCACCCCAGCCTTCCGATGCCAGCCTCTCGCTGGCCTTTGAACTTGGGAGCACGAGAGCAGTTCCTCCTTTCGAACCTGGCCGGGCCAGGAGAGGCAGTGGTGTTGCAAGAGGAGAATCCAGGGATCCATGGGAGGGAGGGACGGGGCGGGGGAACCCGAGGGGCAACTAAGTGCAAATCCAGGGACAGTAATAAGCACGTGAAACACTGGCTAAACATGGGTGTCGGAATAGAGCTGGAAGGGGCCAGCTGTTCCCAACCTTTTCTATATCCCGCACCCCAAGAAGGCTTCTGATATATTCTCACACACCCTTTACAAAAGTAATACCTGGTTTGAATTATGCATATAATTTTGAAACTTCTAAACCCAAGTTTTTGCACCCCTTGGAATATCATCTCACACACCCCTCGCCCTGTTGGGAATCTAGTCCAAGCCCCTGCTCAAGCACGGGACCCTTTATCATTTCAGGCAAATGGTTGTCCAATCTTTTCTTAAAAACCTCCAGTGATGGAGCATTCACAACTTCTGAAGGCAAGCTGTTCCACTGGTTAATTATTATTATTAATTAATTATTATTAATATTGGACTTATAATTATCCTCACTATGAGGAAGTTTCTCCTTAATTCCAAGTAGCTTCTCTCCTTTATTAGTTTCCATCCATAATGTACGGGTTGATGGAATCAGAATAGCATGAATGCCATTTTTATTTTTTTATTTTAATTTTTAAATTTTTTTAAAAAATTTTAAAATTTTTAAAATTTTTAATTTTTTTTTAATATTTTAAATTTTTTTTTTATTTTTAGATCACTTACTATGGTGTAGAACCAAAATGATCAAGTGCCTCGTAACATTAGTTGAAAGCCTAGGATGCAAATTTTCATGGGCTACAGGCCATTGGTTCAGGATGAATTATACATTGGAGAAAGGAGCATGAATTCAACAATTGTATAGATACATGTTGTCCTCTTGTTAACTATCCCAAATTTTGGATATAGATTAGAATAAATATACCATTAACCAAGAAACCCAGTAACTGGTTTTCTAGTGCGAGTGTCAGCAACCCACGGCTCCAGAGCTGCATGTGGCTCTTTCGTCCCCCTGCTGTGGCTCCCTGTCAGCTGGCCTCACCCCTCACCCTCCCCTCCCAGTAACTCCTCGCCTGGCCTGAGAAGGTAAGGGCGACGGCGGGGGGATGGAGACTCGCTCCATATTCCAGAGTGGGAGCGAAGCACCCCTTGCCTACTTGCCTCATCTCGTGGGTTCTTCTTCCAGCCCTTGTTGGTGCTGTGCACACCTCAGTTGCTTGGGGAGACACGCAACTTGCTCTCCCTGAGACACTGGCCCGGCTGGGCTGTGGCCGGTGCCACTGCTCTCATCACCTCCATAGTCTCCCTGCTGCTCTCACAGCACCTTGCATAGCACAGTTAAATTTAGTGCACTTCACAATGGGGGAGATGGCGTCCCCTCCTCCTGCTGGAGCCCATTATGATGTGGAACATTAGCAGCAGCCAGGCCAGGCCAGTGTCTCTGGGCAGGGAGCAAGTCCCCAACCCTCACCTGTTTTTGGAAATGTCTTGCAACACGCACACGAGAGAGAGAGAAACACACACACAAAGGGAGAAAGGGTGAGAAAGAGAGAGAGAGACAGAGAGACAGAGAGACAGAGAAAGAGAGATAGGAAGAAAGAGACAGACCGATGAGAGAGAGAGAGAGTAAGAGAAAGAGAGGAACAAAAAAGACAAAGAGAGGGGGAGAAAGAGATAGAGACAGAGAGAGAGAGGAGAGAGGAAGAGACACGGAGAAAAATGAGTGAGAAAGAGAGACAGACAGACAGAGATACCTGTTTTCCACAGAAAAAACACGGGGAGCCACAAAACCTGGGTAGGTGTGGCTCGGGAGGGTCATGTGACTGGGTAGGAGTCATGTCCACCCAGGTCTTGTGGCTCCTGGTGTTTTCTGTGGGAAATGGGTCCTCATGGCTTTTTGAGAGTTTAAGGTTGCAGACCACTGCTCTAGTGTATAAAGTTATAAACTTTCTGTACAGGGTGGGTATCTGTGGGAGACAGGATGCAGTACTTAATTTGTGTTTCTTGATTTGGTGGTGTAAAGGCACTGTTACCGAGAACGCAACTAAACTTTCCTCAAGACATTATTTTAATGGTAGAATTATCTAGGCTAGTGATGGTGAATTTTTTGGGTTTGGTGTGTCAAAAATTTGGAAGATGCCTAACTTGACTCTGCTGGCATGTCTCATACACACACTGAAAAAAGAAAATTTCTCTATCTCCCCCAGATGTAGGCCAGTCTGAACAGTGGCACTCGGCAACAGGTTAGGCCTGAAATAGAGACATGGGCTTTGGCTTCAGTCCTAGTGCCACTGCTTCCACTCAAAAAGGCCACCTTGAGCTGTTCCCAAGGTGTGTGAGCCTTGGGGAATGCCACAATTATTCCTGCAGCTCAGTGCTCCCTAGGATCTGCTGTATACCATTTAGCTTTAGGCAGTGTTCTCTTTCTGTTGACAAGCCCCTGTACCTTACCTGAGGTTACTCTAGTTCGCACAAGGCATTTGTTTTCGAAGTGGCTTCAAAGAATGCTCCTTTGCAGCCTCTGAAAACCTTGCAAAAGCATGTCCCATTCTCAAATTATTTTTAGAGTTTCCAGAGGCTGCATGAAGGCATACCCCTTTCTTGCACAGCCTCTGCAGCTGCTGAATATCACATGGAATACGGCATGCTTTGGAGAATACTGCAGTTGTTGCCAGGTATTGGTAAACATTGATGTGTCATCCAAAATGTTATGGTGTATCACCTTTGACACACATGTCATAGTTTTGCTGTCACTGATTTAAGTAGTATGCACTGGCTGGGAAAATTTCCGTCAGTATTTTTTTATATTGTTGATAAAAGAAAATTCTGTCAAACAATACAATAAAACCTTTATATGGAAATAAAGTACAATTGTGGAAAAAGATCTGACATGTTGATTGAAAAAGATCTTATAGTTGATTGCAAACTGAGCATGAATTGGCGATACATTGTGTTAAAATCACAGAAGTAATTGTTCCACTTTATATGAGCAAAGCCCATCTCACTTACTGAGTCCGCTTTTATGTATTACACTTGAAGGATTTACAGAAAGTGTATTAGTTTCAGAAAAAAGAACAATCAGATTAGAAATGAATTCTGCAAAAAGAGATTGAAGGAGACGGATATGTTTAACCTTGAGAAAAGACCGAGAAGGGTTATGATAACAATCTTGAGTTATCTTCTGAAAGAAAGACCTGCTGTTTAGATTGGAGGATGTGGAATAATAGATTTTAGTTATAGGAAGATAGACTTTGATTGCATTTTGAAAAATGTCCTAACATAAGAGAGAGAATATAGACAAAAGAGCTAATTAAAGATGCTGTGAGCTCCCTTCAGTAGTTGTGTTTGAGCAGAAACTAGACAGCTTGTATGGGGTGGTTTAATTTGACTTTCTGTGCTTAGCAGGGGATTTGATGGCCCAAATGGCCAACAGTATTTCCAAGATTTTATATCCTTAGATTTTCAAGTATTGAAAATGTAATTATGGAAGTAATTTATATTTATTAAATTATATTTCATATTGCAATCCTGTTTTAAAAATTAATAAAATTGAAGGGAATAATACTCACAGTAAGCAAAGAGTCAAGAGAATGTAGGTAGCATTTTTTCCCATAGTCACACTGAGATATCACTTCAATATTGTTGCAAATCAATATTCATGTTATTTCTTTCAAATAATCCAAAAGAAGATTGTACCCAAGAAATGTTTGCATTTTGATATTCTATCTACAGGTAGGCCTTGAACTTACAGCAATTTGTTTAGTGACCGTTCAAAGTTACCACAGCACTGAAGAACGTGACTTATGACTGTTTTTCACACTTACGACTGTTGAAGCATCCCCGGGAGTGGGATTCTACCGGTTTGGCCCAGTTCAGGCGAACCGGTAGCTCTGAAGATCCACTGTGAGTGAACTGGTTCTCTCTGACGATCAGCTGTTGAGCCCACCCGCCTGCCCTGGCTCTAGTCTGTGCTTTATTTCTGGGTTTTCCAGCTCAGCTGATTCACGCGGCAACCTGTTTTAGACACAGGGCTTGCAGCAGAAGGTGAGTTGTAAATGCTGCATGTGCGCGCAAAGTGCACATTCACCGAACCAGTTATTACATCGGTTGAATCTCACCCCTGAGCATCCCCATGGTCACATGATCAAAGTTCAGACTCTTGGCAACTGACTTGGCAACTGACGAACACAGTGTCCTGCATGTGATTCCCTTTTGCACCCTTCTGACAAGCAAAGTCAATGGGGAAGCCAGATTCATTTAACCACCTTGTTACTAACTTAAAAACTGCTGTGATTCACTTAAGAACTGTAGCAAGAAAGGTCGTAAAATGTGCAATGCAATAATCCAATTGTGAAGTAACTAAAAATGTGAATGACCATAAGGAACACCTTTCAGTTCAGTAATGGATGCAACTGGTGCATGTTATACAAAGGCCCCCATGATCACAGCTGCTGTTGCTTTCACATCGCACACTGAGTCTAAAAGGGGCAGTGCCACTCCATTCAGAATTAAAGATGGAAATGCTTCAGATCCTGGATACGTGGGACCCAGGATTTATAGCTATTTAATTTTGCTGTGTTTGCCCTTCCAGCCTTTCAAAGTCTTCAGACATTGGGAAAGAATCTTGATGGCTTCCTTTATATGATTTGGGGTAGAAATGTATCCCTGGCTATTATGGTATTTGCATATGTGCAAATACTCCACATTGTGCAAT
Organism: Naja naja; assembly: GCA_009733165.1. Classification (NCBI taxonomy): domain Eukaryota; kingdom Metazoa; phylum Chordata; class Lepidosauria; order Squamata; family Elapidae; genus Naja; species Naja naja. Next base: position 16,728,609 of record CM019153.1, on the reverse strand, counting down.
ATAGGCCAGGCTTGGTGTATGTGCTGAAAGGTAAGAAAGAGAGGGTATTGTCCATAGACACAAAGCAAGCTTCTCCAACAAACACTGACTTGAAACAGCCCCAGGGGTTTTCCTCTTTCCTAGCCCCCAAGTAGGTGCAGAAGGGTACCATGGTTGATGGTATCTGGAGAGATCAAAGAGCCAGGATGGATGTACATCCCCATCCCAAGCAAACCAACAGGTAATTGACAAGCAGGACCAAATCCATCTCATTTTGGTCTGAATCCTGACTGAAAAGTGTCCAGGTAACCCATGAACCTCAGGGTCTTCTGAAGTTGAACGCCAACCTCTTTTCCAACTACCTTCCCTAAAAAGGGAATGCTGGAGACTGGATAAAAATTGTCCAGATTAGCTGGATCCAAAGATGTGTTTTGCGCGTGTGTGTGTGTGTGTATGCATCGCCACCTCTTTCAGAGCCATAGAATCACTTCATCTCAAAGAATTTACCACTGTATGGATCCATCCATATGCTCATTTTTTGGAAACCCCTAAGCAACCAAGAGGCACATGTATCTAAGGGCTTTTTCATGATCCTTATTGCTACAGTACAATATAGGTTCTGGAAGTATTTTCTGTCACTTCATCCTCCAGAGGCCCTCTGAAAACAAAGGTGCACAATGAGGTTGGTGCACCGGGAATCTGTATAGGCCTGATCCAATCTAAAGTCTCTGGGGCCACCTTGTTCCAGGTAATTACTAAGGTCTCAGTATATTAAAAATGTATATTAAAAATGCAAGAAAACCCACAAGCTCTCTTTGATACCTAATGAATCTTGTAGGTTCCTCAGAAAGGGAAGATGTTATGGTAAACTTCAGGGTCATCATGTAGAATCGAAGTCTGGAAAATCTTCAGTTTTGACATGTGAGACTCATACTATAATCCTGTCATGCTTATTATGTCACTAGAAATATTAAATCCCACCTAACCTTATATTATGCTGATATAGGAAGCATGAATCAGTATGTTTAAGGGTGAGGAGGTGGCAGATGAGGGGCACAAACAATGAACTCCTAGGAGTAAATATTTGAGACATAGGTGTTACTCTTGATCTGATGCCAGACATATACAGCGAGTTGGGCCATTCACCCTAGGAAGTTTTCAGTACAATTAAAGCTGGACTTTTGGCTAAACTCTTTTAAGTCTTCATATCCCAAGTCCCAAATGACCACTTAGGAAGTACCTCTGCCCCATCTAATAATATGGGTATTTTCTGAATCACCAGATCTCACATAGCTCTCCCATGGTATTATTACCTTATAATTATAATAAACACGTGGTAAGGACATTTTGGTGGGATTATTTATCTATTTACTCCATACATTTGTATAGTGCCATCCCACATATGTGATTGTGGGTAGTGTGCAAAGTTAAAAACAAAAACAATGCAACAAAATAAATAAAAACAACAGCAAAAATAAGTAAAAAGATTAAAAGCAATTAAAAAACATGAAAAACAAAATTTACAGGAGAGCGCACTCAGATTCTGGAACAAGACAGCCACTTTTTTGGCTCCCTGCCCACATTACCAAATCCCCAGGTCAGATAACAAAGCCACATCTTCAGGCCCTTCTGGGGAGTCCAATAAGGCTAAGGCCAATCTGCTTAACAAATATACCTCAGGAAAAGAGTACTTGTCAGTTAAACACTTCATATTCAGAACACCTTGAGGCTGAAATGACTGGGTATATTCTGATGCTGTTCCAATCAGTTTGGAATCATTTTAGAAGACTTTGTTAGATTAGAGCCAGCTGTTTTGAGCTTGAATTATTTTGATTTTAATTATTTTTGCTCATCCTTAGTTTAATTTATTCTCACAATCCATCTCTCCATTGCTACTTCATATGCATTAATTCATTAATTCATTAATTCATCATTCATGTTGGGTTTTTGAGACTGATTTTGATCTGTTTTGTTGATCCCAGATTTACTTTCTAGTCTGTTTTCATATTCTATCTCTACATTACTGCTTCAACTCATTCACTCTTTCACTGAGGCATTTTTTGGGGGAGACTGATTTTCATACATGTTCCTGTTGGAAAAAGATATCCTTCTGGGTTCAGTTCCAAGTGGGGGAAAAGATACTGGATTCATGGAAGCTGCTTGGAAAGAAGGTTGACTGATGAACAGGACCGCATGGCTTGGAGATTCTGGGTGAAAGGGGAGAGATGCTGAGAGTGCCTGGGTTTTATGCCCTCTGTGGGCTTTGAACTTCCAGGGGCACAGGAAGAGTATCCTAATTGGTTGCTGTCAGAGGTCATAGATAGCTTTGTAGGTTGTCTGTGTGCTAAATTTGGTTGAAACTTGGTGGGTGGTGCAATGAAGGACAATTAAATGCCTGAAGGAGGTAGATCTTTGTTATGTAGAATAGACTGGGCCAGGCCTTAATGGCCCATTAACAGAAGGGATGCGGGGCTGAGTTTCTACCTCTCTGAGTTTCTACTTCTCTTTTAGGGGAAATATTCTGCCTTTTAAATATATCATAAAATATTTCATTTTTCTATGAGAGGGGTGGGTTTTAACTTCCAACACTCCTACATTTCTAGTCATGCGAAGTTTTATAGTCACAGCCAGATTCAGTGGTGAAAGGGGCAGTGGGGCCCTACACAGTGGTGGGATTCAAATTTTTTTACTACCGGTACTATGGGCGGGCTTGGTGGGCGTGGCTTGGTGGGCATGGCAGGGGAAGGATACTGCAGAATCTCCATTCCCTCCACACCCCACTAATCTGATTTCCAGCTCTGTTTTCCTGTGCAGGGCAACCAAAGAAGATCCACCCAATCAGCTGGGATTCGGGAGGCAGAGAATAGATGGGGGTGGGGCCAGTCAGAGGTGATATTTGCCGGTTCTCCGAACTACTCAAAATTTCCACTACTGGTTCTCCAGAACTGGTCAGAACCTGCTGAATTCCACCTCTGGCCTTACCTTGAAAGTTATATCCTGCTTCTCACTTTCTCTGTGCTCTTATAACTGCTGAAACAAGGAGAGAGATTTTCCATATTTGCATATTCTCCACAGAAGGTGGCTCTAAATTGTGTGAGGAGTCTCCGTGGTAGAAGTGACTCCTTGCTGAGAAACAGTGCTAAACATAATGACAGCAGGAGTGAGAAAAAATGCTTCATTTTGCTTTCTGTGCAATTTGTTCATCTGTCTTTGAGGTTTATTATGAATATTAAAATATTAATGTGGAATAAAGGAAGCTGTGCCCATTCTTTTCTTTTCTTTTCTTTTTCCTATTACCTACATTTATTTGCTGGTGATGTGATATTGTTCTGGCTAACAGTTATGTTCTAATTTCAATGTTTGGGAATCCCATTCTTTTGCCTTCAATGATCTTTTCTCCCAGGTAAATGCAAATAGAATTGTTGCTTTCAGTTGGTTATCATTGTTTGTTACATTCCAGTTAGCAAAATACAAGTGCTTATACCAGGAAGAATGCATAGCAAAATGAATGGCCTATTTGAAGTGGCTTTGAAAGTAATCCAAAGAAAAATCCATAGGCATCTGTCCTGGGATAACCAGCAAGATAACCTGAAGTACCTAAACTTTACAAGGTGTTTGCAGAATGTTATTTATTGTATGGAGAAAAGGAAGGGAGCATAAGGAAATAATTCATCCGACTTATTACTAAGTTGCTAAAAATTCCTCCAGAAACATGTCCTTGGGTGAATATAAGTATATTGTAAGAGATGACCAGGCTGAGTCCAAGAGAAGAGTCAAGTGCTTCATCAGTCTCAAGCCCCTTTGTGCCCATAAGAGATCTAAGTCCAGCCTAACTTGAATTTTGTTGACTCTTCTCTACTGCCAATTTGCTTTGACCATTGGCAGTTCAAATACTTGTAGAGAGTGTTAGCAAGCAATATACCTGTATTTATTGCTTGCTTTTTGATTTCTTCTACCTGACATATATAACAGAAAGCGTAACTTAATAATTATGGTACTTATAGTGAATGACCAGGCAAGCTGCTACTACCTCATATATGTTTTTTAATATTTGTATTTCTGTTTTATCATTTTTACTTTGTAAGCCGCTCTGAGTCCTTAGGGAGATAGGGCGGCATATAAGTCTCATAAATAAATAAAATAAATAAATATACAGTGACAGTCTTTCGCTTCTTAGTTTCAATCCACATTCATTCATCTCATTCACATATCCTACAACTGCAAGAGGAATGGCTAAATGCTGGGTCACATAAAGTCTGATAATCTTTTTTTTTGCTAGACATGAACAAGTTTTGTCTTAAAAAAAACTGAAGAAGAATTCTGTGGGGATAAAAGAACAAGAAGAGGTGCACCAAGGTGGGAGAAGAAGAGTGAGCTATGGTTCTCCTCCAACCTCTGATGAAAATTGGAAGTTTTAGGGCAATATTATTTTCCAGGTAACAAATTGGCACAGAGATAATTTCCATTTCAAGAATTGTGGTCTCTAGAAAAATAGGGAAAAGTTAGCTAAAGTTTAATTTCTTTACTTTTAGTTTTAATTATTTATCTCTATATAAGCTAATCTTTTGGAATTTTGTGTAAATTGTTTTCAAGCCCAAGAGGTAACTAAGAGTGACTGATTTCCCTAGTCACCCAGTGGTGGGATTCAAATATTTTTACTACTAGTTCTGTGGGTGTGGCTTGGTGGGCATGGCAGGGGAAGGATACTGTAAAATCTCCATTCCCACCCCACTAACTTGCTTTAGAGCTCCGTTCTCCTGTGCAGGGCAACCAAAGAAGACCCAGCCAATCAGCTGGGACTCGGGAGGCAGAGAATAGATAGGGGTGGGGCCAGTCAGAGGTGGTATTTGCCGGTTTTCCAAACTACTCAAAATTTCCGCTACTGGTTCTCCAGAACTGGTCAGAACCTGCTGAATACTACTCTGTAGTCACCCCTCTAAAAGTACAAGATCAGATAGTGTCCTATAGGTTTATCTTTTTGTTTGTTTAATTTGCAATAACAATAACACTGACAATAACAAGCCTTCTCTTTATCATATGCCAGGGATAGGAAGAGACATTCTAAGTAAGACATCCCTCTGAAATACAGGTGGTGGCAGCAATAACTAATAAGGTTCCTAGCAAGGCAGAAATTGGAGCCATGGTATAGAGCACAGGTGTCAAACTCATGGCATCATGTTGCTGTCAGGTGACATTTTTCGCTTTGCAGAGCTGGGGTGGGAGTGGCCTGCATGTGATGCATCTGACCTGTAGCCACCAGTTTGACACCCCTGGTATAGAGGGTTTCTAGAGTTTAAAACTTCCAACTTTTCACTCAAGGCTGGATCTTTGCTACTACAATGTCAATTATAATATAACCAGGCTAACTTAAATGGATCTTTATTTCTTGAGAAAGTTGTCAAGTAATTCTGCTAATGTACAGATAGTCCTTGACTTACTATCATTCATTTAGTGGCCATTTGAAGTTACAGTGGCACTGAAAAAAATGACGTGACCATTTTTCACACTTACATCTGTTGCAGCATCTCCATGTCAGAAGCTCAAAATCCAGATGCTTGGCATGTATTTATGATGGTTGCAGTGTCTCTGGGTCACATGATTACCTTTTGTGGCCTTCTTAAAGCACATCAAGAAAGGTTGTAAACTGGGGCAAAACTCACTGAAGAACTGGCTTGCTTAGCAACAGAAATTTTGGGCTCAGTTGTGTTTGTAAGTCGAAGGATTATCTATATAAGTGGTGTTGGAAGTTAAAACCCACCTCTCTCCTAGAGAAATAAAATATTTTAGGATAAATCAGAACACAAGCTCAAATTCAAATCCCAACAGAAGGCATAAAACCCAGGGACTCTCGGCATCTCTTCCCTTTTTTTTTGCCTTAGGAGCTCCAAGGCATGTGATCCTGTCCACCATTAAACCATGTTTCCAAACAGCCTCCATGTTTCCAGTGTCTTTTCCCCCACTTGGAACTAAACCCAGATGGATATTTCTTCCAACAGTGGTATAATAGCAACAAAATTCTGGGAGTTTTTAAAAATCCTGCTTATTTATTTTCACTTCAGTTTGTTGAATAACAGGTAGGGATAAGCTGGCTGTCCCTCTGACTTGTAATGCACCTTTGATATTGAATGCCTTGTCCCCATTCAAAGCCTAGCAGCTTTCATAATGCCCCTTTATGAGGCTTCATTTCTGCCATGCCATGAGGGGGCAACGAAGCTGGTAGAAGGGTAATAGGAGTGGGCTGGTTCTGTCAGCAGCTCTAAAAACGATCTTAATGTGTGGTTGTTCTGATAGCATGAATTACACCATTTGAACACAAATTAGCAAGGTAATTAAAACGGGAGTTCAGAAGCATGAGCTCATGTTTTCCAGTGAGTCTGCATGAGTCAGTATTCTTATTTCTTTTTATTCTATAAATACAGCAAAATACAACATGGGTGTCTTTTTAAATGCAAGCAACGCTTGTAACTCCATATTCAAATACAACAGCTTGACTGAATCACTTCAGGCAAGGCAAAATGTTACATTCTGGACAGAAGCCAAAATTCATGATAGATTAAACATTTGCTGAGGTAAGGTTTTCTAGTGTAGAATTTTAAAAATCAGGGTGTAAACAAAGGAACAAATATTTATTGGTTTATACAGTTCTGCCTGCCATATGCAGTACTGAGGCTTTTAGAATGCAGTCCTGTATTGATTGGCTTCATTAATTGGGGGCATGATTTAAAATGAATTTTATTCCTCTATTATTTTGCTTTTCAAAGGGCATAAAATATGCCCTTAAGAAGCTGAGATAATGCTTAAGTTTTTTTAAAGAAAGAAATTAGATAACGTAAAAATTATTGAATTTTTCAACCAATACAAGTGACAGTAAAAGTATACAATAATTGTTCACAAAGTTAACGCATTTCATTTCATTTAAATTTTATTGAGAAACCTACCTAAAAAGTAAAGTATAAAATAAAAACTAAAGCAGAAAATAAAAAGTAACAGGAAAAATGGAAATAGCTAAGAAAATATCTAAAAAATTTAAAATTACAAGAAAAATATTGTAGTGCTGTAAAATATTGTGGTTTTGAGTTTTGCTTAATATTTGACTAGTTTTGTGTGATATCGAAGTAATGTATAAGTTACGTAGAAATAATGTTTTAAAATAAGTTACACATATACCATCAGTTAAGAAATAAATCCTACATTATAAATACAGTGTAGCGTTTTCTCCCTGCAACCTCTAGGCAAACCATCATGTGGCAGCAAAGGATTAATTTCTATAGTTCTTTGCTGCCATCTTGTGGTCTTCTGCATTTCTGCAATCCAGATGTAATAGCTACTTAATGACCAGCAGAGAGATATTTTCCTTGTTCTTGTTGTTTGAATTATGAATAAATATAAAAGAGGTTGCATTTAGCCAAATGAGCCCCTTCTTCTGCTAACATAGTAGAAGGGAGAAAAAGCAAAAGTTCAGGGAGCTGGATCTGCTCTATAATTTGAGTACCATTCATGAATCAAATAATATGTTCCAGACATTTCTTTCAATTACTTTACATGCCTCCCATTGATCGTGTTTTCTCCTGTGCTGAACCCATTAAATTTATTTTTACTGAATGAGATAAAATATGAATATACAATATAGGAAATACAACATTGAATCATAATCAACTCATCCTTGTACAATATAATTTATTGCTCTTATTAACAATATAGCTATTAGGCCTATATTACTCTGTCTTTCTCATATTACTTTAACAGGAGCCTGGAGTAATAAATCTTTCTGTATTAGAATTAATGTAGACTATAAAACAAGACTCATATAATGAGAATTATTGTTACTTAGTACAGTGTTCTTCAAACTTGGCAATTTTAAAATGTGTGGACTTTATTTTTATTTTATTTATTTATTTGATTTGTCAATCACTTACAAGATAACAGGTATAAGTATAAACATAGTTATGCATACATGAAATGGATACATGTAAGAAAAATAAAAAGAAACAATAGGACAGGGACGGTAGGCACGTGGTGCACTTATGCATGCACCCTATTTTGTATTTCAACTTACAAAATTTCCCAGCTAGCATGCATGGGATATATGTTACTGGCAGCAAGATAAGCAGTTGCAACAACTAGAATCAAAACAACTGACTGAGAAAATTATGTCAACAAAAAGTAACATGAACCAAATTAATTGTAAACATACAATTAATGACTTCTTAGAATTTTTTTCTGTTTTCTTTTTTTCTGTTTTTCTCTCATTCATTATTTCTTCATAAGAAGCAAGAAAAACAGTTATAATCCAGTTGTCTTTATTTTTCTCTTCTGGCTGGGAAAGAACAAGCAGGAGAAGAAGGAGAAAGTAATGCTTTTAGGCATTTCAGCATTTGCAGTGGTTCATCCTCTGCCATGTTCATTATTTGCTGCCAGAAGTGAGAATTCCAACTTGAGCAGGTTTATCTCTCTACTACTTCCATAAACAGAGGCCTCAAATCATGGGACCTGGTAGAAATTTAAAGCCTTTCCCATGTCGCAATTCTGATCTCTCATTCAGCCTTTTTTGCCCAATGAAAACTTACTATTCAGAGCCAATCTAGGGAACAAACAACTTTCTTACTCTATCATTACTCTTACCTAAACAGACTTCAGCTTTTAATATGTGTGAGGTCAGCATATACACAGTATTGATCAATTTCTTTTAAAGAATAAAGAAATGTTGTCTTCGAAATCAGAGAATATTCATATAGATAATTATGTAGTCTTAGAAAGGTGGATCATAAACGACAGGTGCTAATTTGAAACTAGACTTGTGCAGTGTACCCACCCAATATCTGACCTTCATGGGGTCAAGTAAAACCTTCCTGAACTGAAACAGCAAACATTTTATGCAGATGTAGAGGAAAATTTAAGCTATAGTTATGTCCTTTTAATGTTGGATTTGTTCAGGAGACATTTGCTATCATTTTATATTCTGCTCACCAGAAAGTCTTTATTTTAGCTGATGTTTTTACCAACATCACAATTGGAAGATTTCATACTGTTCTTTTCGATATTCCAGTATTGTGGTGCTGCTTGATGGAGCAAATATAATCCATTATTTGTGTCTTTCCACACTGCCAGGTTTATATATATATTTCTACAAGTATTTAAACACGCTCTTATTAAATGCTCTTATTAGGCATTTAACAGCCTGCACCTTGGTGGTGCAGGCTGTTAAATGCCTAGCACTTAATTCCAGCTGCCTGCAATTAGTGCAGGCTCGAACCCCACCAGGCTCAAGGTTGACTCAGCCTTCCATCCTCTCGGGGTAGGTAAATTGAGGACCCAAGATTGTTGGGGGCAATAAACTCACTTTGTAAAAATGCCGCTTAGTAATAAGCAGGCATATACAATGGAATGAAGGCTATTGCTGAACGCATTGGGTTGCGCTCCAAAAATTGTAAGCCGCCCTGAGTCTCCGGAGAAGGGCGGCATATAAATATGAATTTTTTTAAAAAATTAATTTCATGAGAATTCAGAAAAGAAAATTATTGTTTTCCTCTTATTTGACAGTTCAATGATGATTTCCAAAAGATTACAAAATTCTGTTAAATTAACCACTGTCCTCTGTCATGCAATATTAGAACTCTTATCGCTCACTATTTTATGTATCTTCAATCTACATAATACACAAGTACATAGTCCATTTGCCATGTAGGCAGATTTTATAGAGAATTTAATTGTAGAATAGAACTTATTAATTGCCCATTGTTACATTTTAATTACAAATTAAAATTACATTTTAATTACAAATGAAAACAATTATTTACTGTTCCATTTATATTATATTGTTTTTTTAGAAAGATCAACATCATTGTTTCTTTTTCTCCATTTTTCCTTCTTGTGAAGAGGTGAAGCTGAAAGAGTTGCTGACTTAAGATTTCCAAGTGAAGTTAAATAAGGATTTAAATTTAGAACTTCTGAATTGTGTATTTCTGTTGTTAGATGTAAAGTCATTTGTTGTTAAGATATATAATCAGACTGTCCTTTGATTTAACAAGTCTTCTGCAGCCTGTTATAGTTGTACAATAATTGAAACAGAATAGTAAATATCTAACCATCTCCAAGGAATGAAAAAAAAGTCATTTCCTAGATTAAAGAAGTGTCCCTAACCTTCTGGATATTTATTTTATACTTCCCATGATTTAATTATGGACCACAATTGGGAAAGTGAAAGATATAATATTTTGTCTGGATAAATCAAGAGAGGCAAGATCATAGGAAATAAATTGGAGTAAATTGGGCAGAGAGGCAAAGAAATAAGGACTGTGGAGGGGAGAGGTGATGTTAATCCAATTGTCTGCAGCTCAGTGCTGAACAATGTGTTATGTATGTAGGTTTGAATGTTATTGGTTTATTTGAACTGTTCTTGTAAAATGTCAAATGGTATTGGTTTAAATAGTGCGGGAAGAAACCCTGCACTCCCATTGGCTGGCAACCACGGCTGCAGGCTATAAGAGGCAGCCGTAGCCAAGCCAGGATGGGTCCATTCGAGCTGTAGTCACTTAATAAACTATTTGCTGGAACTCCTCGCGTCTGACTCTTCATGCAGACTTAACACTGGCGACGAAGGTGGGATTTCCCTGAATAGAAGACGACGTGAAGAAAAAGCAACAGAGCGAGATGGCTGTGCTGAACACCCCCCCAGCCCCGTTCGATCCGGCGGCAGAAGACTGGGAATCGTATGTGGATCGCTTCCAGATGTACCTGGAAGGAAACGACCTTGCCGACATCCCCGAGAGATGGAAGAGGGCGGTATTTCTCACGCACAGTGGTCCGGCAGTCTTCAAAATGGCGAAGGCGTTAGCGGGAGCTGCAGAGCTGAAGGTAATGGAATGGCCCGATTTAGAGAAACTTTTAAGAGCCCATTACGCCCCACAAGTATTGTGCCTCATTAAGAGACACGAATTTTACCATCGGGATCAAGGGGAAAGCGAGAATGTTAATGACTTCGTGGCAAGTTTAAGGGACATTGGGGGTGCTTGTGATTTTACCAACTTAGAAGAGGCCATGTGTGATCCGTTTGTTTTAGGCCTCAAAGATAAGGTCTTACAAAGCAAACTGTTAATGAAACCTAAGATCACATTTAAAGAGGCCATTGAAGAAGCTGTTTCAGCGGAAGCCACCAAGTCCTCAGCAGTGGCCATGAAAAAGATTAACAAGGCCTCAAGCCAGGCCTCAAGCCACTCTGATGGGGAAAAATCCACAACAGCCCATTGCGAACAAATAGACTCTGATTCAGATGGCAGTGAGGCAGAGGAGGGGATTTTTAGACTCAGAATGGAGAAGAAGAGAAAAGACTCTGGGAAAAACAGGCAAGGATTCTATTGCAGAGGCTGTGGGGGGGCCCCACCCCCGCACTGAATGCAAGTTCTTTGACTCCATCTGCCTACGTTGTGAGAAACGGGGTCACATAGCCAGAGTCTGCAAATCATCCAAAACTCCACCTAGTAGGAAAAAATTTCCTGACAAAGACTTTAAGCCCAACAATTTCCTTGAAAAGATGGGGCGAAATTCAGAAGCAAATGGCAAGAATGAAACTCACCAAACAATCACTATTGGTCATTCTTCACCCTTAAAAAGCAGAAAAGTACACGTGAAGGTGTTTATTGAAGGAAGGCCTTGCCAAATGGAAGTGGACTCAGGCTCTTATTTATCTATGGTGTCATGGGACACTATCCACAGACTCTTTCCCAACATTCAGAAGAAGTATTTCCAGAAGCAAGCACTGACTCTTAAAGACTACCAAGGGAACAAGATTCCAGTAGTTGGAACAAGAGATTTCAACGTGCAGTTTAAAGGCCACACCAAACGTTTGCCTCTGACCATCGTGGACAAGGATCACCCAAGCTTGCTGGGACTTGAGTGGTTCAAGCCACTAGGCATCGAGGTGACTGGCATCAATCACGTGAGCAGCTCTGAATGGGAGGAGTCCTTGAAGTCTGAGTTTCCAGAGGTCTTCAGCGAAGGACTGGGCAAGTATATGGGGACCCCTATTGCTTTCAGCCTAGACCCCAAGGTGCCCCCAATTCGTTTAAAGCCCAGGAGGGTCCCATTTGCTTTAAAGGAAAAAATTGATGCACAATTAGATAAGCTCACTTAACCATGCGCTGCAGCAGAGCGCATACCCAGTACCAGTTGTGCATCATCTGCTCCATTCCCTTGGCAGGGGTACAGTATTTGCCAAACTGGACTTGGCTCAGGCATATCAACAATTAACAGTTGATGATGTCACTGCAGAGGCACAAACAATTGTGACTCATAGAGGTGCCTTCAAATGTAAAAGACTACAATTTGGAGTAAGCGTGGCACCTGGCATTTTTCAAAGCCTTATGGAAAGAATGTTGCAAGGACTGCCAAGGGTAGTGCCTTACTTTGATGATGTGTTAATCTCTGCTGAAAATGACACTCAGCTTCAAGAGAGACTCAGAGAAGTCCTTACCAGATTCAGAAAAGCGGGTTTAAAAGTCAAGGAAGACAAATGCACACTCAAAACAGACAGAGTTGAGTTCCTGGGGTATATGATTGACAAGCATGGCATCCACCCTACTGATGCCAAGGTTAAAGCAATCAAGGAAGCCCCTAAACCTAGATGCAAGACAGACTTAAAAGCCTTCCTTGGACTTATTAACTTTTATCACATGTTTCTACCTCACAAAGCATCCATTGCTGAGCCTTTACATCGCCTGCTTGATAAGAAGGCTGGATCTGGGGGAGGAAGGAACAATCAGCATTTAACAGTATTAAGAGACTAATCACATCTGATGCTGTATTGATACAATTCTCTGAGAATTTGCCTGTTATTCTGACTTGTGATGCATCCCCTTTTGGAGTGGGGGGGGGTTGAGTCACAGGCTTCCCAGTGGAAGGGAAGCCCCTATTGCATTTTACTCTCGCACTTTGTCCAAAGCAGAGAGGAATTATAGCCAACTGGACAAGGAGGCATTAGCAGTCATTGCAGCTGTTAAGAAATTTCATGAATATCTGTATGGCAGGTCATTCACCATTGTTACAGATCACAAACCTTTATTAGGCATTGTGGCAGGAGACAAACCTACACCTAATATCCTGTCACCAAGAATGCTGAGATGGACTGAATTTCTTGCAGCCTATTCATACAAACTGATTCACAGGCCTGGCAAGGACATTGGACATGCTGATGCACTGAGTCGTTGCCCACTACCTTGCCACAAGGAGGACTTGGAACTTGAAACTCACACCTTTTTCCTAGAGACTGTTGCTAAGCTTCCAGTCCATGCTGCTGAGATTGCCAGAGAGACTGCCAAAGATGCTGTGTTGGCACCTGTTATAGGCTGGATTAAGAAAGGTTGGCCTCTTCAAGATCTACCTCACCTTGCCCAACCTTTTAAGTCCAGGCAAACTGAATTATCTGTATTAAGAGGATGTATTTTGTGGGGTAACAGGGTGGTTATTCCTGCAAAACTGCAAAGGGAGGTTTTGGAAATGTTACATGAGGGTCATCCTGGGATTGTAAGGATGAAAGGTTTGGCCAGGAGTTATGTATGGTGGCCAGGTATTGACAAAATGGTTGAAAACTGGGTAGCATCTTGTCCCAATTGCCAGGTAGTCAGGCCTGCTCCACCTCACGCCCCCACACAGGAATGGGAATGTCTAGAATCCACATTGATTTCGCAGGCCCTATGAGAGGGCACACTTTTCTAGTTATAGTAGATGCATATTCCAAATGGCTAGAGGTAATTCCCATGACATCCACTACAACTGAGGCTGTCATCAAGCAGCTCAGAAAATTGTTTGTAACCCATGGGTTACCAGATGTCCTTGTCTCTGACAATGGCCCTCAATTCACATCTAACATTTTTGAATCCTTTGTAGCACAACAGGGTATCAGACATGCCCTCACTGCCCCTGGGCACCCTTCGGCTAATGGCCGGGCTGAACGCATGGTACGCTTTACCAAAGAGAAGCTTCAGCAGCTGGGTTCTGGGGATATCACTGAGAAGCTTTAAAAGCTTCTTAGTGTTCAGCACATCACTCCTAGCCCATCAAATAACTTGTCCCCAGCAGAGTTGTTGATGGGCAGGAAACTTAGGTCTTCCCTTGACCGCCTTCATCCCACTTATGCACCCAACGCACCACTGGATTCCACTTCCAAAGTTCGTTCTTTCAGTGTGGGAGATTCTGTATATGCTAGGAACCTTATAGGTGACCCTTTGTGGATTCCTGCTGAAATAAGTTACATCACTGGCCCTCGTTCTTACAGGGTACAAACAGAGGATGGCCTCCTCTGGAGCAGGCACATTGACCAACTTAGATCCAGGTTCCCTCAGGAACATCGCCCCTGTCTCTCTCTGGGTCCCTCACCTGATATCTCTTCTAGGGGGGAAGGGGGGGAACAAGAGGAAAATCAGCAAGCAAGAATCAACCCCATGTGTAACGAGCCATTGCGACAGGAACCATCCCGAACCCTGTCACAATGCCAAGATCCATCCTTAGAAGTGGAAGATTGCCCATCACTACCTGACTTGGGTGCTGACATTGGAATGGAGATGGGTTGGGAGGAGAGACCAGATTCTAACAGTCTAACAGGGTCTCCTTTCACAGGAAGTCCCAACAGGGAAATGTCAGCAGACACATTTCCCCTCTCACTGGGTGAGAACGTTAAAATTTCTGAACCACGAAGGTCTCAACGTACACGTAAGAGCCCCACCTATTTAAAGGAATACATTAGATAGGTTGGGGTTTGGTATGGACTGAACCTAGTGGGGAGGGGTGTTATGTATGTAGGTTTGAATGTTATTGGTTTATTTGAACTGTTCTTGTAAAATGTCAAATGGTATTGGTTTAAATAGTGCGGGAAGAAACCCTGCACTCCCATTGGCTGGCAACCACGGCTGCAGGCTATAAGAGGCAGCCGTAGCCAAGCCAGGATGGGTCCATTCGAGCTGTAGTCACTTAATAAACTCTTTGCTGGAACTCCTCGCATCTGACTCTTCATGCAGACTTAACACAATGCAGTTGTGATGGTCATATATATATTTCTTCCATACGAGTACAATTAACAATAAGTCACATAAAAGCATGGCACTGGTGTTTAGAGTGTGGTGGATGGATGGATGTCAAAATTTAAGAAAAGTCCTCTTGAATAAGACCAAAAATCTATCTAGTTTAGTTTTCTTTTTTTATAATCTCCAGACAGAAAATGACTAACTGTACAGAAGGTATTCAGGGAGCAAACAAGTTGGCCTGAGTAAGTTGTGTCTTAATGTATTATTTTATAGTATTCCCATATTATTATACAATTGTACTCGGCTTAGTTTATTGTGATTAAAGCACTGTTTTATAAACAAATCTATATTGATATTACAAAGAAAACATTCTTATTAAGGACAAAAATAATTTACATTTTTTTATTATTGTACTTTACTTTGGGATAACATTTGAACTTGGGGAATGGGAGGAATTCTAAACAGAGTTTTACTTCCCAAGGCTAGAGGAACAGCTCTAAGCAGTCATGTTCCAATTCAATATTTCTGTAAATATCCACCCTTCATTTGTTGTTCTAACCCTTAGCTTTGTTGGAAATAATGGTGCAAGGCAGTCATATGATCCTACATTTTACAATTGTATTACCTAGCATGAAATTCTGGTGTCAATTTCCATGTAACTCAAGGACTACCTGTAGACTATGGAGTTAAGCATCCAACTAATTTCAATCACCTAAAAAGATACAGTTCTAAAATTGTCAGCCTTCCCAGGTAAACCAAAAAGGAAACACAACTAGATGAACTAATTCTACCTTATTCTAAGACTATATTAACAGAATCTTGCAAGTCTGACATTATAAACTTTCTGTCATGACTCCTGAGGAAACAGACAGAATTCTGTGTTCTGTTCATCTGTGTTTGATTTTTATCCTTCCTGGAAGGGGTCCCTGAATGATGGTTTCTGCCTCTGGCTGTAAGATCTGATAGAATTGAGTTTTTTTTGTTTTGTCAATTAAGTAATGCCATCTAGGGCAACACAGAAGGTAGATCTTCTCTGTTACAGCATTTAATCTCTGACTAGCATCTCCCTGGAGATTTGAATGGCCCCCACAGTAAAAAAAAACAAAACCCTTCTTTTTACAACCCTGCAACCCCTTAATCCGGGATAGAATCAGGGCGACGGAATGGGGCGGAGTTAAACTGGCCGGATGCCCTTCCTGATGCCATGCAGAGTTCATAGCAGATATTTTTTCTTTGCACCTAGGAGAGAAACATCTGCCACTACCTAGGATTGAACTTTCAACCTTCTGAGTGGGTGATGAGCATCTTCACCACTAGGCCACCAAACCTCTTGCATAACCTCCACATTGTTAGCCTTTAAAACAGCATTAAAAACACAGGTATTTTCCCAAGCCTTAAATTAGAATGATTAGAAGCGTTATATCTGTTTTTAGCACTGTAGCCCCCTCCAAATGTTGTTTTCCAGTTCTGTTTCACTTTTATTTTTCTCTTTTTATACTGTATGTTAACTGCTCAGAGGTTGGGGATGGGTGGTCTAGAAATTTGAAATGTAAAACAAATCCTGGTGTCCAGAGGAATCATATTAGATGTCTGGCTTTACAGTTATTGTGTTGCTGCGTCATAAACATACTGAAATTACTAATGTTAGAGAACTGAAAACCAACTCTGTGTGACAGATAAAAGTTGCTGGGGATAGAACTTTACAAAACTGTACATCAGAAATGAAATCCAAAGCCTGTTATTGATTTATGCTTTTTCGAACTCTTAAAAATAATGTCTTCAAATGAGGAAACGGGAGGAAAGCATATTAGGCTTGTTGCCTACTTGAGTTATTTATAAAAATAATAAAGGTGAGATAAAAATAGACAAACAAAATGAATTTAATTCTTTAATCTTTTGGTTTGGGCAACTTGAATAACGCAATATTAAAATTGAAGCTGTGTTGTCCAAAGCACTTTATGTCCAAACAGATAGCAATAATATTATAAACCTGGCTGTTATGTTGCAGAAAGGAGACTAAACCAGTTATATCCTGTGAAATTATTGTTGTTTCTGAAAAAAGATCGCCTTCTGGGCATAACAGCATTGACAGCAATTGGATTGCAAGCTTGAGATGGGTTGTAGGGTAAATGTGTCATATTTCTTTGAGCCTCCGGGAGGACAAAAACTGTCTCTCCAGGCTCCGGAAGCCTTCTGGAGGCTGGAAATGAGCCCATATCTGGCCTTTTGGAGTTTCCGGGAGGTCTGTTTTTCGCCCTCCCTGGGCTCCAGAGGCTTTCCTTGAGCCTCTGGAAGGGCAAAAACAGCCTCCCCTGGCACCGGAGACTCTCTGGAGGCCAGAAGGCCCGTTTCCATTCTACTGAGAGGCCCATTTTCCACCCTTCCCAAGCCTGTGTGTGGGCTCTGCACTTACCTGGG
Organism: Naja naja; assembly: GCA_009733165.1. Classification (NCBI taxonomy): domain Eukaryota; kingdom Metazoa; phylum Chordata; class Lepidosauria; order Squamata; family Elapidae; genus Naja; species Naja naja. The sequence continues at coordinate 16,711,198 of CM019153.1, read as the reverse complement.
ATCCAAAACGGGCCGTGTGGGGATTCCTGGGAGGGGCAGGGCAGGCGGCCGGGGACAGTCAGGGGTGGGATTTGCCGGTTTGCCAAATTGGCCATAAAATTAACAACCGGTTCACTCGAACTGGGGAGAATTGGTAGCAGCCCAGCCCTGATGGTGGCAAGAAAAATATTTGAATATTTGAAGTCCCATTTTACAATGAAAGGTTAGGACTGTCTGTGCAGTAAGGTTAGATTAAAACTATGACCCTTATTTGCACTATAAAAATTAATACGATTGTGTGTATTTGTGTGTGTGCATGTGCCTAGAGAAAGAACATAAATCTTGCTCATCCAAGATTATTTAAATGCTTAATTTTACATTTGTACTCCTGCAATTCATTTCATTTAATAGAGTTTATTAACAGTAGTACTGATTTTTTTTAAAAAGTATAAACTAACTTTTACAACAGTATAAATAAGGCACACTCTTGTTTAGGAAGTGGGATGGGGAGGGTAAGAGTACTTGCTAAAAAAGGGGGAAATGGGGAAGGGAAGGAGACCAGCACAACAGGAAGCAGAGGTGTGAGCCAGTTTCATCCAGTCACTTCAAGGACTTTTGGGCACCCAGGACCTGGGAATGAAATCTTAACTGCTTCTCAAACTGTCCTGTTCTCATAACAGCCAGCTACCATTCTACCATGATTGACTGGTGAAGGGGGAGGACTAAGGGTTTGAAACAAGATAATAGTTTGTGTGGATTTTCTTCAGATCTGGCTTTGCTTTCACTACATCCAGTTGTTTCTAGTAAAAGATCCTTGTAACCTTCAGATGGAGTCAAGTGTATTTCTTTCCTCGAGAGCCAGCTGGAACAGGGCTGACATTAGACCATATCTGCAAAACTGGTCAACCCAGAGCCATCAAGCTACCACATCACAGATATTGTCTCACAAGAGCAACCAAGAGGAGAGAGGAGGCTCCCAGACTCCATGGCCAGGCAGAGCCCCTGGAGTAGGCAGGAGAGGCAGAGGTTAGCAACTAAGTCCTAGCTGGTAGATGGGCATCAGCTGGAAAGAAGAATTGGATGAAAGTTTTCTCCAAAGTGACCCTCACCCTTTTTTTTTTACTAGAGAGCCAGCTTGGATAGGGCTGACAGGAAAACAATCTGCACACACTGAGAAGAATATATCAGGGGTGGGATTCTACAGGTTCGCACCTATTCGCTAGAACCAGTTGTTAACATTTTAAGCAGTTCAGAGAACTGGTTGTTAGAAGAAATTACTGGCCTAATCCTGTAAGGAAGGCAGGAAGGAAACATTCTGGTGTTGCTTACAGAAACTGCCTCTCCGTTAACCCTTATTACATTCTTGGCAGGACTAGACTTCCTGTCTCAGAAACTTCTCTGGGGTTATTTTTCCCTCCTTTGCTGGTACTTTCTTGTGTAGAGTGACCATTCAAAGTTACAATGGCACTGAAAAAAGTGACTTATGACTGTTTTTCACACTTACAACTGTTGCAGCATCCCCACAGTCATGAGAGGCCAGGCGAGGAGATGCATGCCTCGATGTGAGTGATATTGAGTTGGCCACACCCAGCCAATAACATGACCACCAAGCCATGCCCACCAACTATGCCACGCCCACAGAACCGGTTGTTAAAAAATTTGAATCCCACCCCTGGAATATATGTTTGCTCGTCTCTCATAAGACAAGTACTTAAAGAAAAGGATTGGTTGGTACTTTGTTCTCCAGCTGCAGGTGAAGAGCTTCTAAGTAAAGGGTTAATTCAAAAGCTACCTTTGAAGTCTAGAAATGTGATAAATTTGGCCTCTCCCTGCTCAGCCTTCCCTGGATTGTTGCCCTACAGTTTTAATTGGGAATAGTGAGGTTCCCAGTCTTATCCACCCAAGAGGAATCAGGTTAGTAAGAGCATATTATACGGCATAACCAAGACTTCATTTATCCAGCGGAATAAAATGGTACTACTTGTGAATCACATTCCTATCTTTTGAATTCATTCCCACCCAGGCCTTCTCATCATATGGGAAGGCCTAGCCCCAAACATGTGCTGGCTTGGCTTGAACTATGCTTATCTTCATTAGCTACAGTATTCAGGCACAATAAAACATGAGCAACGCTGAATAAATCCTTTCTTATGTAAATAGGATGCACAATAGGATCTTCCAGACAGTAATTTTCAAATTTTTTTGGAGAAGCATTTCCGATTTGAGTTGATTCCCGAACTGAATCCCCACAAGCCTAGCAGGAAACTATATGATTTCAGGACAAAGAAAGGACAATATATAGGGCACCCCTCTCTTCCCAATTCCCTGTTAAAAAAATGAGAAGAATGAGTTAAATATTCTGGGGCTAAAACATCCTCCTCCATTGTTTTGGAATGAAAACAAGCTTACCTAGGACATGCTCCCCTGAACCTGCTGTCTGAAGCAGCTGCTTCAATCTGTAATTTGTGGACAATGGTTGACTGGTAGGACTGTATGACATATATGGTCACATCAAGTATCTGCAGCCGCTTCTTGTTTTAACAAAATAACAAAAACACTGTTGTGGCTTCACACTGCAAGCTCTCCCCCTTTTATCTGTGTGTGCAATGTCAGAAAATATGTACAAAAGAGGCAGATGTTTTATCCCCCCCATCTAAAGACATCACTGTGGGGGCGGGCTTGTTTTGCAGCAAATTTTGAGGTCTGTTTTCAGTTTCCAACCTGAGCTACCTGCCCTAGTAATATTTCAGCCTCAAGGAAGAAATTATCATAAAAGAAGGAAAATTTCAATTGTTAGTTCATTTTGTCTATAGGTGAAGTCACTCTAGTGGAGACAGACGGAGTCCTGAGATTTATTTATCACTTGACAGCTTTTTACTTATTTCAAAGAGAAACCTTTTGAACCCTTCTGAAGCCAAACTCTCTGCTGCCCAGGGATGGGATTCTACTGGTTCTGTCCACTTCTGTAGAGCCGGTTGCTCTGAAGAGCAGCAAACAGAGAGCATACATAGAACCAGTTCTATGTTTGCTGCTGTTTTGGCCCACCCACCCACCTGGGCTCTTACCTGACCTTTACTTCCTGTGTTTTCAACTTCAGCTGCTTTGCATGACACAGCTATGGTTGAAAAAACAGGAAAAAATGACTTTTCCAACCGCTGTGCACTTGCATGCAGCGCTCAGCTGTCCGGGCAGCTCAGCAGGTCATAAATTGCACTCACAGAGTGACGGAACTGTTAGTTATGCCAGTCGGATCCCATCCCTGCTGCTGCCCCAAACTGGATTGGAGCCCAGCCACTGTGATCTTAAGCAAGCAGTAGCCCATCAAGGCCATCTACTGCAAGGGTCTTCAAACTTGGCAAGTTTAAGACTTGTTGACTTCAACTCCCAGAATTCCTGAGCTAACATCACTGGAGGAGGAATTCTGGGAGTTGATGTCCACACGTCTTAAAGCTGTCAAGCTTGAAGACCCCTGATCTACTGAGCTAAACTTGCAATTCAGCTCCTAGGAAGTTGCTGGTCTTACATGAGTTAAACCAAACCAAAGTTCCTTACTTACTGGCTCCCTCAAATAGTCTTGCTGGGATAGGTTTCCTAGCCTAGGAGAGGCAGGTGGTTTCACTTGCTCAGCTGGATCTTGGATCAGTCCTTTGAGCTTGTCTTAGACCACAGCTCCGGAAGAACCATGGTTTCAGGAAACCAGGAAAGATGGTGAATAAAAACCAGAAAATAATCCAAGTCAATAAGTCATTTGTGGCAGTTGTGGCAGTTGTCTATTAAAATGTTGTGGCTGCAATTCTATATTTGTTTAATATAGTTGATTGGTTATGTGTCATCAAATCATTTTCAGCTCCTGGAAATCATATAAACATTCCCTATGATGGTCTATCTTTAACCTGGGTCTTCTAATGTTGCATTCATCACTACTGTAACCAAGTCCACCCACCTTGTTGCTGGTCTTTCTTTCCACCTTTCCCAGAATGTCTTTACATAATATAATTTATTTAATGAAGTGTGATGTATTTCCAAATAAATACAGTGTATGTATATACTGTATGTGGGTAGTCCTCCCTCTCTTTCCCCTTTCTCCAGCAATATTGCTTTGACATTTTTGTAAAATTAATCCACTGATTTCAGTAGGGCTACTGAATCTGGGTTAGAAAAATGATGACCAGATGTCAACAAAGTTATATAGAAAACTAGTTCTTTTCTGCCATCTAATGGTTATTAGGATTTTTCCAATCTAGATTTCTAGTAATCAGCTAAATGACATTAATATCTTAAACAGCATTTTATTATTTTATATTCACACACGCTACATAGGAAGGTCTAGAAAGAACTCCAGATCCTTGACCAAATTGTGGATTTAATGCTTTATTTCCATAATCAGATTCCACACCCAGAAATCATTTTGTTTTGTTGTTCATTAATATTGGGCTCTTTGTATATACAACTACAGAAAAAAAGTTTGTTTTCCTACTCAGAAAAATGTTGATAGGCAATTCAATGTATTTTTCCTGTATTGGGTACAGCAAAGTAGGTAGCAGGCGGTAACTTCAAGTAACTCAACTAAGATTCAAGTTGCTGCTTGAGTTACTGGCCACAGGCACTCCAAAGATAACTCACATAACCAGTTTTGTGAAATTCCCAGCCAATTTGAATTCTGCTTGTGTCTCTTAATGCATAACTGTAAGAGTTCTCCTCCTTGTCTTCTTTGTCCTTGCTATATTCCATTCTCAAACAACCAAAAAAAGAATAGAATGAAAATATGGGTTTTATCTTCCTTTTCCAATTCTTACAATTTCCATAGCAGATTTAAACTTCACTTAAAGATGCTGATACAAAGAATCTGTTTTCAAAACAAAGATATCACAGATGGCCTCTAGATGAGGTGTAATTCTCCTTGACTCATTTAGAGAACCCAATCAGACTCCAAGCATTGTCATGTAGCATTTATAACTTAGCAATGTTTTCTATTTCCCCACTTCCTTCCTTTTCTTACAATTAAAAACCAACCAACCAACCAACCAACCAACCCTTGCCTGCTGTCTTAGTTTGGTAGTGGTAAGGAGTGTGCGTTTGAAGGCATTCTTGGCAATTGAGAATCAGCAGACCTAAAGTGAATGAGCATTCAGACAACATTTTTGAGAGGAGATTGTTTAAAGGTTGGTGCTGCTGCATTGTGTGAAGAGATTCTTTAAATACTCCAGTGTTTCTTAACCTGGAAAAAGGCTGGCTGGGGAATTCTGGTTGTTGAAGTTCACACTTCATAAAGTTACTGAGGTTGAGAAACATTGAGATACTCCCTTAGGCTGCAGGAGATACCTACTCAGAAGCCAGTTTCTGTAACGGTTATTTGAATCACAAAAGAGCAATTTCTCTTCAATTCACCACCCTTCTGCCACCTGGAAATACTGAAAATATTCATGGCGGAGGGCAGGATTTTTCCTTTTATAGGGCACTGGATAAACTCCTTTAAGGAGATGACAGCAGGAATTCTGAGCATGAATTCTACGGCAGGAATTCTGGGCATGTTAATAAGAGGATTTGGAGGAAATATGACAGCCAGGTGAATACTGAAAAATAGTTGCAAGAGAAATGGAGGTCACTTTCATAGGCAATAAATATAATAAGGGTTCCATAGCACATAATTACAAATAGGTATACACCAGCAGCCCCATGCTTCCTCTTGCACCAATTTAATTTAATTTAATTTAATAATGGGATTTATATTCCGCCCTATCTCCCGAAGGACTCAGGGTGGCTCACAACAGTAAAAATATGCAATACAGAAGTTTAAAATTTAAAAGATATTAAACAAGAATCCCAATAATTATAATTAAAAACCGACAATAACCAATAAAAACCATTAAAACCCCTCCCTCAGTCCAGGTCGACCTGTTGGAAGAGCCATGTCTTCAGGTTGTGACGGAAGGATCAAAGGTCAGGAGCCATCCACAACTCCAAGGCCAATGCTGGTCCTATACACTTTACAGTGGAGAACTGTAAAGAGAGCACCTACCGATAAGTTGCTATTGACATAGACAACTTTATGCCAATGGATATGGCAGTTCGAGGAATGGTTGATATTCAGAGGGTGTCAGGGGTGTATGTGAAGAGAATGTAAAAAAAAAAGTCAAGATGATGGCCATAATTGTACATGTAGTGCTTTACTAACAGCCATTCATTTAGTGAATGTCAACTCATAAAATATTTCTATGGTTGTTTTAGAGTTGTCAACAGAAAGGGAGGGGAAAAAGGAGGTTTGAAAGAGCAGTGTTGCAGCTTGGAAATCAAAAGTGCATTCCATACATAGTTTTTCAGAGATAGTAACTAGGTGACTAAAGTTTCTGCCACACAAAAGTCTAACTGGAGAATATGATTGATGACTCTTGGCTATGGATGTGTCTAATTGGAGAATATGAATTATGATATACCCAGAGGGTGGGGAAAAACCAAGGTCAAGGGTGACAATTAATTATGTGTCTCAGAGTTGGCTACACCCAGGCAGTGCTGGACTTGTTAACTCCCAATAACAGTCTCCCGACATCCCATGCGCTCCCACCGACAGTGCCTTCTCCGGGTGCCGTCAACCAGGCAATGTCGGCTGGCAGTTCCCAGGAGTAGGGCCTTCTCAGTGGGAGCACCCACCCTATGGAACCAGCTCCCCCTAGAGCTCCGAGTGGCCCCTGACCTCTGCTCCTTCCGCCGTGGCCTAAAGACATGGTTGTTCCAACTAGCCTACCCGGACTGATGGGGGGGGAGGGTTTTAGTATAATTTTAATTGGAATGTTTATGAGACCTTGGATTTAATAGTTTTTTAATATTTGTATATTTGTATCACTGTTTTTTACTTTGTAAGCCGCCCTGAGTCCTTAGGGAGATAGGGCAGCATATAAGTCTCATAAATAAATAAAATAAATAAATAAATAAATAATAAATCCTTTGAAGTTTTGGAAGTTTGGCTCGAGACTCATGATTTAATTGGGGTAACTGCCAGAATCCTGTCAGTGACTATTCAAAGTTACAGCAGCACTTTAAAAAGTGACTTATGACCATTTTTCATACCTATGACAGTTGTAGCATCCTCACAGTCATGTGATAAAAATTCAGATGCTTGGCAACTGGCATGTACTTATGAGGGTTGTAGTGTCCTGGGATCATCTGATCACCTTTTGTGACCTGTTAAGCAAAGTCAGTGAGGAAGCCTGATTGACTTAACTGTATTACTAACTTAATAACAGCAGTGATTTCCTACCACAAATGTGGTAGGAAAAGTTGTAAAATGGAGCAAAGCACACCTAGCAACTGTCTTGCTTAGCAATGGAAATTTTGAGCTCAGTTTTGGTTATACGTCAGGGACTACTTCAGTGGTGGGATTCAACTTTTTTTACTAACGATTCTGTGGGCGTGGCTTGGTGGGTGTGGTGCGGCAGGCATGGCTTGGTGGGCATGGCAGGGGAAGGATACTGCAAAATCCCCATTCCCTCCCCATCCCACTAACCTGCTTTCCAGCTCCGTTCTCCTGTACAGGGCAACCAAAGAAGACCCAGCTGATGAGCTGGGACTTGGGAGGCAGAGAATAGATGGGGGTGGGGCCAGTCAGAGGTGGTATTTGCCGGTTCTCTGAACTACTCAACATTTCTGCTACCAGTTCTCCAGAACTGGTCAGAACCTGCTGAATTTCACCTCTAGACTATCTGAACAATTAAAGCCCAATCCCCTTTTGTATGTAAAAGTCCCACATGGGACTTTGATCATATGGTTGTAAGTGTCTTTACTTCAGGGCTATCAAACTTGTGGTTCGTGGGCTGGATATGTGATGCTCTGGCCATGCCCACACCTGGTTTAGCAAAAGGGAAAAAAGGTCGAGATATGTCACTTGACGCCTCTGTGACACTGCAAATTTGACACCCCTGCTTTACTTACTACCCGTCACAGATGCTACTTCTCAAACCATAAGCATTTCCCCCCCCCCGCATATGAAGCTCATTTCATATAACTCAGGCTTGAGTGAACACAAACAGCTTCTTCTTTTGTGGACTTTGTTTTAGGTTTTTTTTCTCCAATATCACACACTCCTCTGTCTTTCTAATGAAATGATAGCAATAGCACTTAGACTTATATACTGCTTCACAATGCTTTTACAGCCCTCTCTAAGCGGATTACAGAATCAGCATATGGCCCCCAACCAGGGGTGGGATTCAGTTTTTTTAACAACCGGTTCTGTGGGTGTGGTTTAGTTGGTGGGTGAGGCTTGGTGGTCATGTGACTGAGTGGGCATGGCGAACTCGACATCACTCATGTCAAGGGGTGCTTCTCCTCGCCTGGCCTCTCATGATAGTGGAGATGCTGCAATGGTCATAAGTGTGAAAAATGGTCATGTCACTTTTTTCAGTGCCATTGTAACTTTGAATGGTCACTAAATGAACTGTTGTAAGTCAAGGATTACCTGTACAAAAATACAAAAAGCTTCTTTGCTTGCAAAAAACTGTCCTAAATACCAATCATTAGGTTAAAAATACCTGCAAGCCGGAGTTACAAATGAGGCAGGGTGCCAGAGCACCTTGAGGAATGAAAATAGTTAAAATGCAGTGATAACTATCAAGCAGCCAACTCTTGCTCATAAAGTGAAACCCTTTAGCAGAGAGGTCATTTAAGCTCTCCAGAAAAAACACACCCAGGAAAAGATAACAGATAACAGATAATCAGAGTTGGAAGGGACCTTGTAGGTCATCTAGCCCAACCCCCTGCCCAAGCGGGAGACCCTACACCATTTTTGACAAATGGCAGTCCAATCTCTTCTTGAAAGTCTCAAGTGATGGTGCTCCCACAACTTCTGAGGACAAGGTGTGTCACTGCGTTTTTTTGGTTTGTCTGTTCAAGCTTCTAAGCTCATATTCTAGCAAGCAGGTGTCTGCTACCCAGCACTGTGTTATCTTGTCTCCATAGTAATAAGATAAGAAAGTCTTGTGATGTTTTGATCCACTGCGCATGTGTACAGAGTTTATATTTCACTTCCTTTGTAACTTCTGTTATATTTTCCTTTGTTCTTTTTCTATATGCCTTGGTGGAGATTAGGTTGCAAACATGTAGCTCCGTTAGGTTTTCTTATTTTATAAATAAAAATGTTTTTAGATTACTTTCTGGGTCTCATTTTTATCATCATTGACAGCAGAGAAGAACAAGGTTTATCACCTCTAATTAGCACGGATGTTTTGGAAACTTTTTTACTCCCTGGCAGAAGGTTTTTCCAAGCCTTTGAAAATAGTAGCAGAGAAAGGGTTGACATTGGTAGAGAGGATGGTTTTTTTCAAAGCTTCAAAGCTTCGAGAGTAATTATGTTTTTCTTTGCTCGTTGTGCTGATAAGTTTTGAGCAATTAGTTCACGGAAGTCCGAGGACTTTGTGATTAATTGAAAATATGCCTCACAAGAAAGTAAAGATGAAACAAAGGAGGACTCCGTCCGAGGACGATTTATGGCAGTCACTCCCACATGCTTCTGTTGTGGAAGAGCAGCAAGAGATCCGGTCAGTAATCTCTCCCTTTGATGATGCGTGTTTTCAAGCTCAGTCTGCATATACTCAAGATTATGAATTACTTGGAGCAAAGCCTAAGGTTTTACAGTCAGCTGAGCATTTTTCACCCAAAGAGAAAGGTGAACTTCTTCTTCAATGTCTCCAGAGCAGACAATGAGGCAGAATCTAATGCATGGTTTTTTGAGAGACATTGAATGTTATGAATGAAATATAAAGCAAGCCAAGGCCTTTGCATTATCCCTTCAGGCAGATATGGGTGTGGTTCAAGTTCCTGAGCCCTCCATCTTGCCTTCTTCTTGGAAGCCAAGGGTCCACCCACAAGTTGGTCACATGGGTGTAGTGTCAGACCAATCAGAGAAGAGAGCTGTGCCTACATCACGTGGAGTGTCTTATGATCCTGACTCAGCGAGAGCTCCTTTGTTTTCTAATGTTGTAGCGCCATCTGCTGATGAAATGCATGCAATAAATGAACATAAAAACATTCTACAAAAATCTTTTGATGAGATATTAATGAGGAAATCTTTTTTACAAGATAATATATCTCCAGTTATGCAAATGCCTCCTGAGGCTACCCAAATTGCATCAACTCGGCTTCCTAATATAGCTGCTAGTAAGATGCTTCAGATGCAGTTGCCAGCACCTACTGCAGGCCAAATTGGTGGTGCTCAAATTCCAATAGCAGCTCAACAGCAACAAGTCCACATGCAGTCACAAATGCTTTTAGCAGATGAACCAGTGCCAGCACAAGTGCCAGCTCCAGCGCCCCCTGGTGGCCAAGCAGGTATTGCTCAGTGCACAGTTGATCATGTATGCAGAATTTTAACTGAAGAAGAAGCACTCATGCAAGCCACGCCACATTTAAGAGGACCACCTGCATCAAGAGCTCCAGCGAGGCGTCCCTTCCAAGGAAGAGGCTTTGTTCCAAGGATGCCAAGATGCTATATTTGCGATCGTGTGGGACATGCCACCTGGGATTGTCCCCTCTCTCAACACCAGCCCACCAGCCCAGAGAGGATTCCAGAGGCAGAGGCAGAGGCGGAGGACAAGGTTGTCGTGGTCCCAGGCATGATCTACCAGCTTCACACATTCACATTGGCATTAACCAACGATCCACAACCTGATCCAGAGTATGACAGATGACTTCTCTGGACTTTAGACAGTGGAGCAGCAGTGCATGTTACCTACAGAAGAGATCTGTTCACAGAGATGCACGAGCCTGAACCTGACATGCATGAACTGTACACTTTTTCAAATTATCCTGTTCAGGTCAGAGGAAAAGGAACTGTTTATATTGAAGAGCTCGATGCATTGATTTCTGATGTTTATTACATACCAACAGCACTCTGCAGTTTGCTTAGCCAAAGTCATTTGTCAAGGGTGTCCAAGTACCAGGTTCACCATTTTGAAAAAGCAAGTTATGTGGTGAAAGAGGGTAATATTGTTGCTGAAACCATATTGATTGGTGGTGTTTATTACCTAAAGCCAAAGTCTAACTCGCAAGCACAGGCAAGTATAAAATTTCCAAAGGAGAGCACAGGCCCAGAGAGAGATGTCTCAGAGAGAGATCCTGTAGCTACTCCAAAGGCTCTTAAAGCCAACAAAAAGAAAGAGTTTGCTCAAAGCAAGCCTGAGGTTCCTAATAAAAACGTCAAAAATTCACTAACAGGTAAATCTTTGCATTCCAGGTGTATCCAGAAGTGGCATAGATGTTTGGGGCATGCTAGTTTTTGTGTTCTCAGAATGATGCCGGAATTCGTGAAAGGTTTGGATCTGAAGGGGTGTAAGGTGTTTTTGGATTGTGCTGTCTGCAAGAAAGCCAAATCCAAAGCAACAGCTGTTCCAAAACACGCTACACGCCGGTCAACACACATTTTTGATTTGGTACACACTGACATAGTAGGTCCATTTGCACCAACACTTGGTGGCAAAAAATATTTCTTAACACTTGTTGATAATTATTCTAGATATGGATTTGTATTTCCTATGAAGGAAAAATCAGAGACCTTTCAGATCTTTAAAGACTTTGCAACTTATGTCAATACCCAACACAATGTTTGCAACACTAGAATTCAAAGTGATCACAGTGCTGAATTCATGTCTCAGCGTTTTCAGGACTGGATGCGTAAGAATGGAATTCTGCACCAGACCTCAGCCCCTTATGTTCCTGCTGAGAATGGAGTGGCAGAACGAAGGAAGGGCGTTCTACAAACCATGATGCGATGTTTCCTAGAAGATGCTAATCTCAGTCTCCCATACTGGGGTGAAGCTATTAAATATGCAAATTACATTGTTAACCGCATCTGGAGTAGTGTAATAAATCAGACTCCTTTCTTCAAGTTATATGGATATAAACCTGATCTTAGAAACATCCATATTTTTGGTTCATACGCTATGGTGAACATTCCATTAGCTCAAAGAAGAAAAGGAGGTCCAGCAGCAAAAAGGATGAGATTCATGGGTATTGATGACAATGCAAAATGGAGCAAATTCATCGACTCCAGACATGTAATTGTGATTTCTCAGTCCTTCAATTTTGAGGAAGATGCTGACTGGTCCAGGATTCACTCTAATGATCCTGGAGTTTATTTTCCTAGAGATGATGCCACACAGCCTGATGATCAAGATTCACAGGTGGATGTTCCATCAACTAGTTCTTCTGAAGCAGATGTTCTGTCTTTGCGAGCCGTAGATGCTGAGGCTAGCGACTTTGAAGAAGATGAGGATGACATGGAAGAAGAATGGACAGTTGTTCCGAGATGTTCTGAGAGGACCACGAAGGGGATTCCTCTGAAACGATATTCATGGCAATTGACAAAAGCACCTTTACCGTTGGTTTGTGCTGTTACACTGCCTCCTGACAAGTTCACACAAATTAAGCATCTTCCTGATTCAGAGCAAGAGAAATGGTACGAGGCAATGCAGGCCTAAATGGACAATCTAAAGAAACTCAAGGTGTTTACACCTGCAAGTCCTCCAGCAAATAAGAAAGTTATTGGCACCAGATGGGTCTACAGAATTAAGAAGAAGCCAAATGATGAGTCACTATAGAAGGCCAGACTTGTAGCTCAGGGTTTTGCTCAACGTTATCCTGAGGACTACACAAATACTTACTTACCGACAGTTCAGACTGAGAGCGTGAAAATTGCTTTGGCCACTGCAACTATTCTTGGTTTAGAAGTTTTCCAGTTTGATGTGGAAACAGCTTATCTAAATGCTGACCTGGATGAAGAAATCTATGTCAGAGGTCCTCCAGGGTTCCAGAAGCAAGAAGGGGATACCTGGATCTTAAACAAAAGTCTTTATGCCTGAAACAGTCTGGTTTAATGTGGTATTTGTGTCTTACTGATAAACTAAATTCAATGGGCTTTATTAAGTCCGAAGCTGATGAATGCGTGTTCACAAAAAGATCTAAGAATGGATATGAGATAATTCTTGTTTATGTTGATGATATTGTTTATATTGGTCCAAATAAGCAAATGAGTGAGAATTTTGCTAAAGCTTTGCAGAAATATTTTACATTGAAATCTTTAGGACACATTAACACTTATTTGGGTGTTCAGATTACCAAAACTCAGAAGGGGTTTAGTCTTTCACAAGAGGATAAGATTGAACAATTGTTGCATTATTGCAATATGAAGGATGCTAAAACAGCTAGCATACCTATGCAAACAGATTTTCATAATCTGGCACATGAACCAAGTCCTGATTTTGAAGATCAAACACTTTATCGTTCAGTCATTGGGTCATTGTTATACATTAGTAGTTGTACCAGACCTGACATTGCACTTAGTGTCAATCTTTTGTCACGATACGTAGGTGTGGCAAAACAGTTTCATTGGTTATGCATTAAGAAGTTGTTGAGATATCTAAAGCACACTAAAATATGAAGTTGTTGTTAGAACCAACACATACTGATTATGCAGAATTATGTTGTTTTGCAGATTCTAATTGGGCGAGTGATAAGAAGTCATGTAAAAGTACTTCAGGTTATATGATGTTCTTAAATGGGTGTCCTGTTTACTGGCAAGTGCGTAAACAGAATTTCATTTCTTGCTCATCTACTGAAGCTGAATATGCTTGTGTTTCAGATCTCTAACTTGGTTTGGTGCTTTAGTCACAGGTATCTGGACACGCCCGATCCAGCCAATCACCATGATGGAAGACAACGAATCTGTGGTTCGTTGATGGAAGTCAATGAATCTGTGCATGCCCGTGAAGATGGCTGCCCGTGGTTAGAGCTCCGTGAGGGGGTCATTTGGTTTGGTGCCCTAGGAGGGGACTAGGAGAGTTGGACTCACCCGCTGGACCCAGGGACTGAAGGGAGAAGGCTCCTGGCGCTCGGCTGTAGTTTTTCGGCCGGCGCCAGTGATGTGATGCTGGGCTGTAACAGCGTTTGACCCAGCGTCACGTCTGTTGAGTGCGGAGGTGGCAGTGGCCTCGATAAGCAACAGCGAGGGTTTTCCCTCGCCGCTGGCATCGTAGCCGGTGCACGGACCCAGTGCCGGTGGGGAGGATGGTGACGATGACCGCTGGGCCCAGCGGGGGCCGGAGCAGCTTGGGCAGGGTGAGGGCAGTGATGGTGTCGATGGGGGTGGCGGAGCGCCTGAAGAGGATCTGGCGGTGGTGATGGTGGAGGCCGAAGGCTCAGAGGCTTGGAGGTCTGGAGGCGGAGCCTGGGGGCCTGGAGGCCTGGAGGTTGCTGGAGGCCTGGAGGCTGCTGGAGACCCGTTGGAGACTGAGAACCTGGAGCCTGGAGCCATCTGCCGGTTTTTAGGCTGGGTGGCCGCCAACTGTTTACGCTGGTGTGGCTGGCCCTGCCACCTGCTGTGCCTTCCCTTCCTGCTCCTGCCTTTGACACTTGTCAATCTTGCCCCTCTGCTTACCATTTTACCATCTGGTCTCTCCCTGTGCTGGTTTTGGGACTGATGGCGATTAACAACATTATTGGTGTCCCGGCAGCCCCAAGGTGACAATCTGTGGCACCCGGTGTGGTGAGAGCCGCCGGAGTGGACTTTGCCCAGACCTGGGATTTTCTGGTCGATATGGATGGGTTTTTTTTTACCCCCCCTCCTTTTTCTGTACCTCTTTTCTGTGTCCTCTCCTTCCCAGTCCTGATGCGGCCTTGGGATGCTTTCCGCCGTGGTGAGAGGACACTGTTGAGCATCTGGGGGGTGCGCCTACCCTGCTGTAGTGTGAGGACGACAGGGTTGGGGCACTTTCCCCCCTATAGGCTGGCCGGCTGTACCAACTGGCCTTACCATCTTGGCCCCAGCCATTGGAACTTCCACCAATGGTGAGAGCGTGGGGGTTGTTCCATGGAGGTTTATCATCTCCTCCCCCCCGGTTGTCATGAGAGGACTGCTGGGGTTGGACAAGTTAGTTGGCTGGTACATCTTATTTTGGACTGGGTATTATATCTGGACGCTTACCATCTTCCCCCAAAACATGGACCATCTGTTGTGCTATGCGGACTTATCTTCCTGCAGAATTGCAGGCCTTAAGGGACTCCCCTCTGTCCGGGATATGGCCTGCTGGACTTCCATCAGCCTTCCTCTATGACGGATTTTGGAATCCCGAGAGATGGCATCGCGCGGATAAGGGTGGGGGTCTGGGGCAAAAGGGAAAGAGGGGTGCCAAGACCTCTTTGTTAAATTTTTTAATTAAATTTTTAAGGGGTTCTGGGAGGGGTTCTGGGCAGATATCTGTTGAATTACCACCCGGATCAGTGGGAACTCAGTCCAGCCTGGCTGTGGATCGTGGTGTGGGGGAGGGAGGGGGGTCTTTGGGGCTCCGGGATACGATTCCCGGGAATGGCGATTCCCAGGGTGATTGGATTCGACAGGGGACAGAGAGGCGGGGGGCCATATCGTGAACAGGGAGCGTGCTGCCGCTGTTTGCGAGCTGTGGCACGCTCCAACCCCCATGTCTCTGCCCACTCCCCTGAGGATATGGGATCCGGAGCCCCTGGGCTCTGGCTGGTGTATTTTAATGTCAGGTCCATGGCTAATAAGGCATCCCTCCTCCGGGAAGTGATTGAGGAGGAGGCCGCGGACCTGGCTTGCATCACTGAAACCTGGTTGGGGCCAGAGGGTGGAGTTCCTCTGGTGGATTTATGCCCCCCAGGTTTTGGGGTTTTGCACCAGCCTAGAGCCCAGGGTAGGGGTGGTGGGGTGGCCATTGTTATTCGGGAGACCTTGATTCCAAGGGAGGACTCTGTTCCACAGACAGGCAGGTGTAAGGTCCTCCTCCTGCATTTGGGACCTGGCGGTCAGTTGGGCCTGCTGCTTGCATACCTTTCCCCCAGCTGTGTAACAGTGGCCCTGCCTGGGTTCCTTGATGCCCTCTCAGGAGTAGTGGTGGAGGTCCCGGGCCTTTTGGTCTTGGGTGACTTCAACCTGCCGTCCCTGGGGGCGGCATTGGGTTTGACCCAGGAGTTCATGGCTTCCATGATGGCTATGGGCCTGACCCATATAGTACAGGGTCCCACGCATGAGGGGGGCAACATGCTTGACCTTATTTTTGTCTCGGAGCAGTGGTGTAGTGATCTGGGGGCTGGCAGTGTCAATGTTCAGCCTGTTGCATGGTCAGATCACTATCTTCTATGTCTGGTCTTCCAACAGGCCACCCCACCCCGCTGGGATGAGAAACCACCAAGATGCTTCCACCCCAGATGCCTGATGGACCCTGAGAGGTTCCAGGCAGAACTGGGGTTTCTGCCTGCTTCCCTTGTCCACAGCTCGGTCGAGGTGCTAGCGACTGCATGGCAACATGCGGCCGCGGAGGCCCTTGACCGGGTTGTCCCCTTATGTCCCCTCACTCGCCGCAGATCCCGGGTAGCTCCCTGGTTTACAGAGGAGCTCCGGGAGATGAAGCAGCGTAGGAGGGGTTTAGAGAGCAGATGGAGGTCGACCCGCTCCGAATCCGACCGAACCCAGCTAAGAGCCTATATTAGGACTTACCTGGGAGCTCTGGGGGCGGTGATGAGGGCTTACCTCTCCGCCCTCATAGCATCCACAGATAGCTGCCCAGCCACCGTGTTCAGGATCATACGCTCCCTTTTACATCGGGAGCCGGGGGGGAACCCTTTGCAGGGTAGGGCTGAGGAATTTGGACAATATCTGTCGGATAAGATCACTCAGATCCAGGGTGGGTTGAACTCTACTTTGCAGTGGTCTGAGGAGGGGCTTACAGAGAGTCTGGCTGATGTCATCTGGGCTGAGTTCGATCCTGTTTCTGAGGATGAGGTGGACAGGATTATGCGACGACTGAGTTCCACCACATGTTTATTGGACCCGTGTCCTTCCTGGATGGTGTATGCCTCCAGGGAGACCACGTGTGGCTGGCTCCGGGCAGTTGTTAATGCCTCACTGAGGGAGGGGTCTTTTCCTGCCGCCTTGAAAGAGGCAGTGGTGAGGCCCCTCCTGAAGAAGCCTGCTCTGGACCCAGCCGTTTTAAACAACTTTTGTCCAGTCTCCAACCTTCGTTTTCTGGCAAAGGTTGTTGAGAGTGTGGTGGCTCAGCAGTTTCCACTTTTCCTGCATGAAGCAGACTATCTAGATCTGTATCAATCGGGCTTCCGGCCCGGGTTCAGCACGGAGACGGCATTGGTCATGCTGATGGATGATCTCTGGACATCCTCGGGACAGAGGATTTTCCTCTGTCCTAGTCCTATTAGATCTCTCAGCGGCTTTCGATACCATCGACCATGGCATCTTATTGTGGCGCCTTGGGGGTTGGGAGTGGGGGGCACTGTTTTGCAGTGGTTTTCCTCCTACCTCTCGGGGCGCTCGCAATCGGTGCTGGCAGGAGGGCAGAGGTCGGCCCGAGGGCGCTCACTTGTGGGGTTCCTCAGGGGTCGGTCATCTCTCCCCTCCTGTTCAACATCTATATGAAGCCGCTGGGTGAGATCATCCGTGGTTTTGGGGTGAGGTATCACCAGTATATTGATGATACCCAGCTGTATATCTCCACCCCAAACCAAATCAATGTTGCCCTCTCCGTGATGACCCGGTGCCTGGATGCGGTACGGATCTGGATGGTTAGGAACGGACTACAGCTCAATCTGGCCAAGACTGAGTGGTTGTGCATACAGGCATCTCGGCCCAATCAATTGATTCCATCTTTGGTCATAGGGTGTTGCCCCCTGTGGACAGGGCTCAGAACCTGGGGGTCCTCCTGGATTCACGGCTCAGTTTGGAGGAGCAGGTGAGGGCCATGACCAGGGGGGCTTTTGCCCAGGTCCGACTGGTTCGCCAGTTGCGCCCATATCTGGACCGAGATGCCCTTCGCATGATCACTCATGCACTTGTGATGTCCCGACTTGACTACTGCAATGCTCTCTATCTAGGACTGCCCTTGCATACCATCCAGAGGTTTCAGCTGGTGCAGAATGCGGCTGCGCGGGTTGTGATGGGAGCTTCCCGATACTCCCATGTTACACCCCTCCTGCACGAGCTGCATTGGTTTGCCCTCTGGGTGAGATTCAAGGTGTTGGTTTTAACATTCAAAGACCTTTACGATTTGGGTCAGGGGTACTTGATGGAGTTCTCAACATCAAATACCGACTCCCCTGTGTTTGCATGACAGGGACTTGCCTCCTGCCAACATCAAATACCGATCTCCCTGTGTGTGCGCACAGACAGGGACTCCTCGGGGTACTGTCGGCTAGACAATGTCAGCTGGTGGTGCCCTGGGGAAGGGCCTACTCTGTTGCAGCCCCCGCCTTGTGGAATCAACTTCCTTTGGAGCTCTGTCTGGCCCCTGATCTTTCCTCCTTCTGCCGCAGTCTGAAGACTTGGCTATTTGAACAGGCTGGACTGGACTGACCTCCTGGGGGGGGGTTAACGTATTTTTAACTATTTTATTGATTGGGCTTGTCAAATTTAATTGTTTTTTTATAAATTTATTGTGTGGTGTTTTTATTGTGAGCTGCCCTGAGTCCTCGCAGAGAGGGGGTGGCATACAAGCCCAATAAAATAAAATAAAATAAATAAATATTTCTGAAACACGTTTCACAGGTTCTAGGTCCAGACACATTGACATTTGTTATAAGAACATAAAGCAATTAGTTAAACAAGAGTTTGTTAAATTACAGTGTGTCCACACATGATCAGATTGCTGACATGCTCAACAAGCCACTTCCAGCAGCGCAGCACAAATATCTGTGTGAGAAGATGTGCCTTATCTGATTTCCACTTAACAGACAAAAGAAGGGGATGTCACTGCATTTTTTTGGTTTGTCTGTTCAAGCTTCTAAGCTCATATTCTAGCAAGCAGGTGTCTGCTAGCCAGCACTGTGTTATCTTGTCTCCATAGTAATAAGATAAGAAAGTCTTGTGATGTTTTGATCCACTGCGCATGTGTACAGAGTTTATACTTCACTTCCTTTGTAACTTCTGTTATATTTTCCTTTGTTCTTTTTCTATATGCCTTGGTGGAGATTAGGTTGCAAACATGTAGCTCCGTTAGGTTTTCTTATTTTATAAATAAAAATGTTTTTAGATTACTTTCTGGGTCTCATTTTTATCATCATTGACAGCAGAGAAGAACACGGTCTATCACCTCTAATTAGCAGGGATGTTTTGGAAACTTTTTTACTCCCTGGCAGAAGGTTTTTCCAAGCCTTTGAAAATGGTAGCAGAGAAAGGCTTGACAAGGTGTTCCATTGGTTGATTGTTCTGTCAGAAAGTTTCTCCTTATTTCCAGGTTAAATCTCTCCTTGTTCAGTTTCCATCCATTATTCCTTGTCTGGCCTACAGGTGCTTTAGAAAATAGCTTGACCCCCTCCTCTCTGTGGAAGCCCCTCAAATATTGGAAGACTGCTATCATGTTTCCCCTGGTCCTTCTCTTTACTAGGCCAGCCAAGTCCAGTTCCTGCAACCGTTCTTCATATGTTTTAGTCTCCAGTCTCCTATTCATCCTGGTTGCTCTTCTCTGTACTTTTTCTAGTCTCAACATCTTTTTGTAATGTGGTGAACAGAACTGGATGCAGTACTCTAGGTGTGGTCTTACTAAGGTTTTATAGAGTGGTATTAGTACCTCCCTTGATCTTGATTGTATTCCTCTGTTAATACAATTTAGGATTGCATTAGCAAAAGCAATCCTTAGATCCATTTGCACCACTTAAAAATACCAGTTGGTCTCACTCACCTCACAAGATATCCTGAGGAAATCATCCAGATTTAAGGAAAGGTCACATGCCCCCCAGAAAGGCAGTAAAAAAAATCAGTGCCAAGCTTGCATCCTGCCTCTTGGAAGTACACCCCAAAAGGACAGTGCCAGATAGTATTAAAGCAGTGAAGAAAGACCCCCCCCCTCCCCAGATAGAAAAAGAAACCATGAGGCAAGAAAAAATTCAAACACAATACAAATAATGAAATCACAACAGTAGCTGTTGCTTGTTGAAGCTGAATAGGGAAAATTATCCCATCAATAAACATGGGATTAAACTTCACCAAGCACAGAATTAATCTTCATCAAAAACCAGTTTTAGACCAAAACTCAGAAAGAGTATGTAAACTCATGTTTGAATGTCAATCTTTCTAGCTAGCCAAGAAGCCTTGCTGAGTGTCATCTTGGTTCCCTGTCACTAAAAACTTTGCTTCATTATTCAACTATTTCTTCAAAGTGCTGATTGCCAACAGCAGTGTAAAAATCTTAAAACAACCCTTCCCCTTTAAGAAAGCCAAGTCCCAAAAGCTCCAGAGACAGTAAGTCTAGGCAGTCTGCCAAGAATATAATAAGGGTGGAAAAAACAAAAGGAGATTGCTTCTAAAGGTTCTCCAAACTGCTTAGAAAGTTAAGAAGGGGTTCTATAGAACTGGATAGAACCAGTAGAATCCCACCCCTGACCCCAAAAATCTGGGTCCATCTGCCAAATTGCAGTCAGCCAGCAGTCAGCAGAAATAGCCTGCAGTACTGCACGCTAACTGGCAGAATTAAAAACATAATCCTAAAGATTTTTAAAAAAACCCAATGTGAATGCTAGTATAGCTTAACCACTGCATATCTGGCAAAATGTTGCTCCTTTGTAGGTTTGGAAAAAGGAAGTCTTAAAGGTATTAGTGAATATATTAGAGCTAAAAGTATATGTCAATTCCACAGCTTTGGAGCGATGAACTAGGTTTCCCTTGTGCTTTTTCCAGTTTAAGAGAAAAGAAAGTTAATTACCTGATTCTTGCACTTCCTTTGATTATTAAGAGGGTTATTTTTATCTGTATAATGCAGTAATTACTCCCTTGGGCATAAGAGGAACTTTTCAATTGTGAAAAGAAGCATCTTCTTACTTATGCATCAATTGACTTTGACAATTGACTGTACTAAAATATTTTTGTATACTGTACACTACACACACAGTACATCTATTTTGCCCAGGTATTTTAATAAGTAAAAAACCCCAAACATCCAAATGTTGACTAAAGCAACTCCATTTTAATTTTTCCTGAACTGTGGGAATCAGCAAGTAGATGAGCACCAGTGAAAATTAAACTAATAGACAAGTGAAAAAGCAATAACTTTATCACCATGTGAGAATGGGGTCCAGAATAGGGTACATATGAGGTCATGCATTGATGCATAGAATTGGGAAGTGATTCATCAAGACCAGTCAGGGACCAGAGAACAGCAATCAGAGATTTTAAAAAGTTAATAGTGAACTGCTATGCAATGTCACATTTGACCAGGAACATAGCAGATCAATAATAGGCTGAAGAAAGCTGTTCGTGAGGGATACAAGAATCATTTCTACGGATCCCTGTTGTAAGATTCAATTAGCTGGACTTTCCACTGTGCTACATAGATGTCTTCCCAACAACATACTTTGAGCTTCTCCAAACTCGGTCATAGGCAGGTATAAAAGCTAGCATAAGAGAATAAGTGTATGCATGACGATCTTTTTATTTAACCAACATTAGGTTTGATGAAGACTTATTGTTGCTGAACCAGAGGTGGTATTCAGTCAGTTCTGACAAGTTCTGGGGAACCGGTAGCACAAATTTTGAGTAGTTCGGAAAACCAGTAAATACCACCTCTGACTGGCCCTGCCCACATCTATTCTCTGCCTCCCAAGTCCCAGCTGATTAGTTGGCTCTTCTTTTGTTGCCCTGCACAGGAGAACAGAGCTGGAAAGGTTAGTGGAGTGGGGAGGGAATGGGGATTTTGCAGTATTCTTCCCCTGCCATGCCCACTAAGCCATGCCCACCAAACCACACCACACCTACCAAGTCACACCATGCCCACCAAGCCATGCCCACAGAACTGGTAGTAAAAAAAATTGAATACTACTACTGTGCTGAACCTCAGAGTCTTGTGTTGTTCACTGCATAAGATTGGGCTACCTTTCCAGAGATTGGCAGCTATTCCGCTGCAAGGTGCAAGCCATTCACCTGTTTGTATGATAAAGCAAGGAACTAAATTTCCATGCACAAATATGAGACACTGCACTGCTTTCTGAATCATTAATGCATCTGCATCTATTTCTAGGTCTAAGTGGTTGAAAGATGCTCTTGGCCTGTCTCCAAATGTATGTGCAATCACAGTTACTTGGCTGAGAATATTTCATGGCAGAAATTTAATCAAATCAAATCATATCAGCCTTTATTGTCAGAGTACAACATGTATACAATGAGATTGCCCTTCATGCACCCCCCCCCAACACAACTCACAGTGAAGACAGAAAGTCCCTAATCCTACTAACAAACACACAATCTTATTACATACACCATGTGAACTTACTGCACAATGCACCGGCCCTCATGTCATACTATGTTGACATGAAGTTATTTTCAAATTCAAATGACAAGGGGTTTTGAATTGAAGCATTCATCCCAAGAACTGGAAGGCTAAGACAAGCATAGCTTTTTCTATCCTGATGGCAAATTTAGAAACTGTTTCTGCATTTCTACACTAACTTGTAGTTCAAGATTGACTTATCCAGACATAAAAAGGAGCAATTATCCTTATTATTAAAACAAATATTTATTTTTCCAACAAGACACATGGTCCAGGAAACTCAAATATACAGTATACAATTTTGAACATTCTGGCTGAAAAGTGGAACATCCATGTAATGAATCACCATTTGCAACATTTCAGTAACCAGGTCATACTAATGACAATGACAAATACCTGATGCCGGATTATATGCTGTATATCCCAGGGGCATATGGAAGATTAGCCCAGCTGTATTATTTGGTGAGGCTCTAGATTGGATAAAAATTAGATCCATTTTCATCAGTAGAAGGAAAATTCCTGTCATCGTGACTCCAGTTTGCTTTGGAATATTTTAAATATTCCAAACAAAGATGATTAGGGGACTGCAGACTAAAACATATGAAGAGCAATTGCAGGAACTGGGTTTGTCTAGTCTAGTGAAAAGAACAACTAGGGGTGACATGATAGCAGTATTCCAATATTTGAGGGGTTGCCACAAAGAAAAGGGAGTCAACCTATTCTCCAGAGCACCAGAAGACTATTGCAGTATAAAGCAGTACTATCACTTTACATAATTTTGGTACAGTCCCTCTGTTGATGCAGCCTAGGACTGCATTTGAGTGTTTCAAAGTCAAATGCATTCATTCAAATATATTCATCTTGTACATTGTACATTGTACTTTGAAGCACTTCATAAAGTGTTGATTTTTTTTACAACCTTACTCATACATACATTTGTGGGGAAGTTGCCATGGTGCTAAAGGAAGATGCAGAGAAAGATTAATTCTTCATAGAACATTATGTTGCTACCATAACAGGGATTTCTGAATAGGGGCAAGAAAGAAATACTGGTACCGTTGAAAATTACTACAGTGTCATTTTAAAATTTCAGCCAGCAGATGTCGCTGTGTACATAATAAATAAAAATCCAGCGCTGTTTCCTAGTAAATTCAACTTAATGGATATTATTATTCCTAATCAGGTGCTCCAAATCCAGTGAGTGTTTCTTTCCTATAGCTAGTGATACTTAACCATCTAAATGATTGAAATATATCTTAAATGAATTAAATGTAGATTTTGGATGAAGGCAGATTGAAAATGGAATTGTAACTGTTTATATTCAGATGTTCCCAATTTCACTATGTCAATACTTATAGGATTGAAATTTGGCTGAGTTACTCCAACGTGATGTAAGTAGGAGACTAATGCAGGTTTTTCAGCATCCACTTCTGTGGTCCAGCTTCTTTGAGAGCCAGCAACAGAAGAGCAACAAAAACAGACTGACCAGCGCCTGGAGGTGGGGAGATATATCCACCTCAGACTAAAATGGACAATAAGACCTTCTCTGAACCCACCAAGTGTTGCTCATTTGTTGTTAGTACTAACAAAATGGATGGCAAAATTGTCACAAATTGTTCTTATCTATGGCTGCTATTGAATTCTGGGCATACACATTACACTAATGCTTTATGGAGTGCCTGCTTGAACAAATAAATGTGGCAAATTGGCTGATCTGGCTTTTTCAAGGAGCAGATCCTAACACCTTCCATCACAACCTCAATTATTTTACCTTTCCACAAATCTGGGGAACTGCCTATATAATTGCTTCTATCTTTTACTGTTTTCTCTTTTTGGAAAAAAAATTATTCCTTGCCCTTTATTCAGGAGGGAGAAAGAAGAAAAAGTCCCTCTGTTTCTCAGCTTTGCTTGGGGTTTGTGTGTGTGTATGAGTAGCCAGCATTCATAGATTAAATTCCCTGCCAGAATGAGACTACAAATTTCAGAATAAAGGACAAATTATTAAGTAGATTAAGGATAGGGACTGAATTGAAGACAGTACAGAACAGAGAAAAAGAAATATCTTGAATCTTGCAGGTTTTAACTCAGAATTAATTTTCCATGGAGGAATCGTTATCTGGGCTTGTACTAAATGCAGACAGACTAAGGAGGCATAAAAATACAAAAAAAAAGCAGCTCAGATGAAATCAAATTTAAATAACCTACAAAAATCCCAGATTGCCTCTAGTCCCATGTTTGATTAGATGGCTGCTTCCTTATGATTCTCCAACATACTTCTGGTTTGGGGCATTTTTCTTCTCTTAACCTAGTGCGGACCAATGTTTCCGAGGAGAGAGGCCCACTTACCTAAGGCTGAGGAACTCAGATGGTTGCTCCTCCTCCTCCATCCCCCCTGCCTAGACTAGTCTCAGCAGTTTTTGTGGCAGGATTTTGGTTTTGCCATTATCTGCTTCTCGGGGCGGAGAGAGATTCACTGTGCCTTGGTAGGGTTAGAATTCCTGGTTTCTAGCCAAGTGCCTAAATCTCTATATCAACGTGGTTCTTCTCTTTCAATAGAGCTCTTCAAGTTGATTGGATGATCAACTGTCAGAGATGCTGCAGTGACCCTGAACTGAACAAAGGTTAGCTTAGATGACTCCAAAAACCCCTTTATCCTATAGGACAGGGCTGTAAAACTCCCAGCCGGTGGGCCAGATGTGTCACACACTGGCCACTCCCACGCCCGGTTTAGCAAAGGGGAAAAAAGTCCTGATATGTCACATGATGCCGCCGTGATGACGTGAATTTCACACCCTTGCTCTGATTTTAAAACATATGTTGAATGAGTATTGCTATGATGAATCACTATTGGGCTATTGTAACATGTTGGTATGAAACTACTGTCATGGAAGGGGATCTTATGGTATAGAATGAATCATGTTTCAAGTGTGCAACTGGATGTATCACTTTTGGTAGAGTGATAATGGGTAAGAGATTGCTCAATATACTAGGGAAAATGAGGAGAAAAGTAATACAGAAGTTAATAACAATAATTTCAGACAGTGTTTCCCCCCTATATGTTTGTGTCCTTTCAAATCAGTGTTGACTTCTGGTGGCTGCATGGACAAGCTTTTTCCAGATAGCTTTGGAAGATAGTTTTTACATAAATTTTTTTGTATGGATTGTCCTGAAAAGTCCTGAAAACCAATTGCAGATAGATTTGTTACTTTAATTTTATTATTATTCATTTGGTATCTAACAGCTTAATTTATGAATGGATAACTCTGAAATATTGTGTTTGAGATGTGAGCAATTTAAATATACTCTTGAATCTGTGGCAAGGTCCCAGGTCACCTATATAGCAGTCACATAGGCTTCAAATGATAAATTGCATACAAAGAAAAATATATTCTTAGACTTCAGATACTGTAAAAAAAAAAGAAAACAAATGAAAAGGTTCTTAACAGATATGATGGTTCTGGAACTGTCAACATTTTAAAAAACTGATACGATTAATACATATATAAATGCTGTTGTATAAAAGATGTGCGGCAGATTTTTGTTCATTCCTGCAATGTGCTTACAATCCACTATGAAGGTTATAGGAATACTGCACAGGTATTCAAAAAGCTGTAATTGTATTTGGAGAGAGAAATGCTGCTACTTTGAGAAATCTTATTTTTTTTTAAAAAAAAGCACTGTAATGAGTTTTGTGAATAAATTAATGAACAAGTCATCATACAACCAGTATCGTGCATCATTTTCATTGCTTCAAACAATCACTCGTCTAATAATGTAGGTGGCTTGCCATTTCTTGACTAAGGCTCACTTTGATATATGCCCAGTGTTCTCAACCGTGCTGGTTAATATATAGTGCCATTTGTGCTTTGCAGAAAGCTTGTTGACATACGCAGAGGGAACACTTTTGATCTGAGGGTTTCACTGTAATTATAATGTACCACTGTGAATAAGTTTAACTAGAGGAAGACAGTGGTTTGGAGGATGTATTTATGTTTGGGTCAGATACAGAAGTCAAGGCTAATTTTTCATTTTCTTTGGATTGCATACATTTCTAGGATTTCAGTCCTACACTCAATCATAAAAGTTAAGGTGTTTGACTTTAGTAGAGCTAAGCACAAGGTTATCTCAATTATTAACATTAGGTTTTTTTCTTTTTTCTTTCTTTTTGTCTCTTTAGGAGATGCGGAGCTTAAGAACTATACCTGCAACAAGAAATAGTTGCATCCCAGTATACTGGCTCTTTTAACTGTATCTTGCATTTTGGAAATGAATTTATTTGTACTTATTAGAAAAGGAGCAAACATTGGTACTGTTCTTCAGATTCAGCTCTGCTGTTGTTTATTAATGATATTTGCAACTGTTGAAAAAAATAGATAATAGTGAAAAGGCCATGTAATCTGACATTCACTGTGGGGTTCTTTTTCAACAATGTTGGCAAACCACAAGTATGAGCTCATTCATGTCTCTCACCAACATATCTCTAATGTCACCAGGAGGATTAAGCAACCAAGGAGACATCTGCAACTTTGTCTTAATTTTTTACTCAGTGTTTACCTGTTCAATTACAATCTCATTATTATCATACATGTTTTACTTTACTACTTTGAGCTGGAAGCGTGAATTAGTAGGAATGATTCTTCAGTATCTTATGACCTATTGGCCACAACACCCTAATAAAATTTAGAAATTTAAGGATTTATTCTTTGCCTTCTTCTTCTCTGTTACTAAACCTGTTCTTTGTCTAAGAGATTGCTAATACTGTATCAGATCACTTCTTTTTGCTCTGGTTCCCAAACTCACCTGTAAGGAATATGTGGCCCCTTCTCTTTCCCTCCACTTTCCCCAATATTATAGTCCTTTTAGAACTAAGCCTTCACATAATGTGTTCAAAGTAGGGTCATTTATGCCTAGTCCTTTGTGCTTTGAATAAGAGTTCTGCATTGAAATTATTTGATGATCTTCGTTTGTTTTCTTGGCTATCCATGGTATTTCCATGGTGTTGAGTCTTCTTCAACACCAAACTTCAAAAGTATCAATACTCCTTCTGTCTTGCTTCTTCAAAATCTAGTTTGTCACTTCTATAGAGTGACACAGAAAATTTTTGCCAGCACAGTTTTGTTATTTGTAGATTTGTTGATGGTAGCATTCTATTATCCGCTATTTCTAATATTAAACCCCTTAATTTCAGAGATGCAAATGATTCTGGAAATGAAGGGAATCAAAATATAATTAATCTACTGAAAAGTCAAGATGCCAGAATATTGAGCAAAAGGCAGCCTAGGGAGTTGGCAAGTTAGGACCTGTTAAATAGCTTAGCTTATAAACGAGAAGGGTAAAGTTACCTTCAGCAGAAAAGTAAAGGTTGAGTGTTGCAAGTATGGGCATCTGATCTTTTTTGTAGTTCTGGAGAAGGATTTCAGCAGAGATCCTGCAAGCTTAACTTGTTGAAGGTTCCATTCTGAAAAATTATGACAATGTGACACATGTTCTTTTTTCCAACTAGTCATTCTAAATATTGCACAGACATGTCCAATCAGGAAAGAAACGTTTTCATGCTAGCAAGTCAGGTGAAATTTGCTTTGTTGGGTGGAACTTGAAATTCTATTGTGTCCTTGAACCAATTCAACCCTTTGTTGAATTCACATGATTAATGCATGTAGGAAGTAAGCTATATGTTGGGAATACCTATAGGGAAAGGGCAAGTCACATTGATTTTTTTTGCATCTGCCATTAGTCATTGTGCATAAGCAAAGATATCTTCTTTCTCAAAATCTTGTCATTAAGAACCATGTTTTTTTTAAAGTACAATATAATAGTTTAAAATTATAATTGGGTAACTTTAATATTTCGGAAAAAATAACAATGGCATAAAGGGTTAAATCTGGAGTGGATTTAAAGACATGAAACATAATTATATCAATTGTAGTAAATTAATTTTAATTAACTTTAAAATAGTTATTTTCCTGTTTTTACCTACTTATTTGACTTGGGCTCACCTCAGGGGTGGGATTCAAATTTTTTAACAACTGGTTTTGTGGGCGTGGCTTAGTTGGTGGGCGTGGCTTGGTGGTCATGTTTTTGGCTGGGCGTGGCCAACTCAATATCACTCACATCGAGGCTTGCATCTCCTCACCTGAACTCTCATGCAACAGTTGTAAGTGTGAAAAACAGTCATAAGTCACTTTTTTCAGTGCCATTGTAACTTTGAATGGTCACTCCACACAAGCAAAGTACCAGCAAAGGAGGGGAAAAAAAACTCCAGAGATGTTCCTGAGACAGGAAGTCTAGTCCTGCCAAGAATGTAATAAGGATTAACGGAGGGGCAGTTTCTGTAAGCAACACCAGAATGTTTCCTTCCTGCCTTCCTTACAGGATTAGGCCAGTAATTTCTTCTAACAACCAGTTCTCCGAACTGCTTAGAATGTTAACAACCAGTTCTAGCGAATAGGTGCGAAGTAGAATCCCACCCCGGCTCACTTACTGGTACATTGTCACTGAGTATGTGGTACTTTCACACAGTTCTTCATCAGATGGAAAAAGAGATAGTCAACAGGGTCTACAGATTTGTCTAATATTTGTCTTCTGTAACTTCATTCATGACTTAGATGAAGAGCTTGAGAAAATGGCTATCAGATTTTCAGATGATCCTGAACCAGAGAGGAACTAGCTTTTAAATATATTTTAAAAGGAAGAATGGGCAGAAGCACTGAAGTTACCATCTTTAAAAGTCTAAAATATTCCTGGTCTCCTAGCAAAGGAGCCTCCTATAGGAAAGTCAGGTGAGGAATGTAAAACTGATGGATCTCTTCTAGGGATACAGTTTTACTAATGTGAGAATCATGCTTTCAGCTTCCTGCCAAATCCTCACTGCATGCTTGCATAATTTTTTCATTCTTCTTTTGTAGAAGAATTACTCTGATAATTAATTGGACAGTGATTATAAAAAGTAAAAAAGAAACAATTATTCCAGAGAATGGCTAAATGGAACCAAAGCGTTTGTCCCAACAGATTTGGAATTTGTTCTCTATAATCAGGCTGTTAAGAAGAATTTCACTCAGCTTTAACACATACCTCAAATAAATAGCTGACAAGTTTAATCAGCTGTCAGTACCCAAAGTCATTCTGCTTAGGATGCTTCTTGTTTGGAATGTGTTTTCAATACAGTCTGTCCATCCACACATACTTCCTTTGTAGCTTCTACATAGTACAACTTTGACTGTACTTTAACCGTGATACAAAGGGGTTCCCCCTCTAGTCTTATTATTAACCAGCTGAAGTGCCACATCATTGTGTAAAAATTAGATAGTAGTAGGCATTCTACTTCATGTTCTAATTATTGATGTTCTGTTGTTTCTGACTTTGGTGATCACTTTACTAGGATTGTGTGTCAGTAATGGAAGATAATTTTTATCAATCCAGATTGAATCCTGCAATCATTTTTACATTATCAGTGATACTTTTGTACATTATCTTTTATCAGCCTCTTTTTCAGCTGATTTCCATTTTTTCAATCATCAGGGTCATCAGCAATGTCCTTTGCATTGGCATTGTGTGTTCAAAATAGTTAAATTTTAGTTCTGTTGTTAGGGCTTTCAATGATGACTATGGCTTTCCTCCTCTTGCAATCCAAGGCATTTCCCACAATTTTATTCAGTATCACTGTGTCATACCTTTATCTACCACTACGTCATAAGCCACTTATAGATTTAGGAATAGACAGCATACAAATATTTGTAAAAATGCATGCATACATACATGAATACAGAAACACGTTAAGAAAACTTAGATATGTCAATGTCTCTTAATACATTGGTTCTGACATTCCAGTTTCCCCAGGAAAATGGTGACCTTGATAATTTGCAATCTATACAAAGAAATAAGACTAGGAGCAAGGATGAAGCAGTAAAAATGTATTTCTAGTAAAAAGGAGGAGGAGGAAGATGAGGTCTCTTTGTCTCACTAAAAAAACTATTGTAGAAGAGTATAGAAATGACTTTGGAGAGCTATTAGAAAAACATGAACTTGGCCCTGGAAAATAGGAGGAGATAAAAGACAAACTTAAGATTCTCCCACCTTTAGTGGTATAGAAAGAAGGAAAGAAGACATGCTGTCAGATTCTGTTATTATAGCCTCTACCAATAGAGTTTCAGTATTGCTTCTTTTCTGACTTGGTTTAGCTTGAAGGGTTGACATCTGTTGAGCCAAATTTAAGCTGCTTTGCACATGGCTAATAAATATATTATTAGAAAAGACATGAGAAAACATAAGCAAACAAAAAGAAGCACTGAGATTTTTAAGCAAAGACAGAGGGAAAGAAGGAATTAATGTTCTTTACACTTAAAATCAGACTGTATGGTATATGGGAAATAATAAAAAGTAGTGTAAAAAGGGAAAACCCTACAAGGAAATGAAAACTGTAGTTCTAAAAACACTACAAGGAAAGAAAAATAGTTATGCAGACAATAAAGACCATTATATAGAAAATTATGAAGTAATGAAGAACAGAACAAATTAAACTGATTAAAATTTAGACTTATGGAAATATAAAAAGCTAGGGAAGTCCCAGAAACAAAAATTAAAAATGGACATCTGTAGTATATATAAATAAAGCTTTATTTCTCTAGAGTAGAGTGGAGAAAACATTAAAAAGTTTGGAGAAAAAGAAAATAGACCTCCCAAAAGCTGAGTGAGCAGAGATAACACTATGCAAACATAGTGAAATATTGAGTGACACTTTCTGCTTGTATGAGTTACGAAAGACTGATAAACATATCAGTAATTTTATTATTGTTATAATTCAGTACATAGGATCTAATATTGGTCTGTCAAACTTTTCAGAAATAAGAAAAATGATAGAAATGACAAAATGTCTCAGCTTTGGGAAATTCAGTTTAGTGGAATGTTTAGTATTTGTATATTTGTATATTTTTATAAACATAATTTTTCTTTAATATATATTAAAATGAAAAGAGTACAGTGTTGTTTCTTAAAAGGATTAAAGAAATATTTTGTGATAATTTGAAGGCAATTATAAATATATATGAAGTGCTCAGTATTTGATTTACGAACTTATGCAGAAATTACACTTTCTAATGCCATCATTATAATTTATGTAGAGTTCTCCTCTATCATCATCATCTTCATCATCAAATTTATTGTTCAGATTGTAGGTCATAACAATTTCCTTTCTACAAAAATATCCAGTGTAAACATATATGAATTTATAGGGAAAATGGAGCACGTAGAAAAAATACCAGTAGGTCTGCATTTATGTATTGTGTTTTAACTGTTTTAATTGTTTTTCTAATTCCCTGCCTAGAGTCACTGATTTGAGCTGTGGGGCTGCACAAAAAACCAACAACTTATTTAGCTACCATTCAAAATTATGATGTGTATAGTTTTGTAACCAGTCCTTGCATTTATGACCATTATAGTATCCCACAGACACCTGACTGCCATTTATGTGCTTTGTTTGCAGCAAGCAAAATTAATACAAATGGTGGAATAAAATTGTAAGATGAACTGCAGTGCTTTGCTTAACAGCTGAAGTGGAAGTGAGGTTGTATGCCCAAACTAGTTATGTGAAATTATGCTTAGTGACTGTGGCATCTAGCAATCAAGTTGCTGATCCCAATTATGGTGGTAAGCAAGGATTACCTGTAAACAGAACCAGGAGCAAAGATTCAAAAGACTATGCAAAATAGATTTATTCAAACAGAGAAGGAGGTTTTGCAAAATGGAATAGCATGAATTGTCATGTGGCACTATTATCATACCCCCTAAATAAGAAAGGTCATATTATCTGGACTGCTAACACAGAGATTTGTTTCTTTAGGTATTAACCAACTACCTTGTTTAAAGGCAATGCAATTTATCATATTACTCAGATACATAGGTTAGCATCAGAAGGATGCAGTTTCAGCCCTGCCAGGGGAGTATACATGCAAGCCATATTTAATTCAACAACCTGCCATTTATTAATGTCCAAATAGGAGAGCAAGAAAGAATGGCCTGCATATAAAATAATAAAGATGATCTTATGTTCATCTTCCAGGGAACAATTTAGGATCACTACATAACTATTAATGTATCTTGACAGGCCTAAGAAATATGTAACATATTTTGGTATGAACTACTTTGGTATGAACAATTGGAAAGCTTAATATTATAGTTACCAAAAAGGAAGATGAATTTGAATTTAAGACTTCACTGTTGTCATTCGAAGAGTTGGGGAAAATGTTAAAAACACAAATATTCTGAACAATGTCCAGCTTCCTGACTTGTCAATTCAAGCCTGTCAACTTCAGTGGGAAATGGTTCTTGAAAATCTCTCCCACCCTATTTAAATATGGGTGTCCAGTTGTATATAAGCTTGAATATTATCTACCTGAAGCCACAGTACAAAAAAGACAAGACTAGGACAAAAACTATGGTTATATAAAATGAATGAATCACCTCTAATTAAAATTAATCACTATGTTGAAAGAAATATCCTTCTGGTTTCAGTTCCAAGTGGGGAAAAAGACACTGGAAACATGGAGGCTGCTTGGAAAGTTTAATGGTGAACAGGACCACATGGTCTGGAGCTCCAGAGAAAGATGATCACATGCTTGAAGGAGATCAAGAAAAAAAGGGGTGAGGTGCTGAGAGTATCTGGGTTTTATAACCTTTGTTGGGATTTGAATTGAAGCTTGTTTCTAATTGGTTGTCAGACTCCCATGAGGGGCAACTCTGTAGGCTGTCCTGAGTTCCAAGCTTGGTTGACCCCGCTGGATGATCTATGCCCTTAAAAGGGCTTTTGGCAATTGCTATAGCTTTACCTGGAGACCTTTCTTATGTAAAGTATTCTGGCTCAGGTTAATGGCCCACCCATTAACAAAGGTGGGGTGAGATTCTGCTTCTGGGGTTCTACTCTTTTAGAAGAAATATTCTGCCTTTTAAATATCTACCAGAATACTTCATTTTTCTAGGAGAGTTGGGTGCCAACTTCCTACAATCCCTCATATTTTTTTTTCAAAACACGTGAGAGTTTTGACAAAAGATTAAAAGGTGATCAGATCAGGGAGACTTGATGGGTGCTTTTAATTTTTTTATGATGCAAAGGAAAGGCATTGGAGAAAAAAAGGCAACAGAAAAGGATTCCTTCAGTGGCTCCCAAAAGCTTTCAAAGTCTGGGAAAACTCCTGGTTTTTTTTTTCAAAACAGTATCCAATTTTTTTCATGCCAATTAATTTTCAGGTGTTTTGATGTACTTTTTGTGAGCTTACAGTCAGGTTATAAGCACAAGCCTCTACATTCTTCACAGCCTTTAAATTACAGGCTGGCCATTTCCAAGGTTATGGTTACTACCTGCCTAGCTCTTAGTTTCCAGGGTTTGTGAGGCCAAATTGAGATTAGCCAGTGTGCAATCCAGGCTATTTAGTATTTTTAAAGTTACACACAATGAGCCCTGGGACTTGTACTCATGAGGCCCCCAGTGCAACATATCTTGCTTTACTGGACAACTGGGCAGCATCATTTGTGAGTCACAGTCAGGACTTGGGGTTTGGAGATCTCTTTTCTGCTATCTCTTCAGAAATTGCCTGAGGGAGGGGTGCCCCTCCCCATGGAATTAGAAAGGAGTTTTGCTTGGGCCTTAGTGCCTCAGAGCAGCAAAATAAAAACAAAACAAAACAAAAAAACATTTTCTTTTTAAAAAGAAGCAAGGGACAGCTTTGTGTGGAAGCAGGTGAAAGAGATAACCTATCTAATTATAAATGGGTGTCTCAGTGTATGTGCCTGTGTATGCAGCTAGGTTTACAATACAGATAATACAAACATGCTGGACAATTTCCCTCCCACCAGACAGAAGTATAAGGTGTTCAGAACTTGCTAGGCCAGCTACTCTCAAATACAATCATGGGTACATCAAATTGGTTACAATATAAATGATACAAGAAAGAAAACATTACAATGGGTTTCACATTACAATGAATTTTCAGTTACAATGAATTTCCACCTTCCCCCCATAGTCTTTCTAACTGTCTTCTGGG
Organism: Naja naja; assembly: GCA_009733165.1. Lineage (NCBI taxonomy): Eukaryota > Metazoa > Chordata > Lepidosauria > Squamata > Elapidae > Naja > Naja naja. The sequence continues at coordinate 16,676,922 of CM019153.1, read as the reverse complement.
GATTGAAAAGAGTCTTTTAGTCTTTTACTGGTCCATCTCAGGATCCTTTCCTTCATGTCTCTGGATGGCATAGGCTTGGCCTGGTGGTATGGGTGGTCAGTCAGGCTTGGGAAGGTCTGCCCCACTCTGGTTTGTTGTAATGACCTTCAGTGGAGGCTGGATCCAAACCCAGTTACTGGTTCCAATGGATAGAATGTCTCTAGGGAGTAGCATCTGCTTCCACATGTGGCAGGGCTGAAAGACAAAGAACAAGGGGTCCCTTCCCCCTTTTGCTGGTAATTCTACCAGGAAGGGCATTATAAAAGGATTAGAGAGGGGGTTTGGAGATGGCTTGCAGGTATGGTTTCAGGAGAAAGAAAAATAACACATCAGTATTGCAGTTACTAAACAGATAAATCAGTTTCAACAAAGTGGAGACACAGCAGATGAGAAAGGAAAAACTGGATTCAAATGCTTCAGGAAAAGGATGAACAGGTAAAATCATTTAAACACATAGTAAATGCAAGGATGAAACTTTTCTTGTAATGAACTTAGAACATTCGTTAATAACCTAGGGTTTTTCTTAAAAGCACAGAGAGGAGAGAAAATTTAACTCTGTTCCTCATCCAGTCTGATTGGCCAGATCAGACTGGGAGAAGACAATCTCTCGGTGTTTTTAATTCTTAACAATTTAAAATTAATATCCGAAGGGATCAGAGACACTTAACAGTTGCAACAGTTACCTCTAGGACACACAAAGTCTTAGACACACACACGTCGCACACATACCCACACACAAAGACACAGAGGAAAACAAAACTCTGAGGTTTACACACACACACTGATCATTCCCACAATAAATCTCTCAGTTAAATTGGGAAGGCATAAATCTTAAGGAACAAACCACGTGGTAGCATAGAAGATAGAGAAAGAGACACAGAAAGAAAAATTTAAAAAAAAATCCCATGTGATCCTGTTTTTATATTTTGCCCTTTTTAAGTACCTTTATTTAGCACATTGGTCTTCCTGTATCCCTCAGCAAAGCCCATTCCCTATCTATACATTTTGGTTTTTTCTTGCTCATGCCAGCTAGGGTCGGCATCTGCCGCTCATCCCAAGCCTCCAATAGCTCTCCCAGGGGTTCCATTCCATTCAGGACCCTCGAACTACCGCTTCCCATGTTTCCCGTCCGATGTGGGGTTTCACACTTTGGCTTAGTCGGGTCAGCGACCAGTTTCAGACACAAGAACTTCAAGAGCAAGAAAAAGAAAAAAGGTGTCTGAGGGAGACTTTGGTCGTTGCACCTTATGCAACGAAATGAGACACTAAAAAACTCTCTCTATTCTACAGAATATTTCACAAAGTATGCGCTCCCTTTTTAAAAAACCACGAGAGACTCTCTCTCTCTCTCTCTCTTTTCGCCAAGGTTTTCGGACTGGGGTATGCTGCCTGTGCAGACTTCTTTCCTCTCCCCAAAAAACAGTCCGTGAGACTCTCTGCCCCCGCAGATAAGTACTGGTACTCCGTGCCTCTTTCCTTCAGGCCCACGTTTAGCGGATTTGGAAGAGCTCAAATCCGGGAAAACTTGCTTTTCTGTAAGCAAGTACTGGTACTCGATTTAGCATCCAAATTACACAACTACTTAAACCCCTGGGGTTTGCTTTTGGGATACACTGGACAAAAAAACCAAATTTTTCTTCCCTCCCTTCAATCATAACCAGCTCGGCTTTTCCTCTTATATACAGAAGGTCTCACACTCTGATGACCTCTCCTTGCTTTTCCTGTCCTGATGGTCATGGCTCTGTAGAGCTAGCAACAGACAAGAGGGCGGCTAGAGGCCAAACAAAGGAATGAAATCCAGCTGCTGTCCAAGGGTGTAGCCGCTCACACACACACACTCTTCCTCCTTCTCTAACAAAAGGTCCTGTGCTCTGAAACTGTTAAACATAACTTTTCTTTTCAGACAGGAACTTTTTTAAAATTGAGAATAATAAAACCCTCAAAACGACTCTATAGAGCACTCCACACCAGAACAAGTAGACACAAGGACAGTTTTTCCCCAACGCCATCAATCTGCTAAACAAATAATTTCCTCAACACCGTCCAACCATTTACAAAGTCTGCACTACTATTACTATTAATCTTCTCATCACTCCCCATCACCCATCCCCTCCCACTTGTGACTGTATGTTGTAACTTTGTCGCTTGTATCCTTACGATTTACATTCACTGCTTCCTAGTATAATTTGATTGCTTATTGTACCCTATGACTATCATTAAGTGTTGTACGTTATGATTCTTGATTCTTAATGAATGTATCTTTCCTTTTATGTAGACTGAGAGCATATGCACCAAAGACAACTTCCTTGTAAGTCAAATCATGCTTGGCCAATAAAGAGTTATATCTAAGGGGAGATTGTGCTAAGACAAATATATCATTTTACATATAATAACTGCGCCCAGAATTGTGTACGCACAGTACTGGAAACAGGATAATATACCATCTGAGGGGACAGTGATAAGAAAGATTTTGAACTGCGTGGAGATGGACAGGCTGACATTAGAGTTAAAAGATAGAGGTGAAACCAGTATTGTTGGGAAATATTTAATAAAAAGTATTTTTTTAAAAAAATGGCCAAGGATTAGAATGCAAATAAGCCAGAAGATGAGAAAGGAACTTTATACTACCAAAATGAGAATAAAAATGATAATTCAAGATTGTTATGAAAAGCTATGAGCAAGAAAAGTTTCAGAAGAGAAAATTAAACAATATTTGGAAAAGCGGAATTACCTAAAGTACCAGAAAAGGTAAAACTATGTTAAATGAATGAATATCAATGATGGAATTATCAGAAGTGATCAAGAGACAAAAGAATAATAAACACCAGGACCAGTTGGGCTGCAGGCAGAATTTTACAAATGGTTACAAGATACTTTAGGCCCATCAATGTTAGAAGTCCATAATGAAGTATTGATTGATGCAAAGGTACCAAATTCGTGGATGAAAGCAAATATTACTTTGATTCCAAAAGATTCAGATTTAATGCAGATAAAAACTATAGGCTCATATCTTGACTGAACACTGACTATAAAACATATGCTTCAATAATGGCAGAGAGAGTAAAATTTCTAAATGAATTTATATATTCAGATCAAAATGGCTTTTTTTGCCTAAGAAGTAGATTAAAACACCATGACAATAATTTTAACTTTAAAGGCAATTTGCCATAAACAAATGGCAAAGGTGATAGAAAATGGAAGTAGGACAGAGAATTTTAATATAAAAAGGCACAAGAAAAGGATGTCCACTATCTCCTGTACTATTCATATTGATATTAGAATTGCTAAATATAGATATTAGACAAGAGATAGAAATTAAAGCTATGGAAATAAAAGGGAACAATATAAATTATAGGCATTTGTAGAAGATTTGCTCTTTATCTTGGAAGACCCACAATAAAATGGACTCAAACTAATTAGGAAAATAGAAGAGTATGGTGAAGTTGCAGGACTGAAAGGTTAAAAAAATCAAAATAATTGTTTACAGATATATAGAAAAAGAACTAACAAGGAAAATAGGTATACAGATAGTCAAGAAAGTTATAAATTGGCCAACAAATGAAACAAATTTGGTTAAGTGGAAAAATCTACAACTATCATTGATGGAAAGAGTAGCTACCATAAAATTGAATATCCTGCCAAGATTACTATATTTATTCCAAGCAATACCAATAAAACTAGAAAAAAATTTTTCTTGGGACTCATCAATGGCTAGCAGACAAAAACAGGGAAAAAGGAAATATATGAAAGGATTTGTGATATAAGTAATACATAAGTTGGTTAAACAAACAGCATGAATATTATTGTTATAAACAGTAATATAATTGATACTAGCTCTCTTGGTAGAACACACAGAGGAAGAAAGATCTCTTTCTCACACACACACAAAGGCATACACACATTTCCCACATTTTTCTGTGCTTTAAATTTAGAATTTGGAGGTACTCACCTTCTTTCCAAGCAGCCTTTGAGCTCAACACTCAAAACCCCTTTAAAACCTTTGTTCCAACTGGCCCAGGTCCAGGAAAACCCACCCACAGACTCAATGGGTCTGTTTGCCGGCAAGGAATCTTACCTGGGCCTGGTCCATTGGTTAGGTTAGCTTGGAGTCCCATCTGCTTGGGTGCCAATTGTTGAAAGAAATATCCTTCTGGGTTCAGTTCCAAGTGGGGAAAAAGACACTGGAAACATGGAGGCTGCTTGGAAAGTTTAATGGTGAACAGGACCACATGGTCTGGAGCTCCAGAGAAAGATGATCACATGCTTGAAGGAGATCAAGAAAAAAAGGGGTGAGGTGCTGAGAGTATCTGGGTTTTATAACCTTTGTTGGGATTTGAATTGAAGCTTGTTTCTAATTGGTTGTCAGACTCCCATGAGGGGCAACTCTGTAGCTGTCCTGAGTTCCAAGCTTGGTTGACCCTGCTGGATGATCTATGCCCTTAAAAGGGCTTTTGGCAATGCTATAGCTTTACCTGGAGACCTTTCTTATGTAAAGTATTCTGGCTCAGGCCTTAATGGCCCACCATTAACAAAGGTGGGGTGAGATTCTGCTTCTGGGGTTCTACTCTTTTTAGAAGAAATATTCTGCCTTTTAAATATCTACCAGAATACTTCATTTTTCTAGGAGAGTTGGGTGCCAACTTCCTACA